>OX454264.1:22955389-23627721 GCA_949715065.1 Periphyllus acericola
CCCGGGAACGCGTGCGACCTGGCCGCGGACCGCGGCCACCTGGATTGCCTGCGGTACCTGCACGGCACCGCCGCGTGCCGCTGGGACAGCGTCACGTGCAGCATAGCGGCCGAGAGCGGCCACGTGGACTGTCTGGCGTACATGCGCGACAACGGTTGCCGGTGGGACAGCCAGGTCACCTACCGCGCCGCGATCAAGGGCCGCCTCGAGTGCATTGCGGTACGCGCACGAGCACGGATGCCCGTGGCACGAGGAGACGTGCTACTGGGCCGCGTCGTTGGGCCACCTGGACTGCTTGGCGTACGCGTTGGCCAACGGATGCCAGTGGGACGAATACGCGCGCAAATGGGCGCGTGCCAGCAACACCTGCGCGAGTATTTGTAAATCTCGTGTGCTTTTTACGAAAAAACCTTTGAAAACGTTGCTTTTAACTGCAGTCACACCGTTACGGTCTTGCATTCAATAAAAAAAATGTATTTATTTCATAAAAACCGATGTTTTCTCGTGTGCCGCCCTCTGTATACTAAAAATCCACCGGTCCATTTTTCGCCCGTCCATGGTTTCACTCAAAATGGTCCACGTTGTCCGGAAAACGTTAAAAGCACTCGCATAGTCCACGGTCTAAGTGGAAGTACCGGCCTGACCAGAAGTTTTGAGCCGTTGCACACAACATATACTACACCTACATTTTTCTCAAATTTATTTTCTATTATATACGTATTTGCATTCGATGCACTTGCATAATTCATTAATTACCTCTAAGTACCTATTATTTTTTTGTGTTACGAGTTTACAACGTTCCTAATGGTAGTCGCACAGGTTCCTGTTGTATAAACCGTAGTATTTTAATATTAACTAATGGTTTTTCATAGTTTTTCCAATATTCTCTGATACCGACCGTCTCGCGCGTCCTCTAGGTGTCGATTTGTTTGGCAAAGCACTCCAATGACGACGCCGTGAGGGCGCATGGTGTACAATGTATGGACGAGTCTGCAATGGTTGTGAGTTGAGTTCTACATTAGAGTTTGGCACCACACGATGACGGATCTACTCAGAGATTTGAAAAATAACTTCGAAAACAAGTTTTTCAAAGCTACGATTGTACCCGAATAGGAGTAGACGTACGTGTTTTATCGATAAAAAAAAAAACGTGCGAAATTCTCCTGCTACTCTAACGAGTTTTCCTACACCAAAACCGGGACCGATGGTGGCCGAGTGTCCACTCCTCGGGAGATTGGGAACCATCGTAAGTCCACGTAAGCGCACCGTTTGTTGTTCGCCGAGTCGTCACCGCGCGGCGGCGGCACACGCAGGAAACGCGATCGCCGCGCCCGTGCTCGGTCCCGTCCGTCGGAACGATCTCGAAACCTACTGTCGAAGCTGGTCCATAGATGGCGCGAGCGGTAGCGGTCGAAACTCGTAGCACCAATAATAATAATAATAATAACAATAATAACGTTCGACGCGATCGCTATCGGCTGTCGGAAACCAGCGGCTCGTTCCGAGCGATGACGGCGCGCGAGTGTGCTGAACGTGCGTGCTGTCTCGCCGAATATTCCCGCGCACCGTCACTACGTCACCACCACAACACTGCTGGGCCGTCACCAGAGCCTCACTTGGGAATGAATTCTTTGGCGTTCAATTTAATGTCCAAGATCATAAATTTAATTACGCCGTACGTGCACAAACATTTTGCGCCTAGACAAGTCAACTGAAACAGTTTAACAAAGCCAAATTAATATGCGGGGGACGCTTAATTATGTCGTGTGGGGGAGGTCTGGATTTGTAGCCCCTAGTCCCCCCTCTAAGTAGGGGCAGTATGGCTGTATACAGCCGCTGTTCGTTGCTTCAGCGCGTAATCGCACCGTCGGTACCACGAGTCTCCCTCTGCCGCCCATCACTAATTTTTTTTTCGCGAACCAACCTGCTGCCGCCGCGTCGCCGCCGCCGGCCACCATGTTCACACGTATCGCGCGTCAACTCACCGAAACCACCGCGTGCCGCCTCTCCACCGCCGCACAACGATCGGACATAACCGCGCCGACGACACTTGGTCACCGGTTCCCTGTTGCATTAACGCGGTACGCCAATACGTCGGCACGACAACACTCCCTCGCAACCGCGTGCCTTCCCTTCACCGCCACTGCGCTATAATCCAACCGCGCGACCTAACCGTCTCCGTCTTCGTGCATTGATACTCCGATCCGTTGGAACCGCGCGCGAACTCGGTAACTTTTTCTTTTTTTTTTTCACTCAAGGATGTATTTTACTGCACCGAGCTGATGAAATGTTCTTGTTAGGATTCGCCCCATTTCGTGAACAGTGGAGCGTCAATCTATTCAGTCCACCCATTATCCGCACTACGATGTATATTCTCTATCTATATGACTATACGAGATGTCCCAACACGGCGTTGCCCGCGTATAATTATAAATTTATTAAGCTATTTATTATTCTTTAAAAAAATTAGGAGAGTGTTCAAGTATAGATACATCACATACAGCTTTTCATTTTCCATTTTCCAAATTCCAATCATAATTCAGTGTTTATCAAAGCTTTACATGTGATTGAGAAGTTTTTTCTTTACCACTATCTATAGCACTACAAAAAGTTAATATTGATTTGTCATATTGTTATGAGCGAGGAACAGATGCATGTCGAATATTTAAAGAAATTCGAGAAAATGCCGATGTTGAGTTTAAACAAATATTTTTTTAATTCAGAAGAATCTATGTTAGAAGGAGTTATTGAAGTACCAAGAACTGTAGGTTGACAGACAAGTCATCCCTACCCGATAAGCACCTTAACATTTGGTCCGGAAGAAATTGCAAATTTTGGTATAATAAGTGCTCTCGGAAATTGGTTAAGGTTCAAAGCCTGGGAAATTTCGGTAATAGATATATATTCATTATATTTATATATATATTTTATATTATTATATTTCGGGAAGACTGTTTTCGTCCGCCGCGGCCGTGAGAAAATCGTATTTTTCGTAATATATATTTTCTACACTACCTTTGACAAACGAGAATCGATGCTGTACAGTGTACGTCACCAACGTTGCGTGACTGCCAACTAAAGTGGCTGAAACCCTGGTACTCTAGAACGGTATTTTGGGCGTAGTTTTGCGCACTCGATTCTTTCATATTCCCTGCCGAATCATACGGCCGATCGCGGTCTTGTCGCTCCACCTCCTCTCGGACCGGTCTCACGCCTCTCACACACCAGTTATCGTTATTCGTTATAGTTATCGTTATATAGTTATTTCGTCATCGCTCTCAAGTATCCCGATCACGGTTTTTCCCTGTCCGTTGAAGAGAGCGGCGGCTATTTCTTATCTTGTTGACTGACGACGCTCCGCCGACTCTCGTTATACGACCGGTGTTTTTTTCATTTAATTTTCCCTGAATGCCATTTAGAATTTCTATAATTATCACTAGTTATGACTTTTCAAGTATAAACATCTCGTCGTTGATTTATTTTTAGACCCCTCCCCTCCTTTTTTGTTGTTCGCAATAGAAAACTAACATCCGTCGTTCGGCACATTTGTGCGTATATGTGTTAGTGAGTGCGTACGCTCGTTGGAGAACTTAAAAGTAAAAGGGGGACAGGTCAGATGAAAAAAAAGAAAAAAGAAATTCGGTTAGTGCGTTTAATGTATATTGTTATAATGTACATAGGTATTGTTATAATGTACATACATATTTACCGGTTTAATGCGGTGCTCAGATTACATTTTTCTCGAGTACGAAGATCAATATAATATTATATGACTATTATTAGCTTTTTTTGTCTACTTGGTAACTGGAAAATACCGGGAAATACTGGAAAGTACTAATATACCAATTTACGAGGAGTTATTGCGTTTTTCGTCAGTGACAGCCAGAAGGGTTCATAACTCATAACTCTCCGTCGGCGGTATTTGTATACATTTTTTCGTTCAATAGCTTAAAAAAAAATTAAAAATGTAATTTTAGTATTTTTACCATACTGCTTAGTGTTTATACTCTCGATTAGATGAAAAAACCCGAACGAATACTTTTTTGATTAGATTTTTCATTAAAAATTAATGCACATAGTGTTCGGACCGGGTGCGTAAATTATTGTTCGCGCGCCCGAACACCTAAATGTATTTCATATGGCACTGTAGCACCACTGACTAACTTATGTTCTAATGTGTAGTGCCGTATAGAGGTGCTCAGCACTCGACAGAGAGTGGAAAGATTCGCCGATTGAGTCTTGTGAGTGTTAGTGTGTTGGTAGGGTGTGTAACTTTCGGGTAGAAAATCTCTACTAAAAGTTTAATATTGAAAAAATCACCGTTTGTCACTTTTCTTAAAAACAATACTCATTCTATTTTCAAGTTGATAACCGACATACATAAAAGACGGATACATTATATACAGTGGTATAGTGGTAAGTTGGAATGCGTTAAAAATGACCAATGCTGTTAAGTTGCATGTAATCTCTGTTGCCCATCAGAAGACGGAAAGTAGAAAACGCGAGGCGCATAAACTAACCGAAGGGCACTGCGACTAACTCACGGTTTACGTAGTCTGCCAGTCCAAACTCTTGGAAAAAATTATATTTTCAAATATTGTAAGATGATCGAAATAAACATCGATAGTTTTGGGTTTTTCTTTATAATAACATTTAAGGATTGTACTAAGTTTAGTTATAAATTACGTGCTTTGACTACTTGTACAATTTGTATCTGGTACTTTTATTGCATTGCTGTATTCTTTACCGATCAAAGAGTATGTAATCAATTATTATATAGTCATGCAATATAGAAATTGTTATTATTATTATTATTATTATTATTATAAATAAACAGCCTAACATTAATTCATATATAAACCACTATATATATATAATTTTTTTTATTTACTATGCCTCCGTTTCATAAATAGTATGTTTGTTGATTTTTTACGAATTATTCGTTTTAATCGTTACATTTCAATCGTTTTTCAAAGGTTTACCGAAACAGTGTTGTAAACGTTTTCAAGCCTTACACATAACTGTTCAACGGTACAGAGTCTCGCAGTACGCCGGTACTACGTGTAATACGTACAGACGTATTTTTCGTTATTTGGACGCGCGTGAGTTTTTTTTTTTTTACCGACTAAGCACCGGAGCTTCGGACACCGCTGGCCGTCATGTTCGATCTGGTGAAACTGGCGTACAAGGCGTGCGATGAGCCGGCGAGACGTTGGTACAACACCGTGCCCAGGAGAGCGGTCAAGGTGGACCTGGGGCTGTGCTGCGACGTGCTGATGAGCGACGGCCCGAAACCGCGGGACGGCCGGATGTGCCGGATGGCCGCGCGGAACGGCCACATGGACTGCCTGCGTATGGCGCGCGCGCTCGGATACCGGTGGGACCAGAAGACGTGCGAGGCCGCAGCGGCCAGTGGACACGTGGACTGCCTTCGGTACGCGCGCGACAACGGGTGCCCGTGGGACGCGAACACGTGCCGGAGGGCCGCGAGCAACGGGCACGCGGAGTGTCTCGCGTACGCCGTGGAGGCCGGGTGTCCGGCGGCCGGGAACGCGTGCGACCTGGCCGCGGACCACGGGCGCCTGGACTGCCTGCGATACCTGCACCGCACCGGGTTCGCGTGGGACGAGGTGACGTGCGTGCTCGCGGCGAGGGGCGGCCACGTGGACTGCTTGGCGTACATGCACGAAAACGGGTGCCCGTGGGACAAGCTGATCACCTGCTTCGCCGCCATCCACGGTCGCCTGGAGTGCATGCGGTACGCGCACGAGCGCGGCTGTCCGTGGCACGAGGACACGTGCTTCCGGGCCGCGAGCAGCTTGAACTTCGGCTGTCTGAGGTACGCGCTGGCCAACGGGTGCCGGTGGAGTGACGCCGCACGCGAATGGGCGTCGCACCACGAGCACTTGCTCGAGTACCTGCAGTGACCTCCCCGGTCGAAAGACCGCCCCACTCACCGCGCCTGTGATTACGTGTTCGCTAACTGTTTTAAACAAATTTTGTCCACCGTTCACACTGACTGTGGACGTAGGTGAGTGTAGCCAATAAACGAAAATGTTTACCGAAAAGTCGCAATAAGCGTTAGAACATGAAATTCTTATGCGAATTCGGGTCGCCCGACGAACTTTGGTTAGGGCACGGTGTCCCTGCAGCGCCCTGTCGCTGCGTCAAACGCTGTGGCCCTAGATTATACATTTTGTGTATGACTGGTTTCCCTTAGCGCTTTTGACGCGGAGTCCGGCGTCAGTACTGGTCCGGACTAGTGTTGCGTCAAGACGCCCGACGTCTACACGGCAAGTACATTTTCGTTTGGACCAAAGATAGAATAAAATAAAATATTTTAGGATTTAGACGTAGAAATTTCCGACATTTTTCATCGTCGTTAATTAGATGTCCACTAAACAACTTTTTAAAGAATCCTTCAGAGTTCCTCGTGGAAAACAAACTGTTGTAAGGTTTTATTTTTTCTGCAGTTAAGCTCATAAGTAATTAATTTTCAATTTCTTTATCACGGAGCAGTTTATAATTATTGATAACACTGTTTACAATTGAATGTTGATTCTTGCAAAAGTTAGAACATAAAATGTTCAATCTACTTTATAACGAAATAGGGTTCTACAACCTATATACTATATCGACTTTCTTCAGAAATATAAATTTATCCACTCAAAATCGTTTTTTCCGAGAGCAATAATAAATTGGTTTCAAGTTAAAAGACCCATACCTGTATCTCACCCGACCTAGTAGTTTCCGTTTTTTTTTCTCTATTTCTTATTTTTTCGAACTCGATACATCCAAAAATAAAACTGCACCTTGAAACACTATTTATCGGTTTGGTTTGAAATGCGCCCAACAAAGATCTACAAAGGTCTGGATTTTCAAAATGTTCAATTTATATATGCTAACAAACATATTTTTCTAAAGCCTTTCATAATGTTTTAAAATATTTTATCTGCAAGGGAATAAATTGTTTAATTAATATTATTCGAGCAAAGTATCTTGTTTTTCCTGAATTGAAAAATATTGAAATGTATACACCGATTTTCGACAATATCATCGCAGCTCAAAAAAAAAATAATCGTAGAAACTTGAAATGTTCACTGAATTCGTTTATTTCATTCGCTATAGATGGTATAATTTTAAAAATATTTTGACTCTGAGCTATTTATACGAGTAATATTTGGAAATTTCAAGTTTTCTTAGCTTTTTTTGTAAAATATCGATAAAACCATTTTGGTTACATTAAAAGTCAATTAATTTCATTCAGAATCGTTTCTTCGAGAGCAATGGTACATTGGTGATGAAATTAGAATACTGAAAGCTGAATGTTGAGCTATTGGTTTTATCTATTTTAACTTAATAAAGAGAAATAGACTATCACCTGAAGGACTCAAGAGTGAATCAACTTTTATTTCTCAACTTGCATATTTTCAAATCATTTAAATTCTTGGGAAAAATGCTTGAAAAAAAGAATACCTGTGAACTAAATATAAATCGTATTTATAATTTCAATTACTTGTATTATAATAGTATAAACTTGAATACTTAATATACACACACTATAAACTCTATACTATTAACTCACATAATATACACTTAATGTACTTGCATAATTAATTTATTACTTAGTATACCTAGGTACCTAATATTATCTTGTGTAAATAGTTTACAACATACATATTGCAATTCGATTTCGATTGATAGAAGTATATCGTTGGTCAACACGACAACACTATAATACGTAACTCATACATATTATTATTGTGCGTATAGGTACATCGTACATATTATCTATTTTATTCCAAAATGTTATTGTTAATAGATATTTTTCCAATGGTATATTCCTGGATGGCGAAAATGAGAGACCTAAACTAGCGATCATAGGCGCAAAGAGAGTTTGAGATTTGGAGGGTGCTGAAGCCCTAGCTACTCAATAAAGCAATTGTGGAAGTAATAATAGCATGTAAGAAATTTTACTGGCTACGCTTGCAGTTTACAATAGAACACATACGTATACCTGATTTTACAATAAAAATTAAAAGTTACTACACATTATTTCACCCACATTTAAAAGTAATGTTAAAATCATATTTATCGTACATAATGTACTAAATGTTCTTAATATTTCCAAAATTTACTTTACATAAACATGTCTAAAAAAAAAATGCAATAAGTAGAAAACATTTTTGAGAGAACTTTTGAAATTTTCGCGCCAATACGCCAAAGAAATAAAAATGAGCTTAGAAGAAACAGCGACAGCGGTCGTCGTAACAATGTTATTATTATCGTTACCGTCCAGAGCCCGAACAAATACCGTATCGTTATGATTATAATGTAATGTGAGAAATGAGAATATTTACGCGCCAAAACGTTCGTTTAAAAACCGGGTAACCGGCCGCCGATGAAGTACCACCACGCAGCGTTACGACCGTTTGAGTGCGGGACCGAACGTTTCGTAACCTCGCCCGGTTGTCGGCGTGCGGCGCTCCGTGGTTTGCGCGACGCAGCGACCGGCCGACAGAGTCGGTCCAGTCGTCGATTCGTGCGCGTACGTGTTCCTTTGTCTCGTCGTGACGTCGTGGTGTTGCGTCATCTCGTTTTCGCGTTTCGCTTCGGGTTCACTTCGTTCGGTTTCGGCCATAGCGTACTCGCGACAATCCGTTCGTGCCGTCTCCGTGCTAGAGCCGATCTGGTCCGCGGTCTTCTCGTTTGGAACTCTGGCACAGTCGACGTCAAGGTTAGTACGGTCAATTGCAGCCGATTACGGTTGAATAGATTACGCGCCGGTCTTTGGGCCATGTGTGTCTCGCCTTCGCGGCCACTGCCTAGGTTAGATACCTACGGTTGCGATCGCAAGAGGTTTTCCCGCGACCGCGGTCGAACGGCGGCGGCTCTCCCGTTACGAGTCGCGCGAGAACAAGCGTATTTCCACGTCCTCAACCCGTGCTGGCACGAACGACTTTCCTCCGGTGACGAACGCATCGCGATCGCGGCCGATCGTACGCCACCGTCCCGGTTGACCCGCTTGCCGCCTAGCTCAATGGGTTTCGAACGGGCGACCGTGGGCGTATGTGTTGTGTGCGTGCGTGCGTGCGCGTACGTGCTCGCAAGTATGTGCGTGCGTGCGCGTACGTGCTCGCAAGTATGTGCGTGCGTGCGCGTACGAGCTCGCAAGTATGTGCGTCCGTGCGCAGGCGCGGCCGGGGTCGGGGAGGAAGGCCGCGAGTTTACTGAAGCACCCCGTTCCTATGGGGAATAGGTGTATCGGTAAAAAATAATAATATTGATAACAGAAAAAATTAATGAAAGTGTCGAACCATTTTTAAATATACAATATTTCGTCGTCCGATACTACTTCAATTCTGTATAAATTGCCCATAATCATACAATTCATACAACTTTCTTCTCATTCGTCGGTTGTCATGTACTCAAACGACTAGTTGTATTGTGAAAGATCATTCTCAAAACTGATATTAATTTAAACAAGCTTTTTCGCAAAATTATTTTAATAATTCATGCTTATTAGTAGAGACCGGATTCTCGTGCAATTGCAACTTTTTTTCCTTTGCTTTAAAACATATAAAAACAAATTATAAATCCGAATCATGAGAAGTAGATTAATTTAAACGTAGTTTTATTTTGCACGAAATTGCACGTTTAGCACTTTTTATTCTAAATTGCACGATTTTGATTTTCGTTGCATGAAATTGTATATTCTGCATTTTTAAAATTAGATAGTATAAACTATAGATAATATTTATATATATATATATATATATATGTATATAGGTAGCCAGATAGGTACATAAAATTATATTACCTACATACAGGTATGTAGGTAAACATTTGTTTATTTCAAAAAGTGAACACAAGCTGCTAATATTCTTAGAATAACATCAATTTATTAGTATTCCGTGGTAAAAATAAATGATAGCAACTACTAGTTAGATAATAATTTGGAATCCCCGGCCATTAGCACTTTAGTATTCTGTCCGTGATTGATTGAGTGTTTCTTGAATCGGTTAGTGTCGTGATAGTTTCATTACGAATAATTTAATAAACAAATTTTTAAAATGCCAAAAATTGATATAATTCATAATTCATAAAATCATATTTGTCAACTTTTCCCCAGGCATTAACCCAGTTAGAAACCCGAAATTTATCCCTCAATAAACAAATTGATATATTTGAAACTATTGGAGAAAGTCTTAAAAAAATAAATGACGAGAAAGGACAAATTATGACTCACAATTTTTTTGCTAATCCTGTAATAGTGTAAAAAACTGGATAAATAAAGTATAACTTAAGGGTTTAAATCAATGTACTTTGAATGTTTACACAATTTTGGTAAGTTTTAAGCGATTTTAGGCAAAAAATACATTATTGCACGATTTAGGCACTTAACTGCATGTTTTTGCAATTTTTAAGTTATTAACTGCATGTTTTTTTGATTTTTACTGCATGAAAATCCGGTCTCTACTTATTAGTATTGAGAGTGACTTTTAAGCAATTTATGTGGTGAACCTATAGTTACAAAAAAAAATATGTAATAACAATTGCATTTATTTTATGTATTTGTATGTCTCATGGCTTCATAACGTGTGTGTTATACTAATTTTTACTATTTGTTCTAATTTTTATGTTCACGGCTTCACTTAAGAGAACAATTTATTATAATGTGTTTATTAGAAAACTCCAAGTACCGTTATGAATTTAATATCTTTAAAAAATTTCCAATTTTACTGTTATTCTATGGACAATGCTGATATTACTTAATATTAATATGTAGAAAACACTCACCAAATATGCTTCTAAAAATACTTTTATATGATACAACATACCTATGCATTTATTTTGGATCCTGAGAGAAACTAGAAATATATTGGTTTTATCATGTTGTATATTTTTTGTGTCTGTGTACATTATTTCGACCAGAAGAATTGCTCTGAGGGAATAGCGTATTTGACTTAAGTCTAGGCATGGGGGCGATGATACTAAATGCTTAAATTATAATTATTTCACTTTTTTTTTCATGAGTATGCCTATGTATTACTTCGGTACACGTTTAATTTAAAAATGGTGTAGACAATTGTATACTCTTTAATAGAAATACCTACTGGTTAATTTTATATCTCTGATATCTCTTGAGAAAAGTAAAGAAAATAATACAATTCGAAAAAAAGTAAAACAATATTTATTTACAAAATAAAATCTATATTCTTTTTTTTATTTTTGAAAAATTGTCAATTATTTGGTGAATACTGATGTCAATAGATCTTGCCCCATTCTAGATGTAAACCATGTTTTTAATCTATTTATAATAAATTAAAAATACAAATATAAGTTAAAATGCAAATATAAATATATTTATGACAACTAAATTACTTATAGCTTTATTAAAACAGGAAACTATTCAATTATTATAAAACAAAGTTTTAACAAATTTAATTTATGCATTTTTGCATAATTGACTACTTACTTTTAAATAAATGTTAAATTTTTTTTTTCAAAATTGTTATTGTTTATTGTTGTAGAACTTAATAAAAAAATCATTTCAAAATTGCTAAAGCTGAGGCATTTTATTATGATCAGTGTGTACATGTTACATGTACTATCCTTTCATTTATAATTAAGTATTACCTGCTAAGAGTTTTGTCTCATCATAAATTAATATATTCAAACCACGGCTGTACTGTTGTAATACAATCTACAGCTGTGATTCAAGTATATGATTAGAGCCATTGTATGGCGGGGGGGGGGGTGTGTCAATCGCCCCCTTTCAAATATACCACTGCTTTGAGGTACACAAATATGTTACTTTTGTTTTAAGGAAATTGTGTCTTGTTAGGACTTTGAAAGAGTCATTTTTTCAATATTTCAATAGTTTTCGTCTGAATTGAGAAAAACAGAGGAAAAAATTGCAAAAACTTAAAACGAGATCGAGAATCGAACTCTGCACCACCTAGTATTTTCGTCACTACGCACTTTTTTATTTTTCATAGGTTCAAGATACATATATGGTTGTTATGCTAAAAAATGAGCGTAGTGACTCGATTACTTACATATATTATCGATATAAGCATTTAATAGAAGTTTAAAAATTTTATATTTTGTGTATACGTTATCAACTTTTTTCCTAGAAAACTTTATCCTATCGACAACTTTAGGTTTGGTTATCGAACCCAGATAACTGTTTGAACTAAATGTTGTAAAGTTGTTGCAATAGAAAGTCTTCCCAATAGAGCTGAAACTAACATAACAATGACAAAAACAGCAAAATTTACGGATTGCCAATATTTGACAATTTTTGTTATCATTGTAATTCAAAAAGCATTTATTGTAGGGGCTTGAAATTTGTACCAATTATTTATTTAGCTATTTTCTAGAGATGGTGAAAATTTCAATTTTGGATTTTTTTGTGCTATTTAAAGCAATTTGAAATTTTATTTTTTTTTAGTTTTTTCGTAAAATTTCAATGAAAAAACTTTGGTTGATTTTCAAATTTTGAAATTTTTATAAAAAAATCTTTGGACATTGTTCTTACTTGTGTGAAAAAATTGTTTACAATTTGTATAAATAATTGTTTGAATTTGAAATTCTAATAAAAATCACTTAATTATTGTTTCTTTTTTGTTGAGAAAATAAGATTTATACTTCAATATCAAGACTTAAACCTTGAAATTATGTTAATCACATAAAAATTTTCTTTTTCACTTCTGGAAAGTATAGTTAAAAACATGATTCGTCTCTTCTCCTGCAGTAACAAACCAATATTACACTGAAAGGACTCAAAATAATTTGAAACAGATTTAATGTATAGTAGTGCTACGCATACAATACAATTTAAAAAGTTTAATTGTTCACGTTTAATAAAAATTGCGTTTCCTCACAGTAAGGAATTGTAAACAAAATATTAAACGTTAATGTGCTGTTTAGTAAGTGAAATTTGTAATCGTACGTTTTATGTCAGTGGTGGCCAAACTACGACCCGCGGGCCAACTCCGGCCCGCCATCATTTAATATCTGGCCCGCGAAAGAATTATAATATTTTACATTTACTTAAAAAAAAAAAATACAGTATACATTCTTCATATTTAATCCATATTAATATTCGCCATATCGTACCGTTTTTGTTGTTACAATGTCATTTAATAAAATAAATAGCATTATCGTATATTATATTATTTTCGTATTTTACTTTGCTCGTTGCGCGACCAATTTTATCTACATTGTAGTTTCTACAGCTATCGTGATCAGTCGTTATTTGTCTGCGGTCAGGACGTAACTAATATAAAGTTAATATTGTTATTACGTTGTGTATTGTAAAAGTTCATTATGTTAAACAAAAAACGGAAAATCGGAAAAGCCGATTTAAGTTTTTCATTTGTAGTAATTATTAAGTTAAGTATTAAATAAATTCATTACAATTATTAAGTACAATAAAAACGTCGTTAAATATGAAATTATATACCTATACCTAAAATTCTGATGACTTAAAAGTAAAAAAAAATTTTACGGCCTGCGGTAAAAAAAATTTTTTTTTTATGGCCCGATGTAAAAAAAGTTTGGCCACCACTGTTTTATGTCAACATAAATGTCTTATGAAAAGTATGTTAAATACAATATTATACAATTTATTTGTCCAATAATTGTCATAACTCATAACATGTTCCCTCAACAACAATTAAATGATAGATGTAAACTTTACTTAAATTATGTGAGTAATGACTAATGAGTATATATATGTGTGTAAAAAATCCAAGAATGTATATGTACACGGACAGATCTCCCATTACGTTTCAAGTCTGTACTAATGAGCGTTAGAAGTCAATGCTTAATAATATCGACTATCCAGTCACCTAGGAATGATTCTAACTTCTATAAGCTCTTCCTGTACTTGGTAAAATAAATCAAAATAAATGTATTATTATTTAAGGAAAACATAGGTACCAATATATTACTTAACGTTCCAGTATAATAAGATAATTCTCAAACCGACAGTCAAAATAATATTTTTAACATTTAGTGTGCAGTTAAATTTATAAAGTATAGAACATATTTTGTCTTTTAAATTACAAAAAAAAAAAAAACATGTAAGTCTCTTCTATGTATTAAACTGCTCACTATTTTGATTTATTAATAATATCATGACAGTTTTGATTTTCAGTCACCAAAATTTAATGAGTAATGACAAACTCTATAAGATTCTTCTCCTATAATTGAAAAAATAAATCAAAGTCAATGCATTTAGGTAAAATAGTTCATAATTCTGTAACTCACTATAAAGATAATGAAAATGTTTCACTTACCGTGTTTTCTTAAAACGTTTTCTCTCACTGTTAATCAATGTCACGTATCAGAGAACATGGGGCTCAACAAATTAATACGAATTTTTTTTTTATATTAAAAATATTCTCATTGTTTATATTCTCATTGTTGTCATCAAAATGTTTTTTTTTCTCAAATCTATCGATGGTTCATTGCTCATGAGGCCATGCATTACGTATACATTATTTTAGATATGGAAATTAAAGCTATTCATTACATATTTTATAAAACATTCAAAAAAAAAAAACCACTTCAAAATGTTATATAATTTACAGTTTTATATATTATACGTATAATACATGTATACCTTATTTATAAATTATATTGTGTATGATTTATGTATAATGTATATATTATAATATTATATATACAGACTGTATTTTGGCATGACGTGACTGGCCTGACCCATAGTTTTGCCTATGATTATATCATACACTTTATATTTTCAACCCGTGTCCTATTTTTTCCTCGCAAGATCAGCGCGATACGTATTTATTTTATTTTCGTGATCAAAAAGACACGCGAGGTATTGAGACCGTATTGATCGAAACGATAGGTACATGGTTCGACGGGATGCTGTTTTTGAGTCGTTTGTTGAGTATTTTACCGTGTGTGCATTTAAAACCAACAATAAATTATCACGTTCGAAGAACGGTCTTGGAAGAAAGGTAAGTGTAAAAGGTAAGATAATTTATTGAACTCAAACTTGTTTTGTCTCTAGGTTGAATAGTTCCAGGCGCGGCTCAAGTAATTTTACATACCTAGGCAAACTTAAGTTTTGCCGCCCCTTATACATGTAAAGAGTGTATCAAATATTTTTTCACATAAACATTACTAAAATATATTTAATTCTGAGTTCATTATACTATTTGTATAAAGTTAACAATTGGTTAAATTGATATATTTATAGACAAGTAAATCCCTACTAATTTAAATAAAACAAAACAATTTAAAAATAGATGTTTTATAATATAAAAGTTCGTAAAAATATAATATAAATGTTAACATCGTATTAGATTAGAACTTGACTTTTCTTGCTTTTGCGTTAGCGAAATATGATATAACTTCTTCCATGTCCATATTATAGGCTAATTCTTTCTCGATTGAATAATGGCCAATGTTCTTCTGAATTCTGATGAAAGTCGGCAGGCAAATGAAAATAAAATTAACTTATCTGTAAACGTCAGTCAGTATTTGGTACCTATTTTTAGTCAATAATATTCGTCAACAGTGCGTTTTGTGAAAGAGTTAAAATTGAAAACAACAAAACACGATATCGGGGCCAGACAAAACTGATTCACAGAACCGATTAAAAACCGTCAAGAGATGGTCGACCAAAAGCGTAAACACACGTTGATATTTGTCCGATCATAGTATCATACTGACCAAATTTTATATTTTTTTATTGATTTTTATTTTTCACTACACACGATTTAATATAAGTAGGTACTAGGAATCTTTTTAAAAATTATCTAGTATACATAAATGTTAAATGCCGCCTCTGAAAAATGCCGCCCTAGGCGTGGGCCTGTACCGCCTACCCCTTGAGCCGGGCCTGAATAGTTCTATAACAGGGGCGGCCAACCTGCTGCACGCTCTGTGGCACATTTATTGATGTTATTTGTATTTTGTTTGACCATAAAAACCTTTTTTTTACTATCGTTATTCTTATTAAGGTAAATGTTTGTGTGTGTGTGTGTGTGTTTGTGAATATTTTATAACATAAACTGTTTTTGAATTACAAAAAATGTTAATTAAACTTGATACAAAATTCGAAAAATGAAAAAAAAAATGCAAAATAAATATTAAAAGTTTAATTTTGGTAGTTACATGACTCAAATGTTGTGTTATGAAAGCTACGTTGCACAAATGTACAGCCCTATTAATTAAGTATTAATATATGACGTGTGAAACCTTGTGTAGAGTATCTTGAATATGTAAAATATCTGTATAGAGGAGTTAATAATTGACGACAATTGTTGAAAAATATCGTAGAATAAAACTAAAGAAAGAAAGAAAATGACCTACAAACTTAAAAACATCAAAAAATGCACGATTTAAGTACAAAAATTCAATTTTTATGATATGACACAAATTTTGAATTGAGTAAGTTAGGTTTTATATTCAGCTATAAAAAGTGCACTTTTCTACAAATTCAAAGCCCTAGTTATAACCGTGTATGTACTCATGTTTGTATGCAAGAGTGTGTCAAGAGTGACTTTAGGTCGTCATTATATCCTGTGTGTGTGGGTGTGTTTGTGTGTGTTTATTTGATGGGTACGTGATTTTCTGTGCGTGTGTGTGCGTTATTTCCTGTATGTATGTGCTTGTGCGTGCATGTATGTATGTGCGTGCGTGTGCTTGTTCGTCCGTGTGTCTATGCTCTTGTGTGTGGACGTGCACGTGTGCGTTGGTGTGTATGTGTGTGTGTGTGTGTTTAATGCCGGGTACGTGATTTCCTGAGGGTTTGTGCGTGTGCGTACGTGTATGTATGTGTAGAAGTATTTGGTATGGTTATATTATACATGTATTAGCCTGCGTCGTTACAGTCGTAGTTATCAAATTCCGAACGGACACCACTTGACACAATGCGATCCTCTTCGACCCTTCGACAACCACCTCCCGCACGCGATATTCCTATTCACCAGGCGAAACCGGTACTGTCACCCCACACCACACACGTTCGTCGCCCTTCGTACAGCCATAGTGGTAGAACGTGAGCGGTTCAGCGCGCAAACGACTCTGAAGTGTGTCTGCGGTGCGACGGGGAGTGGGGTCCGGTGAACCGGTCATATTGCTTTTCACTGCTCCTACGCACGCTCCTTCACCCCCATGCCCCGTCGATGACTGTTCGCTGCGCCACCGTTCGTTGTATATTCTACCGCCGCGGCAGCGTTTGCGGTCTTCACGTGTGTCATTGAATTTATTTTATGGCTCGCTAACTCATCTCACCGCAATGACCCCGTTTGGTTTTCATTTTTTACCCAGTTAGGTCACGTCATGTTAACCTTGTTATCGCGTGTTCGTGACACTTGTACGATTAGATGGTCATGAAGTTAGCCCGCCCCCACCTTGTCCTATCCCTTCCAAACCTATGTCAATATTTTGCAAATTAATTGCAAATAATTGCAAATTGGTTTTTACAATTTCAATTAGGGCATTTAGTGCCTATGTGTGTGTGTATGTGCCCACTTGTGTGTGTGTGTGTGTGTGTGTGTGTGTGTGTGTGTGTGTGTGTGTGTGTGTGTGTGTGTGTGTGTGTGTGTGTGTGTGTGTGTGTGTGTGTGTGTGTGTGTGTGTGTTTCTATGTTTAAGCATGCGCACTCGCATATGAGCTGGCCTAACAACTACCTAAGTGACGTTCAGTGTTCAGATTATGTTTAGATAATATATTCTTAGATACAGGTGAAACGTTTTACTCCACCTTCTCAGGTACACCCTAATTTAAACCTACCTCTACTCACAAAAGAATGTGGTTTTATGAGCGGCGATGACGCGGGGGTGGGAAGTGGTCGGCGACGCCAGTGATGTTCCTAACAAGCCGTTTTTCACCGGTGTTGTGTAAATACGATTCAAAGATGACTAGATTTTCTTTCACATCTTACTTAATAAAATAAATGTATAAGTATATTGAAATAAAACGAATATTTTACTTTCACAAATGTATATTTTATGTAAGGTAGGTATGCTGAATACGTCTACAGCCGAAAGGTACTCGATAATCCTATTAAAATAAAATAATAAAAATTAATTGAACTAACGTCCAAAGATGTAAACGAAAAAAAAAAATAATAATAATAATAATGTTATAAATCCAGTAGATGTTTGATCAGATATAGTAAACCTCGTTAAAAGAAAATAGCGTCTGGTTAAAAATGATTTAAAAAACAGGTAATTATCATATATATATATATATGCTGTTATACACGAATAAGTTATTGAAAAGATTATACATAATAAAATAAATATCTGTAATATCTTATACTTGTGGTTCGACGGTTATTTGTGTTAATCTGAAGGCAATGATAATTCGGAAATATTTCTCGATGAAATAAGGTGTAATATTTATTCCTGTAAATTACTACATGAATTCTGATCTAATACCATAATATATGAGACTTTTGATGCCATATGTTAAAGAATAAGTATAATAAATTTAATTCCTATCTGATAATGTTTATTTGTCGAAAAAAGTCCAACCAATTCAACAACGTGATATAAATACAATAGAGTAGTGTGTTTATAAAACAATTGCACATACTAAAAGCAAATAAAAAATAAAACTTCGTTTCCATTGTACCGTAATTCATTTTCAATTACATACATTAGGTAAATGTAAAAAATGTTTTACCGAACTAGAAGCAGTACAATATTTATTGATAAGTATAACCGTGTTGTTGTCTGCCACACAAATATTTTCAATACGAGTTTTAACCGTTAAGAAAAATAATATATAACATGTAAAAATTAGTATTTAACCGCCGATACATGTACTTTATCGTTCAAGCTATCCATTAAAAATGCTTTAGTTGTACAATTGTCCTTGATACCTATTTCGTTATTATTAAATACCTAGATATTAGTATATACCTTTATGGGAACATATTTTTTTTTATCAATAACACGGCCAGCTAATGTAAAAAGAATAATATACGTTAGTTATCAAAAAATAATCACATTTTTAAATATATTTTACTTCACTAATGTATTGATTGAAATTCCGTATACATATAGGTACAGTACTTTATTATAGTGTCAAACCGTGTTCGTTTTTAAACCCGAATTCTTTTTGTAAAAACGTTCGATCATATTGTATACTAATATAACGTTAGAATGTTAGATAGTCAGATCAGATAAATAACTGACATGCACCTCTACTTAAAAAAAATAATGGAATAGGTGAAACATTTTTTTTATATATACCCTTACATCCCTTCCAGACATATGCAATCGGCTACCCTCTTCTACCACTTCTCTTTAGTCCCTAAAACCGGTCCGGTCTCACACGCACCAGACACCCCAATTTCAATTCAAGTATCTCTTTCTCGATCTTTCTACATTTCTCTTTACTTCTACCTATATCAATTTTCAAAATCGAAAAATACATCACATCACATATATTATATGATAAAATGAAGAAAAAAAATAATATTTATTACGTTATTATATATTTATGGTGGTGTGAGTCTGTGTATGTGTGAGCGTGTGTGTGTGTGTGCGTGTGTGTGTGTGTGTGTGTGTGTGTGTGTGTGTGTGTGTGTGGCGTAGTATCAACCTATTCCTTCTACAGTGGGAATTCTAACGCATATGATTCATAATTCTCAAAATACTTGATTGATACGTCTCATCTATTCGATATTAATACTTTAAACTAATTATTAATAAAAAAATACAGTGCAATCGAACGTTTCGTCCTAGTATAAATGTATTTTATTTCAGACAAATTATATAATATAATATAAATTATTAGTTTGATATCATTTTTACGCCGAATATAAGAATTTAACATTTAATTTATTATTATTATATATTATTAAAGACAAAAAAAAAATCTAAAAATGCAAAATAAAATGTCGTTTAATTTTATTTTTCGTAGCGTAAACCAATTTATATCCCATGTTATAATAGCTCAGTTATATATATTAGTAGATATATGGCATCGTCTTAGACCAATAGAAAATAAATCGGGTGCCTACAAAATCGGAACTGTCTTAATATTCATTTATACACATACACACGCGAATATTTGCCTTTTCAGTTATCATAATAATTCGATAAAAACGAATTAACGGATAATAAAATTAACTAATGCGTACTTCTGTGTGCGTTGAGTGGTCGATTTTGTATGAGCAAGGTCGTTGACAGTAAAAGTTAGATAGCACTGTTCATAATTATACTAAATTGTAGATTTGGCAGCGAAAAATTAGAATAATATTTATAATGATAAAATGTAAGTAACCTTTATAAAATATAAATGTAAATCATTTTTGAATTGTATATATTTTGAGTTAATAGTGTTAATAGTGTTACTTATACTAATTCAAATAAAAAAAAAATATTGTGGTGTGGAGGCAAAGGTCGCTTTTCATTAATTATTGGTTTAGCAATACCAAAAGTTTAGCCTTTGTCGCGTCGATGCGACTGCGACTACAGTTGACAGCCGCTGTTTTAATTTTTTTAAAAAGCGTTCAGATGCCGAAATAAATTGTAGAATGATAATTGTGAAATAAGTATTAAAAAATAAAAAAACGATGACAATAAATCACGTTTTGTGATAACATTTAGTTGAGGAAACAGTGTTTAGAACCTATGGTTACATGTTATTACATTTAAATATAAAATTCAATATTTCTTGAAGTTTCTGAGGGTATACGATGCTAGTTTTTCCTTCCCTGTGGTCCGGAAAAACGTACGAAAGTAATGCTGTATCATGACCGAAACAGGTTTTACGTTCAAAAAAGAACCTAACGCGTTATATATAATATATGTAAATTCATAACGTAAAAAACATACATGTTACAAATTATCGTGTGACGCAATAATATTATATCAGTGGTTGTCGACGTTTTTGGGTTCACCGTTCTTCCTATTTTGAAAACAAATGAACGGCTTCCTTGCGAATAATTGTAGGCACTCGGGCACTCCCGAATGATCGCGTTTTCTACAAGTAGGGCCAACTCATCAAGTATATTGGTACATTTATGTCCATCGTAATTCGTAATTACAATTTCAGAGATGACAAAAACTTGCTATTCTTATATACAAACCTACCTAGGAATATAAGTATATCTAGTTTATCACATAAACTTTATGCGTGCGTGGAAAAATAATTACAGCAGTGTATTGGAATTTTATTTTTAATTTCTACCGCGGACGCGACGCGCAGATTGAAAAACACTGAATATAATATAATGATTGCTCGGGCCCGAATGATTTGTTTCTAAACTAAAACCATTGATTATAAATACTATTATGTATTTATAATCAATGTTAAAACGTTTGTACGATTGAAGCATAGGCAGGCACGCGGAGGCGAAATCTCCATCTAATCGGTATTGTAGGCATACTCAAAACGCGTCTCACGGCAGATAAGATGCCGCTCGATAAGATGCCGGCCGATGGCGTCGTCAAGGTGACATTCGTTTTTGCTGATTAAAGGTCGATTCACATTTTATCTACTGTTCTGTTGTTGTCAATCAAGAACACAAAATCATAAACGCCTCTAACATGCTTATTTATTTTATAATACTACAAAGAAATCGTCACACGATTGCGAGGTTCAAGATAATCTGATAATATAAACATATTAATAATCGTATTTTCGTACTATGTCCAAGAAAAAGAATAGAGAGTATTTAAATTTTTTTTTTTTAATTTTATATGTTGGTTGTTTTGTGTCGCTCGATTATGCTACATAATAATAAATGGTGTGTTTCGGTTCACTCTGAGAATTTAAGTGCGCATCGTTATAAAATATCGGTTATACGGACTGTGGCCGTAGTACCAGCGGCACCGGTATTTTATTTGTTGCGCGCACATTTATTATTGTATGGCGGCAAGACAAATCGAATGCGTGCGTGTATGGCGGCGCGTGCGCGTGCGTCATGGTTTTTTTCGTCAAATCTTGTCCCTTTGGTGCCAACGTGGCAACGCCGCAGTGTCGATACGTTCGGCGTGCAGCGGAATAGGATGTTACTAGTGCGTGCGCGTGCGCGCGTCGTCGATCGCCCAACGAAAACGCTGCTAGCGGCCGTCGTGCGTAGCTGCCGAACGCGTTCTCGGCTCCTGCCTATTGCGGCGTACGCGTCAGTAGTAACACAGTTTCCTTGTTAGTAGCGTGTGCATACGGTCGTCCACTGTTTTCCAGCAACTTTTTTTGCCCACTCATACAACTGACACGTTAATTCCCGTGCTGTTATACACACACACATACACATACACGGTATCCAAGGTTCGGACTTCGGAGTTCAGGATACAGGATACCTGCATCCCGAGTAAGTATATATAAAAAGCCTAACCTAGCTGTTGTTCCCGACACCGGTGCGACATCGGTCGATCGGCAAACCGCAATAACTGTACGCCGAAAAGGAATATTATTTAAAAAGCAATAAACATCGAACAAAAACATTTGCCGATCGGCCGTTGACGAACCTGCGGTGTTGAGCACGACATTAATAATATTCATGTACGCGACGCGAACGCAAAGACATCCAGGTTACCGCAAGCGATTCGCCGTGCACAGCCGGCCCTTTACGCGGCCATTTTTTCGTTCTCCCCTAACCCCCTACCCGCCACACAAACACACTTCGCCATCGTGCGGTCCCTGTTTTCGCGCCCGCCGTTCACGTTGTTGCCGACGACGTCGTCCCGCACACGTTTTTTTCCCTCGCACGAGGGCTTCTAACCGTTCCGGTACGCGCGCGCGTGATAGTGCGTGCGTCCGCTCGCATTAAAAAATGGGTCGGTGCGGGCGCGTGTGACAGTGCGTGCGTTCACGCGTTCATAATATGTGCCAGCGCGTGCGCGTGTGTGTATGTGTTTTTACCGCACGTGTCCCATGTGTGTGTGTGTGTGCGTGCGTGTGTGCAGGACCGGACTAGTGGTAGGGGGGAGCAACAGGGGACTGTAGTCCTGGATGGCAGATTTTAGGAGGGCGGCTGATTTTTGAAATTAAAATTTGATTATTCTGACGTATTATATTTGTTTCCCTATTTCCTACATTTCATGTTAGAATTAAATTTTTTTTTTATCAATTTTAAACTCATCGTTTTTTTTTCTTTATAATAATTATAATATTTTATTTGGCCAACGAAGTATTTACAATTTGTGATAATACATAACATAGGATGTAATGGCCCAACTCAACACTGAGGATATCCTCTTATCGGTGAAGTTGGAGTACTAATAAAGAAAAAAAAATAATAATAATAATAATAAAAATAGGTAGATAAAAGTTTTTACGCTCAAGATGACAGTAAGATTTAAAATGATTTAAAAGCAGTACAAAAGATTTAATAATAATACAAATTATGACATACAAATACAAATAGAATAAAAATAATTACAATGTTATTATATTATATTATCCAGTCCACAACACATAAACTGTTAAAGCTCCAATAGGTTGTTGAGGTTACTGACTAACCATATTTTTATTGATTGTTTGTATTTAATATAAGATTAATTAAGATGTAATTAAGACATAAAACAATTATAAATTGTAATCTTATTTTATATGGATATGAGCTATTAAAAGTGGATTAGAACTAGATTCACAAATTTCTTAATTAATATTTAAATTATAACATTGTTGATGAGACTGTGTTTGTGTTGTTATTTCTTTTATTGTTGATCATATTTTTTTGGGGTTGCTACAATATTTTTTAATTTTATCACCATAGAATCCTTGTTTTTGTTTTATTATTATATCTGATAATTTATTTCTATATATTTTATTTTTATTAATAAGGAGAGGGTTGAATGGTTGATCCCTAATAAGAATATGTAACTTATCCCTTTTTTAATTGATCTGATAATTCCAGAAGTTATCCAATTACTTTTTTGATCATACCTTTGTTTTTGCCTGAAATGTGTGTTATTATTTAAATGGTTTTGTATGATTGATGTAAGTATAGACATTTTTTCTTCAGCTAGATTAGTTGTTTTTAATTTATCCCAGTCAGTTGTGTGTATTGCCTTCTTAAATTCTTTAAAGTTTATATATTTATATGAGTGATTACTTATATTCTTAACTTGTTTTGTTAATGATTGATTCAATTGAAGATATAATGGATGTAATTAGGGATTTTATAGCAGTTGCACTGATATTGAAATGTTTATGATTATCTCTAATAAAAATAATAATAAATAATAATAATAAAAATAAATATATGGTTAATGCAACTGTGGGATATTGGTCGAGTTGGACTATTAATATACTGAATAAAATTAAAAGAATTTAATAAATTAAAATATAATGTTGTAGAGTTCGTGGTGTCTAGTAAATTTATGTTTATATCGCCTATTAAAATTAGTGTAACTTTTTTATTAGCATTGACTATGTTAGAAATACATAATTGCGGCTAAATCCTCAATAAATTTTATTATATTTCCGCTTGGAGATCTATATACAGAAATTATTCCATATTTTATTTTATTAAACGTTAAAGTTGTAAACAGGTAATTATTAGCATCAAGCAATATTAATTCCGAATAAATATAACCAAGCCGTCAGATTTTCGTGTATGATTTTATGATATTGCATTTTGGTAATTTATTAATGATACAGATTTCTGATCAATATTATTCCCTCGCCATGATTCTGCTGTAATTATTATATAACTTATATTCTTAAGTGCAGAGTTGAGACATTCTAGTTCAGATAAGTGGTTTGCAATACTTCTTATGTTAGTAAAAAGTATGTTCAAACCGGTATTACTGTTGGAAGATTGTGTGTAAATCTCATATTATGATTTAATTGTTGTATTTTCGTTATTAATTATATCGAAAAGTGAGTTAATTGTAGCCATTATTATTAATTAAATAATGTGTATTGTAGACCGTTAATATAAAAATGTACAACATAGGTAAGAACAAATATAAAAAATACGATTTAGTAAAATTAAATTGTAGAAGGGATAATATGAAAATTAATGAGAATGTTGACATTTAGACTAAAAATATACCTTTTGTTCGATAATTTACGTTGACGTTGATATTACACTTTATCTAAGTCTTGTTGAGTTTTTATGCGTATTGTTTTTGAACTTTCATCTTTTGTCATGAGGACGTCACCATTGTTGACCCTTACGAATTTGAATTTTTTGTCTTTCTCAGTTGTTCTCGTTTGCCCAAATAAAATTCGACGGTCTTTTGTCAGCCTTGCATTAACATACACTTTGGCTTCTTTAGGCCAAGTACTATGAATAATATTTGCCGATAGTTTGGAAATTTTACTATTGCGGATAAGATTTCTTTTCATCTCGGTACTTTCCAGCTTTGCTTCAATGATACTGTTCATGGAGTTGGTGATGTATATTCTATTTGCTTCTATGACTTTGATACTAGTATTGGTTTTTAATCCAATTTCTTTTACGATTTTAGAGTAATTTTCATTTGTGGATTGTGGTATTCCAGTTATATTTATATTATTATTATTTATATATGTTTAAATATATTTAAGTTTGATTGTTCAATATTATCAATTTTAAATTTAAGTAACAGAACTTTGCTAGATAAATATTTGTTTTCATTTGTAATTTTCTCGTTTTATATTTTTAAAAATTTCATTTCATTAAGCATGGAGTCTACTTTTTTATTAAAAGCATCAAATTGCTTACGCATAAATTCCACAGGGATAATTAGTTCTTCAATTTTAGTTTCCATCTTTGTTACTGATTGATTTTTGGTTTCATTTTATTCCGCTTTTTGCAATCACAGCAAACAGATTTGTTTTTATTTAACTTGGACATTTTTTTAAAGTTGGTCTCAGATATACCCGTACAGTAGAAGTGCACTTTAATATGATCATTTTAATATAATAGTAATTCAAATTTATTTTTAATTGGACATTATTTGTTTTGCCCCAGGTCGACAATTCCATACGGCCATGTATGCCCGCGCGCGCGCGCGCGCGTGTGTGTGTGTGTGTGTGTGTGTGTGTGTGTGTTTACTAACACTGTACCGTCGACGCAAAATACATAATTTATGGAATACCAACTTTTTTTTTAGTTTGTGTTGTAAAATGTCGATAAAAATCTTGTGTTAATTTGAAATTTTGAAATGTTTATACAATTTTTTTCATACATTGTTTTTACTCGTGTGAAATAATCTGAAAAATCTGTTGTCACAATTTTTATTAATAAGCGTTTGAATTTAAATAATGATAAAGTCAATAAAAATTAAAAATATCGAAATCTGCGTACTGTTTGTAGTGAAAAGTTGATAAACATTTCAATATGAAAATGTAGTATAATGTATACTATTGAAAATGCTCTCTGGCGAACCAAAACTAATTTAGAAAATTATATTTTGCTAAGATCGGGTGTTTCCACGATATAAATTTAATGGTTTTAGTTATTTCGTCGTACGTCTTATTATTATTATTATTACTTTTTTCTTGTTCATTATTATGTTTTATCTACATAAATATCACATTGTGTGTTTTGCCAAAAAATAAAAATAAATTATAAGTTTCATAATTGAACACTAATCATACTTTTTATGATATTTTTCTCAAAAAAAGCATGAATCAAAAATATATATAATAATATTTCGCTCGATATACGAATGAACTGATCAATAACATTTATATAGTTTCAGTGCAATAATGGTATTGGATAGAATAAGTATTCGTTGTGTTAATTTTTTTTGTTTTGCTTTGTTATAAGTATATAAACCGTTGATGAAACTTAAATTTTTAAGAGTTGCGCACCTATCAATAACCGGGATTTTGGTTTGTTTACAGGTCACTACTACGTACTAGCGAGCTGGTCTTGTCCCAGTCGATATTCAAATCGTACATTTCAGAGGTAAGTGTCTCTTATCGGCCGCTTATGATGTTAACAGTTCTGTACGTTTGTCCAAATGCCAAGTTAATTTTGATTTTATTATTTTTCCATAGATATTACAGTTTCTGCAAGATGGCCTTCATGGTATTCACACTAAAAAAGCTCGCGTATTTAGCATGCAGCGACAACTTGCGGGAATGGTACGATACAAAACTGCCCGGTGCGTCGAAAGTGGACGTGAAGAAATGCTGTACTAATAATCTCGAAGCCTGCAAGATAAACTTAGTCATCAGAAAGAAAGACCTCGAAACGTGCCAAACAGCTGCGTTGCACGGCCACCTAGATTGTATGTACATGGCTTTATCACTGGGAGCAAAGTTAACAGATAAAACGCTAATCAACGCGGTTCGGAATGGCCACATAGATTGCCTGAAGTACGCGTTATTCAAAGGCCTCAGCATTTACGAGGACACGGGCCATTGGGCTATAGCACACGATCAGATGGAAGTCTTCCAGTTCTTGTTGGCCAACGGGTGGAACTACTTTAAGTCGGATGTATGCTTATTGGCCGCTGCGCAGGTTGGAAGTATGAGATTTGTCAAGTTGCTACGATCGCTCGGTTGCCCATGGTCGGCGGATGTGACGTACGCAGCCGCGGTCAGGGGAAACTACGAACTGTTGAAATATGCTCATGAGGATGGGTGTGAGATGCACCATTTAACCGCTATCGCTGCTTATTTTAACAATAATTATTGGTGCGCCAAGTACGGCGCCGATAACGGAGCTGCATTCCGGGCGCATCCCGATACATATGAATGGATTACCAGGAAGACGGCCGAGATTAATGCCCAGAAGAAGGAGGAGGAGGAGAAGGAGAAGGAGGAGAAGGAGAAGAAGGAGAAGGAAAAGAAGGATAAGGAGAAGAAGGAGAAGGAGAAGAAGAGGAAGGAGAAGGAGGAGGAGAAGAGGAAGGAGAGGAAGGAGAAGGAGAAGGAGAAGAGGAAGGAGAGGAAGGAGAAGGAGAAGAAGAAGGTCAAAGACATGAATGATGTGGTCGAGGAGGAGATGGAAGTAGAGGACCCGAAAGTTTCTTGTGGAACAGTTTCCACCACCGAGATCACCGACTAGTTGCGTTGCATAGAATACTATAGTGCCGGCGAAGAGAAAGATTTCGAACGTTTGACAAACAAAATATTTTTATTTTAAGTAAGTTTTTTTTTATTTTATCATACGAATTCCACCTACTGTCTCGTGGTGAACGTGTTTGCGTTTGCATTCTAATTTTATGTCTCAATTATTTTGTTTTATTTTTTTCGCAAAATTTTTTTACATGTATTACCTTAATACAAAACATAAATATATTAATTTGATTACCTTTATGACATGCTTTATGTTTCCAACCCGTCCTTGCACGATCTGTGCTGTCCTAATTTTATTATAATTTCTACATTTTTTTTTAAGTCTGCTGCATTTTCCATAAAAATTCAATTTTACTCATATATATGATACTGGTTTAACATAAAATGACTTATGTTACTTCATATAAAATCTAATTTTTTAAATTTTTTTGAAGTAAAATCTATGAAAATCTTTATAAAATTTAAATTATATTTTTCACATACCCTTGGTATATTATATTTTTTGTGTTAAAAGTGTATGAAATACATAGAAAGTACAAAAATAAAAAATTTAACTTACAAAAATAATATGAAAATAAAATCGGTGGCACCGAAAAATAAATATATTAAAACAATTTAAATTTTACTACTCATACCTTATTTTTCAAACTAATTAAAAATATAACCATTTTAAAAACCTTCCTACAATTATTGAAAAAACACTAGGAGAAAAAAGCACTGAAAACATTATTAGGTAAGTTTATAACCGTTAGTAAAGTGTACCTAGTAGTGATAATCGTCAGATCCATTAGCAGTGCTAATATCGATTATCTATGTGATAAATTGTGTATGTATATAAAAGTACAAAGGTAATGTATTCCGTACTGCTAGTTCAATAAATAATATTATTATAAATTATATAGGTACAATGGTATTAATAATCACAATAATACAAATAGTTAAAAACCAAGTTAAATCATAAAAATGAAGCGTTTTTGGCCCAAAAATAATTGAAAGATATTTTAATTGAAAATAATGTATTCAATAAGAAAGATTTATATGCTCTAAAAATATAAGACATATGAATTAATGCTCTTATATTTTTGAAATGTATTCTTGAAAACAAAAAAAATTGTCTTTTATATTTATTATTTTTAATAATAATAATAACATAAAAGTACATATGATTCATTTTTTATGATATTTTCGTCATTTTTTTAATCTGAACAGCAATATCAACAGCATTTATATTTTACTCAAATATGATAAGAAAACCAAATCGTTAAGAACCATAGCCTATTGGCATTTGTGAGTAAAACTAATAGGCATGAAATACAAGATACTCCATGGAGGTATGGACTATATTAATATGACTATGAATACAACTAAAATATTAACAATATGCATTTAATAACCATCTATGTGCAATGAAATATAGTAAAATACAGGAGTATGCAGAAATATACGAAATTAAACTTAGTATTCGGATCTAACGATCAATTGACTTTAATTGAAACTTGTAGCTTATCTAGCTACTTTTTAGACTGTTAAATCCATATAAAGTATAATAACAAATAACAAACATATGAATACTCATATACTGTGTCGGCATACATACTTTTGGTGGTTTGCATTCGCCTATTATCTAAAATTCAAACTTATCAACACACGAGTAACAATATAAATAATTTTATAAAAAAAATACAAATTCGAATACATAAGTACAATAACACGAATAAGCCTATAACAGCTCCAATATGAAACAAAATATAATAATAAAAAATCAATAACGGTAAGAGTGAACTCATGTTATTTACAAATGTAAGATTCAGCTGCAACAGTTTTATTCTCTAAAAATGTTTTCAGTAGAAATAAATAATAAATAAACTTAAATAGAAATTCTATATTGCATATACCAGCTAGATGCAACAGTATTTTCGAAATCATTTTTTTAATGAGCAGTTGGAATGTTAGTTTGACAATATTAGCCATTATATTTCACAATAAAAACAATTTTATTCAGGTTCATGCGAGGTACCAGAAAAATATCTATCAGAAAATCTGGTAGATTAATAATCAACAGAACGAGGTTTAGTAAATATGTACTAATGAGTAATGACATTTAAAACGACAAAATAAGAAGGCACATATGATTGCGAAAAAATCATAACATTGTGCAATTAAAAATGTCACCCGTCGTTATAGTTCGATTAAATTAATAATAAGAAATATTTATATGTGAAAAGCGATTAATATAAAATAACATATAATAAAAACACACGTTTAATAATGTTTTTAAACAGTCTTATGAAATTCTAAATTATTTTTTATTTTACCTTATGCCATTTCAAAATTATTAAAAATTTCTCAGATTTTTTGTGACATAATAAAAGTATGAAATACATTCTTTTTTATTAAATTCGTCTAAAACCATTATGTAATAATATAATGTGAGTAAATAATTCAAGGGCTTTTTACGTGTTGCCAAAGTAATTCATATATAGGTAACATATTTATATTTGTTAGAATGGATTGATGTATTACACTTTTTTTAAGAAACTTTAAACTACTTTTGTTTTCTGTTTCAGGGTTTTATTATAGATTATAGATTTATAAATAACTGATTTTTCATAATGATTAAAATATAAATGGGTATTTTACATATTCACGTATTCACGCCAAAATATATTCTATTATAGCATTTCATTGGTTATAGAATAAACGATATAAAAGATAAAAGAATAAAAAAAATAGTTTATTCTATAAACAGAATCGTCTTGCTTGTACAAGAAAGTATAAATAATACTATGCAGATTTTGTGTGTATTTGACAATCGGTTTTTCTTATTTTTTGGTTACTATTGAATGATTGAAGTTGTTATTTTAGAAAAACCATATTCTGATACTTATCTAGGAATTACCAATAACACACTACGGGTACCTATGTGAATGTACGTAAAAATAAAAATATTTCCTTTACGTCATAGAAAAACAATCGCAGTTGTGCAGCTATATAAGGTATGAGCCAATTTACCGTCGTTTTAGTGTATTGAAATGATTGTTATTTCCTTTCATACGACTGAACAAGTAGAGGCGGTGAGTGTCCACTAGTAGCTCGTGAAAAAGTCTTCTACAATTGCCACAAATTACTTATTATAAGCTTGCTATTGGTTTCTATTTAAAAATGATTTACATTGACATTGTTATTCTGGATTTCCATAATATTATCGGAAGCACAAATAGTATTTTATAAACATATTATCAGATAAACGGAGCTTAAAAATAGTACACGAAATAATTCAAATGCGTGGAATGTGGATGTATTACAATAACAATACATTGTTATCATGATCCGGATTCCGGACCCCGGCGTGCGTTGACACGGTGGCGCGACGTTGACAATCTTCTGTAGTCCTCTCAATCGCCTTAGGTCATGAATAGGGCCCAGAACTTGATGCATTTGCATCTTTTTTTCTAATGCGTTAATACGAGGCTTATCTTTATAGAAATTTGACTTGTGTACTGTAAAATGCAATGGAACAATTTTTATTTTGCATTTTTTGTACACATTTGGTATTATTTTGACATTTCATATTTCTGCTTCAAATTTATTTTTGAACCGGTACACACGTGCGTTATTTTGATTTTCCGTCATAGAATAATACTATTGCTTCGTTATCGTAATTTTGATTTATTTTACCGAGAATAGATTAACCGACACACACACTCACATGTATCCTTCTTGCGAGTTTGAACCAAAATAGTTTTGATACACTGATATACACGATAACGCAGCGGAGTGATTGACATTTTACGGCATGTGGTGTTGTGAATGTGAAAAACGGATGTATTTATTAAAATATTAATAATAAATTTGATTTTATTATGATACATAAATTAATTATTAAAAATATTATATCTTCAAAAATGTTATGTTATTTTAAAGTCCTATTTTGGTATTTTTGCGTCATTTTTTAGGTCATTTTTCGATGCTTATAAGTTATACGTCATTTTAACACTTTTTTTGGGTGCATTTTTTAAAGATTTTTAGGTCATCAAGTTCCGGGCCCTAGTCTTGAAGTTTGTTAGATTATAGTCTCATTTCAATAAAAATATGTATTTACAACAAAATGTATTCCTTACTCATAACTGAGTACTCTACCAAATAATAATGTACGACCGCCGGAGCACTACGAATAATTTCCGGTTGCTTGTTACGCATACATAACCGCATATTTTACGTAGACCGCGCTTGATTAATTTGGTATTTTTAATTTGTTATTAATTATGTTACATATATATTCATGTAATATGCTTATAAATATATTTATTTTATTTATAATTTTATAATTTTTATGCGTTATTTGTTTTATTTTGCATTATCAGTTATCATTTTAAAAAAAAATATTTTTTATCCATTTTGGTTTAATAAATACATTTTACGTACATAACTGTATTGCATAATTTTCATACATAAGTAATTTTTAATCTCTTCCTCCTTCTTCCATAGTCCATGCGAGCCACACTTCAACCATTGTAAATTCGTGAACATCTAAATTGAATGTGATACTTGTTGAACGTAGACCTCACTAATACCATACTATACTAGATAAGTCATGGAAAAAATAATGAAATTTGCTTTGAGGGCTCTAAGGCTGTTTGTAACCTTATAACTTAACTATACATACATAAATATTAATGGTTTTCATCTTATATCATACGACACAGTATGTAAAAAATGTATTTTTTATAATATGCAGTATCACTGATATTACGATGTAAACTATACAGGCTAAATGAATAAATCGTCAAATTTCTCCGATAAAGTAATAATAATAATAGGTATGAAATTAATAATGTTTATTTGAGATATTTTAGATTTTTATAGCTTTTTTTATGATAAGTATCTATAAATTATTAATATGATATTCGAGACTGTCCAAACATTTAAGCAAAAATACAAGAATGTCAACATTATAATAACCTTTTAACTAGTTTCATTTGAACATCATTGAATTTTTAAGTTTTAATTTTATTTAGTTGGTAGTAATATAATGGCGCGTCCAGACGGAGAATATACATATATCTATAATTTCCGATTGAAATTTTTGTTTATAAATGGTCGCTATGAGTTTTAAAGCTATAATAATAATAATAATAATAATAATAATATATTATTTATAATTACTATAGAGTTGGGTCATTGTAATGGGCAACGAAGTGCACGAGATCAGCTAGTAATCTATATTTTTTAATCTTAAAAAAAACATGAAATTAAAGATTTTTGAAATATCATTATTGATCTTTTTGTATTTTTAAAAACAGAGAATCTTCAGTATCGACATTTTGATAAAATAAAAATTTTGTCTTCTGGAGATTACCACAAAAATCAGTTTTACCTCAGTGAAAAAAGTTTGTTCTAATTTAAATACCTACTTAAAAATAAGTACTAATGCAGCCGAAAATACGTCCACACACACGCGGCATAGGCGAGCGGCACAAGCCGCGCGACTTTCATTTGATGTAGACCGCCTACTAGGCCGATCGGAAATTATGCATCAAAAAAAGCCACGGGAATTCATGTATTCACACTCTTGCCGCGCGGCAAAAGCTGCTCCGTCTGGACGCGCCTTAAGGGTATAGTAATAAACCCATCTATAATAAATTGATTAAATAATAATAATCAATAAATGATGATCAATAAATAATGATCAATAAATAATTGATAATAATTATTATCAAATAATAGGAATATCTTTATTATTCTCCCAATAGTTTCCAAAATAACATTGCATATAAATAAATATGTAGGCATGAGAATGAAAAAAAAAATTATTAGACTGATTGCTGATTAATGATTATGTTCAGTAATAAGTTCTAAATGATTTAAAGAATCGTAAGATGATGTTCATTGGACCCACTCTACGTATCCGTCAATAAATTATATAAAAATTAACTGACTCTTTATAACTCTTTTATAAGCGCTAATTTTTCGCAGACAATCAAAAAGCAAAGGTATAATAATTATTAATTAATAAGTAAGTCGAAATGATGCAGAGAAACCGTACCTTAAAATCAATAGTGTTCTACGCGTACAGTAAAGAATATTTAATTCACACATTATAAAAGTACCACCTGTACGTTGTATGTATACAGTGTTTTATAAAGATAAAAGATAATTGGTAGTATAATTATCTAGATGGAGATAAAAGATAAATAAAATTGAATTGTCTAAATAAAGATAAATAATTAAAACTTTTTTATCTGGATAAAAAAAAGATATTTTTTTAACATGTTCATAAGACTAAGTATTAAAAGTATAGGTATACGCGGGATTCGGCACATTTCTAAATTCATGCCATTAAAATTGACCAATGATTATCTTACTTAATTTATAAACCATATATGCGTTCTATTATTTAAAAAGTTGATTTCATAATACATTTTTAACCAAACGATTTTTAACTTTGTCAGTGCAAACTTTTTAACCATTAAATTTGTTGTCAAATTTTTTTTTTCGTAAGTGGTAAAAATAAAATATACAATAATAATAAATAATAAAAAAAAAAATACAAAATAACTATATATTATACAATATACAACTATTTACTTTTATTATTCTTATCATTTTAAAAATGTATTATAAATCAAATTACGAAGTAATAATATTAAGTATTAGAAAAAAATATTGAATATAAAAACAAAAATATTAACATTAAGTTTAAATAATATAAGTAAATTTAATGAAAAATTTGACTGTTTTTTTTCTTATCAGGACCATAATTCGTGGGAATATTTTTGACAACGCGCTTTCAATTTTATACAATGTAAAATAACATAATTATTTTCGTAATTCACTATATCAATATATCCCCTCCTATATCCCCCCTCCGAGCAGACTCTAAATTCCCTCCGTTTGGAAACCGCTGATCTATAGTCGATTCAAAATGAGATGATGACTCGGCGGCGACCAGTTTTGGTCAGCCGCCGGTCATACTCCCTCTACAAGCATCGATCACGTGACCGAAGCAACGTTCTAACCAGCGAAAATTGGGAAAACTTTATATTTATTTTTAAATTATTTACACACATCGGCAGTCGATAGATTAATTAGAGCTCCCGTCCGCGGCAGCGCGTCAAGCGCTACCACGGAACAAAAGCCACGCCCATGCGCACAACTTGGCCGCCGAGTCATCATCTCATTTTAAATCGACTATAGATAAAATACAACACTATGTATGATGTATATAGTACAATACACGCAATACACATACATGTTATTATGTAAAAGTTATTATAGCATCATATTAGTAATAACTGATTTCAAAGTACCGGTTTGCTATCGCTCCGCTTGGACGCATGAAAACTTTATCGCCCCTGGCCCTGTTGCTCAGGTTTGTATTCTCCCCGCCATCTACAATAATTCCGAGTATACCTTCCAGACGGGCCTTGACGAATATAATATTATCAAATGTAATATAATATTTATTCGTTATCTCCACCGTTTTAGCCAATGAATTATCAACACAAATACCTTTTTCTTAATGACCATTTCTTCGATGACTGTTTGCGCCACAAACGCAAACATGTTAGTAATGAGCTGAAAACAATGTTACGCGCGCACATATACCTGCCGCCGTGCCGTGATTAATTTCACGGTCATCAGCCTATTTCGGTTCACCACCACCAATCGACAGACACACGCACAATCACAAATATTAATATGCAATCATTTTAATTACCTGTATCGTTTTTGTATTTGTGTGTGTGTATTATATAATCGAAAAGGCCCAGTGCCCATGGGCCATGTTATGTTTGTATTTTTATATCTTCTGTGTAGTACGAACCGTCGTTGAGTACACAACAAACGCATATTTTATATTTTTGTATAGCCGCCATAGGCCATATAATTATTATTTTTTATTGTACAATTATTAAAATTGTGTTGTGCCGTCAAAGGCGAATTATTTATATATTGTTTTATATTTTATTATCATTAGGGTCATTGTGTTGTGCCGTCATAGGCGAATCATCAATTATTGTTTTATATTTATTTTTGTACACGTGAGTTTTGAAGAATTATTTATATTATTGTTGTGCCAAACAGGCAAATTTTATTTATTTACATTTTTACGTGTTGCTGTGATTTTTATTTTTGTTAGAATTTTAATACAGCAACAGTTACCATTTATACTTGATTAGTGTTTTTGATTATCTTTGTCCTTAGTTTTAAGCTACACACTACAAATATACACACAAGACACACACACCACCACCACCACGTAACTCGTCAGATTTGCGCGGCGAACCCAACCACTCTGACGAAGCCACACACGTCACACGAATAAATATACACACATACACAATATAAATGGTCGGTGGTGAAATCGCAAATACGAGTAGTATGCGCATGAAGTAGTAGGTGTCCGGTGTGCGCGTAATATTGATTTCCGCTATCGGCCCCAACAATGACATTCACCATTTCAACTCTTTCAAAAACATTTCATGGCAATTTAAAGTTTACACACGTATTGGTCATTTGAATAATATTTTTAATTTCTGGATTGGAGAAATTGAACTCAAGCATATGTTCCATCGGACACTTGATTAACAATTTTTGTATGTTTCATATTTATTAATAATATAACACATATGATTAAAACGTACAAAGACAGTATAAGCTCACGGTGGTTACTGTTATAGCGTGCGAGGTGTTATAGATATATAGAGGTGTTCGATCGATTATATATTGATTTGGTTATTGGGTGTTAAACGACGTATATATAGTATATCATAGACGATGTATTGACAGAGTCGCCAAAACCTATTAGTTATTATTAATAACTAGGGCTAGGATTTTGTAGCATTTGCATTTTCTTTCTTAGTACTCCAGGACATAGCTAATCAAAAACAAAATTCGATTCATACATCACAGAGTTCAAATTTACAATTTTGATTTTGCTTTTTTTGCATTTTCTTATGATATTTGTAAATAAATGCTTTTTTGGTACTTTAGTGTCAGTTTATTAGCTTTTTATTTAGTTTTTGTTAATTATACGCATATTTGATATTTTTATAACATTTACGTACTTATTTATCTAAATTATTCTTTATCAATTTATTTTCATTACTATATATATTTCGTGGCTTCACCTTATCGGAAAATATTTCTGAAAATAAATTCTTAGATTTTGTCAAAGTGATTACCGAGTGGGGAGTTGAGGTTACGTTGACTATCTGGACTTCAGACGCAATGACAACGATATTTATTGACTTGTTTACTATGTCTATAAAAAAAATTTACCAAAATATTATTTAGCATTCACTAATTATAGGAATTTCCATGAGGGTTTATATTCGCGTGCTAACGTACGGCCATGGCCCATGAGTCACATCAGTGGTCGTTAATACGTTATGCCGACAATTCTTTAATCGTTTGTTACATTTTCCTGGTTAAAATGCTTTTTTTGGAGCATTATTGGCAATTTTTTAATGTCTTTATCGTAGGTTTTTAGTGCATCATTTTCCTAGCCCTATTAATAACTTATTAATGTTGGCGGCAATATAACAAACCTTAGTGGCGGGGCAATAGCAAATCACTGACCACTACGCTCTTAAACTGAATGGTAGATTAGATTCTAAAACTATATTGAAGCTAAAATAGTTTTATTCATTATTTTATTATACGCGATTGTCAACATCAAAAACACCCGGAGACATACATGAGATCGTAGAAGAAAGTGTTTCCGTCCAGCGATGTCAAAATACATCAGACCAAAATATACTCATTTTCAGTAACAAAATAGTGAATGTTATAAAATTTTATAAATTATATGTATATTATTTTATTTGTAATATAAGTATTTATTATTTCGAATTCCACGTTTAGAAATGTCTCATTGTTTTACTGTGCATAGCAATCGGAAGTTTGACAGTTTAACGTATAGCTAAAAATTACCGAAATGGAATCGGAAAAGAATATAAAAATCGGTAAATTAAATATTAATCGAAATCAAAAAAATATATGTAGCAGTATTCAAAACCAAAATAAGAAAAAAATATTTCTGTTACGAGCTCTATGAAAAAACAATTTTGAGCGAAAGAGGCTTATAACTAGGGAACGGATTTGAATGCAAATTGCATTTTTTTCTGAATGCCCGAAAACATTCGTTTCCAAGCAAAAAGTTCATTTCATACATCAAGGAATTAAAAAATGTAACTTTTATTTTGCATTTTTTGCATTTTTTGCATTTTTAAGACTTTATTGCATTTTTAGAGCATTTTTTGACATTTTTAGTGCATTTTTATGGTTTTTAAGTCATTTTTTCAACATATTTTCAACATTCATACTAAAAAAAATAAAAATGCCTAAATATGTTTTATGTTACGAAATTACCAAATTATTGTTGACACGTGTAGACACAAAATATATACATACAAGTTACAACAGATTATTACCCGCATTAAGGTAAAGATAAGATAAGCTATTTATCTAAATTGTACAGAAGATAATTGAGAGTTAATTTATTAAAGTTTTATTGTATTTAAATATTTTTTATCAGATTTTTCATAGTAATGTGTTTTTTTTATAAGTTTTAAATTCAAAATTGTGTTTTTATTGAATATAAATACATTTTTAAAGTTTTTTAGGGCATTTTTTTAGTGCATTTTTTGATGTTAAAGCATTTTTTTAAGGCATTTTTCTTGTTTTTTAGAGCATTTAAATCCGTTCCCTACTTATAACGAATCTCATTAATATCAAACATTTTCTTTCCCAATACACCTACATCAACAGTACCGCAACTAGCGGGTGACCGGAGGTGCACAGCACCGCTAAAGGGCCTTCGCTAAGAAAAAATTGGTATTCCGAAATTTGTTGAACTCTATGGTCTAACAAATAAATTTGAATATTTTTATAGGTAACAAAAATGAGTTCAGATTTAGAGGCTGCGGTTCCTACCAATGGACCACATTGAATCAATAGTGTAAAAAAGGCTTTCGCCTATGATTATATTTTAGAAGAGGTGAGGGTAGGCGGTTGCCATCCGTCCCGATATATCGGAACTGTCACCGTTATTAAGCTCACTATCCCGACAAAAGACCAAAATGTTCCAATTGAAGCTGTGCATTACAAATTTCGCTTTATTGCATACAAATATGCATGACATGATTGAAAACAAAAAATGTTGTTGTTCAACTTGTTGTACATGTTCTTGTACGACTAAACGTATGCGATTGAAATCCATTTAAATCGGTCATATCGATTACATCCATTTAAATCGGTCATATCGATTACATAATTATCGTTAGGTATCGCTGTTTACGTCGGACACTCGTTCGTTCTCAGAATCGTATCGGTCGGGCTGTACAGCGATTATCGGATTCATGGTATTTACAAATTACGTAGGACACGGGCACCCAGAGACTGTGGAGTCGATTTTACAGTGTCAAGTTAAATATAATACGTCTAGCAATAACCTCCTCTGATGCTATTAGACTAAATTGTTTTACCCTACACGACGCTAAAACCATTACAAAAATAATCTCGAAAAACATGTGGCTACGGGAATGGAAACAAAGCACCACAAAAATTAAACGAAATCAAAAATACCGTCCACACATGGCCCTCTCCACCTAACTTCTCAAGAAAAATAGAAACCTCAATCAACAGAATGCGAATAGGAAACACGTTTTTAACACACCAATATTTGATGAAGAAAGAAGACCCACCTGTATGTGCCAGCTGCGGTACACTCCTCTCAAACACATCATATCCGAATGCCTTTCATTCGAAACAGACAAACGGGAAGCAGGGGTATCAAACACACTGTCAGAAGCACTTCACCCAGATAACATAAACCACATGATCACCTTTATAATTAAGTCTAATCTCATCAATAATATATAATCTGTAACTTGTATAATATGTAAATAATGTATCTTAAGAAAATGTGAACCTTTAAAACACACTGTATGCCAATGGCCATAGACGCCGAGGCTTAATTTAAATAAAAAAAAAAAATACGACTTGCACAGAGTTCTACAAATACGTTAGAAAAAATCTGCTGAAAAAAGCAAAATCTTCTGAAAAGTATGGCCATCCAAGTACTTCTGCAATAAATTAAAAATATTTTTTTTTAATAAATATACAAATAATTTTTCTAAAATAAAGAATTCTAATTTTATACACTCTATCCTAAATTTTGTACGTCTCGACAAGACCCTAGCCAAATGTGGCAACCCTAGGTGAGGGCTCCTCAGTCCTCGGAAAAATCAAGTCGACACTTCACCTCTATCAATTCGTATTCTTGCTGATCAATCAATTTATTTTACAACAATCTATGTTATTGATTGTATTTATCGAATGTCGAGTGTCGACTGTCGTATAAATTACAAGTTACATATAAGGTAGATTCGGTAGGTAGGTACGGCCGCTTATCATCAATTTCTCACAAGCCACGGATAAGAATAGCGTATCGGGTATACGTATACGCAGTGTATGTTGTACCCGCGTACGCCCTCCGTTCCACCGCCGTGTGTCGAACATGATAATATTATGCGGCGAGATTAGATAGACATTCGATTAGGCGCGTGCGCGCACGCGTCGGACGTCGAAACGAAACGGCCGTAGTAATAATAATAATAATAATAATAATAATAATAATAATAATAATATTTTATCGTCGCGCGCAGGCGCGTGTCTCGCTTGCCGACGCATTCGTCCGTATGGTTTCGGCACCCGGCCGGACACGTTACCATCACCACGGGGCAGGGAGAGAATATTCGACTTGGTAAGCGGTATAAAAGGCACGTGCGGCGCGTGCGCGTGCGTGTGCCGACCGCCGGGACGCTACAGGCAGGCGGCAGCTGTTCGCGGTGGTGCACGGGTGAAGATTGTTCGATACATTTGGGCAGAAGCGTTCGTCGGCGGCACATCGATCAGTGAATTCGGGTGTCAGTACTGCACGCGTCGTTTCGTCTTTTCCACCCTCCCGGCAACGTTTGCAACGCTGCAGATAACCGTCTCGTCAAGCAGCCCATATCCCACGCGGTTACAGCCGACAAACAAAGTCGAGATTTCAACCGTTCCGAGCGAACATCTACAGTGAGTATATACGATTTTTCTACCCTGTAAACACCGTGCGAGCGCGTATCGCCGACTTGTTCACCTACCGGATGTCGGCCATATTGTAGTTTTTTTTTTCTTCCCCCTCGTGCAACTCTTGTTCACCCACCCGCCCACCGTTTACATATTATACCGCCGCGGCGTACGTAAACACACGCATCGGAATATACTGTCTTCGACTTGCACGCACGCGCGCGCATGTGTTTGTGTATGTTGTATACGTATTAGTGATGCACAACGATATCGATTAGATTAATTTATCGTGTGTATTTTATGTATTACGTGTAGAGTTCTACTCTGCCCTCGATTGCCACTTCATCGTTGGTAATTTCGATAGAGGTTATCGACAATTTCGAAAACAATGGTCTAATCAATTTTTTTAAATAATCTATTTTGTTTCGGCACGCCGCGGCGCTAATCCCTCTGGACATTCCAATCACGTGATATAACGTGACCGTTTGCATTTGTGCGGCTTCGTGCCATGTGCAGGGGCGGGGATTCCGACATTTTTACGGTCGGTGGGGGCACATATCCATATATACAAATATAATAGTAATAATAATAAAATATTGATATTTACAAAAAGTCATACAAATATGATAAGTAAGTTGTAGCTTAAGGAACAAAGTTAAATTTTATAACAATTATAGAAATAAAATAACTAACTGCAATTAATACTATGGTATCACGAATTATGAGTTTACTTTATTTTTAAAATATAAAGTCAAGTTTTCTTTATTTTTCTTTGGAAAATTTATCAATTTAATTTTTATTGTTATTTTCATTGTCAATATTTATATCTCTGACATCCCTGATAATCTTTATTCTCCCATTCTTGCCCTTAACCAGGTTTTAAGTATCCGTAAAAAAATGTTTTCTGATTTCGGCGGGGGGGGGCTCTTGGATTTATGTCGGGGCATGTCTAGGTATATGAATATATGTATATATGCGGATATATAGATGTATGTATATATGTATATTGTAGGTATATGTTTAGGTATATATATAAGTTTATGTTATATGTATATGTATATTATAGGTATATGTTTAGCTATATATATAAGTATATGTTATATAGCATAGGTACATATCCACATTGCGCGCAGCATTTGCCGACCGAAACATAAAACATTTCCATAATATATTACAACATGTCTGAAAATTGTTTTAACAATTTAAAAATAATCACCCACATATCAGGTCCCCTCTCTCACGAAAGACCGGGTCGTCTCATTCGCGATCCCCCCGAACCGGTTTGCAATTTTTACTATGCCTTTTTACGATGACAAGTCCTTGGGTGCACCGTGATGTTCGTACTTTTGTAATTGTGATGATGAGGCATTTTCAATTTATATTCCTGTTTAGTTCTGAATTGGAATACTTTTTTGAAATCTCGGTTTATAAAATCGAGTATGGAAGCTTTAGTTAATTTGTTATTAATAACGTATAAATGATTATTATAAAATTGACTCATTAATCGTTCACGTTCAGTTGCGTAATATATAAAAAAAACTTCTAGTTGTAGATGTACACCAGTTGTTAAGTGTATCAACTTATTGATTCAAAATAGGCACAAATAATATTTTACGTTTGTAGGTTGTAAATTTTCTCAAATTTTTCCGACATGGATGAACATTTTTAAATTGCACTATATTCATCCAGCAAGCTGAGCAAGCTATTTATAATAGTTTTCATATAACAGTTATGTTGTAACTTTATGGCTAAATAATACAAAACTAAACCCAAGATGTGTTATCTCATACCGAAATAAAAATAATAATTCAGTTATCGCCGAAAAAATTATCTATATTACTTTCTACTACAGCTCAAAAAATAAAAAATAAAAAACATAATTTCAATAATATTATTAGATATTTAAATTAAATTATTTTTATGTAGGAACGTGATTTGTCGATATTTTCACAAAAATGGGCAATATTTATTTAATCTACTTACCTTAAACCCGCGACGCGTCGTTATTATTGTTTGACTTAATTTAAACCTAAATAGCAATTACATTTATTAAAAATATTTATTTTTGTTTATTTTATCTTGCTTGTTTAATGTTTGGTAGGTTTACAATTGTTTAACTAATTATATTTTTACCTAACGGCAATTGAGAATATCATAAAAGACAGTAATACTTATGAAAATTAACATTAAAATAATAAATAATAAATTAATATCCAACACAATAAATACATTTATACCTTAAAATTCAGTATAGTTTTATTTCAATAGCAATTTATACTTTTCCATGTAAAACGTTTCAATAACCACCTGATGTAAATCACTGTATATAATTTGTTTTAAGAAAATATTTTATATTTTTCAATCGGATCATAAGCCATGATAAACTATTAACATAATGCTTTTCTTAGACTTGTATGTGTTAAATTAGGCAGATAAAAATGGGCGAACTGGTGGGGTAAAAAAAAGCCATACTAAACCTATTTAATCTCGATATTTTTTTTTCTCGTCTTTACTTTTAATTTGACCATCACAAAATATGAACCTATTAAAACTTATAACGATGTTTAAATTTTTTTCAATTATTTGTATGATAACCTAGTTAATTATTATTTATCTCTTATTGCTTTTTTGTTACGACGAACTGACAGCACATCGGCTGCGGTCGTTACTGACAGGAAATAATACAAAGAAAAATTCAATTACGATTGGATTTCGGTCGGTCGGCTGCTACAGCAGCTTCTAAGAAATATATTAGTATAGTTATTATTGTAATATGATATATTTATGTGTGATATGTCAAGACATGAATAAATATTATTATCTATGTTTTACTTCTACTCGTATACCAGAAGTATTCAAACTGTGCGTCGCGGTTCCCAGGGGCGTCTTGGGAGTTTTCGAATGGAGCCGCGCCATATAATTGAAAACCAATAAATATTTTTACGAAAAACGTATATTATTATCATTGAGGCACACCGGTTGGGAAACTTTGAATTGTCTACAATAATCTTTCGCTAAATATAGCTTTAATTAATATTGATGTATTATTTTATTGATTTATATTTACTAAGACTAAGTATAAAATATTGAATCACAATTGTTTCTACAATAATTACTTATTTATAATTTGTTTATATATTTAATATGGTAAATAAATAATTAGTATAAAATACAAATTACGTTCATATAAACATTGACTTTTTTGTCATTTATAATTTGGGAGCCGTCAACATTTTGTGAAGACTCAAAAGAGCCTTGGGATGAAAAAGTTTGAATAGCTCTGTTCTTTACACATTGTAATAATATATGAAGAGTAAGTCTACTTTTCGTCTACAACCAAGTGTATGTGTTAGGGTTTCTTGCCCTTTTATTACGTATTTTGAACGATTTAATACTAATTTTAGTGCCTACATCATTGTGTGTAGTGTAACTTTTAAACGTGTACACATTTTGAACCTTCGAATAAAGTTCAGCCGAGCTCCGATTATCATATTATTTTATATTTTAAAACCGCTTCATATGTGTACCCAAACCACCACTGTCATTGCTGCCGCCGTGTGAGTGGTGAGTGTCGAGGTTTTGATTAGTTCAGGGGTGTCCAATTGGACACAGGCCAAAAGCCTTATGTGATGATCCTTGGCGTACATTTCTTTCTACCATTGCTTTTGGAAAAAACTCAATATTTTAGTTTTTCGTTAAAAACGATTTGTTTGTGCTTTTAATAATTTAATAAATTTTTTCCTCGTTCAAATAAATAAAATGTTTCATTATAGAAATAAAAATGAATACATTCACTTCTGTAATATTATAAATAAAATATTTTATAATATTCATAATGCATATCGCGGCCAACCACATTTACTCGTATTCTAGGATTGGACACACCTGGTTTAGTCAAACTATTCGAATTTTATTATCTCCTGCGGGTCGAGTCTTGTTACAGTGTTTAGTTTACGCAACGCCGCAGCGGTCGACAGAGCCACACGTGCAGCGATCAAGTACGCACATTTGTATTTTTGTGTTCTCCCGTTCCGTTTACAGTTTTACACTTCTTCTATAATATTATCTATAGTGTCTTTACGCACATAACTACTTGTTCGAACACCGTCGTGCACCGTAAATAGGTAAGAGCAGTATTTCGTAGTATCATTAATTTTTGTTTGATGAATATAAATCCAATAGTAGTGTTATCTGCGATCGGGCTCGAGAGGGCCGCGATTTTTTCCTTTGAGACTCGGGGTAAAAAACATATTCTTATAAACGTGTGTGTGTGTGTGTGTGTGTCGTGTGTGTATGACATATGACGCACTGTATGTGCGTGCGTTCGTGTGCGTGCGTACCTTAGTGCGTGCGTTCGTGTGCGTGCGTACATTTGTGTGTGCGTGCGTGCGTGTACACACATGCGTGCCCTTGTGCATGCGAGTGTGTGTGTATGTTTTTGAGCGTGAGCGTCTGTAGGTGTGTGTTTGTAGCGTGAGCGTCTGTGGGTGTGTGTTTGTGCGCTTGCGTTTGCTTATCTAGCCGACAACATTCGAATTATTGGAATGATTTGGATCACATTATTTTACTCCCGGAGTTAATAAATGCATGTGAACGGCGTATTTTCAGATCAATCGGCTTAAGACAATTGACCCGCGGCTTGTGCATTACAGTTTTAATATTTTCGTCACTATTCAATAGCTTGTTTATTTTTCACGAATACAAGATTTTTCATAATAATTTCTTTATTTGGTTGTTGTTCTACAAATAAAATCGTAGCGACTCGAAATATACATATCAATATATCGATATCATGGCACTATTATCATAATATATAGATAATCTCATTAGTCATTAATCATTATATAGATTCTGCCGGCTACCGTTCATAAAAATCAAACATCGACACCGGCGGCTCCTATTTTCACATGATTATACTGATAGGGTAAAAATAATAAATACAAAATTGTAGAAAATCGATGTACCTAATTTTATTATAATTTATCTTCCTTTGTAATATTTCACATTTGTAAAAAAAATTCAATGTTTTTAAAATGTCAAAACATGGTTACATGTATATATGCATATCATATATGTAATATTACAATGTACTACGTATTAATTTATGTAAAAATGTATATGTAACAGGTGTATGTATAGAAGTTCCTCGTTTTTCCATTTTTTACAATGTTCATGATTTCAGTTATGTAATATACTAGGTATCATCTGCATAATTAATGATGTAATTAAATCAAATAAGAAATATACACAACGACTTAGAAATAGATATAAAAAAATCTCATATAAAATGTATATATGTAACTGTTGAACACGACATAACACTTGCCCAATACACTGTTTATGATTCTTATATAATTTAACTTTGAATTAACCTACGCGCACAAGTTGCAAAAGCTACTAGGTCAGCTAGATTAAATACAGTACAATCTCGGTAATCCGGCCGTTCGATAATCCGACACCTCCAGTAATCCGGCTATTTTAACCTATACGTACCAATATATATATATATATATACATATATTTATATATATAATTACTATCGTTAACGTTAAAATGTTAGATAAAACTAGATAATTACTGATTAAATACGTATAAACCTATTAGATATTTTATTTTTATTCAGTTAACTTAACGAATACAAGAAAAAGTATTAAAAGTATCATTTCAAACAAAAAAACAAATAAAATTAATAATTTTTTTAAACCTGTCTAATTAAAATATTAATTAAATATAACCATGGACGTATTATTTATATTCTATAATAATAATAATTATTAATAAATAATAATAATACATAGTGTAATTCATTTTTTTTATACATATGTATCAGTAAAATGTAAAATTCAATAAGTAAAAATGCGTTGTGAACCCCCGTTAATCTGCCGTTTTCGTTAATCCGGTAGTATTGTGGTCTAATATGTGTCGGATTACCGAGATTATACTGTATACATTTAAACTATAATCAATACAACTCGACAAAATTACGAAACATCTAAAACAAAAAAAACCAAAGGACAGAGCAGAATGGAGCGAGCACCATATATAACAACTCCGAATCGACACTTAAGGCCCTCCGCACACTACGCGATAGACACTCGACGCAATTTCTCTCTCGCAATTTCCTAGCAAACTGAATGGAGTTCCACTGACAACGCGATTTGTTGACGACGCGAGCGGCGATCGATAATGCTAGTCGCATGGCAGTCGTATCGTGCGTATCGTATGCGATTACATTCCATTTTTTAAAATTATTTTAATTATCATGGAGGCATTCAATATAAAATTCGTTAGTGAGGTTGAAAAACACCCATTAATCATTATGATATAATTATACAATTCTCGACTAATGTAGGAAGGATTATATTATTAGTATTATATTCAATGGAGAGATATATTTACGAACCCAAATAAATATTGGCAATATTTATAATATAAATAACTCCGATATTGTATTGGAGTTTATAGATATCTGTTTCGGTGACATTGTTATTACAATGTTATCTAATAATATGTTGTTTAGCTCACGACTGTATATATACTCGTATTATAACACTATTTATGTTAGAACTTATTTATGTCGAACTTGACATTTTCTTTTTTGAAAATTGAAAAAAAAATTGAAAACAGATCAAAACAAGTTACGCGATTAACACTGTACGATCGACTAAATATCGTTTTGTGTTGGTGGACCTCGTCGCACAATCACTTAAATCACATAAATCGCAATTGTCGCACTAATCGTATTTCAATCACGTCGCGTGTCCATCGCGTAGAGTGCGATAAGTCAGACGTATCCAGCCATCGAGTACAGAAGCTTTGCCAAGTCAAGACTATCAACGTCTTATCAGTAGTTTTTCTATGTTGATTTGATTATAAGGTTTTAATAAAACGTAATAACTACTAATAAGTAAAAGTATAATATATTCATTTAAAAGTAACTTAATACCTTAAACTCAGTGGCGCCGAGACAGTAATAAAATAGTCGGGCAAACTTTCCAAAATAGGCAATACACCCACCACATACCCAAAAAAAAAAGCTCTGCCCCCATACCCCCCTTAATAATATTCCTCTATTTACAACAACACACATTTTTATATAATTCTTTAAAAATTTTAAATATATTATAAAAATTAATAATATAGGTACACATAACTTGAAACAGTTGTAATACCGTAATAATATAAGTTACTAATAATGAATAATAGAATTTCACAAATAAAATATTAGTAGTAGTAGTTATTAATTAGATATAACACTATAACATAACAAAATAGATAATAAATAAAATAATTTTAACTTTTAAATAAATAATTTTTATTTATTTTAATGATAATCACAGTAGAGTAAAATAAATAAAATATTAAAATACTAAAATAATCTAATTATTTTTTGTTAATTTGTTTTTAGTGATTATTTTAGTATTTTAATATTTTATTTAAAACTGTAGATTTTGTCGCAAAGTTGTCTATTATTGTTTCTGAATCTAACTGTATATCAGCTTCACAGGTGATACGCATCAGATCTTCCAATCTATCTTCCCCCATTGTGCTTCTTAAAAGAGTTTTTATTAATTTTAATTTGGAAAAAGATCTCTCTGGGGAACAGCTAGATACTGGAATAGTCACTCCAATTTTTATAAGCATAAATAAACTTGGGAAAATAGATTTTAGACCAGCTCTACAGAAATCTTGAAAAACACACATTAAACTTGATGAATTTTGCCACCTTTTTAATTCTTCAGATGTAGTATTGTCACTGTTTGAATCGTTAGAGCTCAAACTTGAATTGTTGTCATTTAAATTAGGATGCAGATACAATGGCAAAGTTTCATTAACAATTAAATCACAATTTATAAACTGTTCATAGTCCCTACGGACATCTTCTAACTTCAATAATGTATTATATACCAAACAAACAGCCTTAAATGCATCTATAGGAATGCTTTTAGGGTTTTTTTTTAATTCTTTTATACGTTTGATTGATAATAAAGAAAAATCTTTCATTACTTCAATAGTTTTATCTGTAAATCTTTGACTAATTTGTGTTTTAATAATATCTAATGCTACAAAATAAGTATCTACCTTAAACTTTTGAATAGGATTTTGTTCAACTTCATCACTACACAATTCCCCAGCCATTTTTCTAAATTTACGTTTTCTTATTGTACGCAATGGCTCAAATTCTTCATTCTCATATTTATCATCAAATTCTTTAGCTAATATCAAAATATTATCAAATGTTTCTTCAGTTCTCAGTGCCACTATGGACTCTTTAGCACTATTAACTAAATACATCGCTGCTAAAATATCTATGTCACGAGCTTGTAATGTACGGGTTAATGGTTCAAGTATTTCAAATATTTTTTTAAAACTAAGAGCTGTCATTAAAAACCTTTAAGAAGTCAAGTAGCTAAGCAGTCCATTACAATCAGCACCAAGTTTGAAATCCGATCCTCCGTCTCTATTTCTTACTTCTTCTATTGTTTGATAAACTGCATCATAAACATCAAGTACGGTATTTAAGGCATATGCAATATGCATGTGACATCCAACGAGTAGTGTTTACACGTTTCACTGATCTTATTTGTTGTTTTGGATAAAGTTCTAATTGTTTTTCTCTAAAAAAGGCTGATCGTGCTTTACTTCCAGTGATAAAAGTAAATATTTTTCTAAATTTCCAAATAGATCCACTGCATTTGAACAAGATCCTACTGCCTGGCTAGCTATTAGGTTTAACCTATGAGCAGAACACCAAATAAATAGGGCTTGAGGATTTTGCTCAAGTATTTTAGCTTGAAGCCCATTGTACTGCCCACTCATGTTTGCAGCCCCATCATATGACTGACCCACTAAATTTGATTTCCAATCAAGATTATGATAATTAAAAACATTTTGAAATAACTCAGATAGATGAACTCCGGTAGTGCATGGGGATTCTCTAATTGCTAATAACCTTTCCATAACTGTACCATTAGTTTCATTAACATACCTTATGATAAAAGAAACCTGTTCCTTGCGGGATATATCAAAGGTAGAATCGAGTGAAACACTGAATATTCTTGATGAAATAATATCAGATTGAACAATTTGTGATATGTATTCTGATACAGATTCAATCAAAAGATTTTGGCGATCCCAGGAAATAAAATATGTATCTTTACGTCCTTTTAATTTGAGAGTTGAAACATGAGACGCAAGTGCCGGTGAATGTTGAGATAACAGAAGTACCAAGTTTTTAAAATTACCTTTGAGTTGATCAGTCCAGCGTTCTCTATGCCCCCTAAAAGGTAAACAATGACGTCCCAAAAAGACTGTTATATCTATTAGTTGTTTTACAATTTCCCTATTAAGAGCTACACTGGATTTTCGGTTTACTTCTAAGGAAGGAATTAAGGGTAAAACAGATTCCCTTAATTTAATTTCTAATGAAGCTTCAATATGCGCGTTAGTTGTTTCATGATTAATTATTGCAACGCCCATATTTTTCCAGTGAGAAAATCCATCTTTTACCCAAGCTTTAACGGTTTTTCTTCCTAATAAAATACAGTCTAAGCAAAATATCTTATTTAGCAATGGTGAATAAGTTAACCAGCTTCTTCTTGTTTTAGTTCCATCTGTATGAGTTCTGTAGTACCATCCTGCATGAAAATGCCGCCCATCTTTGTCTTTTAAAAATTCTTTATTTGGTAGAATATCACAAGTCGGCTGACATGGTCCCCATTCTACAATCATACTTATAATTTCTGGTGTAAAATGTTTAATTTTTGTTAACAGAAAGGGATCATTTTTCCAAGTTGAGGTTGCTGATGCTTCAAAAAAATCTTCAGAAGTATTCTCCTATAACAAATTTATTTATACCTTATAATTATTATGTCTACTTACCAACCAAATAACTACACAAAAAAAATTATTTAATTTTGAATTTAATATTTTATAGTTAATATTTTCTTAACAAAACATCACAATTATTGTATAATTATGAATTCAATATACCTAAAACTTAAGTCAATGAGTACTACAAATTAAAAATTCTAGAATTAATTTTTATTTAAATTATTTACTAAAAAACTCATTCAATAACAAATAAAAACAGTTATCATTTTATATGAAAAATATATAACTTGAATAAAAACAATTTTTCACCATTGATAGTTGATACAATATTGTGGTAGCTACAATTCAAAAATGTTGGTTTAAAAATATTTCTAATAAGTCTCATACTAATCAGTAATTGTAGACAAGCTACTTTATACTTACTACAATACTACCTATTTATTAAGTATTTATATAAATAATAAAAACAGTTATCAATATCTATTTTTATTTTTATTTTTTTTTTACTAGTAAAATTACAATATTGTTTTTAATCAAAGTATAATTGCTTACCTCCAAAAGATCTAATTGAGTAGAGTCACAATTTTCCAAACCCAACAATTTATCCTTTTCTTTACAAGTAGCCTCTAAATACTCAATATGTGTATATTCAACATTTCCCTTTGAAGTTGTAGGGTCTTCATAAACAGCAGACAATTTTTCTGTGTTTAATGGACTTAAAGAATTTATATAGTGAATTTAGTTTTAGACAATGAATAAAAATTTTTTTTTTAACACGTCAAATGTAAAAAAAAAAAGATTTAAAACATGTAATTTTAATTGTATTTTTTAATTACCAGCAGTAGCAGTGTCGGTTGGTAATATATCACTGACCGATGGTGTTTGATGGTAGTTAATACATGTAGATTCATCATTTCCCTTTGAACATGTGGGGTCTTCATAAACTGCAGGCAATTTTTCTGTCATTAATAGATTTTAAGAATTTAAATAGTAAATTTAATTGTAAAATAATGAATAAAAATTTATTTTTTAACACATCAAATGTACCTACAACAAAAAATTATAATTAAAAACATGTATTTTTAATTGTAGCTTTTTGTATTTTTTCTAATAACATTTAAATTTTAAATTTTAATTCGGTAAATGTCAATACATTTTAAAATTATAAGTAGATATAAATAATATTTTTATAATTACCAGCAGTAGCAGTGTCGGTTGGTAAAATGTCACGGACCGATGGTGTTTGATGGTAGTTAATACATGTAGATTGTAGATTCAGCATTTCCCTTTGAACCTGTGGGGTCTTCATAAACTGCAGGCAATTTTTCTGTCATTAATAGATTTTAAGAATTTAAATAAGAAATTTAGTTGTAAAATAATGAATAAAAATTAATTTTTTTACACATCAAATGTACAACAAAAAATTATAATTAAAAACTTGTACCTACTAATTTTATCTTTTTGTAGACAAGAAACAATTTAAAATAATTAATTACCAAATTAGTAGGGAATTCAATAAAAGCAATATAATATAATAAGTATAATATAATATATAACTATATATATTTATAAAAATTTATATTTTGGTATAGGTTATATTATATAATAATTATATAATTCCTACATTTAAAGTTTCACTAAATTGATAATTTTAAATTTTAAAATCTTACAAAATTCCAATACATTTTAAAATTATAAGAAGATAAATAATTTGTATAATTACCTGCAGTAGGAGTGTCAGTTGGTAAAATCGGTCTTTTATATGAAAAAAATGATTTAATATTGCCAAAGCGATCATTTTTAGATTTTTGGTTTGGTTTAGTTATTTTTGTCGAAAATAAAAGTTCACACTTAGCTAAATGGCGATTCCAATTTACTTTGTTCAAATTATTTCTTAAACGATAACAAAAATTACATTTTTCACCTTTACTAGACATATTTATTTGAATTAGCTATTCAACTCAAGTCTAAACCAGAACTATTAAGTAATTAATATTCAAATTAAATCACAGATTTCGCAATAAAATTTGACAATCCACGAAAAAAATTATGTTTTAAATCATTTAAAGATATTAACACCAGAGATAAAGAATATAGGTAACAAATGTTCAATATTTAAAATCGTCCGACAATTTCTTTCTAACAACTAAGAAGACTGAAGAGCAGAGCAATAATTGCGCCAATTACGGTTATAACATCATAAAGGGTAGACTGGACACTTGCATAGGCAATACTTATATTGAAATGTTGATAAAACCTATTCACCGTACGTCCCGCCGCCCGTCCCGGTACATCCGTACTAAATATAATTTATAAATAGACCTTTTTTATTTTTCCCGTACATAGTTACATGATATTATTAAAATCAACGTCCTAGGTCCAACCATTTATTAATAATGATAAGCTATATTAATACAATAAATAGAATTATTAGAATTGACAATAGTTCGTAGTACCCAAACCCACATAATATTAATTATTATATATATTTTTAACAATATTATATTGTTATTTACGCTGTACACACGACACAACACACAGGTCTTACTGCATATAATTGGTAATTCTTATTTCTTATTGCTTATTAGTGAATAGTTATTATAGAATATATTCTAAAATGGCTAACGGAATTAATTAATTATGATGTTATGAAACAATAATATATCTATAAGTATAGCATAATATTATTATTTACAACCATCAAATTGACCATCACCACCCTAAAAATTTGGTCGGGCGATTGCCCGACCTATACCCCGTGTTCGGCGCCACTGCTTAAACTTAAATATTGTAACTGCTGGTTTCAAACCAGGCACGCAACAATATATACGGAAATAATTGGCGAGTCGCGAGTGCATTAATTTCGGACGGACTTTATACTGTAATTGCGAGTTTTAATCATGTTTTAAAAATAGTTTGATTATGCCATCACCCTATGTAATTATTGGGCTGCGTACGAATTGATTCCCGGGTACCTGTTTACCTGCACCGACACCGTTGAGTTGATTCCCTATTGTTTTATATCAATTATCAATAGATTGCACGAGTAAAAATTTTACGACCGTAAAGAGTTCGACCGTCACACACAACTTGCTCTTATGTCCACCGAGACCACGCGCGAATTTACAAAAAAACCGTATATTAAATGCAGTAGTAATGGAACTAAGAAATCTAAAAAACAACAAGAAAAACAAATTTTTTTAAGAGAAGAGATGTCACAGTATACTGGTAATCTCATTACCAGATGGCAGATACCAATTTATAAAAACAATGTGTTACACATTTTTACCAAATTACTAAATTTTTTTATATTTTTTTACCTAGTTACTACTAAATGTTTTTAATAATAATTTTTTACCTAATTACTACTAAATGTTTTTAATAATAATTTTTTACCTAATTACTACTAAATGTTTTTAATAATAATAAATATAATATAATTCAATAAATAATTAATAAATAAAAATTGTAATGATTTTCAAAATATGAAAAAACTAAAAAAAAACAACATTTTTGAGAAACTTGTCAGCCAACTTTCTCGTGGTGTTATATTATTATAGGCTGTATATTTTACTAAATATTGAATAAAATATCTAATGACCTGGGAATCAACTCGTACGTAGGTACCTCTTAATGACCCGGGAATCAACTCACCTATTGCGAATTATTGTACATAAATGTTAAGGTATCCGTTTGACTAATTTGGTACAACGTACGGTGGCATTTTTCAGACGTAGCTTGTGATTATAAAATATCAATATTATCTTTCTTTCCTATTGTATATAGTACTTTCGATATTTTTTTATTTTTTCGGTTATATTTTTCCAATGAAAAGTAAAATTTCATAAATTATTATTGTAATTACTTTTATTTTGTACATAATTATTGTTAACATACATATTATATCGTATTATTTTTAAAAACATAAATAATCTATTCATAATTTACAGACGCATAAGATAGTCATACTTTTAATAATATTTTGTCCGAAATACGCATGAATAACTTCTTGAGTTTTAAATCAGTGCTATTGTAGTTATAGACGTCGAAGATGGCACGGTTTTGGTTGAAAAAGCTTTTAGGTGATAGTAATGACTTTTTTTTTTGTTTCGTTTTCATATAAACGGGTGTAATTACTTACATGTCGAAGATTAGAGCACCGATGAATAATCATGATTTTGGTTTGTTAACAGATTGCACAGATCAAGTTTCTGCTAGAAGACTGCGTCCAACATGGTACTGACGTTGATGCAATTGGCGTACTACGTTTGCAACCAAAAGGAAAGGAAGATGTACAACAACAGAGAAGCCAAGAGGAAGAAGGTGGTCTTGGAGTGCTGCTGCATAAACATTATCCGGGCTACCCAGGTGGAGCTTGAAAAGAGAACCATGAATGCCAGGGCTTGCGAAGACGCCGCGTACAAAGGGCACATTGATTGCCTGAAAATGGCGCGCTTGTTGGGCGCCTCAATGACACCGAGGACGATTCAAATGGCGGCTAAGAGTGGAAAGCTGGAGATCCTAAAATACGCTATCGAAAACGGATGCGAGATGGACGAGCACTCGGGTCTGCAGGCCATCGCGTGCAACAAGATCGAGTGTTTGAAGTTCCTGGTCAACAGTGGCTGGCAGTTTGCGGAAGACACCATGCTGATGGCCATACAACTGGGGTCGCTGGATTTGATACAATTCTTACACGAGAAGGGCTGCGAGTGGCACCCGCAGGTAACGATGTTTGCTGCGATCAACGGAAAACTGAAGCTGTTGGAATATTGTCACCAGCATGGTTGCGAAATGTACCCCGGGACGGCCGACGGTGCAGTCATTTTCGATCATTACGATTGCGCCACGTATGCAATCGCGAACGGATCCAAACTGGTGAATCAAATTGAAGAATACGAAAGATTGGGTCGTTCTCAAAGACCATGAGGATGGAGTGGCCAACGTCGAGTGCACCGGAGTCCATATATTTATCCATTGTGTAAGCGATTTTTTTTTGTTTTTCAATCTTTTGTGTATACATTAAGTTCTTTACCTGTATACTATTTGATTACGGGTATTATTATAATTTGTTAATTTATCATAATAAGCTTTACGTGTTCTCAACCGGCGCAGCACTTGTCCTCGTGAGAACCGGTACAGTACGTGTTTAATATTAATGATTATTATTTTTTTTTTTTTCGATCAAAACGCGATGTAATGCGTGTTCTTTTCTTGTACGCAGTTAAAAGCAACAATATACTGTATTTTTGTCAATAAACGTTCCATTAATAAAATTTGAGTGCACCTTTATTGTAAATCAATCTCAAACTGCAGGTAAAACCATATCTCCAGGTAAAATATAAGTTTGACATCACTTTTATATTGCGTTTTCAAGCAATAAAACAACAATAAATTACTCGTTATTTTAGAACAAGCTACTGAATTTAAATTACTAATATACTATTTCAGGTATTTTATTGGTTTATAAACTTTTAAAAACTATTGCAAACGAAAAATTAGCTGAACCACGTTACTACATACACTATTTTGATGTCCCGATCAAATCCAGGGTAAAAAAAGCTCTAAAAAGTTATGATATAATTAAATAATTAAAATTAATTAATTATGATTAATCATAATATTAGTCTTTGAATTATAGACAAAATGTTCTGCTAATAATTGAACTTAACTTTGCTACTTACATTTAAATTTAAAAATATAGAATTTTCGTTTTGTGTTGAGTACATATAGATAGGTCTACTAACAAGGAAATAGGATGATATTAAGCGAAAGTGTAAAAGTCACCAAGCTAAGTTATATTATTAGCAGAACTTTTTTTTATCTATAATTCAAGAACTTCAAATTGATAGCACAACTTTTAGAGCTATTTTTGTTATAATTGGCTTTTTTTTGACATTGAAGTTGCGAATTTTTTTTGGTTAGGACTTAGGAATGAAACTAATATTATTCAACGTGTGCTATAACAATACCTACTATCAACATTCGGCCTTCCGGTGTGGCAGTTCGACTACTATTTTGTTCACTGCCGTTTCACCATCTGTGAAGTAGGTATATTAAAATAATATTTAATAGACTGAAGATTAATATGGCCGACTTCGAAATATCATTTTCGAAATAAAATCGATATAAATTATTTGAACATAATGTTTTAGTAATTTAAAACGTTCACTTTTCACCTATAAACGGTAAACATGCAAATATACACGCCTGACTGCGAATAATAATTTACGTATCGGTTCAGTAGGTAGTTTTTTTAATGCTTCATAAACATATTATTGTTACTTGGTCACGTTAAGAATATATTTGATTTACTACTTATAATTTATTGTAATAATAATTAAACAGTCCTATAACACGAACAATTATTCAACAGCAACACATATATAATAAAAAAGCAGCACATTTTGCCCAACAATAAATATATTATGATAATAATAATTATGGTTCGGAAGTTGTAGGATTCACATATTATTCAATATGCTCTCGATTTATATCAGACTTAGATAGAAGTCCGAGCTATACAAAGTAAGTTTAAAAATAAAAAGATTCGATTTTAAGCATATTTCGTCAATTTCAGGAGAAAAGTGTATTTATAAATTTCTTTACTTATATTATACTGTATAATTTATACACATATTTTCTATAAGAAATTTTATTCTTACTTATCCTATGTATCTTAATTTTTAAATAATTTTATATTTAAAATTATTTAAATAATTATTTATTAAATAAATATTTATTTAAATTATAATTAATAATAAGAGTACGATTCAAAACTGTTTTCATCATGCGGGTTTCAAAAATGCAATACAACAACAGTTAGTTCAAGAAGAACAAGAAGAAATATGTTTTCCAGATATTAATGATTATGTTAACTTTGATAATAATGTACTAACATCAGAACAACTTAATGATCAAGAACTTATTTCTTCGTTGAGCGACGCGCCTGAGGAAGACGAAAATAATGAAGAAGCTGATACAGCTGATGAAGATTTTTCCATAAATGCAGTGTTCAATGTAGTAAAAATATTATCAAATTATATGGCTTTAAACAACTTAAGTTCAACAATTACTTTGAAAAACTAGAAAAAAAAAATAGAGAATGATTTTTATACGAATAAAATTCAAACTAAGATTACGGATTTTTTTAATTCACAGTAAATTTCATTTTAAAATACATAATAATTAAATATTAAAAAATTGTATTATTATTTTTTTTCTATATGAATTAAATTTACGATTTATATACATATATAATATAATAACACATTAAAAATGTTATTGTAATAAAATATTTTGATCATTGCATGTATATAAAAGAGTTTTTAATTTAATTTTTGTCATTTTGGTTATAATGACAATCTAGTATTATGACCAATTTTGACTAGTCCCTTGAATGTCATTATAAACAATTGTACTTAAAAATCTAAATACTTATATACAGGAACAGGTGAATCGTGAATGACATTGCTTTTCTGTAATGGTTTTATCTATACATATATACATATACATATATAAGTATATAGTCTTATAGTAGTAAGCCAAATGTCTTAATACGGTTAGTTGAACTTTTAATGTTCTAAGTTTTGCAAAAAAAAAAAATATCTAAGGAAAAACCAATGCATTCCTCGTCTCCCCAGAATCTAAAAAACATAATAAAATTGAAAATGCCTTTTTTGTAATTATAACTCACAATAAACAGTTGTGATCAGAGCATATGAACAAAATAATAAAAACCACGGAGATTAGCGCACGTGTAAACATGGCTGGCTATCCACAACGACGATTCACACGAGACCGAAAATTGTAGTTATAATTTATATACACACACAAGTATCGGCCTTTTCGGTCACATAATAATTCACAGCATACGATAATACAGATATTTAAATTAAACAACATAAGATGAGTGCAGCTATGCAGGTAGGTCGTCAACCATAAAAGTTAGACAGCGCAGTATACATAATAGTACTTGTAGATAATACTTGTAGTAGACTTGAGATTTTAAAAGTGTTATGGGAATGAAAGTGGTCTGATTTGTCCAGTGGCGTATCCAGGGGGGGATTTGTGTGTTATAACCCTTCCCCTCAGCCGTATTTATATCAAACATATAATGTTTATAATATAGGAATACAATAATTTGGTCGTGGTAAAATGTATTCTGTTATGCCGTATTTACACACTACCACGGTTTAAGATAAACTTTATCTTAAATAGTGCACACAGTGTCGTATTATTGCACTCGTGCAGTCGTGCCGATAATATTTATACTACACCATCATATTGTGTAATTTACGTTATCGACTGCACTGATGATAATAATCATTATCATTACAATTATTTTATTATTTTACCATGGTTGTAGAATGTAGATTAATTAAGGGTTAGCATTTATGAATATTCACCGTGATGTAAAAGTAACAGTTGAAGAAGTTATTGAAAATATGGCCAGAAACAGTCGCCGTATTAGACTGTTATAAAACATAATAATATGTTATTAAATACTATTTTTTTTGTTTAATATATTTTAAATGTATTTGTAAAAAAAGAAAAAAATTATTTTAAATAAATATTTAAAAGTTAAACGTATATTATAATTTATTTAAACAATTTAAAAGTACATTTCAGGAAGTGTGAAATCCTCCACAAGTTACATTTTATTACATAAACCCCCCCCCTAAAAAAAATCCTGGCTACGCCACTAGATTTGTCGACGTTTTAAACCAAAAAGAGGGAAAACTTTTCGACACTGTACAGTGTACACACTTACGATACGTCGATTTCAATTCTTTTGAAAAATACGATTTCTCGGATTACCTACTATACCTACTATAGGTTTTGCTGAAAAATAATAATTAAAGATAAAAAATTATCTCTCCATTTGCTTTCACAGAAAGAACAGAGGTTAAAATATTATTGTAAAAAGTAAGCAATACAAATTGTCTAGTGAAAAACTGAAAAATGTTCACGTAAGTATTAGCTGTAAGGTGTGATTGGTATATCTGTCTTTTTTTTTCAAATTTCTTATAATATGTTGTTGATTTTTTATCAATTAAATTGATATCGTAGTCACTCCCTGCAATGGGTATGCTGTTATTAAATATTTTTCTATGAATAATTTCTATGCCTTTCATAATCGAGCATAAAATATGTCGTAGCCTCGTAGGCTGTATGGAAATCAGTCTTTTTGCAAAACTACCTACCTACTTAATACTTTTCCTAAAGGCTGGCTGTTTTTCTGACTTACTGCAGTTAGGCGTTTTAGGAAATACTACAAATTTATGCATTTCACTTATTGTTACACATATTATGGTTTTTTTGTGACATTGTGAGCTACATAGTACATTCTTTTTCAGATTGTACGTATTTTATTGATTTTATTGCGATTGCCATTTGCCTTATACTACGTCTTATCATATATCTACGGAAATATACCCATAGGCCATAGTATACGATGAGCTACATCAGCGATTCTCAACCTTAGGATCGCGACCCAATTGTGGGTCGCCAATAATTTTTAATGGTTGGCTAAAATTTAAGACGTTGATATTTTTATTTTATTTTTGAGTCTTATAAATAATAAATGAAACAGTTTTCGTAAATTCTTCTAAGAGTGACCATTATGAGTCATTCACAATATTGATAATTGGTACTAAGGCTCGGATCACACACTATGCGTTTTGTCGGTAACCGACAAAACGCAACCGATCGGTAATAGAACACCTAAAATCAATATGATTTCAATGGAAACCGCGCTATCGCGACCACATTATACCGATTTTCCGTAGCCACCGGAATGAAAAGCTTATCAATTTTATTCGTTTCCGTTAATGTCAACCAATAAAGTATATTTATAGCTATAAGTTATTGTAATAGTATTTGATGAGTTTTTGACCAGCATTTTTCTTTGTACCAATTATCAATGTTTAATGAATCAATGATCAAATCACATTGAATGTGAAGCAACATCAAGACCAAGGAAGTCATTACATTTTTCATTATTTTTTAAAAAAAATTATGTACAATACAATTATTAATAGAAATGTTTATTTTTAAATATAATGTAATTAATATTATGTCCAGTTATTAGCGTAAGTAATATGAGTAAAAAAATGTATTAAATTAAGAGTACCCAATGGTTATTTTTTAATCCTTCATTGAACATTAATTATTATAAAAAGGTCACATGAAAAATTTGGAAAATATCTTAGGTCGCAACTACACAAAGGTTGAGAACCGCTGAGCTACACCGTCCAATATCATATAACATATACAATATAAAAGATTATGCCGCAGAGGCGGAACTAAGAATTTTTACACCCGGGGAAAATGTTAAATATACGCCCTATCATAGATGAAATACCCTTCCCTACAATTGTGTTCTGAAAATTAGTATACAGTCATACTTATTGAGTTTTAAACACAATATCAGTAACAAAGTTAAAAATTTGGAACTAGTACTTACTCACATTATTCTTATAAGATTAATTAGTTAATATTAACCGTATTTATCTTACCTATACCAAAGCCTTATTAAGTAACAAGTTCTACGTTAACCAACAATAGAGAGTATATCCCTTTTGACTATCAATAAATATACATGTATAAATATTTTCTGATTATTTATGAAAAGCCGCAGTACATAAATCATAAAACAAACTACTTGACAAAAAAATTTAAGTATGAAATATTAATTAGTAATTACTAATTGGTATTCAAAACAAAATTATTATTTTAAAAACTATCAGAATATCTGATATTAAAAATGTTTAAAAAAGGATTCAATACTCAAAAAAATATTTAAATACTTTTTCATAAATAAGCATACGCTCGTACTCAAGTTATCGAAGGCACGCTCGAAATTATTTTATTTACGCGACAATTAATGATTTTCAACGGAAAGATGTTTATATATAATATATAATATGCTTATTAACACCATCTTATTGATCTATATTAATTAAAAATCCAATCGTTTAGTACCCTTTCTTCATCTTAATACAGCAAAAAATTAATACATGGCTTATATACTACAAAAATTACGCCTGCTTCAGTTTTACGCTCGAGGATGAATACCCCCCCCCCCTAGTTCTACCCATGATTATACGTATTTTATTGTTTTTATTACGATTGCAATATGTACTTGTTAGTATTGTTAGTACATATTTTGCGTTGACGTTTAAATTTTTGGTACGGTTGTATTTATCGAGTGCGTAATATATTTAATTATCTATTAATTTATTTTATTTTTATTATTTAAACATGGAAATACAGGAACATTTTCTAAAAAATAAATTTAATAATGAAGTAACATAACAATAATAAAAAAAATGTCTAGAATGCCTAATTACAGTTAGTCTGTTTGCAATAAATCTGAAATCAGCCGACCGTTTGGAAAAATGTTTAGTAGTTTCCAAATGGCCTAACTGAAGTTAGTCTGTTTGCAAAGTCTTAAAAACAGCCGGCTGTTTGGAAATATTAAGTAGTTTGTGAACGGGCTACCCCTTTGCAAAGAGCCTAGTTTTTTTTACAGACTGATTTTCCATACGGCCTACGAGGCATCGACATTTACATCATACAATATATACATAACATATAATATATATATATAGCTATAAAAGTATAAGATATGCTAAGTAAATTTGTGTGTCCACCATCATCATGTAGCGTTAAACATTTTATAATAGGTATCTTTATTACATACAGGTATAATTAACTTAGGCGTTTGGGCTTAGAGCCATTTAGATAATTGCCTTTTATGAAAGTATATAATATAGTTATGGCTCTTTTCAGCACTAAGAGTGTTACGACTTAAGTTTTAGACATTTTATCAATTATAATACAATTATATTTTATATATCTATATTCTGTGAAAACACAAATGATTTAACACACCTTCAGTCATATTGGTATCTGGTACGTACAACTTAAGTTGTTTACAATTTGTCGTCTACAAATTGTAAACAATTAAACATCAGAAATAAAATAGTGAGTGAAACTGAACCGTCAGGCTCGTGTATTATATGTACATGTTATTATGTGAGCATTTGTTGTACTACAATGCTCGCGGAAACCTCGGCTCACCTTGGCTCACCCACGCAATGTGTACATACTCACCTTATTAATATATTGTCTTCCAAATTAGTTGTGCACTTAAAAACAGCTACACTGGAGTGTATACTCCAGTACTATACTGGAGTTTTATCCCGTCATTGAACGACACAAATAATATGTTGAAAAAAAAAAATAAGAAATTAATAGAATTGCGCTTCGTTACGGTGCGCATACATAATAAATAATAATAGGTATACGTAATATGTAAATGTATAGGTATTTCGCATGGCATTCATGAGCAACACCTAAATTATACGTATTAATTAATAACACCGTGTACATGTACAAGTACAGTGGCGTTTTCTCTGGGTGTGCAAGTCGTGTGTTAACGCCTTATTTTGTCACATTGATGTGTGTAATAATACTAATACTGTTATATATTATATATATAATGCATATTACATAGTTATATAATTGTATTTACAAGATCTTTAGATAATTATTTTGTATGTGCTCTTATTGTCTATAAATAAAAATAATAATCAACTAATAAACTATTTTTAACTCGACCGAGTCGACCCTGTACCGACAGTTGTAGCACTTGCAGCTACGACGGCGGTCGATAAGATAACGAAATATACAGGTATTATGTTGTGTAGGACGTTAATTTTTTGATCAACGACTCGTGGTCTCTAAAATTCTATAATCGTAATTTGTCGTGATATTGTCGGCTAACTTCGGTGCAATGTTTATACTAAACCAAGGCGTTGAAAATGGAATGAACGTCTAGCGTCTAGCCACAACTCAAATAGATTGTTACGGGTTGCCTATCCAGTATCCTGTATAGTATTTTCCATTTCTGTGCATCAGTTTATTGGGTTAATGATTTTAATTAAAGACAGCGAGGAGTAGAATTTGAATTCAAGTAAAAATCAGTTTAGAAGTTTATCCATTTGCACAAAAAAGTTTTGTATTTTATTTAATTTTTAAAATTTATATTTAGTTTATAGATATTTTATGTTTTTAAAAATTTAAAAAGTATGTAAAATAAATAATCTTAATAATATGTTAATATTTTATGAGAATTTGTTTTCTATAAGGGGGGTTTTTCTTAATGAATCACACATTAACGCCTGACGCCGAAAATCAGGAAACGCCACTGTACAAGTAGGTATATCAGAGTTCTCCGTTATAACCGGGAATAAATGTTGACGCACGATTTCGACATATTTTATGCACTTTAAACTCTTTATATTAGATATACGCCGATTCATCGCAGTCAAGCCAAGAAAATAATGAACATCGAAACAACCGAAATTGATCTATATGGTGAATAGATTTGACTTTTTGGTGCGAAACCGTACAATGCTGCAATTATTGCGAACAGCGGTGGCCGGCAGCCTTCGTGTTTACCCATGGCGGGCGTGGCGTGACGGCAAGCAATGGATGACGAAGCGTATGGGGTTTTTGATGTCACACACTGGTTAGGTTACTGTACTAAAGTAAAATAACACTTTACTAAAATAACACAGCAATTGGCACCCTTTAGCTGTTTGTCATGTAATTAATTTAAAAACTGGGTGTGAAAAAGGCAACAATCTGCGAGTCTACAAACTCGAACCCACCTATAGGAAAATATGGTCATGTATTCATAACGCGTACAGTTAAGGCTCGGTCACACAGAACGCGGTCTATCGCGGCGGTCAGCGATAATTTCCCGCGGCGGTAAGGCGGGAAAGTTGTATTACGTAATATTGCATTATCCCCGTCACGCAGAAGGCGGTCTATCGTGGCGGGACAATTCAGATCGCGACGACAGGCGACAAAGTTGTACACAATTACAGATTACCGGGCAACTTGCGATCCGTTTTAAATTACCTAATTAATTTATTATATATAAAATTTATATTATGGAAGAAACTGAGATGCTGATCGAAGAACTCAGAAAATATGTCTTCTTATTCCATACATCTCATCAATATTACAAAAATGTTGTAAAAAAATCAGAAGCATGGACTAAAATATCGGAAGAACTGGGAATAGCTAGTAAATGTATAGTCTAATATACTCAATATTAAATATTAAATATAGTACTAGGTCATGTAATTCCTCAAAACACTCGTGACATGCGAAAAAATTGAAAAAAACGATCTTCATGTGATTGAAGTTCAATACAAAGACGATGGTATTCGCCGAATGCTTTTCTTTTCGTATTTATTTCATACACTCAACATCCTTTTTTTTCTTTTATTTTGAAGGGCAAGTAGAAGAAGAAGTTGCTCTTCGTCAGAACTTGACATATTGAATAAATAATAATATAATGACAAAAACACTGAAAAATATCGTTGATTTGTAACTATATGAATATGACTATAACCGCAGGTGGATATCGTGACTGGAAAATATCATGTTTAGACTAGACCGCTTATGAAACAAACGCATGGTGTGTGGCGTCACCAGATCGCTGACTGCCGCGACAATCCGCGACCGCTGACAGACAGACAGACCGCGTTCTGTGTGCCCGAGCCTTTATAGTAACGTCGCGTCAAAACGCTGCAGGTTATTTACCTGCCATGTGAAGGTATATTTTACGGATAAAATGTTCAAAACCTGATAGTGTGCACTGTACATATAGGTACTAGCCAATCGGGTTATGGTAAAAATTATCCATATGGGCCGTGTGAACTGTAATGCACCATACATTATCCACCTTTAATATGCATAATGTACAGCGTACACATTATCCATTCGATGTAACATTAGCCACTGTGATGTGGATAAAATATGAAGTATTGTTAAAACGACCGTACTTACTTGACTGCAAGTCCAACGATAAGACGACGCGTTACTTGGTCATACTATAATAACAAAAACCAAATCATATTAATCCGAAAAAAAATGTATTAACCTATTAGGTATTAAATTATTAGTTAATTTTATGCTCGAACAATTTTATTATTGAATCAAACATAATATTATTGGTTATATAATATATACTAGTATGAGTAGTATTTACAATCAATGATATTATATATCATCATAGGCGCACGCACAGGGTGAAATTTGTTTAGGGGCATGGTAAAATGTACGTATAAATTTCTGTATAATAATATTATAAATAATATATTAAATAGAACATAGACATTTTTTTTTGTCCCGATAGTGTGATACATATTATCACATATCCCGTTATGTACAGAATAACATACATATATAATATTATGTACATACGTAGTCACATATAGATATACCTATACTCTATTCATATATATAGTATAGTATAGTAAAACATTCAAATATTATCGATATTAGTATTTTATAGAAATCTCATAATTCTCAATGCATTAATATGCACGACTGTGTACGAGACATAATACGATTTTTTCCAGGTTGAATGTGTTCACAAATGATAATAAAATTAAATTGTGTGCCATTTAGGGTATTAGATTCAATTTGTTATTGTAATAAAATTGTCTTCAAGCTCCTCATAGTATTATTTGTTTTTCGAATCCAACTACATTTTAGATGCAGTCTTACGAAAAAAAAGTGAGACTTACAGCAATCTCTGTATCTCGCTCAAACGTTAAGTCGCACCCTTTTACACATATTTAAGTACATTAGTACTATTATTTTGTACATAAGATATATTTTATGACAGAGTCTTAGAATATACATAATTACAATTATTAATTAAATTAAATGACATAGTTAATAAAAATACATTATACAATAACATATTACGTACTTCATTTTATTAATTTTCCTGGTCTTCAATAGGTGATGCAACTGACTTCTTTCATTCAGAATTGTCTTTTCGAGAGCAATGGTATAGTGGTTTCAAGTTTAAACGACAAAATATACAACCCGTCCCTGTATCTCGCCCGACCGTAGAGTCTCAACCGATCTTATAAGTAGGTACAACTCGTTAATGTTGTATGCAACTACATTAAACATGGTTTTATGTACCTGCCTGTGCCTACTGTATATTATGAATATTACAGTCTTCAATTTACAATTATAACATATGTTGATGTATTCAAAAATATTTAAGGGCACTATAATAATTGTTCCCGGTTCGACCGGAAATTCATGTCTGCGCACGCCTATGTATATTATAAACACAACATACATACAACGTTAGTCGTTACAAGTTATCATGTAATATGTTAGCGGTACCCAGTACGCTGCCTGTTCACAAATGTTGATTGGCCCACTCAAAAACTTAAAACTGTAAAACTGTAAAAGGTAAAAAAAAAAAACACAAAATAGTTATTTTCAATGTTTTATTGTTCGCGTTAAATAATTTAAATTGCTATAAATATTCCATCGGAAATTTGTCGATGCGATGAATTTATCATGCATAATCAACCAAAATTGTCTTACGGTTAACTATTTACGACAAAATGACAGAACGACGAAGTAAAATGTATTATATTGCTCGTAAAGTTGTAATTTCAATAATCGTGTTAACACATTCATCGCCACATGTCTCAAGTATGTGACATGAGTGCGTCTTTGGTTAAACCGGTGTCACGCAAATATGGCATGATCAATATATATTTCTTATGGGACTTATCGATTGTGGTCAATTCGTAAAAATATTATGTATCTTATCGATTTACTTAAGCAGTGTAAGGTATAAAATGTCCGCAGAAGACCCAATAGCTTTTGTCTTTGACCGCCAGAAGTCAGTATTGGTGAAATATATCGAAGAAACATTTCAAGTCATGCGGTGTACCTAAAGGCCGATCAAATTTGCTCCCGACCGGTGAACGCGTGTTAATAATACCATATCGCAATACCAGCTATATCTACTATTTCTCTGAAACCAGTCGGGAAGGAGAGTTTTAATCGTACGCTCTTTCGCAAATAGTGTACAGCGGTGTATTTCGAAAATGGAAAATGAAAACAACGCGTCGTATCTTTTTTCGCCCGTCTAAAGGTACGGTTTCCAAGCTGCGGCTGGCCGCTGCGACTAAACGCTGCGTGCCGACTGGTTTCCTATAATAAATATACAATAATATAATATACTATATATAAATGCGACTGCCGCAAAACGTTGCGACCATCGGAGTTCATTTTATCCTAATATTTTGTGGAGTATTGACGTGTGTTTTGGTAGTTTATTTTTTTGTTATAATAATTGTTGTTAACAAAGTAGCAATGGATCAAATTATTGCTAACAATAATAATATAATTTTACTATTATTAGAGGAGGAAGAAGAAGACGATAATAGGTATAATCTGTTATTCAGGGTGCTCCCAACTTCTTCAACCAAAACTTCATCATCGTTCAACGAAAATGTAGATTTTGACATGATTATTATGAGTAAAATAAATGAAAATATTATGGCACGCACACGTCGATCGCACATTGGAAACCACACTCGCAATTATAAATAGCACCAGTCGGACTGCGTGAGTCGTTGCGGCCAGCCGCAGCTTGGAAACCGTACCTTAACGCGCGTGTCGGGTAGTTTTCGCGTCTACCGTGCGCGTGCGTATGAATGCGTTTCGAGTCGTGCGATAAGAATTAATAACCGTATTGTACGCCGCGCGCCTGCTAGAGCGCTCGGGACTTGGCGACGGTCCGACGGAAGTCGCTCGGTGCGCCCGCATTGCAACGATATGAACAATAATGCACGACAACGCGTCGATCCCAATCGAAAGTATTATGTGTTTCTTGGCTACATTTTAATCGAAAAAAACACATAATGTCATAATAAAAAAATGAAAAAATAAACATAATTTCAATAATCTTATCTTACTAGTATTTTTATTTACACAAAGGAATAATGTAAAAACAATAATAATTATTATTTAAAAATTATACGTTCAGTTTTAATTTAAATCAAGCAGTAGAAATGTCTAGTTATATAAATAAATATTGTTAAATACCTATCTATTTTTAATCTATATTTGATGGTCAGTTGTTTACATGATCGATTTTAGTCATGCGACGGTGATCGAATTGTTCAAATCGACCAAAAAAAGACTGCTTTTCGACTTTAATCGAATCGAATCATTTAGCCGTGCGACTAAGTCGAAAATGAGTTTACACGTTCAGTTTGCTTTCGATTTCGCCGCACGGCGATCGTCGTTCGACCGCGATCGACTCGTGTAAACCCGGCATAATCACAATAGCACATCGCGTTGCGATGTACGCCTCGGCAGGAGAACGATCTCGATGTTCGTGTAAAGCCGCGTCCACACTATATAGCGAATGGTAACGATTGCTAGCGAAGGCAAATATGCCCGAACGTTCGGTAACATTTTTACTCATTGTCTACACTATTCAACGAATTCTGACGAAGAGCATTCGTTTGCGTTCGGTCATATGTGTTATCGTTAGTGTCTTAATATCTTTTCGAGGAGTTAGACGTTTTTAACAAGTTTAATTTCAATATCGTTGTTTTCTTTTTATGTTTACAAATTTGTACAATGTCAAGTGACGAAGATGATTTATTAATCACGAGTGCAAACTTCATAATTTTACATTCACTGTTAAAGAAAAAGAAAAAAAAAACCTCTACTTCGGCGTTGGTGGATGAAATCGTTATTTAAAAGTAGAAATATTAATTATGATGGTAGTGATTTGCTCAGTGATCTGCGAAAAAAAGATAAAACACATTTTCAACATTTTTTTTTTTAATTTAATTTATGTCCATGTTCATTTCATTGGCTATATACATCCAAGAATCATATTTTAGTTTTGTAAGTTTGAATAAGTTTCAAACAATTTTCACGAGTCCAGTTGCACTTCTCTATTTTTTCCATTATTAAAATATAAAAAAGGTAATAAAATAACTGAAAAAATAAAATTACGTATTGTATCGAACGTTCGCGAACAATTGAATCGGACCAAATTTCGCCCACACTATAAATAGAATTCCTTTGATTTACCGCGTTCTTATCGAACGTGAACGAACATTCGATAAGGTTCGACGAAGCTTCGCGGGACCTGTCTACACTACATAACGAACGGTGCCGAACACGTCGTCACATGTGCCCTCGCCTAGGTTCGTTGCACGGTGTGGACGCGGGCGTGTTTTCGTCCGGTAGTGTTTGTTTAGCACCGTCGAGTGCTGCCAGGCAGTGCAGTGCAGGCGATACATTCGTTGTGGCGCGGGCCGTGATACGGACGAAAACGCGCGTGCGCCGGGCGCCAGGACGAAACGGCTGTTAGTGTTCGTTGTGCGCAGGCCCCGTTCGTCCAACGCGTTTCGGCAGAAGCGTTCGCGCAACGATCAGTCGTTCGGGCGACACTACGGTGTGCACGCTTCGGATTCTATTTACTTCTCCCCCCTCCCCTCTCGGCTGCGCCTGCGAACCGTATCGACGAGCAGCAGCCCACGTACCCCGCGCGAAGCAGTTATTGCAGAGTTATTGCAGAGTTCTGCAGACTTCGGAGTTCCGGACGCAAGTCTCCAGAGTGAGTATAACATTTTTCCCCGCTATACACCTACAAGTGAGAGGGGAGGGACGAATTCGCGAAACACTTATCAGGCACTTCACCCCTTATTCGCGACTTTTATGGTTTTTTTCTCACCCACCCCACCTCACTTGTACTTCTGATTCGTCCATTCTGCGTATGTGTATACACACACGGAATGTGACTGCTGCAAATGCCCCCACCACCACGGTTTCTTCCGCGTGTGTGGTGTTCATGTATGGCCGTATGGGTACGTGCCATTGTGCTCGCGTACATGTGCGTGTGCGCCAGTGTGTACGTGTGGGTCTCAGTAGGTGGTTGTGCGATACGTGCACGTGCTTATACGTGTGCGTGTGTGCGTTGTGCGTGAGTGTGGTCGCATGTGTGTGTGAGTAGGTGTGTGTGTGTGTGTGTGTGTGTGTGTGTGTGTGTGTGTGTGTGTGTGTGTGTGTACGCATGTGGTATAGTGTTCTCTGGTTCGATTGCGACTCCATACTGACTAATTAAAATAATGGTTCTTAACGTTACTGGATACAATGTTTTGCTGAAGTTTTATTTGAACGTATAAACATTTGAAAATACGCACTGATGTTTCAAATGCTTAATGTTTATACTTGAATTTCTCCAGAAAATTTGTTTGGAAAGCATATTATGGGACAGGCCGAGAAAGTATAACATTCTATAATACTAACTCAAGTAGGTACATACGAAATAATTATATTCATTGATGATTTTATGATTTTTCCAAATATTATTATTAAAAAAAATATTATTTTCATATAGACACTAAATAACTTTGTTATTTTCCACTGTTAAAACGTATTGACCTCCGTCGAGGAAAACACCGTCATTGGTACACATGTGAGCGCACCGCTCACACAGATAGCATTTCGAGCGTTATTCGTACAAATATTATTGAATTAATCTGATACCATATATACCTTCAAATAACATGTCTATAAATATTTATAAAAAAAAATAATTACGCTATTTGTCATTGCCCATCAGTTATCGTTAGACAAAGTCGACAGTACCGATTGAGCGTCGCGCTAACACTGTACTAATCGCGCAATATTTTTATCACCACCGCCGTAGTCGATTACGTACACGTGTTTTTATTATTTTTTAATTTATCATGGCCAATAAAGTTATTTCGTGGTTAGAAGAGACCGAAGAAGTTGTTTGAGATGACTCAGACGATACCAATGCTGATCCTAATTTGTATTTCTTTATACGAAAAAAAAATATTTTTTTGAAATGAGATTGTAGTTTTTTATTTTTATTTTAAAAATTATGTAATGTACATAAAAAGTATTTATATACTTTTTAGTGAAGGATAAAAATATACATAAATCTAGATATGGTTTGATTTTTTAAGTTGATAGATCAATTAATAATAATATAAAAAGTGAAGTGTGAGCGCCGCGCTCACAGTGTAACAATCATGTTACAAACTATGTGTGTACCAACAACGGGTTAAACTTTATTTTTCCTCGACTTATTGGCGTTTGGCATCTCGATAATATACAAGTACTAGTCCGGAGCGGTACATTGGATGCCGTATAGAGAGATAAAAGTGCGTTTATGAAAATAGTCGTATACCTATTCAGAACGAGACAAACATAGTAACGCAACCCCTTTGGAAACCCTCTCCCATTTCAGATAATGGATTATTTTATTTATAAATATTATAGTATCATATTTACCTCTAAAATGTTTAGCGAAAAATTGAAAAAAAAAATATCGTATTTCATGAACTTTTGTTTTCTCGGAACTACGCGTATATAGGGTCTGCTAACACATGACGACATTTTCTTGGTAAAATCGAAAATTAAAAAACATTGAGGCTTTTATGTTCAATCAAACCTCGGCCCATTGACGATTCATCAAAATTCGGTAGAGGATTTTAATTAAAATTCCCTTTTTATCTGCATATCTTAAAACAATGCTTTCCAAGCACAAAGTTTGTTTCATACACCAAATAATTTAAAAATAAAACTTTTATTTTACATTTAATTACATTTGTATTTTCAGAGCAATTTTTTACTTTTTTCGTGTATTTATAGGTTTTTAAAATATTTTTTCTCATTTCTTACAAATGTTCAAATGCTTTCAGAAAATTTGATAATATAATGTCCCCTAAAAGAAAATAAATTCATATTTTTATTTTTAAAATGTATCTATTGTGTTTTTACCCATAGTACTCGCGGATAAATGCGCGACGCCAAAAGCTACTAAGATAACTGTAAACGATTTGCCGAAGTCATATTGCAATGTTGTGTTTTATATCGCGTAGGTACAAATATATTTTTTTCCTTGTTTAAAATAATTTTGAGGGCATTCTTGGGGTATTTTTTTTAACCTTTTTTATGTGGGCATTATATCGTATTTTCGGTACACATAATATATGTTATTACTCTCTTGTTGTACAAAAAAAGTTCTTGTGTTGGAGAAGAGTAAAGATTGACTGAAGATCTTGTTGTGTTTCATTAGTCTCGCATTGTAATATTGTAATTCTATAGCCGTTATAATATAATGATTATTGTTATTATTATTACTAATATTATTCGGACGCCACGCCACCGCGGCTGTAATGACGTTCCGACCACCCTTCCACCAGTCCCGTTGCGTTTAGGACGTACGTTTTTGAACCGAGATGGCTACAGTAATAACTAAGAAACAAAATGTTTACAACGTAAAAAAAGGTACTTGAGGTGTGCAACAACTGTTTTATTTTCTCGACATCAGAACTAAAAAAAAAGTAATTCTCAAGTTTGAAAAACACAAAATTAATGAATTTTGAAACAATAAGAACTTTTTTTCGTACAAGTGATAGTCCACAGAAAACGTTCTCATCCGTATTACGTATACACTTGGAGTCTTAACCTATCACTGCAGCCTGAGTGGTTCTATCCCGCGCGAAACTGCAGTTTTTTCGGACAAATTCGGACATTCGCGCAGCACTGCGCTCGGTGCCACTGCAGTACTGCCCATCAATAGATCACGACGGACGACTGTACATAACGAAGGGCGTGGGTTTTTTTTTTTCTCGCAGATCCTGTACCATACACGGAACCGGCGCGCAATGTTCTCGCTGGTCACGCTCGCGTTCGCTGCATGCTCCGAAGCGGACAAGAGGTCGTTCAACACGAGTGTGGCGAGAGCGTCGAGGGTGCGCCTGCGCAAGTGCTGCTATCGCCTGTTGCTGGCCATGCGCGAGCCGCCGTCCCGGAACCCGCGGAACACCAAGACGTGCCAGCTGGCGGCCAAACACGGTCACGTGGCGTGCCTGCGCATGGCCCGCCGGCTGGGCTGCTCGTGGAACAGACGCACGTGCCACGTGGCCGCCAGTGCCGGGCACACCGAGTGCCTGGCGTTCGCGTACGAGAACGGGTGCCCGACGGACGACACGACGCTGCGCAAGGCGGTCGAGAACGGGCGGCTGGACAGCGTGCGGTACCTGATGCGCACGGGCCGCCACTGGTGGGACGCGGAGTTCATGTACGAGGCGGTGAGGAACGGCAGCCTGTCCCGGGTCGCGTTCCTGCACGAGAACGGCTGCCCGTGGACGTCGGTGCTGATGGGCATGGTCGCGACCGCGGGCTTCCTGGACATCATGCGGTACGCGCACGAGCACGGCTGCCCGTGGCAGGAGGACACCAGCACGCGGGCCCTGGCGTCCGAGAACTTCGACTGCATGCAGTACGCGCGCGACCACGGGTGTCCGCTGGCGCCGCACTCGGAACGCTTGTTTTCCGGTCTGCTGTGCATGGTCGAAATACAGCCGCCCACCAGCACGGTTTGACTGCGTGCGAAACGATGATACCATATGATACGGTCCACTTACCGCGGTTATGTATTGCACTCATATAGTACCTATATACATATTTGTATACATAATTTATACATACGCTCATCGATTTGTTCATTTGCCCCCGAGACTTGTTAATAATATTGTAAACTCGACGACGCTGCACCTGCACCTGACGTTTTCAACGCATTCATCATTTTTCTGCCCACATTATTTTAACTTTAACCGTGTTAACAATAGTAAACATTGTTTACTAAACAATAACCATAATATAATGATTTGATTTGTATTATTATTTTATACATTTTTTTTTTGTTTCCTTTTTGGTTCTGTTACTATTTATATATTACACGTGAACAGTACAATAATAAGTAATTTCGTACACTGTTTGAATTTTATTTCCAAAATAACCTACTCATCCTCAAGAGTCTTTTATTAAGGTATTTTACACCGTCTCAACGGTTCTCAACGCATATACTCGTCGACGAACTGTTGTGCCTACAACGGAATTCAAATCAACGGTGACGGAGCTACTAAAATAATATTCTGTACATATTGACGAAGAAACACTTTTTACATTTCGTTCGACGCAAAACCGATCCGATGTAATATTATGTGTTCATACTAATAAGTTGACTAATAAGTTAATATATAAAAAAATATAGTTAATTGTCAGATTGTCGCAGCGACAACAACAATGACCTTCATAAAAACCCTAAAATTCAGTGATTTACACAATTTTTCCTTCCGATTATTATTATTTTAAAATAGGATTGGCAGTACTGCGGCAGTAATGCGGCTAATGAATTTCGTTCCGCCGTTCTATATGAGCAACTCGCATCACTTTTTCGTTGCCACTGTACCAGGGTCTCATCATTAAAATGTAGTCAAACGCACAGGTAGTACTATAGTGATCATTTTTTTTCCAAAATCTTGATAATATACCGGTGTCGGCGCCTAACATTTTTTTAAAAATATTAAATCGTGTGAAGTAAGAATCAAAAAAGCTAACATTTTATGCATTATGAATGTAATTATGCTTGTAATTGAATTTTAATAATAATAAATAAATTACCATTACCTGTCATAAAACCGAATCGATTGAATGAATTAACTTTGTTAGCTGTCCATAAACGCATGAGATTGTGACACGTTGACACATTTATGATACATTAACACTGAGGAAATGATAAATGAGTTGGCGAAAATATCTCGGAAATTAGATAATATTTTATAAATTAAATAATTCACGTTAATTAAATTTTTGTGTAAAATGTAACGGCGCACAGAAGAATGTTTAAAAAATATTAAACGGTCCTACAGCAATCATATACATTATATTTTTGAAAAACATTATTAATAATGCGCTAATGGGCAATACATTTAAATTATTTTGCGCACTTAGAAGTAACTCGCTCCACGTAATAAAGATACAGTCGAACTTGCTTAAATCGAAGTTGAATACCCACCAATATTATCCACGGGTATGTTTAAGTAAATAATATGAGTAATATCTCAATCAAATTTAACGTTCAGTTTTTTAATGCTATTTACATCACTATATACACTATATTAACGTATACCTTATAAAATGCGCACCACCATCTATCTTACCCACGAGCCGTCGTCACTGATAATATATCGTTGTACTGTTATAAATCGACCAAATTGTTTTACACAAGAAATGGGATGTTCTGACTGGACGGGTGATGTAAATATTATTGATCGCGCCTAAACAAAAATGTTTGTTTCTGACGCGGGCCCGCCCACCCAACTGCTCACAAAATCGCGTAAAATAAACATTGGATAGGACATTCGCTCGTTCGCGCTGAATTTAGCGTCACGTGCCTCAAAATCGCGTTCGGCTAGGACACAGCGTTACGTATTGGTTCGGCCCCGTGTATAATTATACGTTTTGAGCAGCGAACACTGTTAACTGTAATATAGTGTTAAGTCTACCATCCCGGTGGGCCTATCCCGCCTATGGGTTTCACCACGTACTACCGACTAATTATTCGACTAAAATTCGAGCGACCAACTATTTATGAGTCATTGAAATGAGTCGACTATTTATTCGACAACCAACTAATATGAATAAATTAAATCAGTCGATTGATTCGGCTTGAATGTCAGATATTTTAATCGTTTTGTGAGTAGATAACTGATTACCTATTTCAGATTGTAGAATGCACATTGTCGAAGTACCGACTAATTCTAAGAGATTTTGCATCTGAATCTGTGTAGAGAATAAGGAAAGTGGAATTCCTTGACTTCGGGCTTGAATAAACCACTGATACATAACGTTGTCAGGTTGTTCATATTTTGCCGATTTCATGGTTTTACGACTTCTGACATCTCCATCGTTGCTTTGCATTTGCGACACATGTTGCTCAATTTTTTCAGCATCCCGTTTTATGTCATTCACTGTTGTTCTCCCCACACCATGAATTTGAGCAATATTTGTAGCAGTTTCACCTTTCTTCAAACGTTTAATTATTTCAAGTTTTTGATTGAATCCTAATACAACACGTTTCCTCTTTTCTGCCATCTTCGAAACAAGACACATAAACTACGAAAACACTAATACACACGGTACACACGTAGGCTGTTCGTCGGTCGACGGTCACTGATATTTTAGTACAGTTCAGACATCCATCGAGAATGGACGTAGTAGATGCTGTGTGTTTATGGGTTGTCCACCGAAGGATACGAAGACAAAGATAAAAAAGAGAAAGAAAATATTGGGTTCATCCAATTTTAAAAACAAGACTTTCTTTTAGTCTTTATATTACCTTATATCCAAAACTTCGAGAACACGATGACAAATTTTTTAATTATTTTAGAATGTCTATTAAATCATTTGATGATCTATTAGACATAATTAAAGATGATATAGAAGCTGATGAAAATGCAATACGATATTGCATATCACCAAACGAAAAACTTATCGTCACTTTAAGGTAAGTCTGTGTAAATTATTATTAACTAATAATAATTAAGGGAAATCGAACAAAAATTTTGCTTAAATTATTATTTACTGAAACATATTTTTATACTACTTTTATTATTGAACAAAGTAAATTTTAATTTATATTATTAGAGTGATACGAGTGCACGAGCTGCTCACGGTAACAAGCGCAATTGATCACAAAATTAACCACAGTACAATTCCATAATATAATAACATATTATGTTCAAAAATAACATTTATTGAAAATATACATTTCGATTTAACTGGCGTTCTTAGAATAGTAAATGAGTCTAGACGGTGTCTTTAATAATAATAATTAATATTATTAATTAAATATTATATTATTTCCTTTATTAATATATATTACCTTTATACATTTATTTTATACAAATAAGTGAATTAAAAATGTATACATATTTCGTAAATCGGGTACACAAACACCTAAACGCGCGTGTCAACTGAACGATCCGATAGCAATCAACAGTATTAAATTTCGCGCAGCCACGCGCGTTTACGCGCGGAAATAGAATCTTGCGTCGTTGTTGCGATCGCCGCGCGTGTACGCGCGTCTTCGCGCGTCCATGTGAACGATTTATAAGAAACTCGCATATCTAAACACGCGCGATTAACCGACGCGCGTGTACGCGCGTCCATGTGAACCTAGCCTAAATTACAATGCATACATAGTACAATACATACACACATAAGTTTATAGTTCGTTTATCACGTTCATCGCTTATATTGGATATGTACATATTACAAACTATTTTTATACACTTGATAGTTACTGTGTTGGGCACCACGACGAGTTTATCGCGATCGTCTAATCGCCTAACGCTGTGTCCTACGTAAACGCGACGAACGCGAAATTCGCGTCGCTGCGCGATCATCGCGGCGACTGAAATAATCAAATCTATAGAAATAGATGGAAATGTCCAACGTACGCGATAAACGCGGGCGACGCGAGCGAATTGATTCGTTCGCATTCGTCGCACGGCTTGAAAATCAAATCGTTTTGTTTTTGGTCGCGCGTTTAAGCGAATAGACGTCAAAATAACGTTCTCTTTATTTTTCATTTATATATTCATATATTATATTTCATTATATTATTCATTTTATTCATTTATACGATACGAGTAGATAAACAGGTAATATAAATTATTAAATTATAATATATAATAGTTAAACTATAATATTATAATATATTTATATATAAAACAAGTCTATCCTTATAAATTATTTAATTTAAATCTGATCTTTTTTTTTAAATATTTTTTATACAGTAATTATTTTACTTCAGCACTATCCAATAATTTTTGTAAACTAAAAAACATTTTTATTTGACTTTGTTTTTAAAAGAGTAGAACATTAAAAAACAACGTGTAAAATATACCGCACAACCTTTGCACAACTCACTTCGACATACACTGCATGTAAAAAAAATTAAAAATTATCTGAATATCGTCAGCCGCAAATTCGCGTTCGACTTTTGTTGAAAAGTCAACATTTTTATAAACAGTAATTTTAGAAAAAAATAACCAAACGACTGCCTGCGATTGAGGACGAATACAAAGTAGCTGTGTATTGGAATAAACATAACATATTATAATATGTTCCTGTAAATTCGCGTTCATCGCGTTTACATTGGACACTACCGCGACCATCGCATTGACGGTCGACAACGCGAACCGCATTGATCGCGCCGCGACGCGAATTTCGCGTTCGTCGCGTTTACGTAGGACACAGCGTAATTATTTTTTTTTTTCGGCGGTGACCGATGACGGATAACAGAGAGATAACGGTTAATCGAAGTTCTACTGTATATAGAAATCGATTATTACAAGATACGCGATTAGTGTTTTACAAGAATATTTTATACCCTAAACATTAAACAAGTTCCTAAGTTATCATTCGACATTTCGACTATCGTAGCCCGAAGAGTCCGTACAGTTCGTACAATTTTATATACATAATATACTATTTTATACTATAGTTGCGTCCGCGGTTTTTGCACGGCACGTCTGAAGGGTTGTGTTTACGGTTTTTCGGGGACTGTTCGCCGAATCGCGTCCGCAAGAATAATTGCCATAATTTTTTTCTATACACGTTTGGTGATAAGTCCGTCGATTATCGATCGCACAAAAATGTACCAGTCTCATGAAATAGAAAGCAACATGAAATAAGTCAATGACAAGATAATTTGACATATCATATCCAATGTTATACAACCGTAAATTATTTCATTTTTTTCTAACCGCACACTTTTTCATATAAATGACGGTCCTCAGTCTGTAAGAGTGGGAAGGAAAATGCGTGTAATTTCCAATGGATATCGGGGACGCAGTACAAACCCGATGGTGAGAACTTACGGACGAAAATCGCGACTCGTGAGATACCACGACTGCAACTCGTATGCTGCGCCGATACGGACATGTTATTACAGTTATTACTTGTACCGACACGCTGTCGATTTGTTATCTATTAACCCCCCCCCCACCCGTTAGAAATGTGATAACTGGGGGGTGAATATATAATCTAGTATAGAAATATCGCCAGTTACACCGGCCCGACGCCCGGAGGATATCGCGCGGGTCGTAACGCCGTCGTAGCGTATCGCGCGTTGTTCGCGTCACGGACACTCGACGACGGTGACGACGGTGATTCGCGCGAATCTTCGAGTGTGCGTGCGCCCGCCTCGAAACGCGGCGGACGACGCCCAACGGTCGATCGCGCGACGCGTACGCAACATAGCTGTGTTCCGACGAACCGTAGACGAGACGTGGTGGGATGCTACGGAAGGATACCGAGAGCACTGCGGCCGCATGTAGTACGGTCGCATTAATTGCTTGACAGGGGCGGCCAAATCGAGGCTCGCGAGCCGCATGCGTCTCTAGCCGTTGACTCGCGTCTCACCGTAAGAGCTGTTTTTTGATGAAGACTTCTTATTATTATTGTAACATTATTTTATACATTATGGTGTTATAAAAATCCTCAATAAATACCAAAAATAATTGTCCGGCTGCCACCAGCTCACATAAACCTCCATAAGTATTACATTTTAACATATCAGTAAAGTAGTCAGCAGAACTACGATAATTATCACATAGGTTACTATATTTTTACGTACTTCTTGGGCCTTATCTTGAATGTCATATAACATAAAAGATATTGTCCTAAACAGGCAAGCTCCGTCACCAATAATTGGATTGCCATTTATGTTCAATAATTCGACAACCATATTAATTTGTAAGAATGTAAAAAATGTTATTTTAATACACTTCAATGTTTAAAAATAATGGTACATAAACTGGGGTGCGTATACGATGACGCATAAATATTCGAAAATGTAAAACACCATGTGTATGTGTAAACGCTAAAGACATATCACAACTTCACAGCAATACTACAATAATAAGTAAAACACTTGACTAATAAGTGTACGTGTTTATTTACTATATAGTATACATTTGGAAGTACACGTAAACCAGATCGCAAGCCGTGAGTGTCGTCATACAAATGAAATATAAACGCTACGCGTGTGTGGTCAGTGGTGCGAGCGTACGACACAGGGGGGTGTTTTGGGTGTTCAAACACCCCCCGAAATATTTGGTTTTTTGTATGGTTATTTATTTATTCAATTTTAAATTAATTTTTATATTATACTTTAATAGACAGATATAATATTACGTTGTGTTTGTGAAAAACCGACTAAAGCAAAATAAAATTTAATACACACTAATTACTAACAAATTTATAAATAAAATAAAATGATACCTACTGTGTATTGACGTGGGTATAAAAGAATTCTAAAATGCATAAGGACATGGGAAATACCTAAGCTATACAGACGGGACAATTACTGCGAATTGGAGTGTTAAAATTAACGAATAATGACGTTTCTGTTATATTTTGTTATCGACATTATCGTTCATGTTTTTGTTTTGAGAATAATGAGGTGCGTATTAGTTTTTATTTTTTTGTTTATTAATATTTTAACTTGTTTTCTAATGTTGATTGTTGCGCTATTTAGGCACCAGCAGAAATATAAATTGAATGTTTAACATTGTTAAATGTACATAGAGACATAGAAGTTAATTGTGAAGATATTCTTAACATAATGGCTAAAACTTCACGAAAATTAGATTTAGTATTTTAATTTTTTTGTTTATATTATAAAAAAGTATTGGAAGTACTAAGTAAAGATAATTTTCTTAAAAATTTTCGTATGTTTTCTACTTTTCAGCAACTGATTTTCAAAAACACCCCCTGAAACTTTTTTCTGCGTACGTCACTGGTACGACAGCATGCCTACTCCCACTTCTACTCCTGTTAGAAAAGCCCGTGTGCGTCGTCGATTATGGCAAGCGTTATAAACTTATAACTTATAATAGAATCATAAATGACACATGCCACCGTGTTATTTTAAAATCGAAATTAATGATATACGGTCAGGTCTCGATATCTGATTGGGGTCGTTCGGATTAGCGATTTGTTCGGATTACCTATGGCTTAAAAAAAATTATCGAGACCCGACTGTAATGTGAGCTAGCATAATTTAAAGATAAAGTGTTGAGTATCCGAGACATCTCTGCCTTTCGGTTCGGTCGTTGGCGCGGCGGTGCGCGGTGTCGGCGGCGCGGCGGTGGCTTAAAAAAAATTATCTTTAATTTGTGTACCTTAGGGTAGGACTCGCGTAAGAATTGTATTTGAGAAATGTAATGGCGTATAATACGATATGAATGAAATTATCTTTTATGGAAAACAAAATGTACATAGTTTTACCGACGTTATGCGCCTTGATTATTATCGTAGTTCTGGGAAATCCCGATGGACGCGTGGTAGCGCGATAACGATGTACACACACCAATGTTCATTTACTTCTCACACATTGACACAGCCGAAATATAAATCCTAAATATTACTCCTTAAAACTTGTTATGCTCCAGCCCCCTTAATACACTAATTACAGACAAATGCATTACAAAAGGAGACAGGAAGAACCATCGGAACAAAATGCCAAACATTACGCAGCTGAATATAAAAGGGAATACAGATCTCAACAGTTAGCTACATTGCAATATTTATGTGATAATTTATAAATTAAAAGTTAATGTAGAACCTGCACGAGCTATTGAAAGTGTTACCATTGTATTAGTAGAAAAAAATTAATATTAAGATGACATATGTATATTTGATTGTTATATTGTAATAATATTTTGCATTTATAATTAAATAATGACTTAACATTGATACAATTTTATTATCAATTACATTTATCGCGGTACGTCCCGCGACGCACACGTTAGGTTTTTTTATTATTCATAGGTACATCCCTCGCCTTTCACTTCGTGAAGATGTCTTCAATCCTTTACGTGTATATAGAAGATGATAGGCCACAGAGCGAATACATGTATACATAGTGTTGAGCGTTTGAATTTAATATACCTCCGAATTGAATAAGTAATACAGCACTTTTGATTCACAATTTAACAAGAACGATCGCACTCTATGAGTATAACAGTTGGACGTGGCTATATAGTCGGAACTTAAGTCTGTGTTAAGACTGGACGTGCGTGTTCCTTTATAACACTCGAAAGTGCGATTTCCTTTGCTCTGCTTTATAGTCATTGCTATATAGTACAAGATACATGATATAAAAGTGAGTATAATAATTATTAGAAAGTAACGTATTCAATGTTATTATGACCTAGTCTGATTATAATTCTCGTAATATAATATCGTAATACTGTTAAAAGAATAGTACATTATCTTAACCGTTATTAATGATCAACTATCGTATTTGATTATAATTATCGTTGCAATTTCGATATAAGTATAAAGTTTTTTAAAGTATGATAATAATTTGCTGTTAAGTACAGAGCGTAATTAATTTATTAAATATTTAAATATTATTATGATATAATTTATAAAACCTATTGACGATCATGCAGTATAATCGAGCATATAATTTGTTAAACTTACATTAAATGTGTTAATCATTTATTTACATAATTAAACTCGTTTACGATTAGCGACACGAAAAATAATCGATTGGTTGAAATTCGTATTTCTCTTTTCCAATAATTGATAGAGTAATAAGTACCAGTCGGATTATAAGTATGTTGTACTACATTTTATCCGTACACCACGATTTTAGACTACAGTATGGTCGTCCATCGGCCTACGATATAAGATCGTCACAAAGTGGTTATGCAATTAAATGCCCAGAGGACCTTGCTTCAGAACAACTAGAGCTTGGAACATGAAGTGGTGAAAAACAATGTTTTACTCCGCTAATATTATTTTCCGCGTTTTACTGTTATCACTAGTATTCAGGACTCCTACATCGTACAAAATTACCCATATATCGCACTTGGAGCGCAAGCCGCGGTCTTGTTTCTGCGGATTAGCTTTGGTAGACGTGACCCGCGAGACCGACAGTCGTTAAACCTGTAAGAGCGCACGACGCTCACACGCGCATTACCGTTCCCATTATATAATATAATGTTACATATTATGTTAGGTGAAAAACGTAAACGTGGTGAATGACGTAGTTTATCGGTAAAGGCTCGGTACACACGTGCGTTATTTTGACGTGCGGCACCGCTGCGTCATCGTAATTGCGAGGCGTTCTACTTATAATTAAATTGACCGATACACACACGTTTCCGTCACCGTGCGTTATCGTACGAGCTCGCACGAGACAAAAAAACTCCGATAACTCAACGTCAAAATATCATAAATGCGGCGTCTCGTTACATAGCGATTTATTATTGATAGATACATAACGTGCGTGTTTTTATCGTAATAATGGCTTTGAACACGCAATTTGAAATTTTTGACGTCGAACTTTTTATCGCAGAAATAAAGATGTAGGTACCCTGAAATTTGGAACTTGAGTTGCGAGTCATATCGTGATAGGGTAAAAATACGATCTGCTTGGATTAATACCCAGTATTAATATACGTACCCAGTAACGCCTGTTTTTCTTCGACAAATACTTTTTATAAACTAAATATGCAAAAACTACCCGTTATCGGTTGTACACTTCCAATCAGTAGTCACTTCGCGTAGTTAAAAACTACTAGCGGTGCCGCACGTCAAAATAACGCACGTGTGTACCGAGCTTAAATGTCAACAACTACAACATTTACCTGATATTACTATCAACAAATTTGATTTATCAAAAAATGAATTATAATATTTGATATAAACAAAAAAAAAAATAATTACACGATTTTTAACTGTTTAAATATTCTAATGAAAATGATGAGATTAATCATATTAATTTACCAACAGTCTTATAGTTAATGACGTCGTTTACCGGTGAAAATAGACAATTTGAATTCAAAATACTCTTTCTTACAACATTTAACAATTATCGTCTTTCGCCGTAACATGTATGTAACTATCATGCCTCGCTACAACGCGCCGCCCACCTCTCCACGTGCCACGCGATGTGGTGTACTCAAAACTCAAAAGACAGTTGCATTAGTGTGCAGTAAACAAACCCATCAATGTAACCCGGAAAAGAATAACATTTATCAAATATTTCGTACTAATTTAAGGTGGCCTGTATGCGATTTCAGTACAGAAAAACTGCTTCACGGAAAAACGCTCGCGCCTGGTACAATTCTTAGATTTCGATTATTTTTTTTTTATTATTTTAAAAAGGAAAACCTCCCACGGGCCGTGTTGGACTTTCGAAATTCATATTATAAAAGCTGTAGTAAGTAAATGACGAAATAATTTCAAATTTTGATAATTTTTTAAAATATAATTTTATTTTTTAAAACCATAGGAGAAGTTTAATCAAAAATCAAAGTACAATGTGACCTGTAAGAAGTTCTCCTCTTACGGATTAAAAATAAAAAGATCAAAATCCAACCACCCTTCAATACGTCATCATTTTTCCTGGAAAGCCGTTTTTGCTCATCAATTTTGTGATTTTATTTTTTCATACGGCGGACGATGGGCGTGATCTGACGTGTGCGTTCGCGCGCGTTGATTTCCCCTGCCACTGCAACACGACGCGTATATAATTTTTTATATTTTACACAAACCGGGCTTGGCAGCGCGTTATGTGTCGCATTACCAGTATACAGTTTTGTCTTGTTAGTTATTACTTATTACGAAAAATAGTGTGACTCTCTTATACGACGCCTAAAAAAAAGGTGATTTAACGGGTAGGGTAAATCATTTTATAATATTATTACGATATTATATTATATAAAGACGTTGTGACGCCAGCCTCGATCGTTTTAAATATTTTAGTAGGTTACTTCTAAGTAGTCTGCAGATAAGGTATGTAATCATGGGCCAGTGTACATAATATATATATTGAACACACTCGTACTAACAATCGTTTACACCAGCGGTTCTCAAACTTTTTTTTTCGCGTACCACTTATAGTAGGTATAGTATATTATCAATCAGTCGCGTACCCACTGATGATTAAAAATAGAACAATACAAACAAAGGTGACGTTTTAATAAGGATGGTTTCATACTTTGGTTACAAAGAATTTCAAAACAGATAACACATTGAGGCCGAGGCTCATTGCTTACGTGTATGACCGTGAATCCAATATTAATATACTCAGGATCATATTTCCTTACACATTTTCTTTTTTTTCATAGGATTATTCACATCTTGACTTGCGCTTTCCGATTTTGAATTAAAACTTACTGAAGTTTTCAGACGTAGATTTATTGTATGTTGCTCTATTTAGACGCTTATCCATGTTTTTACTGTTTCAGTACTGATATAAAATTATGTACGTTGTAAATTGTAATTATTATAAACACAAATATAAAGACAAAAATTTTATTTAATTTTCCGTTTTACCAACATTCGGCCTTCCGCGTACCACCATGTAGTCTTTCGCGTACCACAGTTTGAGAACCGCTGGTTTACACACTTAAACAACGTCAGTGACTTGAAATCCCGTAATGCCGCTGTATAAGGTCGCGCGTACATTGGAGAGCGTTGCACGTCGAGCGTTACTTTTGAGCGGTGTGGCTCATTTCATGTCTAGAATATGAACATTTTTATATATTCATAATTTCAGTGTTCATCATCTCGTTCATCACGGTGGATCCGTATGATTATTTTCTTAGACAACCCAATTTTACGGAAAAAATTGTTGGAAAAGAAAAGGATTGGAGTTCATGCCATTAATCGTCGCAGAAAAATGTAAGGGGAGTTCCATCATTTATTTATGGACCTCAGAAAAGCTCCATCAAGATTATCAGTTATATTAGAGTTCCTAGAATAATTATTGTTGTTGTCGAGCCATATGGTATTAATTAAGACTATTATTACTATTATTCGGACTTTATTAGAACCATTATCCACTAATATACTGATATATTTTTAATTTTTCTATATTTGAAATTTTTTGGTGTAGTTCACGAATATATCAGTATACTTCATAAGCGTCGAGCGTCAAAATTCGAACATGTTTGATTTGTGACGCGCCGCGCCGCTGACGCTCGCCGCTTGTAGTCAATGTACGTACAGTGATATAAATTATATGGATTCAATTTTTTTTCGCAACGCGACGCTTGACGCTCAACGCTCTCCTATGTACGCGCGACCTAAGTAGTTGCCTGAGTTTTGCTCCATATTGAATAGCCGATTCCGACACTATCAACGCAATAAATATTATAGTCGCTACAATATTTACACGATAACAAGACCGACATATTCTAATTTTTTCAAGCTAATCGTTTAAAACAATTGCACTCTTTTTTTTTATAATCACCACGTTTTTTTTTCGAAATGTCTTTTAGAGAAAGAGAAGGCTTCATACAGATAATACTTTACCACAAACAATACATTTAGGTTAGGGATAGACTAAATCCCCTGTATTCGAAAATCCATATTTACCATAATATTCATCAGTGTAGTTTCTCTTTTTTCCTTTTTGAAAAACTCCAGACTGTGCATTTTCTGTATTTTGTATCAAATTTTCATCTCAGTCTTGAAAAGTACTGTAAAATCTCGGTAATCCGACACATATCAGACCACGCTACTGCCGGATGATTAACGATAACGGTGGATTAACAGGGGTTCACATAAAAACGCATTTTTACTTATTGAATTTTACCTTTTTTACTGATACATATAAAAAAAATGAATTACATTGTGTTATTATTATTTATTAATAATTATATATATATATATATATATATATATATTATATATTATTATTTATTTATTGTAATTATTGTAGAATATAAAATAATACGTACATGGTTATACTTAATTTATATTTTAATTAGACAGGTTTAAAAAAATGATTAATTTTTTTTGTTTTTTTTGTTTGAAATGATACTTTAATACTTTTTCTTGTAGTCGTTTAAGTTAACTGAACAAAAATAAAAAATCTAATAGGTTTATACGTATTTAATTAATCTGTAATTACCTAGTTTTATCTAACATTTTAACGTTAACGATAGTAATTTTATATAAAAATATATATATATATTATATATATATATTGGTACGTATAGGTTAAAATAGCCGGATTACTGGATGTATCGGATTATCGAACGGCCGGATTACCGAGATTGTACTGTACTTGATCAATGATTATTTTCTACAACAGGGTCTAGTTTTTTAATTAATTAATTATATACATTACTAATGCATTAATCCATTTATTTATCAAAATGTATTTCAATTGAGTTACATTTTATACTAAGCGACCAACGACAAAATAAAGTAAAACAAAGGAAACAACAAATTATATAATAGACGTTCACACACAATAATCACAGTTCGAAAGCAATTGCCGAACTGATTGGATGCCGATTGAGTTTTACCCGGGCGTACGAATGCACAATAACAATATAGTTATTAGTTTATTACTATTAGTCCTATTATATGCTTGAACCGGACGAAGGTCAATGCACACCGCAACCTACCACATTATATTATTATGCACATATATTATTCTATGATCTACAACCGTTACATTCTACACCTTTATCTGCAGTAAGATAAGTCGATAGTTAAGTTTTTATTTGTACGACACGAGTTTTCATTTTTAATGATATAATATGCACGGCATACGTTCGGAACAATAAGTCTTAAATAAAACAAATTCAGCATTTTTTCGCCACTGTCCAATAAATTGCTTTTTGCGTGCTCCTAGGTAGTTTCCAGGTTAGGAACCGCTGTTTATAGTGGACTACAAATCAGGCGATTCGAATAACGTCACGCATGATGTCCAAAAGAAACAATGTGTTGTCAACAATGTGTTGTCAACAATGTGTTTGTTCACACCGTGGGAAAATACGTGAGCTCCTCACTGGCGGCTGCAGGGTTTACACCCGCGCATTACCGGTCCCTGCATGATACGTCAACAAAACGCGCGACGTGAGATCCCGGCTAGATCCTCGTGTTAAAGGAGAACACAACAAAAAAAAAATCTTTAAATTCTTTTTCAATGTCAAATTGATGTAGTCACCATATATCACAACCATATAAAACAATTTGATGAAAATCCAATGTAAATAAAATTAATACTTTATGAGATATTAAGACGTTTAGAATAGTCGCGTGACGTCATTGGGCCCGGCTCGCCGTAATCGCCCATCTTACCCGTGTTGATCGCTTTGCACCACGATTCATCAATCTAAACATTTTATTTTTGATGTTTGATTTGCGTATAAATGTGTGATTTCGTGTGTTAAAGACGATAGAAGTTTTAGAATTACAAAATACATTTTAGGTTTTTAACTATTTAAAATATTAAAAAAGATATTTTGGTTTAATGCACACTACTACGGCATTACACCAGTAGCAAATAACAGCAGCCCGGAGATTTATCAAGAAATTATGAACAGCGATCGTCTGGCGGGTCGGCAGTTAGGCACTGTTATCTTATCCATTTCATCGTATTTTTAATTATATACAATATTATCATTGATTATAAATACTATAGATCGCTCACTGCAATACAAAATACGCTGCGCGGAAATTATTTCCGATAGAGCGCGGTAAGGTATTATTTTTGTCTACAATAAAATTAATATTATATTATTTTCTTATCGCCCACCGCATTGTCGTCAAAACCGCCGTTGCACGTGTTGTGTCGATCCGCGACCCGCATTCTCATGTCGAATAATATTATTTGTGCCTGCGGGGCAACACTCGAATCAAACAAAAATCAAAATTAAAAATAATTATAATCATCGTCGATCTCTGGCCGCACGGGCGCAACTAGTTAACATTTTTTTCAATTTTTGGGAGGGCATATTATTTTAAATACAACATATTATTTATAAGCTATTTTTATTTTATAATATACACAAATATTAGGATAACAATTAACATTATAACAACATTTAAATCGTATTGACATGATACAATATGTCGGTACAAATGTACAATAGTACAATACAGATAAAAAGGTAGGTACTACTGGTACTAGTAAAAAAAATGTATGATATTTTAGGTATTTTTATTATAAAAATATCATTAAGCCTATGGTAGTTCTGAGTTATAAACATGTTTTAATTGTTTCGGAATATCTTTAATTTATCTGCCTGTTGAATTTCTTTATTGAGAAGTTTTGATGTAATCCATTTGCATTGTTTATACATTTTGGTTCTGAAAAGTACCTCTATTATGTATATATAATGATCTTTGCACGGAGAGTTTAAAATGTTGGTGTGTTTAATAATTTTGTTGGTAGCATCGTTTACAAGTTGAGTGACTATTTTTTTTCCAATTTTGATGTCTTCAAATTTTCTTTTAAAAATAGCAAGACAAATATTTGATATTGTCAAAAGTGTGGATGAAGGCATTTTTAAACCTTTTGTATTAGTAAATATATTATCAAACGTTTTATAAGTTAATAATAATTGGTTTTTATCATTAGGATCTTTTTCAGTAATCAAATTAGAAAAACAATCAAAGCACTTAAATTTCTCAAGACATTTATTTGCTAAATATCCTGAAAAATAATTAATAAACAATGGAACATGTTTCCAGTGAAGTGGGTATAGGGCTATAGTCTAAAGATATTGAACTGATTTCAGAGGAATTATCGGACTGTAAATTATTTTGTTCGTCATCGATATCGGTTTCTATAAAATATGTGTGTACACAGGATCAATTAAACATTCTTTTAAAACATCAATACTTAAATACTCATCGTCATCTTCTTCACAGTTGCATTTATCTGAACATTTGATCAAGCTGTATGAACAGATGCTTCCAAAACAACTTCTTAAAGTGCGAGCTGTTGGATTTCTATTAAAACCATTTTTTTGTCTGATTATTGAAAATAAATTTTCCAACGGATCTTGGGTTAACCGATTAGTCATTAAAAAAATTTATTTTCTGGATATTTTTGAGTCATTTCGATAAGTTCTGACTCGTATAGTTTAAGTAACGCAGTTGAAGTCCAAACTATCCCTGAAAAGCACGGCGGAATACTGGAAAATGATGAAAACTTAATTGCTTAAACTGCCTACGACTTTTTTGGCAATCAAAATAGTCACATTTGCCACCAGACATTTTATTTTTTAAAAAGTATCACAAGAACAAAAATTATACAATAGGTATCAAACTATCGACAACACGACTGAATCGACTATTCGAATGTACAGTTTATAAATTCAAAACAAGTAACTTGAAAATAAATACCTAGTGCATTTGTTTATAAATAGAATATAATACCATATAGTATTTATAATCAATGACAGAGCTAGAACATAACAATTCATAAGTAAAAATAGACAAAAAAAAACATATTTTGTCTCTCACAACAACTAATTTCAAAATTATTATGAAATTAAATATTAATATACACCAATACCTTTGAATGATTATTGATTCTAATTCTTAAATTATTTATTAATGCCCTCTCGGCCACCGAGCAATTTTGATATAAATAACTGTATGTTTTTTTTTTTTTTTTATTTAGTAACTTGGTGAAAACTAACTGTATGTTAATTATATTTAATAATTATTATAAACAAAATGTTATTGACTATTGGGGTCACAACTTTTTGGTGGTAAATGTATTATAATATACAAATATACCATTTCCCTATACAGGGTTTATTGTTTTTTTACAATAGCATGTAAAGGATTAATATCAGCCTCCAATACTGGAAAAATAATATTCGAAAATGAGTAATTAATAATAAATATTATTTATTTCATCAAGTGTTTGTCAAAAAAGCAACGTGATGCGTAATCATTACGATTGCAAGCAAACGTATCGTTGTTAACAAATAGGTAATAACTAATATTGTAATTTGTAATAACATTATATAATTGTCTACAGTAGTACAGTCTACACTTCGCGATCCGCACACGAGTTTACGTGATATTAATTTATTTTGGTGGGTGGGACTAATAAACCGCACTAGCGATTCAAACGTGAAACGCCGGTACTCATATCCAACTACAGCGGCTTCTAGTGGCAAACGCCGCTGAACAAGCAGAGGATTTTACCCGGCAGTGAGCGATCTATAGTATTTATAATCAATGATATTATGAACATAATTTTGTTAAATGTGTCTTAGAAGTCATTTGGTACTTAAGTTATTGAGTGTTAATAGTGTTTTCACATTTGAACCATCATTTTCAAGAAAGCTTCGTCATTTTCAAATTCATGTTCAAATAAATAAGCACTAGTCATGATACGAATTAAATTTAAAAATATTAAATTATACGAGTAAATACGTTGCTAAACTTCCGAACACAGACGGGTGGTACACAGGTACAACAAAAATTCGAAAATATAATTTTATTATGCATAAATATAGTTTTATTTATAAAAATACAACTAACTGACAAATCACAATAACAAAATATTAGTTTAAAACTTTAAAGGTTTGAACTCGTCAAATGCTCATGAAAATGAAAAACTACACGTCTAAAGCGAACTGCAGATATTGAGATTTGATATTAAATACAAATTGTAGATATTCGATCAAAAATACGATTATATAATATTTAATCAATGCTAACCTATTTAAGTATAGCCGATAGGCTATTTCCATGAATTATTATAATCGAAATCTATAAGACGTCGTATAATACGTCGAAATACGGATTCCGTTCTATTGTATGTGTTATTATCTACCGTACGATATTCGATTCCAATTTTCAATACTTATTTTAAGAATTAGGATAGTCGACGAATGACAATAATTATTATAACGACAATTATTCACATTTGATTCCATTACAAGTAGAATTTAGAATTGAGGAATACAAAAAAAATATAAAAATAATTTTGCATCATTTTCAATTTCAATTTACAAATTATTTTTAAAAATGTCCATAGTAAAAAAATATTTTAACATATTGTAATTTATTATTTATTAGACTGGAATTGAAAAATTTGCCGCCCCTCAAAATTTGCCACCTGGAGCAAATGCTCCATTTGCACCTAGTACAATGCGGCCCTGACAATAGTCACAATAAGTTATTAAATTAAAATGGGGAAACAACACAAATTCACAATACATAGAACGTTTGACGTAAGATTAAAGAGCGAAGACTGTTAATCGTCAATTCTATAAATTGTACACGCGATGAAATATTAAATTATCGGTCCTCGGCCATCTCCGAAATTTCCGACAGTTGTTTATTTTTAGTTATTAACGCATGACAACAATAATTCGGGACTAATTTTAAGAAGCCGGTACATTTCCATGTCCCGGCCGGGAGTTGAAAAATATCGGGACTGTATAGTGAAAACCGGTAGTGTCCCGGCGAAATCGGGACGAATGGCAACCCTAGCTCACAATGCTAGAAACTTGTTAAATAATAAATTAATTGTAATATAATTGTAATGTATTTAATGTACACAATCGCCCGGCCCGATCACCAAACTTTACAGCAATGAATTGTTATTTTTGTCGGGCTACCAAAAAAAAAAATTGAGCACCTTCAAACCCCTTCAAATTTTAAAGAATTTTATGAGGCCGCATAATTTACAATATGCGTGCGTGAGATATTAAATTCTATTACCACTTATTTTCGTTACAAAGAGCCTAGACTCATAAAATGTAATCGTTTTAAATAGTAGTTCAAGCATGAAACTTTGAAATAAATATTACAAATATTACATACAAATTAAAATATCAACGAAAAGTTTGTTCGTCATTGGATTAGCATCAAAAGCGTGTATAATACGTATAATTTTTCAATTTATTATATCACGATTACGTAACTTTATAAAATTGGGATATCGAAATCATTAAAAAAAATGTTCGAAAAAATTAAAAAAATGTTTAAAGTATATTGCCTTTTTTTTAATGATCGTTAAGGATAATTCGAATACTGCACTCAGAAAAAACTTTAATCAAATTTCGTACTAGAACACTAATTATAGTGACTGAATTTTCAATTAAGCAACATACATTATTATACTGTATAGTGTACTCGTATAGTATTACGAGTCAGTACTGTATACACATCGATAAATGGTGCAATAGTCAAAGTACTCTTGCATTACATCGACACATAACATGTCCATAAAGGTACACATAATAATTATTATGTTCATTATAATTATTTACATTATGAATTTTTTCAATATGTGAAATATGTGTGTTTATATAGTATATTTAAATCAATGAAACTGCAAAATAAAAAAAAAATTGGAAAAAATACTGAAATTGAATGAAGTTGTATATAAGTTATTCCATGATTTTTTTAGAATACTTACCTACCTAACAATAATTAAATACAAATAGTAATAATATACATATAACAAAATAAAAATCTTTTGACATTATTCAATATATTTACCATAGTTACTATTATTTGTTCATTGTCCTGTACATTTTAATTTATCTGTTGGTATAAGTAAGCAATTTATTTTATTTTCAATTTTGATGTATGTGATATATTTTATTTTATTTGATTATTATTATAATAATATAATACACTGACAAATGATTATAAAAATAAATTAAAATATAATTGTTGCCATGAGTGCCTGTTATATAATAAAATTCTAAAGACGAAAACCGGTTTCGATTTTTAGCACTTCATATATAATATGTAATACTCGAGGCAATATTTAGTGAAGCGACACACGGTAACCGTGATGTGAGGGATGTTTTTTTTTGCACCCTTATTGTATGTGTTTTCGAAATGTGTGATCGAAATGAAACAATAATAAAGTGGGTGATGGTTAGCAGTCGGTAATATCGCCGACTAATAATAATAATACAGTACAATCTCGGTAATCCGGCTGTTCGATAATCCGATACATCCAGTAATCCGGCTATTTTAACCCATACGTACCTACTCGTGTATATATATATATATATATATATATATATACATATAAGTATATATAAAATTACTATCGTTAACGTTAAAATGTTAGATAAAACTAAAACTAGGTAATTACTGATTAAATACGTATAAACCTTTTAGATATTTTATTTTTATTCAGTTAACTTAAACGACTACAAGAAAAAGTATTAAAAGTATCATTTCAAACAAAAAAACAAAAAAAATTAATAATTTTTTTAAACCTGTCTAATCAAAATATTAATTAAATATAACCATGTACGTATTATTTATATTCCATAATAATAATAATTTACTAGTGTAATTCATTTTTTTTATACATATGTATCAGTAAAAATGTAAAATTCAATAAGTAAAAATGCGTTTTTATGTGAACCCCCGTTAATCCGCCATTTTCGTTAATCCTGCAGTAGCGTGGTCTGATATGTGTCGGATTACCGAGATTGTACTGTAATAATAATAGTTATAATTCTGCGGGTCTTACTAGACAGCGTAGTTGCGAATAAAATTTAAATAAAATTATTTATTTTTATTTTAGCGGCCCCCAGTGCTTATATTAGTGTGTAAATTAGCCTGCCAACTACAAACATTGGACCACCCGGGCCTAGACGAACCAATTATGGAGACGGCGAAATGACCGCGATAATGACCGTCCCGAGTTTATGTACGGCTTCTTTACAATTTCTTCCGCGCGACTAATTCATTATTTTTACACATCATACTTCGTGAACACATTGTTTATTATTAACCTTCGTTTACAACATTGTTAATTGATTTTTCTGTATTACCATTAGCATCATAATTATAAAAACAAAAATTAGGTTTATTTCAACTAAATATTGATATTGACCTCGATTTTTTTTCGTAGTATTATTATTAAATTAGCTATCCGTGTTGCATGACAACTTGGCCGGGGTAGTGGGGAGAAAAAAACATATGCCTCTCGACTCTGTTTGCGCGTTGACGGCGCTCGGCGCCACACCGAAACGTCGTAAACGTATCTTCTTTGTTCCGACAGCCGATCTACCGATTCGATGTAGTAGGCATTTAATATTTATTTATAATATCAGTGACGAATACAATGTAATCGACATAACCTACCTAACATCACGGATATTATTCCTAGAAAATAGCAAAAATTCGAATATATGCTATTTAATCCGTTTAAATATCGCTACAAAAAAAAAATTCGATATTTGCTGGACGACCCACTTATAAAGTTATAAATATAACACACTTTATATCATGTCAAACTCACGTGTTCTAAAAATGTTGTCCGTTTTGTATGTGACTGTTGACTGCAGTTGTATCTCGTAAGACGTCTCGATCGTTAAAATAAACGTCTTACAAATAGTAATGGAAAATTCAATAAGCTGAATACACATGGGAAAACATAGAAAAACCAGTTTTGAGACGGCGCGCTGTGTCACGAAGCTCGCGCGTGGTCGAATTCGTGTATTTTTTCCGCGAGATTTTATATTATTACGCCATTCTGTTACATACGCGTTATAACTCTTTCTCGCTGTTAGGTTTTTTTTACGAAATAATTTTGTTGTAGCCATAATTGATACCGTGGTTTTTTCCGCGAGTAGTCTATGATTATAAAATAATAGATATTTTAATTTTTTGTCTCCTATGTTGAATGTACTTTCGTGTTTTATCGACTTAACCGGCTGTATTTTTCAATTAAAATTACAATTTTTAAAATTAATATCATAACTTCTCATAGTCAGTTTTAAAATGGTTATCAACACGTTTGCGGTTGATAAAGGTGATAGTGATGCCACTTTTTCATTGATTTGTTTTCACTTAAATGAGTGCAATTACTTTTACGTCTTGACGATTTATAGCACCAATTTATAATCACGATTTTTGTTTGTTTTCAGCCCACTCTGTCGAGGCACCAACCCTCCGACTATCCAACCGCGACAAAATGGTTCTGTCACTGATCACTCTCTCGTATGACGCATGCGATTTAAATACGAGAGACAGTGATACAACGGAAGTATGCCGGTCTGGGCTAATGAAGCAGTGTTGGAAGGACAACATTGTGAGGACAACAAACTGAGGCCAGACAGGTGGCTATCAACCATCGAAACTGCTGCCACGGACATTTGGAGTGTGTCAAGATGAGAGGTCACGTTTGCGGTTTGGACGACTCACCGCGCGTCCAAAAACGGTCACCTCAAACTCTTTTCAGTACTCGATTTCGCATGTATACGTTGTCGATGAGGTGACGGGGGACCGTTGGCCGTTGCTAATAACCAGATTATTGGTTTCCTCGGGTTTATTTCAAGTACCGACTGGCTAGTAACCACTTACACCATGTTTATAGCCACCCAGCGATTTTTAACATTGCGCGTGACGTCACGGATTCGTTCGCCATGGCGGTGGCCTTATATAGTAGGTACACACGGAAATATTCATCCGTTTTTGTGTTACCGTTAGGCGTTTAGTAACTTAAAAATGAATTTATTCTTTTCGAATGACCTAATAAAATGTATTCAAGAGTACCTCATCATAATCTTCTTTTTCACATTTAGGTGTTTAACGGAATTAAATTTATAGTTTATACATATACACCAAGGGTCGGCAATTAATTTCCATGGCCGGTACAGATAATTTGAAAAAAAAATGTTCGGGGGCCATAAAAAATTTAATATAATAATAATAATTTCACAATTGTATTGTTAACAGTTTAATGAGAAAAATGACAACATTTTTGTCTTGAGCCAGTTTTTTAAAATTTGCTACTCTTGGTGAAGAACTAATGTGCTGAGTGTTTTCAAGGCGGAGAGCAGTTAATCTTAAACGATATTTAAAAACTTAATTTTGGAGAATGATAAAATTGAAAAATATTTTTGGCGGTCCAGTTATTTCCGCTCCACGGGCCGGACTTGGCCCGCGGGCCGCCTATTGCCGACCCCTGATATACACTGTTCGGCCTTTAAAAAACAATTCGTTTGCCACCCCCTTTGTTCTTTTCGTTCCTGATTACATTTTTCCCGACATTGCAGCGATTTGAATCGAAACAAAAGCCGCATTGGACACTAATAATTGCAAATCGTGGACATGTTTGCGCGCGCTGTATTGAACGCATTCGAACGTCAACGAGCACCCGCGGTGGATCAAGGGCGCGCAAAGCATTTGGACGAGCGCGCGTGTAACAACTTGAATCCTGATGACACCCTATGTAAATAATACGTACACGGAACGCAAACGAGAACACGAGCCACGGCCGTTGGAGATACGTAAAAGTGTTCCAACATCATATGCGCGCGTATGATGACGTTTCGTCGCAGAAATGTACAGAATTTGCACGGCCGTGTGACCTCGTCGAGTACTATCGTGTATTCGCGTCACGAGACTTGATTCGCGCGAACGTTCAAGAGTGTGCCCACCTCGAGACGCAGCGGACGACGCCCAACGATCGAGCCTGCACATTCAAAATGGTCGAGTGCGCAACGCGAATTGGCGCGATGCACAACAAACGAGTAGGATACAAGTAGCGACGTGTGCCGCTAGCAAAGCATCACTGTACGATGTAAACGTAATTTCCTATTTTCCAGTAGACGCCGCTTATAAGACTCACTTTGGGACCAGCACAATGTGAGTCTTATAACCGAATGAATCTTATAGGCGAAGTGGACAAAAAAAAATTAATTACGTATTTTTACATTTTATTTTATTACATATTTTGCTTTAATTTTAATACTTTAACACATATTACATATTACATACTTTATTATTGAATAAATTTAATAATTCTGATAAAAAAAACTAAAATTATAATTGGTAAATATTACATATAAAAATATTATAAAAATTATACATTAATAAAAAATTATAAAGGATAATCAGATACCTCACTATAATAACGATAATCGTTGCGATAAATGTGAATTTTAATCTACGATAAAAATTATTATACGTTATAAGGTACCAACAGAAACTAGATGTAATCAACACGAATATTATTTAATTTTTCAATATTACCAATTTATTTATAAATTATAAACAAAAAAGTTTATTTTCTACTATTTATTTTACGAAATTTGAGTCTTATAACCGAAGTGTTGAGTCTTATAAACGATTTTTTTTTAATGTATGTATTTGGATACGTCCGGACCAGACGATTCCAGAAGATTTTGAGTCTAATAAGCGACTGAACCTTATATCCGTGAGTCTCATAAGCAGCGTCTACTGTATTACGATTGTAAAATCTTCGTTTTTTTAAAAAAAAAAGTGCAAAAATTTTGCGCGTCCCTAGAGGCACGAATTCTGGGTACCGAATCAAAGGGAAAGCGTTGATACCATTGCGCCTTCATTGTACACATCAGTAAAACAGCATTTTAGGTATTTAAGGGTTATCATAGAATGTAGAAAGGTACTTGATACCGTCATGGCCATGTATTAATTTATTCATCTGCATTAAAATTATTCTGTACTCATTCAAATTAACTAAGCTTTGATTTTGTGCACTTGTTGATTGCGCATCAGATGTAGTAGCACATATAACACTCCAGAAGGAGCATGCAATCGCGTATAAATAAAGTTCTCACTCTAAAAGTTTCTTACATAAAATACAATGTAAAGCGGTGTCCGGCGATACGTAGTTATCCGCGTCGTATATTTTATATAATATTATCCGCGATATTACGCGCCGTGTACAAACAGAGTTGTATAAAATGAGATGAAAAAGAATCTGTGCTTGGCTGCTGGCGCGCGGACAGATTCTGAAGAGAGGAGAGTCGCAGCTGCACCATGCAGCGTCGTCGGTCGGACGCGGACGTTTAACGAAATAGGTCCCCCACTCCCCCCCAACCAAGCGCTCGCGATAAAGTTCTCACTTTAAAATTAAAAATCGACACGGCCCCTTCTCAATTTAATTTAATATTCTCTGATCTTGTATCTAGTCGTTTATATTGTACCTTGACAATTTTTTTTATGTACCCAGTCAATTGTATGATTATCGTATATGTAATTAACTAATTGCATGTATAGTGTGTAAGTTTTATGTATTGTCATTAACTGTATATTGACTGTGTATAATAAATATTCGGCGAAGCCGTGCCATTCAAAGGCGAGAAAAAATTTAAAAAATAAACAACGAGGTTGCTGCTTGTCTTCGAAGACGATTCAGACGAGACAAAAAAAAAAGTAATTATAATTTTTTTATACACAAGTATTGACCATATCGGTAACATTATTCACAAGACAAGGGAAAAGATAGATCAAATATTTAAATTATTTGAACACGGAAGAGGACGTTTAACGAAATGGGTCCCCCCCAAACCAAGCGCGCGCGATAAAACTCTCACTTTAAAATTCAAACTCGACACGGCCCCTCGGTAGTGTAGGTACATTACGTACACCACTATCGCGGACCGCTCCCGCCCGCTCTCTGCCAAGCCGCAACCCGGGCATAGGGCGACGACAATACCGATTCCGGCGAGTCCCCACCTACCACGGAATCCGGACCGCGGAGGGTATGGTCAACTGATCCGCTGCGTACGTGCTTCGCTGTACGAGCGGGTACGAATTAAGTAAAATGATTATCCCGGGGGTCTCCCGGGGTCCCCCGTGCATGATGCTTGTACTTTGTAATTGTGAATTTCGTTTACCATATGTCGCATCACAGTGACGCATTCTCAATTTCTGTAAATAAATTTCGTTTGCCGATCATTTCAAAAAATATTTCTTTAGAGCACTGACGCTGAAGATAATTTATTCATTTAATAAAGGTCATCTGGTTATAATTAAAGTAACTCTTTTATCTTCGACGTCTTCAACTTCGAGTTGCAGATAAATCCCAATAGTATCATTTTTTAGACAAAAAATACATCAAATTTGAGGTTTTTAGGTTTCCTGAATAATTTTTCAGTTACGAAGGGAAAATTCTATTTTATACTGTATATTCACCCAGCAAGCCATTTATAATTTTTTTTAGAAAATCAGTAGTGAGGTGATTAAATGGCTTCAAAATCAAGACTTAAGTTGAAATGTGTTACCATTTATCGATATAACAATAAAAAATGAGTTATCGTCAGAAAGTTTTACGCCGTACCATACTGTAAGTCGAAAATAGAAAAAATTTAAAAATATATATATAATTTCAATAATATTATAAAACATTTTTAATAATATTGATCTTTTCATAAGAATATGATTCTAATAAAAACATTTTTTTTTTCGAAAAATTATATTTCATAAAATAGATTTTTATGTATAAAATATTAATAATTAATAAATACGTTCGAACCAATTTGTATAGAATGTAATATAAAACGTAGATTTCGAATATCATTTATATTTAAAACTCAAAGAAATTAATTGTTTGTTGCAAAAACTAATCCTGAGCCGACTGAAAATAATTCATTGATAAATCATTGGCCATGCGTGACTTCTCAAATTCAATGTTAAATAAATATAGATAGTTAATTGTTCAAGACCTATACAAACAATAGCCATTGCTTCAACTTATATCTATTTAAATGTTAAATATGTTGACATTGTTGACATTTTTTATCTTTTTTTCAAATATCGAACATTCTTATGAATAATGGATTATTCCATACCATCGCGATGTGTGTAAATGCAACAACGAAGCATAATAAAAATGTTAATATATAAATATTGATTCAAAAATAATCTACGTGATTACAGAATGATGTGATATAGTTCAAAGTATAGAAATAATAATATTGTCCGATAAAATGACTCATATTGATATACTATACTACTATAGGTCAAAATGCACATGCGAGCATCTAGTCATAGCAAATAATAAAGGGACTATAGAGTTATACCGAGGTGTTCGAAGTTATTAAAAAATTATTCATACGTCTATACAATTAATCAAAAAAGTCGAATATGTCTTAAAAATAGTATAATAGTAAATACATAAAACTTCTTGGCAATAGGCAATTAGCCCATGATTATAAAATAATCGAAATTTTTTATTTCCTATATTGAATATATTAACGTATTTCATTAACTAATGCAGTTATATTTTTCAATTAAAATTAATATTTGGATTACTTACGTGGTTTTCGGTTGAAAAAGGTGGTAGTGATTGATATTTTTCTTCGACTTGTTATCATTGAAATGTGTGTAATTACTAGTTACATATTGACGGTTTGAGCCCCGATCTCGATAATCATGATTTTCGTTTGCTTTCGGCACGCGCCGTCAAGCCATCGACCCTCCGGCTATTCAACAGCGACATAATGGTTCTGTCACTGAAAACACTGTCATATCACGCGTGCGAACCAGACGCAAAGCAATGGTTCGATAAACGCATGCCGCCCTGGGCTAGGGTGCGTTTGGAACAATGTTGTATAAAAAACATTGATGACAGCCGACAGGGACCCGACAGGAGGCCCGCGTCTTCGTCGACGCTCGAGGACGCCGCGATGACGCTCGAGGACGCCGCGATGCACAGCCATCTAAAATGAGAGAAAGTGGCCCGTGCCCGTGCCGGTACACTTGGCGACCACGGGGGGAACACCATGACATCTTGGAGTACGCCCACTCGCAGGACATCGCCATCGAAGATTCAGCCGGGATGCTGGCCGTTGAGTTCGACCTCGAGGACTGCGTGCGGTACATTTTGAACTCCAGCTGGCAGATTACCCCCGGCACGATGGTTTTGGCCGCGACGTACGGTTCAATGAAGATGGTGATATTCCTTATGAACCGTGGCTGCGGGTGGCACCCCGATGTCACGCTGATCGCCGCAGTTTATGGCAACAGTGAATTGCTTAAGTTCGCGCACCAGAACGGTTGTGAGATGCATGCGTCTACGGCTGACGCAGCATACGAAAACGGCCATTTCGAATGTGCCACGTATGCGGTAGATAACGCGTCCCAGCTGACGAATGATTATTTTGACTCAGAAAACATGCTGGGCCAGTGGATATGAAGTGTGCCTTAACGAGGACTTACTGGTTAAGCTGCACAACAGAATGGACCTATCCTCATTGTAATTTATTTTGTTTTTTATTTTTTTATTAAACTCAAAGGCGCAAGGTCTAAAAAACCTTTTTACATTTTAATTTAATATAATATTGTCTCATCTTGTATCTAATCGTTTATATTGTACCTTGACAATTTTTTTTATGTACCAAGTCAATTGCGTGATTTTCGTATATTTAATTAACTAATTGCACGTATAGTGTATAAGTTAATTAACTGTATATAATAAATATTATTGCTGATCTCAACGAAAAAAATGAATTAGTTTTTAACACGGAAATCATATCTCTTTATGAATTTGCTTTTACTGATAAAGAACATGGATTTTGTTTAGAGTAATTGATACAGATTGAGTGGTAAAAATCTGAAAAATGTCCACGTATTTACAGTGTGGTGTTACTCAAATGCCGGCTCATTTTGTTGACAATTTCTTGTACGCACGTAGTCAATTATATATTACAAAATGCGTAAAATTGTAGGTATTCGGTAAGTGCACCCGGACACAGATTATTTTGTGCGTACGTCTCATGAGGTACGTGCATCGTGCATACGCGCTAATCGACCAGTGTTTATGTGTAGCTGTGAACCTAGTTCACAACAAGTGGTTGGGAATGTTGCGCGAATATTACCGGTTACGCAGTACAAACATAAAATAATGAAGACCAAAAAAATATAAAAAATAAACAACGAAGTTGCTGCATGTCTGCAAAGACGATTCACACGAGACAAAAAAAAAATAGGTAATTATAATTTTTTTACACACAAGTATTGACCATCTCGGTAACATTATTCACAGGACAAGGGAAAAGAGAGATCAGATATTTAAATTAATTAAGGGTAGATGTGTGCTTGTGTTTGTCAACTCTGTCACACACGCATAATCCATAAAACGAATGTTAAAAATAGTTGATTTGCGGCAATCGGTATGTATGAGCGTATGCGTGCTAGAGTGCTGCGTGTGCAAGCGCATGTGTAGGTTTATTATAGAAGCTAAATAAAATAATTTTTAATATTATAATAATCGTAGTCACTAAATGATTAGGTTTGATTTCGCACAATCGATAATAAAAACGTATTTTATTCTATGCAAACAGTAAATTATTATTGGTGTTGTGAAATGCTTTTCGCCCTCCGCTGCCGTAGCCCGTAGATAACGCTCGCCGTCCGGGGCAACCCATTTCCGAATTCCAATACGAAAATATCAAACTATATCAGACTGTCTATAATCAAAATGTATTTTATTTATTACCGTCGCTATATCATATAGGAATATCTTTGTCATTCTCGCAGTGCGTAGGTGCGTTTGCACATGAGCGCGAGCACATAATATGCTAGCTGTATAAGTGTATAGCTAACGGATCTGTAGTATGTATGCAGGGCGGTGGTAGTTTGGGCGAAGGGCGAAGGGCATTATTTTGACCGTCTGAGCGAGGTGAAATTATATTTACCTACGTTAAAACCTGGTGACTCTAATGCTCAACTTATGGTGCAAATATTTTTTCTCTCTTTCATTTTTAACACCACCCGAAGTACGACCGGGTTGACCGAGTTCGTATCAATATTTTTAGTATCTAAATTGAATGAGTACACTAGACAATGCGTCTTAGACGCACAGATAAACGAAAACTCAGAGTTATTCTCTCTCACTCGTGGTGGGCTCGGTAGTCGGTGCACTGCAATATAGTAACGGCTTAGAGCTGTAATTATGGTTTTCCGTATTATGCGCCTCTCGGCTCTTATACTTAGCTTATGATTCTGTATCACCGCCCTGTATATGATTCTGACAACGCCCGATGAGCCATGACAAAACCGCTTATTATATACATCATATTAATATGTAAACATATCTACTTATCATTGAAAAACAAATAAAAACATCTTAATCAGTTTTATAATATTGTTGAAATAACTTTCACACATCATTTGTTTTGACGAATATTTTATCCATCAAATTATTTAACACATTATGTGAATAAATTAATAATATATCTATATACATTTATTTTTTAAGAAACGAGTTATTACGTTTGGTGATTTAGTTATATTTATGTTACTTTTTTGACAAAAACTTTTAATCATCAAAACACCTTGATTCATAGTGAGTATTAAGTATTAACACAAATATTATGAATAAAATATTTTATGTACAATACGATATTATGAACTAGGTACGCACTGCCGTCTGCAACTAATGTTACTCAAATTTGCCACGAGAGCGGCGATGAAATACATACCTGCTCTGCGTACGATATGAATTCGTTCGCACCGCAACGCGTTCGCCGTACTCGCTGGATTTACGTAGGACACGGCGTTAGCCGTTGTCTGGGCTGGTTGCGTACATTATTATTATTACGCGCTAGGACACATATACGCTGTAGCTCCACCGGCTGATTTATGTATATTAAGTACGGTACAATAGTACTTAAAAGAAAGTTGTAAGTTATATTACTTACAAGCAGTAAAAACGTCAACTGTTTATGGGTAATTTTTAAAATTGTGAATTTTACCATTAGATAATATTATAATTTCAATGGTTTTAAAAAAATACTAACTTATTATTTCATGATGAGTCGTCTTTAGGATAGCTAAATTCTAGACTGTGACAAATGCATGAGTTGCTCTCCCAAATGACGCCACGGTTTTTAAGTTTTCTTATTGAAGAAAAAGACAAGTTAATATCTACTTTATTTAAGCAGAGCTTGTGTGGAAAGTAGAGAGTTACATATACGTACGTTGCGCTCATTGGCTCAAAGAAATATTTATGCCATCAATTAGTACGTAATTTTCATGACCGGTTTCAAAATTTTCACGAAACCGGTTTTGTAGAAAATCTAAAAAACAAAGGGTGGGGCTGGTACAATATTTCACTAGCCACGACCTTAACTTATATTTTCGTATTTTCGGTTGGTGTAGGTGTGGTGGTGGTGGTGGTGCTTCGCCTTGGTGTTGCCTTGGTCGCCGGTTGTTGCGTCGTCGAGGTGGTAGGGCACGGCGTCCTCGCCGCTACGGACCCCAAGGTTTTGACCAACTCGGTCATCCGGTCGGCCCAACCTCTGCAGTAGGCCCCGTGTCTCCATATCCCTAACTATGTCATCGATCATGATTTGTTTTGCTATCAAGTAGGGGTAAGGTTTGAGAGCGATGGGTGTGTGTGTTTTGAGTATGATGTCATGCTCGATCAACATGGTTCTACCAACCCGGTCGCTGAATACGGCCCCGTATTAGTTTAATACGGCGGTAAGATTTTCGCGCGATTTCGGGTCATCGGTGATTTTAAAATCTGATAAATCGGGGATTGTGTTGGGAGGCGTTGTGCGCCCTTTCCAACATGTGGTGGTCCTCCTCCTTGCGCCCAGGTGAATGGTGCATGCGGCGTAGTCCCAGGAGACTTCGTGCTCTACGAGGAAGTCATGTCCCAGTAGTACGTCGCAACACAGTTTATCCATAATGGTCGCTTTGAAGGGGATGGTGAGTTCCGCGATTTTGGCTTCGAAGGCGGCGGCACTTGTGGAAGTTGTGTGTCCATCCGCCATTCTAACCAGTGTGGGTAGTCCGTTCACGGGTGATCCGAATTTATGGGCTATTGTTGGGCTTACATACGATTTTTGGGCCTGTGAGTCTAGCAGCGCTGTTACGAAGCCTGACCTAAATTCGAGTTCCACTGCTGGAGTCGGAATATTGTCGGGGCATGTTCGTGTAACGTTACTAAACGTGGAGGTCTCATTCGATCGGGACGAGTAGTTCTTAACCGCGACGTTGGGTCATTGGTGAATCGGGCTAACCGCCATCACCAAGACATGCTTGTCGATCGCCTCTGTGCTCAGAGATCGCTCCACTGGGGCAGGTGAATCTTCCGAATTTAATTTATTAATAAACACTTTTAGGCTGGATTTAGTGCTTGACCGACGGTCAGCGCTGACGTCGGTCGAGCGTAGATATATTAATGAATGCATATGAACAACTACAGTGCAGCGCTGAAAAGTTCATACGCGCGTACAGCTACGTCGCGCTGACGAGGACCGTCGGTCGAGCTCGTCCGTCACGCGTACGTCGGTCGACCGACGGGCCATATCGGTAAATGGTGGCATTTAGTTTGACGCTGATCGAGCGACCGACGGTGAGCCCGTACTCAAGTTTTTTAATTTGTATTATATAATTATATAATTAAAATTGTTAATATGAACATCGATACTGGGTGAACATGATATCTCCTACGTCTTTTTTTATTTTGTCTTAATTGTTTGCGTAAATAATACGCACATATCATAGAATTTACTAGGTATGGATTCATCTTTCCAAAAGTTAAAGTTTAAGTATTTAAAAAAATTGATTAATAACGAAATAACATACACAATATGACCGATATAGTTGCCGATCAGCTATGCACTAAACGCTATGTCACGACCGATGATCAGCGCGTACCGTCAGTGACGACGGTACGCGCTGACCGTCGGTCGAGCACTAATTAGTTTTTCATGGTTTCAACTTTTGCGGGATCACACATTCATATTATGAACTATCACGTCGCGTAACGGTGATATGGAAGGGGAAGTTTGGGCGGAGGTTCTTTCGTGCCGTGTAGTCCAGTTTCTTTTGGAAGGCTCCACGTGCACCAGCTCCATAGGATGCAAGACGATTCAAGTCAATTGCGTCACCAGTGCATGTAAACCGCGTGCACTATTACCAACCACCGTCGTACCCCTCCAACGTTTTTCATTCCCACCGAAGTCCTGGGTACACGCTGTTTGTGCTCCGCTCCCACATATCACCGTTCGCGACCAACAGCGCAAGACGTTGCTCTCTCCAAATAGACTACTAGACCTCCAGCGTTCCTGTTTCAAGCTCGTACATTTCGGTGCACGCGGTATTCCGATTATCCATATCGGCTCTTTACAGGTATCGTTATTATAATAATAATAATTTTTTTTTTTGTTATTATATATTATTGAAACGCGTGGCGATTACTTTGGACAGTTAAGCCCAACGCATACTAGAAAAGCAAAACGGCTTGAAACAATTTGTGTCATTTCGCTCTAAACTGACTTAGCCATAATAAATACTATATTAGAGTGGTAGCCGAATTGAGGCTCGCGAGACGCCTACGGCTCTCGTCTTACCGTAAGATGTAAAACAGTTTTAGTAGCAAGCTTTTTAAAAAAATATAATATAATAAGTAGCTATTTAAAAATATTGACGTATTTTTTAATTCTTAGTTTATAAAGCCTATTATAATAATAATGAAACCGTTTACTGTTTATAGATAAAATAAAAATGTTACACGTATACAATGTATGCGTTGTTACAAGACAAAAATGCTATAATTTTCTATGTAAATATACTTAAAATATTGCGTTGAAAAAGAAGTAAATACTTTTGAGCGTCATAAAGTGAAAATAATATTTAGAAGTTGAATTTATGGAGATACTATCGCGTATACATACATATGATAATTGATAATACACAAAACTGCTGTATCCATTAAAATAGTTTTTTATATTTTAATACTGGACATCCAATTTCAACAACATTAACTAAAAAATAATTTTTTAAAAATCTAATTGAATGTTAAAATAATTTTAAGCCCTTAAATCTACCCTTTAAGATCAACTAAAATATATATGACACACGTGATTATACAAACAGGTATAATGTATGCACTTATAGGCTGAACAATAGATATTACCAACGTCCGAACGAATGTTGATCGTTAGCACACAGCGCGCTTTTGCATTCGAAATATTGTTTTTGCACCTGCGTATATGGGGCCCAAAATATCGCTGTTTGCGCCAATAAATGTTTCTAAATTATAAATTAATATCTGTATGTCCCGTCAACCTTTAACTGTATCGCCGCTATCAATCTGTATGTCCTGTTAGCCTTTAACTGTATCATCACCGCTACCAATCTGTATGTCCCGTTAGACTAACTGTATCATCGCCACTATCATTTTGTCATATACCGCTATACCAACCAATATCTTTAATTCGGCATTTATATCGCGAGGCTGCTAAATGCCGCCGCCGCGCGATGGATATATAAGTCCATCAAACACGACCAAAAGACACCATTCGCTACCTTTCCGCAGTTGTAGTAAGACCTACCCTGGCAGACTTACGCAACTCGGAAAAGTAGTCCTCACAAGTAGTCCCCACCTGGCTCCACGTGCAGTATATCTTCATGGTGTGATAGTCGGAGTTATTCCGGCATCATATCGAAGGTACACTGCGCGTCGAGTTCACACTGTCCGACAGTTTGTTGTTGGTCTCTCTCTCTCTCTCTCACTCTCTCTCTCTCGTTGCCACTTCGGTTTACACCCGTTGTGTATCGCGTCTCCACGCAATTATAACACTTTTTACTTACTCTTGTTTATACATTGTTGTACCATCTTTTGTATATTAACTGTTTCGATTTACAACCGAACAAATAATTAGTATTATTATTCAAAATTGTATACTTTGTTATTAATAAACGAATATTATTCGACTTACAATCGACATAATTCATATCTATCAAATCACCCATTCATACGACTCAAGATCCGTACGAAACAATTTTTCGGGACGATTGATTTCTTAATTTTTGCTCAAAATCAATGTCGGTACATGAAATAAACAAAAATGAGTATTTTTAATTGTTTGAAATTATACTAATTACATACGTGTGCTATGAGCGGTACACCACCAACGCGGCAGTGTGTACGACTTCGTGACCACACACAGCATTTGCTGACGAAAACATAAAATCCTTGTGTTTAAGAACCAAATCGCAGAATATAATAGTGTAATTTGCTTTTGAGTTAAGTCGAACAAGGCGCCGCGGTGTTCCGCCGGGCCGGTTGGTAAGATTATGATCCGCGCGCGTCCGCATGTGCACGAGGTTTCTACATTGTTGTGAATTGCGAATTGCTATAGCTTAATTTGTCATCAATGAGGGACGAATGGTAACTATAAGAGTAACTCATTAAATGTTAACGATCTGATGTGTAAGTATGTGACAAACTTCGTGTTGTACATGTACCTACACCAGATATACCGTGTATCGACTTTTAGATTGAAATACGCACAAATAATATTTTTGGCGTTTGTAGGTTTAATATTTTCACAATAATTTTTCCGTTGTGAAGGAAAAATTGTTTGTTCCGTGGCTCACAAAAAATAAAATGAAGACAAAAATAATACTTCATTTCAATAATATTATCAACAATTGAAATTATGTATAATATATTCATGTGTATGAAAATATGTGATTCGTAGGAATTTCCACGAAAATTAGCATTAGTTATTTACGTACTATGATATCGAACTTTTAAAACGCAACCGATTTCAATGGATAAAAACACGTATTTTATTTAAAAATTAATTTCATAAACCTTTTGCAACTCAGCAGAATGTACTAAATAATATAAAGAATAAATAATACTTGTGCGTGATTTCGTGTGTACTAGGTATGTAAGTATATATAAGTGTAAATCTGCGTTTGTGTATATATGTGTTTGAGTACGTGAGTTTTTGTGTATGCGTACGTGCGTGTGTATGTGTGTGCGAATGAGAGTGTTTGTATGTGTGTGTATGTTGTATTTATTTTCATTTAAAATTATAAAAAAGCTAGAAATATTGTGCAATGTTACAAATTTCGTGTCGTAGCTCCAATCAGGTACATATCAAAATGCAATTAAAAAAAACAAGGGAATAAGAAATAATTGTAAACTGTTAAATGAGTTTTATAAAAAATGTTCATATTTAAAAAAATAAATCACGTTTTGTTATTAAGCTTTGTTGTATATGGAAACAGCATGTATGGTATATACCATTGTATCTAATATTATTTAAGATTTCCAGAAGTGCAGCTCTCCCTTTCCCCTCTCACTCTGTAAACATCAATGATGTACAATATTCTATATTTTGTACATTCTATATACGAGTATTAGGTGAAAAACCCTGAGCAGCGCGCGTGCGACGTTTAAAACACCCATACATTTACCGATCTATACTGATTCAAATTATTTAACTACCGGAATTAATAATGCATGTGAACGGCGGCTCATTCGAACTGCGATCAACCACGGGTTAAGCAAAAACGTTTAAGTTAATTAACATTCGAAATACCCGTAAATGAAAAACACAGTCGAACCACTTTCAGTACCGTGAAAATAACATTTATATTTATTAACCATTATCGGAGACTAATTTTATATTGTTAAATACTTACGCACACACGCTCCTGGTGTACGTTAATGTAAACATTTCAATATCAACACTTAAGACTTGAAACTGTAGTGTGATGTACTAGAAAAGTTGTTTTTTCTAGCGAATCAAAAATAAGTTTAATGGAGAAGCCTATAAATATTTTATAAGCGCCAGAAAATTAAATATTTCTGAAGTCGATTGTTTCCTGCAATATCGATTAAATGATGTTAGTTATTTCATCGTAACACAAAATTAAATAATTGGAGGGACTTGACATATTTTTACAGAACACTGACATAGACATTTTTTCAGAGATATACTTTTCAAAAGACTTTAACTCTTTTTTTTTTTTAAATTGAAATTAAAATTTTGTTAATTATTATTGTAACTACTTATAGTTTTTAAATTACCATAAGCACGCTTTCAGTAGAAAAATGTGACAATAAAGTAATTTTTTTATTGTTCCGTTTTCATATAAACGGATGCAATGATTTACATTTTTTGATTTGTTCACCCCTCAATAACCATGATTTTAGTTTGTTTACAGCTTACCATAGTGATTTCGGCGTGATTTTATGGCTTGAAGGCGGTCAACCACGACAAGTTTTTTCAAGCCACCTGTGTCCAAACCACCCACTGAGATATGAGCAATACTTCTTTGCTAAAATTGGCGTATGACGCCTGCGACCAACGATCAAGGGATTGGTTTGATACGGTTAAGTGCCTATATGATAGGGAGAGAATATTGATGGATTGTTGTATAAATAACATCGAGACCATGAGGTTGAGTCCTGATGAGAGGCACGAGGATTTCAAAACATGTAAACAAGCCGCAAGAAACAAGCATTTAGATTGCCTAAAAATTGCTTACGCTTTGGGTGCCAGGTGGTCATTAAGCGTCATATACAACGCAGTTATTAATGGATCTCTGGAGATTGTAAAATATGCCCATTCCCACGGATGTGCCATAAGCGACGATGCGGTACAGCTTGCCGTTGAATATAAAAGAAAGGATTGTATAAAATATTTTGTAGAAAACGGTTGGGAACCGACGAGGAAATTTTTGAAGAAAATCGATAAGTGTAAACCAAGAAAAATGGTTGCATTTCTCTACTCGATACTACTAACCGACCGGAAAAAATAATATGAAATTGTTACAATTTAAGGTTCATCATGAGGGAAAAAGGTGTGAACGTCTATAGTTAAGCTTTTGTAAGTGAATACTTTTTTTTCTGTACTTATTATTTTTAAAACGAACTAATAATTATTATAATTTTATACATTGTTTGAATTTTATATTGAAAATCATGTCCTCAACCTCAAGAGTTTTACATATAATAAAGGTACTAATTAAAGGTATTTTATTGTATTCCAGTGTTTTTGAATTTATACTAAAATACTTAGTAATAACTAATAATCGACGAAGATATGTGTACTTAGGAATTCAAAACATGGGTAAATAGCTACTTAAATAATATTTCGTACAATTTGACGAAACTCTTTCTGGATCTTTTCTGGGCTTCAAATTGGAATTAAAACATTTAATGACCTTTTTTTAGAGGCAAAAAAACATTCTCGGATATTTTGAATTTCACACATTACATCAATTAAACCAGAATATATTTATATCACTAAAAATTATATTATACTTGCACGTAAAAAATGCCAACTCTAATAAATGATTCGAACTTTGTTCAATTTTTTATTTTAACTCTGTATAATGCTCAATGCAATGATATTCAACACAAAATAAGCTTAACTTTAATTTTTATTTTATTTTAAGTATTTATATATAATTGCCATTTTTAATAGTTCTTATTACGTATAACTTACATTAAAATTTGTATTCATAATTATTTTATAAAATGCCTATGACAAAATATATAAAAACGATAACATCACTCACAAATATTAACAATATATAAGGTATGTGCTTAATCTACTGAAAAATAATTAATTTCTCCTAAGGACTTAATTAAACTGTATATAAACTGTATTGGCTGTTTTCCCTTCATGTGATAAAATTACTAAGCTACGTAATAAACTTACTTTTTTTATTATATACACGTATACCTACGTATTAAACGTATTATACTATTTAACATTTTTACACTTCTATATATTTTATTAATATTGAATATTAATATAATGATATTATAATTATAAAACAAATAATTGTGTATACACGTTCCTTCTTTCCAAGACCTACACTATATGCGTCTACAATTATGAAACCAATTATTGGATTTCTAATAACGGTACTTTCAAATTTCCATAAAAACTTATTTCATTAATTAATTTTTTCGTAAAATGTTGTCAAATTGTTTACGATATAGGTGTGATATCTAGTCCTACGAATTATAATGCGTGTCTACTTTTTTACTTAAACGTCAATGACATCGCGGAGTTGATATTTTTTATCTCAATTCAAATACAAAAATAAATCATTCTTCCATGTTTTTGAGATGTGTATAGTAGCACACAAGACACAACGGAAACATAAGCGTGAATATAAAATAAATAATTTTTTTTACAAAATGATCAGAGTAATGTCACGATGGGCTATAGTTCAGAATCTACACAAATTATCATAATATTGAACATAATAGTGACTTGTAAATCACGTTGTTCGAGCGGTGTTTCGAGATAATTTTAAAATATTAGTTGTACAGCATAATATAATACTATACCTATCTATAAAAAAAATCTAAATGCCTTACAAATAGTAAAAGCTGATTGTATAACCTTCACGTCTAAACTCGACCCATAGCAGCACAAGTGGTGTGGGCTGTCGTACCTATATATATATAATAGCCCATCTCGGAGTAAATCATAAGTGTAATTATTCAAGAATAATATCTATATTTTTTTATTTTAAATCATCGTTTTTTTTTTTTACCGTAGACGCTTTTCACTGGTCATTCACACGATTTGTCCAAAATGAGTTATAAACATGTTTTATCTGTATCAAGGTGCAGTGTGGAGCGTGTGCACTATTAATCGGTATATACTACAACGCAGAACAACGAGATCAAGGTTAGGGTACACGCGAGTCCGTTGTATATGCCACGAAGCGTGATTTCAACTCGTGTCTCGTTTCCATACGCACCAGCCTCGATATTCATCGTACCTCGTGTTAAAATTTAGCGAGCATATAGTTCCGTTTTCGCCTACAGCGCGAACAGACGAAATCAAAAAAATTATAATGAATATACGTCAATTCACCGTAGCTAAATTCATCGCGCGTCAAATGATCGCAGTCAATTCATCGCATGTCAATTTATCGTGGTTGCAATTAATCGCACGTCAATTTATCACAATAAATATTGTTTGTCGTTTACATAATATACATTATTTACAAAATTTACAATTGCAATTGAAAATTATGAGCTATTACTTGTAAATAGTCGTCGATAGATCTATTTTCAAAATCATAGCATATTTGCTTTAGACGTTAAGCTTTATCTTGATAATTTTTTTTTGCGTTGAGCTTTTTTTTCCAGCTATATATTGTTCGATTTTCGTAGCAAAGCATATCCTTCCCTTTCTCAGTTTTTAGCATTTGAAAAGTCATAATAGCATAATTTTATTATAATAATAAATGAGCGTACTCGATAAATACACGACAGGTAAAATGACGATTTGACGGTTGTCATAAGACTGAGGCTAGCATTAGCAGAGATCATTAGAGTTCAAAAATCATAAAAACGATAACACGCGATAAATTGTCGCGCGATTTATTTAAAACGCGATAAATTGACGTTGCGATAAAATGACCACGGTGAATTGACGCACGATGCATTTAGCCGCGATGAATTGACGTGACACCATAATAATAATGGTTATAGCCGACACGGCGGGCCCTTGGACTGATACGATATCTTTGACGCCCGGCTCTGAGACTGGCACAGTTATCGGTCGCCGGACACGAATATCGTCCAAAAACTTTATATTATCCTCGCGTTGCGTCGATATGGTTTACTTACTCGACACGTCCGAAACGCGTGATGTGTATTTGAAATTATCAACAAAATAAACCATACGGTTTGAAGTCTACAAACGATCATATTTTAATGTTAAGTGACGTGTGTATTATTTAAAATATTAGCTGTACAGCATAATTATACGAGTGTATCATTATTTTACCATAATTATTCTATTTAGTCTCATACAATTTATACACAGCGTCTAAATGTTTAGGAACGGAAGGTTATCAGTGTTATCATATAATATACATTCATTCAATCAGTATAAGTATTTTTTTTTTTTGTTGTAAAATCTGTGAATTTTTTTTTTACAATAAGTACAATTGAGAAAAGTTTAACAATATTTACAAATTTACAATATACAATAATAAATAAGTTTCACTTATAAACTTCTCGGACGTTCGCGGACGACGGCGAAAAAATGTTACGCGTTTCTTTGCGGATCCATCATGTTCACTCGGTTTTGATTTTTGTACTCGATCGTTTTCAGCAGAATCTCGTGATTGCACCGGTGATTTCGCGCATATTCACTTTATAAATTAGTTATAAGCGGGTATATATAATGGGTGTTGATGACAATTTTCCAGGACGGCGGCCGCGGCGGGGTCCTTTACTGCCGGTAACATATAGTATCGTATTTTATTTCTATGTTGTTTGTATAATGTTCCGACGAAAACAATATTAGATGACATGCCGCTAGGACGCATATAACTGTAACGTTTCCTATTTATTCATGTTCGCGGACCCGTGGTATACGCGTTCCGCGCACAGGTTTTTCAAATAAATACGCATACGGCTCATAGCATAATATTTATTCCGACACCCGTTTATCCCGTTTGTCTTGTCCACCGTGGTTTTACAACTGACACGGCAATGCGGAGAGTTTGTTCTTGTCCGTCGGTTCTTGTATTGTTACAAGTAATTGGCACGCGATATTGTTTTCATAACGTAAATAACATTTCGTTGGTCCGACTCGTTCGGTAATTACGTGGAATGCTCCATCGATTTCTTATCGTCATCACCTACCGATATTCTATCGTATACGAAAGCCATGATAAATACACACGGCCGCCGGAAATGTCTACAGTATAATGTATTCTCCTGAAAAATTAAACGTTCGACGTATGGTATGATGTCTTAAAATGAATTCATCGCTTTCATAGCTAAAATAAAATAAGTAGCAATCATTCGTCGGTAATCCTGATGACAAAAAATTATCTTAATATCTTAAATATCTTAATAATACAACACGTCCATGTACGGAGAATAATGGTTTTTGGTATAAATAAAAACGGATAACATTAAAACTGGACCGAAAATGTCGACTGCACCTCTGTATGAACGGCTTGATCCAACAATGCGACCGAACGTGACAATTTCTCGCCCCCCCCCACCATTACCTCACTCAAATTTGCATACTAATTTATTACTGAAAATAGACGTTAGTGGATTAGGGACGTCTGCTTTTTAATAAAAAAACAGTCAAGTCCGTGTTTAAGGGATGGTCCGCGGGCACTTTTGATCAAGAGATGCTGTGTGGAATAACCGCAGATGCAATTAAAAAAGTGCAGCGTCTATAGCCGGGATGCCACGGCGCGAGGAGCGTCATTCGCATACCATATACCGCGTCGAGCCACGCGCACCCTTGTACGTATATACGATCCAACGGCATGGAATGAATGTCCCGGGCATGACTTAAAACCGAGTAATAATTATATATAGATACCTAATAATAATTATATTAATAAATTATATAGTTTCGAAAAATAATTATTTTCGATTTTTGTATCTCAAGACATCTATTTCTTATAATATCATCGATTAAGTACAGAATATGTATAGAAATATTTTTAATGTACCCCTAGTTGTTGTGTTTGCACATACACCCTCGCTGACGACGCAAGAATAATACACCGTGCAGTACGTCTATATATTATTATTTATATATTACACGCACACACACACACACATATACACACATGCAGACACACACACACGTATATATGTATTATATACACATTTATTTTTTCCGCCTACGAATTCCAACAGGCCCGATGAGATCTAATAACAATATACGATATAGATCTGCGTACGCGTCTGTAAGGGTGCGTACGCGTCTGTAAGGGTACGTGTACTAAACTATTTAATATATATAGCGTCTTCGAGTATTTGAATGGCTGTTGGTACCTATAATATACGCTTGGGGGGTGCGGAAAGGTTTGTACGTCCGTCCAGCGTTGAACACAGATTACTGCGCGTATATTACTGTATACGATGGCCTTTGAGTGTGTCGACGGACTTGTTGTGTATATATTTCATACTACACTTACCATATTTTGCGAATGCGTTTGTGCAGATGATTTGATAATTTGGGAACCGTGTTGGACGCCGAAATCGTCAAAATGTAATTTAAAAATCGAAAAACTGCTTTCTCGCTATGTGGAATAAATCGATTAGATCGTTAATTAGATGCACGACGCTGCGCAGGTAGTACGCAGCAATAGCTAGAATACATTATACTGGATCTCGAGTCTGGAATGTGTTGTTTAAACACGTTATATATACATATATATATATAGGAACCGACGACGTGTTTCTTCACTTTTGACGGTATACACTCATATGGGTAGAACATTATTTATTGTATAGGTACATATACGCGTTCGTACCACGTCACTACTCGGGTGCACTAAAACGAAACCTTTTCGCCCGATCGAGGGTTAGGTTAGGGTAGGTAAGGGTGTACTACGAAGGTTTGACGTACTAATAGCATGCGTTTGAACGCGACTCCTAATATAATCTCGTCTGTAGCCCATTATATTATATATGAGCGCCGCCGCGGCCGTGGCGCGCGGTAACACTCACCCGTTGGCTGTCACACGCACTATACGTCTGTACGTCGTATCGGTGCATCGAAATCGTATACATACGCATAGCCGGGTCTCGGTGGAAAGGGTGTAGGTATAAAGGTATGAGCGCAACTGTTGTCGGGGTCTAGGTTGTGCTTAGCTGCACCAGACGGATCTATATACATTTATAAAATGATATAAATGTATTTAATTTATAAGTTTATGTAAATATAAGAGTACCTCATAATATCGTATTGTTATATTAAATGTTGGTTCAATAAAAAAATAGTACTTAAGTTATGATACGAATTTACCCTACATTCACTGTGAACGTGTGAAACGTGTGTAATATTGTTTTGAAGATTGTGACACCAGACCGGTGTACCTAAGTCCTAAACTGACTATTTTTGTTTTATCCTTAACTCGTTTTATATTATCAAACTAATTATATTGTCTTGTCGTGAGGGCTACATTTTTTTTAAGATTTATTATTTGTTCTTGGAATAATTTGATGCCACGTAATGTTTAGTATGTCTTCGTCTAAAACGATATTTTTTAAACAAATCACTCTCTGTTATATAATTATTTCCTGATTGTAAAGATGTAACTTTTTCAAATTCGGCATAACAAACACACGGAATATTGTTATTAAAAATGCAACATTTTTCGCAAGTACACCAATTATTTATGTTACTTTTTATCATCCATTAACATTTATTTCCAAAAACGAATTATTTAAATATTTTGATTGGCTATCAGCTGTTCCCAAATCATTCACTTTTGGCTCAAAATTATATGGTTTAAGGGCCATTAAAAAATATATATATTTAATATAAGATTGTGTAACTAAATCGTGCATTACAGCCAATAACAGAAGCTACCACATTCACATTTCACACTGTTACTACTAACCACTAAGTACTATTAACACGAAATAAAGGATATTATTAATTTTATAATCATAATCATATTTATAACTTGAATACGACGATAAGACTATATTAAAATTTATAATGAAAAATTAAAATTAAAATAACCCATAGGTACCTAGCAATACTAGTATGAGTTATGATAGTGGTGTATTATAATATTATTATTATTATTTTATTAATATAAAACCTACATAGATATGAAATAATTATACGAAAAGGAAGTTCATGAGGTACTCATGAATACATTTTATTAGGTCATTCGAAAAAAATAAGGTCATTAGCAGTTACTTAAAGATAAGCCAAAAACGGATAAATATTGCTGTATATAACATAATGGTCGCCGCCGCGTCGAACGAATCCGTGACGTCACTCGTAACATAAAAAATCATCGTGAACGGATAGTCACAAATTAATTTTAGTGGTTATCCTTTTTTTTTTTTTCATTTATTATAATTATAAAATGTTTCAGCACATTTAGTGCTATTACAACTTTTCAATTTATTACAATATGTTTGTTATAAATTTAAATAATTATAAGTTAAAAAATGACACAATTATTAACAGTAAGGGTGATAATAATTTGATAACATATATGAATATAATAATAAATATAAGTTTAATATATTAATAATCTTCATTTTCTGATGATGAGTCTGTTATAGAAATGTCTGTATCCTTTTTTAAATCATAGTATGTACTTTAATTTAAGCACAAGATCAATTTTTGAGTTGGTTTGTCCTTTAATATATTGAATTGTTTTTGAAAAATGAAATTGGTATATTGCAGTGAGTATGGGGCAAAGCCAGTGAGAGAAAACTCCAACTGTTCACTTTATACGTACATACGAATTATAGCTCTCTTAAAAATGTAACTCTGTATGAAACGGCTGTTTTCGGATTTCACAAAATTAATAAAATAAAATATTTATTTTTTAACTTTTTTAATAATACAGTTATGTTTACCAAACTGTTGTCAACAAAATTGCTTTTGCTCAAGGATGCTCATTAAGAAAACATAATTTGATAGTCTGTATTAACACGGGAGATATCGATCTGTATGTAAATCTCTGTCCATTTTACCGTCCTATCGGTAAAAAACAATTTACGCGCCGGGTGTTCGCGCAGGAATGTACGCATGTCTACAGGTTTTTTTTTTTATTACAGATGACATTTTCACTTGTTTACTCACTATAATACATGCGTTGTGCGCGTCCAGCTATTGTACGGGTAGGCATATACAGTATATTATAAATCACGTATACAGATAATATTATGCCTATATAAAATGCAGCAAACAAATAATGTGTTTTCCTTCAACGTATAATTTATTCATCGTTATCGTGCATATATGAATAATCCTTGTATACTGCTGCAGAGCACCGCGAGCATACATACCTGTACAAAATACGCCTATCGCCACACACGGCAGTGACAATAAAGGTAGGTTTACACAAGACGTGAGCCACGAGCGTATTTCACGATCGCGTAAGTTGTGACTCACGAGCGTGGTTTCAAAAAGCGTCTCACGAATCGTGAAGGTGTTTACACGTTAACATGATTTCAGTTCAGTAAGATTGAGTCGTTAGTGGAGGAAGCATGTTCTATTTTATCTGATGTGTTGGCTCAACAGCTTCGCCTCTAGCATCTCTATTTCTGTAAGATTCTGTAATTCAGTGTTCCATAGAACTTCTTCTTTTTCATAAAAGTCTATAAAATTCATTGTTTGTTCGTCATTAATTTTCATAACGTTTTTATTTACACTCATGTTGTTGATATAATAATAAAATAATCAATGTATTATAATTAAGTAACTTTCAATTGAGTAAAATAAATTAAGTTACTACAAGTATTTTTAGTCAAAATGTTATGAAAAGGTATACATAATCAGACATAAACAATATACACCACGATTGAGCTTTCACGACTGAAATATCCAACATGGTTTGATATTGTACGAACCAGTCGTGACAGGTTCGTGAACGATAATTCCACTATCGTGAAATACGAATTGATTGTTTACACAAACCGTATGCCACGCTTTCGTCTCGAGTAAACCCATATAGGGGATAGTGAACCATTTTCGTTCTTCTAGAACAGTGGTGGGCAAACTTTTTGTAATGGGGGGCCACAAAGTTTAAGAAATTCTTGAGGAGGGCCAGAGTTATAGAAAAAATACATTTTATGTTAAATTTTTTAATCATAATACTATAAAAACACTACAAAATTACACAAAAATGTTACAAATTACTTGTTACCTTAAATAATAATTAATTTAACTTTTATTCGAAGGCCCAACCATGGTAGACGTGTGAGACATATGGAATTGTTTTCCTAAATTAATATTATAATGTAAAAAAATTAAATTTATAAATTGTAAGAAATGCTGGAAAACCTCTGCGACCCTAATTTGGGGGCCATATACTATACATGTCGATGGACCCTTGGCGGGCCGGATTAAATTCTTTCGCGGGCCGGAGTTGGCCCGCGGGCCGTACTTTGCCCATCACTGTTCTAGAACATTCTATCGTCTATACCTCCACTCACCGCACCAGCATAATTTTATCGCGTTGGACACCGGCCGGTGGTGCGATATCGGTATTGAGTTAGTCGCTAGCGGTTCACCCGGTCGCACGGGCAGGCGCGTGATCGCTGTGATCGCCGGCCGTTGCTCGTTGCCGCCTTCGTGTCGACGCGATCGTCGGTTGCGCGCGTTTGTAATATTATTGTCGCGCCGTACACCGCGGGAAAAAAACGGTATAATTACGTCGGTTCGCGGCCGTCTCCAGCGCGTGTACCGCCTACGAATGTTCGGGTGTGTGCAGCTGTTGTGCGCGAGTGCCGCCGTCTTGCGTGCCGGCCGTGTCATCGCGCCGCTGCCATTGTTCTGGCGTTGCGTCGCGCCATCGTGTGCGCGCGCGAAGTGCGTTTTTGTTGTTGTTCGGTGTGCCATCGTCCGTGGTGTCGCGGCGGGAGGACTAACCCCGTAAGACGCCCCTGGTTTCCCGTCAAGTTCCGGTCAGTCCGGATTGCCGTTGTCGTCCGTGGATCGGACTTCGGGTCGAGTGTGGCAGCACTGCCGGATGGGATAGCCATATCACTTATCAACAGCTGTTGCCGTGGGCCGGTGATATGATCATTATTATTATTATTATTATTATGATTGTAATTTGTATGTATTATTGAATTGTTGTAATTGGTACGTAGCGATAGTGGGCGCCCGATTATCTTCTAATATATAAATGTGAAAATGAAAACCTTTGAGTGATTTGTTCTCGGAAACTACTGAACCGATCGTTATGATTTTTTTTTTAAATTGAAGAACTCATTGCGGAGAAGGTTTATGGCATTTGATCGATTCTCTAACTTTAAAAACAAAGGAGTTATCAATTATCATAAATAATGACCTGTTACATAGACTTAGTGGGTGAGGTTCGCGGTACGGCAACGGACGGCGGCTAGACGTGGCCGCCCAAACTTCCCCTTCCATATCACCGTTGCGCGACGTGATAGTTCATATCGTTATTCGTTGCTAATGGAAAATTTAGATCATATTACACTATAGAATATAGATGGATTAAATAAATACAAAAAATATGTTGCAGTCACTGAAAATTATGTGTTCGATATGCGCATGCACAACCCAATTCCTCGCATATTTTTTCATAGATGATTTGTTATCAATTCACCGCATTAAGGTCCTTTCACACATATCCGATCCGAGTCCGTTCCGATTTTTAGCGTTCCTAGTCGAGTCCGTCATTTTACCTATTTTACCTATTAAACAGTTCATATTGTTTGATTTAATTCTCCTGCAATTCCCTTCCATATTTTTTCTTTCCAAGTACTGTCACTATACTTAGAATTACTTAAGTCATACAATTCAGTATGACTTCTTATTAGTTCGATTAATTTCTCATTGTCCATGATGAAATGTACTTGACAGTGTCATATGACAAAATGAATATTGACAACAAACGTAAGCCAATATAATAAATTTCGTAGTATGCTAAACACACCAGTCGAAACGTGTTCATACATGTCCGATCCGACATCATTCCGTTAAAAACCGACCGAGCTTGGACGAAAATCGGTCACTGACAATATTTTTTTAGTCGGATAGAGCTCGGAAAGCTCGGATCGGACGTGTGTGAACATATGCACTGGAAAACAGCAAGTTTATACTTCCGATGCATTGACGGATCGGACTCGGAACGGACCCGGAACGGACCCGGATCGGATATGTGTGAAAGGACCTTTATGGTTCTGTAGGGCGTAGGCTACGAAAGACGGACCGACATTTTAAATGAAGCTTCGTAAATGTCGGAACGCTGCTTAATGTTTGTGTAGTAAAGAGGATATTGCTTAACAACAGTTACATTTAATTGTTCAATGTAACAATAATTTAACTAGCAAATAATCTATAACATATACAGAGTATCCCGCCGAGATAAATAACCTAGCACAGACCGATATCTCTCGCCTTAATATAGATTACCGAATTCTGTTTTTTTTATGAGCACCCCCGGGCAAAGGCAACTTCATTGACAATAGTATGGTAAATATAAGAGTATTATTAAAACATTTATAAAATTTACTTTTTATTTTCTAATTAATGGATCTATCTGTATGCCAGATTTCAGACCGATCCATTAATATTATGACGTAGGCGTCTGTGGAGAAAGTAGTTTTCGAATTGAGCTCTGGGATGGACGTTTAAATTTTTGGTTATCTAGAAAATATTTTATTTTGTTTAATATGTTGATTTTATTCATTACCGATTGAGTTATAAGGTAGGTATATATTAATATAGTATAGTTAAATTAAAATGGATATCATTAGTTTTCATACGACGATTGTGCGTTGTTTTCAACCTAAATTTTTCTTATGACGAAATAGAAATTGATCTTATCTAAAATAGTAACATATCTCCCGGGCGAGGCCGGATAATTCAGCTAGTATATTATATTTCTGTGTTATTGTATTACATTTATTCGCTTTCACTAATCGTACGGCGGTGCTTTAGTGCCCGTAATTATACATACACATTGCGTTTTTTTTATATTACATATTTCTGTTTAATATATAAATACACTCACCTCACCCACTAAGTCTATGTAACAGGTCATTATTTATGATAATTGATAACTCCTTTGTTTTTAAAGTTAGAGAATCGATAAAATACCATAAACCTTCTCCGCAATGAGCTCTTCAATTAAAAAAAAAAAATCATAACGATCGGTTCAGTAGTTTCCGAGAACATATCACTCATAGGTTTTCATTTTCACATTTATATATTAGATATACACATAATTATATAACATATCGTCCGTTTAATGCCACCTAGTTTATTATGTGACGGTATACAGCGGAAGGTAAAAAATAAATACATGTAGGTATAATATATAAATAAAGAACCTATACATATTATATGAGAGTGTTTTGAACTTATACGTTGACGTGTACGCGTACTGCGTAGTGCGTACACCGCTGTGAACCGAGACCCAATATATTCGGGATTTTTTTTTATCGCATTGCAGCGATCTACATATATTACAGCCTCGAAGAACATTTACTTGTAATACTCGTATACTATTTAGATGGGACTAGAAACTGGAAAAATATCAGTACCTGTATATTAAAAAAAAACCTTCAACGTTTATTTTACCGAGCCAGTCATTAAAATCGAATTTGATATTCTTGACTTTCTTTGACTTTCTTAAAATATGTAACTCCTAATAAATATACATTAAACCTATTATAATATACATAAGAGAACGCGTTATTGTACGTTAGAGGTACTTGCTCGTTTGGTGGTTTTCCGTAGGAAGTATTTACAAACATAGGTTTGAAAAAAAATGAATTGATAAATTAATAATATAAACTTGTACAATATAAACCTCGTCGTATATACCTATATGCGTTTGCAAAATAATGCTTTTGGCCATTAAGTATTCTCGAAAACTGTTGTACGTGTATACCGACGATCGACTATCAACCTAGCTGTCCATTTTAAACATTTAACAGGACCACGCCATATTATTGTATTGCAGTGAAGAAATAAGATAGCTTTTTATGCTTTGCAAAAATATAATATTTTATTTGTTCGATAACTCGATTCGGAAGTACATTTAACCATTTCGAAGGCCTATTAAAACCGAAAAGACATATGAGTTTAAATATTTCGTTTTTTGAAAAGAATAATTTATATTTTATATTTTTATGCTTCATGCGTTTTAAAATTGGACTCGTACATCGTTACAGAACGTACACTCAGCAGCTTATTGATAATAAATGATAATATTAATAATTCTAATTATTATTACTCCCGTATAATAAATACGAAATTATATACACGCATAAGAAACTAACCAATTGTGAAAATAATATAGTAAATATTCTATAAAATATTCAAATCGAGCACGCGCGGTTATGGTCGATTTATAAATTGCGAAATGTAAAAATGTACTTATTATGTATAGGTACCCATAAACCATTCGAATATGTACGTTACATTTTAATTATAATGATGTCATCATTTTATTTATCTTAAGGGTTAACAAGACGGCGTTCGTCTATTGCGCCGAATTTTCTAGACTAACTGCGGAAATCGAGTTCTGCACCGGTGAATTTATCACAATTTAAATAGGTACACATCGATCGCACTGGAAAAATATTCTATTTTAAGTAAACACACAAAGAAAAATTAAAATAAAAATAATCGTAAGATAACTTGTTGCGAATTGCATATTTCTAAGACTTAAATACAATCATAAGTATATGATAGAACAATACCAGAATATATAATAAATTGTAATTTCAAAAACCGTAAAATAACTTGTCAAATCAAACCTATTACAGAATATATTGTGAAAAATGTAATTGAAATTACATTTTTTGTAATGGTGACTTATACCGACTCAAAAAATTTATATGACAAGAGTATTACATTTTTTAAACAATCATTATAGTTATATATTTTTATAATTTTATACTGTCTAATTTCTATTTATTTAAAATTTAATTTGATGGTGCCGTTTTTATCGGCATGTTGATTTAGAAAACGTGTATGTACAAACGATATGTATAGTATACGCCAACATATATAACTCAATATCGTTAATTTTTCAACTTTCACTTTTAATTAACTATACGTATATATTAAAAGATTTTCGTACTTCAATATCGTCCGTCGCAACTTTTTTTAAAAGTTTTTTATTTTTATTTTTTATTTTGTTTTTAAAGTTTTTTGTACCTCGATATTGTAATTGACGCATGACCTTAATGAATACCATATTTTTTTTTCTCACTTACGATTTCTGGCGTAATTGACGTACTGTCTGTTTTGTCAGAACCAAAAAAAAAAACTCGGTTATATAAAAATTAATAAGAAAACAATAGGCGCGTACTTCCGAGGGCGTCTCGTATACATTGGCGACTCGTGCTATATATGGTGCACGCAGGAGCACGTGCACCACCTTTATTTTTTTTAGAACATTAAATGGTTTTACAGCAACATGACATTATATTTTTGAAAGGCACTTATATTTATGGGCAGTAATTAAAATTATTTTGTGAACTTAAAAGTCTCTCATTTAGCATGATGAAGATATAACTCATATAGCTTCGCGTTAATAACAATATCGCTATTATATTTATTAATTACATTTCAAAACTGTATGCGGTACGCACGTTGTATCCGTATAACGTTGTCAATTTATTTATATTATTTTTAATGTGAACGTAATTATTGTACAGGCAACACAGCCTACATACGTACAATATATGCACCAGTTTTGTCGATTTTACCAAATGCACGCTTATCAAAGATTTTATTACATATTTACAATTTATCAATAATTCTTAACAGTTGAGCATGTATATATATATATAATATATATACATATATATACATATATAACCTAACGGACGTCCAATGCGTTACCAACGGTCGTCTCCGAATTATCGCGTTTCCGATGAACCGCCTCGTCGGACCGCCTCGGCCTCGGCGCAAATCGTTAGCGCGCATTTCGATGAGAAGTCGGGGAAAAAAAACATGTGCGACAAACGAGCGCCACCGGTTATTCGCGTCGCTATCTAATCGCAAATAATTTTGATATTTATGGGCGGTATCCCGGTAGTGTTTCAAACGAACGGCGCGTATTTAATATACTGTTAATCGTTATTACAATCCAATGACCGTCGTCTTAGCGGATTACGCGCAGGTGATAGGCCACAGAACGACAATTAGCGGACTAGCCGCGCTCGATAGATTGCGCTCAAAAACTAACGCCGATACGCGGCTACGGTTATAGACCGTCCGAATACGGAAACGACCATTACGTTCAACTCGTCGAGCGCCCCGGCCCGGGGCGTATCCAGCTTTCAGGGGGGGGGCGAAATTTGAACTCTAATCGTACTCATAAATGTATAAACGAAAGCCTGTTTTTCCTCTTCATCGAAGCCATTAATACGTTGTGATTAAGTAGTGAAAACCGTGAGCTGTTGCAATACCACACTGCATTCCGTACTACCACAGAGTACTACTGAACTACCGAAGAACTACAATACTAAGCTAATCAATTTCTGTTATGATATTTTTAATTTGTATCATATCGAAATTATGCTCTGTGGTATCAACTCCGAAAACCAAATAGGGCTGCAGTGCGCTCAGTGCGAAATATGTCCAATTTAGTAATTACATCTGACAATATTAACAATTATTGTAGCTGCTATATCTCTAATATCTCTTATATCTACATCCATTATATAGTAGCAACTACCTATATCCCTATTAACTAATATATTGTTCCATGATATTGTACCCAGTGGCGGCGCGTGAACAAAATTGTAGGGTAGACAACTAGACAACCAAAGGTATGGTGTTATAAAAAATTATTTAAAAATTAGATCATCATAAAAAAAGTAAATTACATAAAATAACTATATTCGAATAAAATTTAAATCAATTCGCCGATTTTGTTTTTTTGCGAACACATCTGTTACATTGTTAATAAATGTTGGATCTTTTGTTGTCTAGCAGCGGTCGGCAACTGGCGGACCGCGGAAGGCAAAACTCTGGACCCCGTCAACACGCATTGTACTTGATTATGTTATACGATGTTTTGGTTCGACATACATTTGTGAGGCATCATTTTCAAAAATTAATGTTTTGAAAAAAGAGTATCGGACAAAATTAACAGACTCTCACCTGTATATGAATAAGCTGTTCCTTCTTGAGTTCCCAATTTCAAAATAACTGGCTAAGGAAAATAAATCCAATTTTTTGCATTAAATTACTTGGTAATTTCTTATTATTACTACTCTACACAATTATTATTTACTTATTTACCTAACATTGTAATTTTTTAATATAAATTAATTATTATAACTAGATACATTTTTTTTTTCATATACTGCCATTTTAAAAGTATAAAGATTTGACAAAGATTTTTTTCACTGGACCTCATTTATTTATTATTTTAATCTTTAGGACTCCAATAGAAATTATTTGCCGACCCCTGTTGTATAGTGACATCCACTAATGGACACGGATCATTATTTTGGGAGACCACTCGTATAAAGGCGGATTTCTTTGGAAAAATCAGATAAAAGCAAGACGGCTGAACAATATACCGCGACGGTATCGCGACGGTATCATAAAATATCACGTTTGACGTTTTAATATTTCCGATTTCGGTCGACATCGTAATTCGTAGTATAGTGACACCCCGGTGACTCGATCGAAAAAATCAATTGTACTCTAACGACAAGCGTATATTATACTATTTATTTGGGTTTTTATGCTGTGCACGTAGAAATGATCGGAGTATACGACATATACAATGTAGCATGTATATACAAATATGCTATGATCATGTGTGTGGTCCCCTTTGTCCAGTAAACAGTCGACATATACCTTACAGTGTCCCATAGACCCAAGACACAACCATATATACCATATATATATACCATATATATATACCATATATACCAAACCTAAACCTTAAGGACATAAAATTTAAAAAAGATAAATATAACGGAAAATGCGTTTTAAGGTCATATAGCCAACGGAAAGAATAGAGAGGCCACATGTGCGGTGGCCGTGTATAATATACGGATTAGTTTTAATCTATTGGCCGTCACCGTTTTTTTCCTCGGTCGAAACGTGTATATATACCTACTATGTGTCTACATCAGTGGTTATCAAAAATATTCGGATCCCCGGCTCTTCTGATTTTTAAAACAAACTAACGGCTCCATGAAGAATCGGGATGATGGTAAAAAAAATAAAATAAACAATATTTGACGACCCTTCCGTCCGGAATCAAAATTTCTACCACGCAGTTCGAAAACTTATCCAAAATAATTATTTCTACTCGTATTATTATCACAGAAAAAAATACATGTCCATCACATACACTTTACATGTACGTGAAAGAATAATTACATCGATACATTGTGATTTTAATTTTGGTTTCTTCTGCGTACGCGGCTCCCTCGACGGTAACGCACTGCAGGTCGAAGACCACTAGTCTGTATGGTAAAACCTTAAGACCTTTTAGGGAAATAGAATACGTGTATTTTACGACAGTGCGTATACAGTGCGATGATATACTAATATGACAACAAACATGGGGTCCAAGACGTATAACACGGGTCCCCGTGTGTACGTATATGGTGTGAACGCAACCCTTAGCGGCGGCCGTGCGTTCGTGAACACTTTCTCCCGACTCTGTGGCATCGTGGTGCACATTCATCTGTTTCCGCTGCGCGCCCGTGGCGGTACAAAAGAACGACGTTTTATTATACATATATTTGAACACGTGAATCTTGCTGAAAATTATTTTGACCCTCTTCGTCTCGTCACAATAAAAAACCTTGGCGATGGGGAGAGGCCGAAGGCGAGATCACGCATTGTATACACGATTTGGTATCGAGGAATTATTTTTTATTTTTCACTAGCTCATCTGGTATTAACATATATACAATGTAATAATTGTGTTGGGCGAGTATTATTCTTTTTTCGAGTCGAGTCCAATCGTAAACATCGGAGTGTTCGCATATGTAATCGCACGAGTTCTAGAATATTCTTATTGTTTTTTTTTTTTAACTGTCAAAAGGGCTCAGCCCGTATACAAAAAAATTAATAAATAAATAAATATTGACGTGTGTTTTAATCAAGTGTATGCGTAGCAAGATTATGCGGAAAACCGTGCTTAATCCAGGGGCGAAAATTGTGGAAGTGCGCAAAATTGTACTTTTATAACGTGTTGACTGTATATTACGCGACTCGACATTTTTTCAAAAATTGAGTATTCGCCCAATACTAATAATAAATATAGGTAATATAATGTAATAAAATATGTTTTTTAATATATCGTATGTACGAGTAATATGTATATGTACAATGTATGAGTAATACGTACTCGTGTATACGGTGTGTAGGTATGAAGGTAATGCGAGTGCCGTCGTGAGAAGTCGGGCGTATTCTCAAACCGTCAAAAATCAATTAGTGAAATTAATCCGATTGATTTTAAGTCTGCCTCGTCAAAATGGTATTCTGAAACGAGTATTAAATTAATAAACAAACTAACGGCTCCATGAAGAATCGGGATGATAGTAAAAACGCACTGCAGGTTGAAGACCACTAGTCTGTATGGTAAAACCTTTTAGGGAAATAGAATACGTGTATTTTACGATAGTGCGTATACAGTGCGATACTAATATGACAACAAGCATGGGTTCTAAGACGTGTAACACGGGCCGCCGTGTGTATGTATATGGTGTGAATGTGACCCTTAGCGACGGCCGTGCGTATGTATGTATAGCAGTGGCATGTTGAACTCATTTTTGATGAGGAGCAAAAATGTATGCAAGGTACCCCCCCCCCCTACTAACAAAAATTCCACCATTGCAAAAAATAAAATTTTTAAAAAATATCCGTAATATTTAGCACACTAGCACGTATGTCTTACACAAGTAAGATACATATTCGTATACGTATTAATATTTTCTTTCATAAACCTAGTCACCAAGGTGGCTAGGTATTTTGTGGCAAGGGGACCACCCACCCACCAAAAGTTTTGAAGGACCAATTGCTCCAAAATAATACCTTCGCCACGCCACTGTCTACAACCGTTACATTCTACACCTTTATCTGCAGTAAGATAAGTCGATGGTTAAGTTTTTATTTGTACGACACGAGTTTTCATTTTTAATGATATAATATGCACGGCGTACGTTCGGAACGGTAAGTCTTAAATAAAACAAATTCAGCATTTTTTTGCCACAGTCCAATAAATTGCTTTTTGCGTGCTCCTAGGTAGTTTCCAGGTTAGGAACCGCTGTTTATAGTGGACTACAAATCAGGTGATTCGAATAACGTCACGCATAGTGTCCAAAAGAAACAATGTGTTCGTTCACACTGTGGGAAAATACGTGAGCTCCTCACTGGCGGCTGCAGGGTTTACACACGTGCATTACCGGTCTCTGCACGAAACGTCAACAAAACGCGCGACGTGAGATCCCGGCTAGACGCTCGCGTTAAAGGAGTACACAATAAAAAAAAAATCTTTAAATTCTTTTTCTATGTCAAATTGATGTAGTCGCAACCGTATAAAACAATTTGAAGAAAATCCAATGTAAATAAAATTAATACTTTATGATTATGAGATAATATTAAGACGTTTAAGACGTTTAGAATAGTCGCGTGACGTCATTGGACCCGGCTCGCCGTAATCGCCTATCTTACCCGTGTTGTCGCTTTGCACCACGATTCATCAATCTAAACATTTTATTTTTGATGTTTGATTTACGTATAAATGTGTGATTTTGTGTGTTAAAGACGATAGAAGTTTTAGAATTACAAAATACATTTAAGGTTTTTAACTATTTAAAATATTAAAAAAGATATTTTGGTTTAATACACTCCACTACGGCACTACACCAGTAGCAAATAACGGCAGCGCGGAGATTTATCAAGAAATTATGAACAGCGATCGTCTGGCGGGTTGGCAGTTAGGCACTGTTTCTTATCCATTTCATTGTATTTTTAATTATATACAATATTATGAACATAATTTTGTTAAATGTGTCTTAGAAGTCATTTGGTACTTAAGTTATTGAGTGTTAATAGTGTTTTCACATTTGAACCATCATTTTCAAGAAAGCTTCGTCATTTTCAAATTCATGTTCAAATAAATAAGCACTAGTCATGATACGAATTAAATTTAAAAATATTAAATTATACGAGTAAATACGTTGCTGAACTTCCGAACACAGACGGGTGGTACACAGGTACCTACAACAAAAATTCGAAAATATAATTTTATTATGCATAAATATAGTTTTATTTATAAAAATACATAGAGTTAAATAATAGTGGCGGACCTATCGTTCGATCATCGCTCTTCGTGTATCAAAATAAACTGACGAGATGCGTCGTATAACAAAAGTGTCTCTTTTAGGATTTTAATATTTAAAAAACTAAGCGTTTTATTAAAATTTTGATACTTCTATCGTTTTTAACACAAAAAAATCACACATTTATATGTAAATCAATCGTCAAAATAAATAAAATTTTTAGGCCGGTAAATCATTGTGTGAATAGAGTAAATACAATTACACACATAATATAATCCATTTCGCTCAGGCAGGCCCAATGACGTCATGCTTCTTATTTAAATTCCTCATAACTCATTGAATAATGTGAATTGAAACATAAAACCTATTGTATAGGTAATTTATAAAAATGGGTCGTACAATGAAAAGTTTGGAAACCTCTGACCTATACCATTTTTTTTAGAATTGAACGCTCTTTCATATTAATATTACTTATTTTTTGTATTTCGTGCTCCTTCAACTCGTGTCGTTCCATTCGCACACGAAAGAATGACTAAAATGGATATTAGGAACACACATATTATATAGTTATAAAAATATTCTTATAACGAAAACACGTATATATATATATAATACATATATAACATGTATATATACATATATAACATGGTTACTACACGAAAGGTATATCGGAGGCGTGTTTGAGACTTCAACTCAAGGGGAGGTAGGGGGGGGGGGCAGAAGGTACACTCCTCCTCCACTGCATAAAAAATAATATTAAACATGTGATGAAATAAAGGACATTGTTACTTACAAAATAAGATCTATAATTCTTATTTTAATATTTCCAAACCTAAATATTTTTACTTGTGAGTTGTTATAATAGTTATATTACTATCGTAATAATATGGGTCTTTCACTGTGTACCGTGAATGTAGGTGATCTATGAATAGTGTATTATAATTAGTATATTATATAATAGAGTATTATAATATTGTATTATAATAGTATATTATCTATTATTTAAATATTAATAAAATAAATGTTTTATATTGATGTAAAGCATGTTATTATTATGCTTACGGTCGAAGATTGTAAAAACCGACAGAAAAAGAAATCGGCAGAGATCATCTTATGCACACATGCATCGGGTTAGGTAAATTGAGTCCCAAATGACCCTAACTCGGTAAATTGAGTCCCGGGGAAAAGCAGGTAAGTTGAGTCCCGGGACTATTTTTTTATATTTAATAATTATCATTATTATTATACATTATATGTCCATTATATGTACTTGGTAAAAACTTCATAGATATTGATTTTATAGTAGGTAAGTTGAGTCCCGGGACTATTTTTTTATATTTAATAATTATCATTATTATTATACATTATATGTCCATTATATGTACTTGGTAAAAACTTCATAGATATTGATTTTATAAATTCAAATCGGGTTATAACATTGCCGGTGTATTTTGTCATTTGCTCCCTTAGGTTTTCTTCCTTATCGAGCGTGCGTTTGTTTTTTTGTTTTTTACTTCTTAATTTGATCGTGGTTTCTGACTGAACTTCGAGTAATTCATCAATAAAGTTAAAAATATTCGGATGTGGACTGTAAAAGCGTCGGTTTAATCGCGAATGATACGATTCACAACTATTGGTTGTACACACGGTTGTAGCAGCAAATGCCGACCAAATATTCGGGGGAAATGTAGCATCATCTGATATGTAAGTGCTTAGTATATAATCGCAAAATAATTGTATTTGCTCGTCATTTGGTTGTATTGTCATTAAATCCTCTACAAAACATTCACTAACTTCTTCGGGACTTGTAAATGGCAAACCAAAAAAATATTTAAAAAAATTGCTTTTTTCTGAATTTAAAGTTTTGTAAGTGTTGACTAAACCAAGAGCTTGAATCTTTTTCCACCAATTTCGCCCTAAATGGAAACGGCATCCTCTTATTACAATTTTAGGCCAAACAAGCTTTGCAGCCGTGTGTATAGCAATCTCAAAATCTATAAACACTTCATCGGGAGAAAATGTTAGTTGATATTGCGCACAACTATTTATAGTATGTTCAAATAAACGTACATATGTTTCAGTTTCTTTATTTGGTACTAAGAAAAACACAAGCGGAATATACGATTCTTCGACAAGGCCATGAATAGTGAAAAGTTGGTAAAAAAAATTTGGACAGCTTCTAAAAGTGCCATCGACAAATATTGTATTGATACCGCACAACACTTCTAGGTTCGGCGCGGCGCGGCAGCAGTCGCGTGGTTATAGGAATCACACCTTAATTTAATTATAAATTATGTTCGACAACTTTTTTTTGATCTATTTTATTCGTTAAAATGGTGGTCTGTAAATATAATTACTTCGAATAACTGTCCATAAACATGTAATTTTTCCTTCTCAAATTGATTGTAATTAAAACATCGATGTCAAAAATAACAGTACCCATATTTTTCATTACAAGAACTTATCAGAAAACTTTGTAAAAAGCACCTATGAAAATAAGAAAAATAAAATGGAAAATATTGAAACCGGGCGTATATAGTCACGGTTATGACGTGCATTTTAATACACTATATTATAATAGATTAATTTTAGGAACGACTTTTAATTACTTTGTCAATTTTTTTTACCTATCACAATTCATATGGGCTCCCTCTCGCTTTTGGATTATTTTACAAAATCAGTTTATTATAACCATTTTTGATACCGCATGATCTTTTTCGCAATTAGCCTATGATTATAAAATAATCGAAATTTTTTATTTCCTATATTGAATATATATAAACGTATTTCATTAACTAATGCAGTTGTATTTTTCAATTAAAATTAATATTTGGACTTCTTACGTGGTTTTCGAATTGTTATTAACACGTTTTCGGTTGAAAAAGGTGGTAGTGAATGATATTTTTCTTCGACTTGTTATCGTTGAAATGCGTGTAATTACTAGTTACATATTGAAGGTTCGAGCCCCGATCTCGATAATCATGATTTTCGTTTGCTTTCAGCACGCGCCGTCAAGCCATCGACCCTCCGACCATCCAACAGCGACATAATGGTTCTGTCACTGATAACACTGTCATATCACGCGTGCGAACCAGACGCAAAGCAATGGTTCGATAAACGCATGCCGGCCAGGGCTAGGGTGCGTTTGGAACCATGTTGTAAAAAAAACATTGATGACAGCCAACAGGGACCCGACAGGAGGCCCGCGTCTTCGTCGACGCTAGAGGACGCCGCGATCCACGGTCACCTGGAGTGCGCGAAAGTGGCCCGTGCCTGTGCTAACTGTTCACGGGGGGACACCTTGACATGTTGGAGTACGCCCACTCGCAGGACATCGCCATGGACGATTCAGCCGGGTTGCTGGCCGTTGAGTTCGACCGCGAGGACTGCGTGCGGTACATTTTGAACTCCGACTGGCAGATTACCCCCGGCACGATGGTCCTGGCCGCGACGTACGGTTCAATGAAGATGGTGATATTCCTCATGAACCGTGGCTGCGGGTGGCACCCTGATGTCACGCTGATCGCCGCAGTTTATGGCAACATTGCATTGCTCAAGTTCGCGCACCAGAACGGTTGTGAGATGCATGCGTCTACGGCCGACGCAGCATTCGAAAACGGCCATTTAGAATGTGCCACGTATGCGGTGGATAACGGGTCCCAGCTGACGAATGACTATTTTGACTCAGAAAATATGCTGGGCCAGTGGATATAAAGTGTGCCTTGCCGAGGACTTACCGGTTACGCTGCACAACAGAATGGACCTATAATAATTGTAATTTTTTTTTTTTTATTAAACTCAAAGGCGCAAGGCCTAAAAAACATTTTTACATTTTAATTTAATATAATATTCTCTCATCTTGAATCTAATCGTTTATATTGTACCTTGACAATTTTTTTTATGTACCAAGTCAATTGTGTGATTTTCGTATATTTAATTAACTAATTGCACGTATAGTGTATAAGTTAATTAACTGTATATTGACTGTATATAATAGATATTATTGCTGATCTCAATGAAAAAAATGAATTAGTTTTTAACACGGAAATAATATCTCCTTATGAATTTGCTTTTACTGATAAAGAACATGGATTTTGTTTAGAATAAGCGATACAGATTGTGTGGTAAAAATCTGAAAAATATCTACGTATTTACAGTGTGGTGTTACTCAAATGCCGGCTATTTTTGTTGACAATTTCTTGTACGCACGTAGTCAATTATATATTACAAAATACGTAAAATTGTAGGTATTCGGTAAGTGCACCCGGACACAGATTATTTTGTGCGTACATCTCATGAGGTACGTGCATCGTGCATTCGCGCTAATCGACCAGTGTTTATGTGTAGCTACGAACCTAGTTCACAACAAGTGGTTGGGAATGTTGCGCAAATCATACCGGTTACGCAGTACAAACATAAAATAATGAAGACCAAAAAAATATAAAAAATAAACAACGAAGTTGCTGCATGTCTGCGAAAACAATTTACACGAGACAAAAAAAAAAAATAGGTAATTATAATTTTTTTGACACACAAGTATTGACCATCTCGGTAACATTATTCACAGAACAAGGGAAAAGAGAGTTCAGATATTTAAATTAATTAAGGGTAGATGTGTGCTTGTGTTTGTCGACTTTCGAGTGGTCGGCGGTGCTTGAGGTAGGCCATCGACCGTGAAAGTTATAGATAGCACAGTACATAATAGTATAATTATCAAGTGCCTATATTATGCAATCAAGTGAAGATTAGGTGGGTGATAGATGAGGTTTTAAAAATCTTATAGAAATGAAAATGGTATGTTTTTCACTGGTTTGGACCAAAAACCGAGGCACGTTTTCGAATATCTAATTACGAAGGCTTAATTTCAATTCGGTAAAAAAAAAATACGGATTCATGGACTTTGCGAGGTTTTAATAATGAACAATTTTTCAATTCAACTTATAGTCAGTACCTAACCGATTTTTCTTTTTAAATGTAAATTGGTTTCCAGTTAAAAAAACACACAAAGTTTTATCCTCCATTTTATTAATTATGTATAGGTAAAAATAATGCGTCACTGCAGATGTTCCGACGATGACGGCACACTGAGACAAGACAATAATATCGCAATCACATAACTCGCACACACGCATAATCCATAAAACGAATGTTAAAAATAGTTGATTTGCGGCAATCGGTATGTATGAGCGTATGCGTGCTAGAGTGCTGCGTGTGCAAGCGCATGTGTAGGTTTATTATAGAAGCTAAGTAAAATAATTTTTAATATTATAATAATCGTAGTCACTAAATGATTAGGTTTGATTTCGCACAATCGATAGTAAAAACGTATTTTATTCTATGCAAACAGTAAATTATTATTGGTGTTGTGAAATGCTTTTCGCCCTCCACTGCCGTAGCCCGTAGATAACGCTCGCCGTCCGGGGCAACCCATTTCCGAATTCCAATACGAAAATATCAAACTATATCAAACTGTCTATAATCAAAATGTATTTTATTTATTACCGTCGCTATATCATATAGGAATATCTTTGTCATTCTCGCAGTGCGTAGGTGCGTTTGCACATGGGCGCGAGCACATAATATGCTAGCTGTATAAGTGTATAGCTAGCGGATCTGCAGTATGTATGCAGGGCGGTGGTAGTTTGGGCGAAGGGCGAAGGTCATTATTTTGACCGTCTGAGCGAGATGAAATTATATTTACCTACGTTAAAACCTGGTGACTCTAATGCTCAACTTATGGTGCAAATATTTTTTCTCTCTTTCATTTTTAACACCACCCGAAGTACGACCGGGTTGACCGAGTTTGTATCAATATTTTTAGTATCTAAATTGAATGAGTACACTAGACAATGCGTCTTAGACGCACAGATAGATGAAAACTCAGAGTTATTCTCTCTCACTCGTGGTGTGCTCGGTTCACTGCAATATAGTAGCGTCTCGAGTTTGAACCACGGTATCAGACAATTATTTTTTGCATTGTGTTTCCGCTTTTTACTTATATACCTATTACTTCTCACTCAACTTATCGGTTATATGGCGTAATCTTAGTTTTGTTCTTCCTGAGTTATACAGTATACATATATAGTATACAGATAACACATTAATTATCGTTGTCGATTCGTATGATGTGGGGAACTGCTGTATGTATGGACTTATATTTCATTTTTTTTTTTAGTTATCTCTGCAACGTCTACAGTGGAAGTATTATCATTGGTTATAAATACTATAGATTGCTCACTGGACTGTTTTTCGGTGGCGTGAAATAAAACTCCCGGTAGATGGCGATAAGTAACTAGAAATAATAAATTCATATTTTATTTTGACCGTCGTGGCCTAGTCGCGGCATGGAGTAATTACTAATTTTATCTTATCTTGTCAATCGTCGAATAAAGAAAACCCTATTTATAGTTTGATTTTACAACACAAGAACATACAATTTATATTTTGTTACATATTTACATTTAATTTAACCTGTCGTATTTTATTCCAACCATAATAGGGCGCGGTGCGAGTATAACTGGTTTTTATCGTGCCTCGTTATGACGTCGACGACTCTCGGACTTAAGCATGATTCACACTAGTCAGACACGTTTCGACAGACACCGTACCGTACCGTTCCGGAAAATATTTTAATATTTGTTTAAATGCAGTAATTCACATATAAACGTTTCCGTTCCGTTCATACACGTAGCGGACCGACAGCGTCCGTCCGACATTCCGCGCGAGAATGTTTTGTCGGAACGGCACGTGTCTGAACCGGTCTGAACATGTCTGTATGATAAGTGTGAATGAACAACAGACATATTATTTAAGACAACAGACATATTATTCGCAGTTTGAATACATACGTTTGAAGTTTGTGCAATATTACACTTTTTTTTATATTTTTCAAACGAAAATAAAATGAATATAGACATATTAATTGAACTCGTTAGAAGCCAAGAGTGTTTTAAACTTAATAAAATATAAAAAGAGGAAAAGAGTGAAACTTGTGTAGCGACTGATAATAAGTATAGTATATTTGAACGGTACTGTACGGTGTCTGTCGGTACGTGTCTGAATAGTATGAATTGACCGTGTCTGTATCGGAACGGTACGGTACGGTGTCTGTCGGAACGTGTCTGACTAGTGTGAATCATGCTTTAATCGTAATTTTTAAATTTAATTTTAAATTTCTGAAAATATTTTATGAAATATATTCACGCGTACAGGAATAATTATACAAATCATAATAATAGAATACAAAGTTCAATTAACATACTGTTTTTATAAACATTTTATTTATTTTTAAAAAGCTAATTAATGAGATTCCTTGAAAATTTTATACAATATAATCTTTTTCATTAAAATTGCAGGTATCTATTTACTAACTAAACTTTAAAATCAATAAATAAATGCGTACTTTATGCACCAATCAACTATTTATTTTTAAAAATTTTCAATTTGTCTGCATTTTGTAATTCTCGTCTTTTACTTGAATTGTCATTAATCCATTTGCACTGCTTATATATTTTTGTTCGAAATAGGAGTTGAATAATGTAATTTAAATGAGTATGACATGGATGGTTCAGACAGTTTCACTTGTTATTAATTCTATGTGATGCTGTAGATGTTAATTTCTTTAAAATTTATTTTTCCGTTTTAATTTGAGGAAACATTTCCGTAAATACATCTAAACATATTTTTGTAACTTGAATTAATAATTTTGACGGTAATTTTAATCCTTTTGAATAGCTAATGTTGTCGTATTCCTTGTTTAATATAAGTAGTTGGTGATCGTCTTCTAACTCGTCGAGTGTAACTAATTTCAAACGGCAGTCTTCACATTTATAATTATCTATGCATTTTTTGGCTAAATAACCTGCGAAGTAAGTAATAGAACACGTTTCAAGTGTTGGATGTGTCGGAGATGATATGCTATATGTAGAGCTGGTTTCTAAATCATCTGAGTCAGTTGTTACGTCAATGTTTTCATGTAATACTTCGTCTGTTCTAGACTCAATTTCTGTTTCTATTTTAATATCTTTTAAAACTTCAACTGTCATAAATTCAGAATCATCTGGTTCACAATTGTTACATGAAGTAGCACATTTCATGAGACTGAAAGAACAAATATGTCCGAAACAGGAGCGAAAAGTGCGTGCAGTTGGGTTTCTGTTAATTACACACCCTCGCATGTGCGTGTGTGTGTTTGTGTGTGCGAGACGTCAGACAATTGGATTATTTATACACGTAGTTTCATTGGTTATAATGATAAATAATAAATTATTAATAGTATTTATAATCAATGCTATTACTTATTATTTCTTAGCATTTCGTCGGCCAGACGCTAGCGCTACAACGTTACTGTTCACAATTAACCACGCGCCCGCAGCGCAGTCTAAAGGCTGATTTACACGATGCCAGTCGGCGTACCAGTCGAGGTCGCCAGTAACTGAATGCCAGCGGCTGGCAACGTCTGAACATAATCTGCCAGTAACTGGAGAAAGCACTGGCTTGCCAGCAGATGGCATTGCCAGTAATTCAAATTATTTTGTTTTGGTGGCGTGACAGTTTCCCCCCTCCACTACATCACCGCAACGAAAACAGCTAACTGGCATCGTGTAAACAGCAACAGTCCTGCGCCAACTACTGGATTATAACAGTGATAACATATTTTGTTTATCAATAATATTTAATAACAGTACATCGTACACGTAACTGGTGTTAGCCTAATCACAGATCTAAATTCTTGTGGGTCATTGTCATGCAGTTCTTTGATAATTGTTTCTGATGCTCCACATTTTTTTTTATCCATCCAATCTCTTATCCAAACTTTTCGTTTTTTCTTCTTCGATTCCTCTTCACATATTTCCAATAGCTCGTCACACAACAATATAGAAATAGAACGCACTGCTTTTTTAAAAGCAATGATGTTAGCTGTTTCTGCCATAATGAAAAAAGTACTGAAAAAAATGTATTTTATGCTATACAGTTTATTTATGTTAACTGCAAAAGCACTACTGCATTATAGGTTCACAAATTGATAACAAAATTGATAACAATACTAGTAGCTGGCGTCGTGTAAACGATGGGCGCCAGTGACCCTCCAGCTAGCATGCCAGCTAGTATGCCAGCAACTGGTAACGTGTAAATCAGCCTTAACGATTCCGTGCAAATTGCACGCCACCGAAAAACCTGCCAGTGAGCAATCTATAGTATTTATAATCAATGGTATTATATACCGTAATTTCGTCGCGCGACAATTCGACGGAGTCATTTGGACGCACGATAAATGGTCGCGTATAAATAAGAGATAAGAGATTTGATCATAAGAGATTTGGTCGCTCGTAATAACGACGCATGCTACATTTAGTCGCATAAACATGTTTTAACAATGTATAATGATATCATTTAAATATTTTTTCGGTAAACCATCGTTATTTATTCATTATAACTCCGCAAAAATTAATTCAAGACATACATTTGAATAGCATAATTTATAAAAATGAAAAAACAAAAAAACTGTGGTGATTCATTATTATTTATTGATTGATACCGTCAAAAATAAATGGCTTGCCCACAAAAAGATAACATAAGACATTACATTTGAATATTATCGTAATCAGTATTAATAAGACTGTTCAAGGATATTATTATACGATAAAATATAATATTTACGCGTCCAAGGGACCGCGCGACGAAATTACGTACAACCGGTCAGCAGATGGCGCGCGTGAATGCAACATTAATGTTGAACGTACGAGAAGCGGTGGTGTCGCGGAGACGGGAATCGGTTGTATGGGACGGTGCGAGGGAGAGGAGGCGGCGGCGGCGGTGGTGGTGGCAGCGGCTGCGGCGGCGACAATAGTGGCTACGACCGCGACGGTGGCGGTGGCGGCGGCAGCGATGATATGGCCCGTGCAGCAACTACGGTGTGAAGGTGGTGAGGAGGCTCGGGGTATCGCCGGTAGCGCGCTGTTGCCGCAAAGCAACGTCGAAGCAATGAAAATCGACAAGTACCGGTGTTGCGACAGACAGCGGAGAGGCGGGGACGGAGTAACGACCGTAGTAGCGCGCGCGAACGCGTAGCGGGAACAGCACGCACGACGTTCAACATCAGGCGCGGATCCAGAAAATGTTGACAGGGGGTGCTCAAAAAAAAAAAAAAAATTGTTACACCTATCTAGTATATATTTTTAAAAATGAAGTATGTACGAAAACCGGGAGTAATAATAAAAAAAAGAAATCGTGTTATACTTGTATATTATTTGTCAGGCAGTCACAAGCAAACTAATTGAGACACGTTATCAGCGAATGCCGAATAGCGATTTAATAGGTAATATTGTAATAATAACCATCGGTGCTTTTCGCCGACGTCGCGTGTCGTTTCATACGAGTATATAAGATAACAAATAATAGTTATTACCGTCGCGACGTATGTGACGACGATAACGGAATAACCGATATTATTTATTATTATTATTATTATTTTTATTTAGAAAAATAAGAAATAACGTAATTTATAATATACATTTATTTTGTTGGTGGCCAAGGCGACAGGGGGTGCCCGAGCACCCATAGCCCCCCCTTGAATCCGCGCCTGTTCAACATGGACGTGGACAGTGATCATTATCTATATCCAAGACGTTCAACAGACGCGAGCGCATTTCGCGACGGTGTACGTTGACTCGTGATGAGGTGTTCCGCCAAGGAACCTCTAGCTCTCCGAGTGGGATTTATGTGTAGTGTTGTGCGATAGGAGGATGTTCCGGGGATTTAATTTCATCATCACCACTCACGATGTAGAAAATATCTTCTCTACATCGTGTGGCCGCTTTATAACGATCTCGTCATGGGCCGCGCAACCGCGCCGCCTACAGCTGTGTGCTCGCGGCGGCACGATCGTGCGTCACAACGTTCATCGCTTTCGAACGGCGTGTCGGCGGTGGTGGCAGTGATGGGGGGGGGGTGGGCGGCGATGATTCGAGTACGAGACCATCTGTACGTGTACGTGATGTGCCGCCACGTACGACGTACGAGATCCGACAACCAGCGCGCCAGTGCAACGGAAAGAAAAAAAAAACTCCGTACACTCACGTACATGCTTACACCGCGATACCGTGATCGCGCGCGCGCTCTACGCGTAGTACTCGGAGCGCCGCTTTGACCAACACATCGTCACCTAGAGGACGCGCGAGACGGTTAACAGCGAAATATTCGCCCTGCAGAAATCGTGTGTGGAAATAACTATTTTACGCCCAGAGTGTGAAGCTCTGAACGTAGCGTTTTCGATTTTTTTTTTGATTTTTTTGTCATCACGATTTTTCCTAGAAAACGTTTCAGTCCATCGACAGTAGTGCACAGGTTTCCGATTCTACATGTTGTCTCTAGTTGGTGCATCGGAGACGTAATTTTTTGAATTTCTCAACAATCGCAAAAACCGACGTAAATTGCAAAAAATCGTAACATTTTAAAAAAAGTGTAGATCGTAGGGACTTGAGATTTTCACTAATTAATTTATATGGCTAATTTTTAAAGATTATTTCAAACGGCTTAAGAATTCTTTGTTACTATTTACCTGTATAGCCATATTACATTTGGTAGTTTCTTAGTTTTTTTTTTTCGTAATATTTTAAATAGCTTTTGGTTGATTTTTTAATACATTGTTCTTACTCTTATGAAAAAATCTTAAAAATCTGTAGTTACTAAAATTATAGATTTCCAAATGAACAAATGAAGATCAAATATCCGTTTCAGAAAATTATTATTTTAAGATAATGTCAAAATCTGGGTGCACTAGAAAACTATGCTTTTTTTTATATTTCTTAGACATTGGTTTTAAAGAAACATTTTAAAAATGTATCACAATTTCGCACACATCCTCGAAATCGATGCACCTGCTGTAACGATGAAAAATGCACGTAGCGCGCATAGACGTAGTGTCTACAATCTAGGCTCTAAATTATAGAACAATATTACCTAATTACCTTCATGTTATTTTGTCTTGGTAATGTATGTAATAAGCACAGATATATATATATCATATAACTGACATCAGAAAAATATTTATTGCAGTAATAATAAAATACGGTTTTGAACGAATAAACAAGAAAAAACATTTTAATCTACAAATTCATATTTTTCGGGTATTAAAATAATAATCAATCAACTCATTAATTACTGTAATTTCAATACAGTGGAACAGCATTACGTAGTTCGTTTTATTGTTACAAGCTATGCCACCTTTACCAAATATAATATTACTGTAAAGTGTCACGCTTGTACAAGGAAGTACCTAAGATGATGACGGTCGACGTCAACGAAGAAATATGTTTGACTTATTTGCAATTTTAGCTGTCTTATTGTTAATGTTGCGTGCCGGGTTTGAAACCAGCAGTAACAATATTAAAGTGTTAAGGCGTTAGTTATTTTTAAATGAATACGTTATACTTGTGTAGTATTGTGACGTTCCGGAATAATTAGGCCCACGTTCATCGAATAAGTAGCGTAGGCAGATTGCGTTTACACTTATAATTTATTGTAACAAACCGGCAAAGTTATCTTTTCTCAGAGCTCATATAACGGGACTCGATACGGAACTCGTATATGAAGCTCTCGAGTAATTTTACTTTTGCCCACCATAGATGCTATTTTAAAAGTATTTACCTTCGAGTAGCAGGATTATCACGCGATAGCTGATAATCACACCGCTACTCGAGCTCCTAATTATGACAATTAATATTTACCGTTTATTTTACCGTTATGTACTGTTTTGTTACATCTGGTACGAGTTTAAATGGTACTTCTACACAAAGGGCAGTTATTAAGTTAACTTTCACAAAAAGCGTGATAGAAATTCAGAGTTAGAGCCTAATGAAATAAAAAAAATAAGTTAAATAACCAAGTATAAGAACGCAAATAAAAAAATGTTTACCTTGAACCACTTTGGTTTACCATTTCATTACAAATCGAACAGTGAAATTCGCTTTCGAAATGAGCAAAATATTTTTTTTCTACTATAGCATGACGTGTATGTATGTATGATTATATAATTAAAAAATAGCTGATTTATGGAGTATTGAGTGGTTACGCAACGGTTTGAAACCAAACTTGCGGTTTTCGGTCGAGACCGAAATATTTTGTGCAACGCTTAACTTTGTGTAACTGATAATCGATTTGAACGTCTATGTCGATGTTTGATAAGTGTCAGTGGTGGTTATATAGTTTTATTGTTTACGTACATACAAAAACGTAATGACTACTGAGGTTCACACAAGCCGTTTGAACGTGTATGTATGTGTGTTTGCATAATCAAGTTTTTGACAAAATAGTGGTTGCGCAAATTGTTTGATCGTGTATGGGGCCGTGGAGAGAAATGAAGGGCCCCAGGGACAAATTAATTCGGGCCCCTCATAATGTAATTTAACTCACTTCTAATACTCGCATAACTGATAAGATTTGAAAACATGCGAATATCTATTTCTTTCTAGTAACCAATTTTTACACCATTTCCTTTTACGTTTTGTCTTCTTTTCGTCACTATTCAACAACAACGCAACCACAATACTAGCTTTGGTTTTTTTTGACATTGGAGCCATACCAAATAAATTGAAAATGAATATTGAATACACTATTAAATTGTTTAATTTATTAAATATTATGTTATACACGTGTTTTCATATTTGTTTTTAATTATGATTATGAGTATTATGACGCTCCTACCAATATATACGATGAGTTGAACAATTTATAGTACGATAAGTCGTATTAATGTATGTCGGATATCGCGTACTGCAAATTGGTACAACTATGTAGTATATACAACCGTTGTACAATCTGTTATACGATTAATTGTATCGTGTATGGGCCGCTTTAGTTCACTTAATCGCAGACAAGTAGACGGACGACGATAATTAATATCGCGATATGGATTATTGTGAAATAACGAAATAACGAAATCAGAAATAGTGCTGGTCTTTATTAATTCATGGAATAGCGGTCATCATCAAAAACGTATGGCAACGCATGTCGATGTGCAACTACACAAAAAACTAAATATTTCCAAAAACTATTATTATAAATTTAATAATACATTTTTCGATTTTTTACTTTTAAATATGTACTTTTAAAATTATAAGTAAAATTATGAATTAAAACTAAAAAAAATGTTTATATTAATATAATATTTCGGTAAAATATAAGACCTAATTGCTTTGGCTGGGCCCCTATTTGAGTACTGGGCCCCAGGGCCCAAGCCTCGGCTGCCCCCCCCTCTCGTCGGGCCTGGCCGTATGGGGCCTTTACAAGACGAATAAGTGGTATGACGACAATTTACTTCCCGCAGGTCGCAGTAGCAATCGATAATGACGGTCGACGAGCGTACTCATAGTTAATTTTAAAAATAAAATACCCAAAAGTTTTATTTACTAATTTTTTAACGTATTGACGACGCTACTGGTCGTCCAGACACTGCTCGTGTGTGCATGCGTACCCGCATAAGCTGCTGGTATCCGAGGGAAATAACTTTAATGTTTGCACATTACATAATTTTTACCATTTAAAAATTTACATTTTTAATAAGAAATATTATTTAAAAATGTAGAATTATGAATGTACAATTAATTTTCTTCTTTAAGTTGATTTTAGTAGGGGTGCGATCGCCCCGTCGTCCAAGCCACGAGCCGCCACTGGATATACTAATATACCACACTGCCACTTAAATTTCGCTCATAATGATTTGAAGTGTATATAATTATGATTATGAATTATAATTACCATATGTTTAAACGTTATGTTACCGCCGCAGCTCCCCCTTAAAAAAAGGAGTGTGTTGTCGTGTGTTGTACGTCGTACGAATTATCGTGAGGTTGGTGCGAATGGTGCGATTGCTTTCCCCTTCTAGTCTGACCGAATTCGAGGTGATAGCGAGGAGCGGGACGCCGCGTTCGACTTTCATTCGTTCATTGTTTCACGGTTTCGCCGTTGACGCACGTTTTCTGCCGTGATGCCGTCGGTAAGTTTTTTTTACTCGAGTCGTTCCGCTGTAACGATTCGCCCGTGGAGTATGCACAACAACAAATCATCGACGTGCATGCACATTGAAAATACGGCGAAAACACTCGTTTTGATGTCCGGCGATCGATCGAGCTTCGCCACGATAAGCCCGACGTTCGTTCCGCCGTACCGATCGTGCGCGCCCCGGGTCGGCGGTCGCGGTGTCGGCCGACGGGTGAGCAGCACGTTTGCGGATTTTGGCCGTCGTGGAAAAACGTGATTCACCTCGTCCGCGTAGTACGGTGGGACGCCATGGTTTCGTCTCGTACCTCGAATGTCGACCGATCGAAATGACTGAAATATTCGAAATATTACCAGCGCACGTTCACCGCATTACGAGTAGAGATGAGAAAAAAGTTTGAAACATAGATGTTTTCGACAAAAATCAAAGTTTTTTAAGTTTTTAATCAAAATTAAAATCTAAAATTTTAAATTTTTCCATATAAATACGTTATTTAAACATCGAACTTCGGAGTAAAAAATCGATTTATTTTTCAATACATCGCAATAAAAACATCGATGTTTTTAAAAAATCGATGTATTTAGCCCATCTCTAATTACAACTAAAATATAATATTTTTAACAAAATATTAAATAATAATTGGGACTCCGTGCCCTTGTCGAGTCAGCCGTAAATCGCATTTGTACATGACGTGTTGTCGCGTGCCAAGTTGTTTGCGCTTTTTTTGTAAAGTACCACGTTTCTGTGCGCGTTTGTCCTGAAAAAGACCGTTTTCCTATTTGCACTCCGTTAAGACTATAGGCAGCGGTACGCCGCTCTCGGACACACGTATGCCGTCGGACCCAAAAAATAGTGAGGAAAGAAAATCGGACGAATTAAATTAATAGAAAATGTATGATAAATCCCTAGTAAAAACGTTCGTCTACTGCCCGTACGGGAAGTTTTATGCAACATCCATTTTGTTGTGATGTGCCCGCGACGGCTGGTGAAATAAGCGTGCTCATTATTTCTATGGTTCATGAATATGATTGGTTACATGAAATTTTATATTTCTGTGGATTATGAAAATGTATAAATATGCTCGTACGATTGCGTCGAGTGAGTTGAAAGTTCGCGGGCAATCCACGATTATCGGGCATCCCACGAACCCAGTCAATTATCGTATAATATCCGAAATATCGGAGTCGACAAAATAACAGCGCATTTGCTGTTTATCGCTTATCTAAATTCTTCGTAATCGCGCGGTTGACGCCCCACCCGGACGATTTTGCCCGTCGCCTAGTAAACATCATAGACTTAAATCTTACGACTTACGGGCAAAGTATTGAATCCGGTATTGTGTATAGTACCTAGGCATATCTTGGTATACCTTGGCTTAGTGAGAACACATTTAAGGGGCCTGGTGCCGGCTATTTATTAAGGAGCATAAAATAGGCAACTTGAACGAATCACATATTGTACGGCGACTTTTGGACAGTGTGTGTGTGTGTGTGTGTAAAGGTACGTACAGACTAAGCAACATTTTGTTGACAACACGTTGCCGAGTGTTGGCAACAAATTTGTCGGATACAGATACATGTATCTGGATACATGTTGTACACAGTGTGGCGCGTCCAAACCAAAAAATATTTGTCAGTCAACATCCGTGTGTTGTTATTTTTTTACTTTAAGTAAAGTAAAGTAAAGTAGTAAAATAAATAAAATAAAGTATTAAAATTTTACTTTACTTACACTTTACAAGTTGTTATTCTGTAATTCGTTTTTAAGTTGTACTTTACAAGTTATACCAAAGTTAAAAAGGTAAATAAATAGTTAAATGGATCTGACAACTGCTGCTGCTGGTGCTAGTGCTGCATTCATCATTATAGCTGCCCTTGATAAAAAAAGAAAAAGAAGATGGTGGCATTTTCCTGGATACTTCATCCGCATTTGTTTTAAAGTGCGCTGCTATTTTGGATGTTTCATCAAACTTCAAGTTTCTGTCCCGATATTCTTTTGACTTTATGTCCCACAAGGCAGGGGCAGCTTTAACCATTTCAATAAGTTCTATAATCATCTCTTTTGACCACAACATAATTCGACAATTTAAATAATATAATATTTAAATAAATAATTTAATTTAAATAGGTACTATAAAATAATAAAATACAATTAATACAAATAAGTACGTATGTACAGCACGCCGATGTCAAATGTTGATATTACCGTCCATACTGAGCGATGTTTTCCATTTAGAATGGGCAACACAGATACAAGCAACAAGCAACAAATTTCTTTGATGTCATGCCGCCCGATGTTGACATGTATCCATCAACTTGTTACCTGTTGGTGGGATACATGTTGACAACACTGTTGGCAACTTGTTGTCAACAAAATGTTGCTTAGTCTGTACGTACCTTAATGCCCGGTTGCACAAACGATCGATAAAAACAGTTCATTAAGCTGTGTTAACGGTTCAATAAACAGTCAGATAGATAACTTTATTGGTTCCCTAAAGTGCTGTACTGTTGCACAAACAATTGTTTAACATTTTAGTGGTTAGTATTTCTACCAATGTTTAGATACCATGATTACAAAAAATTATCATTCAATCATATATTTTTACTGTTATCAGTGTTAATTGTTGTAAATTATAATTATTATTTTATTGTCATAACTACTATTAAAAAAAACTATAAACTATAATTATATTATATTAACTTATAACTAGTTTGTAAACATTAATGTATAGTTTAGTAATTAGTTTAAAATGTCTTCAAATAAAAAAAGAAGCAAGAATGTTTCTGACACCGAGAAAGAGATTCTCATTGATGAACTCGATGATGTTGATGATAAATACATTACTATATAGGTAGTAGGTACTTTTACAATGGTAAGAAGAAAAATAAAAAAAACTTACTTTATATTCGAATTAGTAAACTATACAATTATCACCATAGATAAGAATAATATAATGTGATTATCACAAAATAATACAATCTTATCAGACCAATAAGTTATAGAACTCTTTTGAAAATTTATCGAACCGAAATCGGGTCTACAACATATCGAACCGATAACCCAATATTTATTGGATCGATAAATCTTATTGGTCTTTTGTGCAACCTGTCAAATTTTTATCGATTCAATAACCTAGTTATTGGTCCGATAACTAGTTATTGGTCGTTTGTGCAACCGGGCATTAGTGTGTTAAAGATTATTAGTGTGAGTGTGGTCGGACTTCGTACCGCCACCTTCCGCTCATCATGATACTATCGCATCGTTATCGGAAATTCGTTCGGCCCCGACTATACGATTAATTGTGTAAAATGCTCGAGCACTTTTATCTGCGGGAGAGTCGCATTATCCTACAATCGGCAACTAGTATGTAAACATAATCTAAGGCCAAGCGCACACGGCGCAACTGTTTTGGAACAAAAGTTGCAAATCAGTTGTGCTTGCAACCAGTTTGCAACCAGTACGAAACTTCAGTCCGCACACGGACATGACTGATTTTGGATCAGTTGGTGTTAATCTATTCGATCGGTGCAATTGTTTTTTCGGTTTTATGCTACGTCGAATTCAGATTCCAAATGCAACTCTCAAAATATTATTATCTTTATTTGCATATATTCTACGATGGTTATATCTTACCCTTTGTCTCTTACAGTCTCACCCAGTTTAAAGAAACACACACAAACACGTAAACTTCATTTTGCAATTACATTAACATATATTATGTGCAAGATTTTTCTGCTAATCTGCTTGGCAATATCTTTACAACGACATAGAAATGACTAAGAAATGAAAATACAAATTTGACTGTAAGTGTATAATGTGGGGCCCCCTCCTATTAAACCATACTAAACCAAAAACAATGATATATATATATATATTAATATCCACTGAAATATTACCATCAGGATATCTCAGTGCGTCACCCTGTATTGACAGAGTAATCGTACCAAAAAAAAAAAAAAAACAGTGCAAATACATTTATATGTGGATACTGGATATATATATATATATATACGTATATTATACAACAATTTCATACATACATGGATATATGTACATACGATAACCGTTCAATAGTGTATTAAAATAAATATGCATGCTTACATTTTCCGCAGGGCAAAGGCGAAGGTGATGGAATAAAAGTAGATGCAAACGGCAAAGTGGTTTTGATGAAGATCCTTGATGTGCAGGCGAAATAATGGATGTTGTTCGGTCACACAAACACATGAAATAAACCACTGCCGTACCTGGGGAGGTTTTGGGGATTCAACCCCCCCCCCCCCGAAATTTTTTGCATTATTTTATGTCGTAGTAAAATAACTATTTCAGTCTAGAATAATCGATAAACCATTGATATATTATATACGTGCATATACGAATGACAGCTATGGAATACGTTATAAACTTTAATTATCTACACAATATTATAATACAATTAGAACACACATTTTTGACTTACAACCCCCCCACCCCCGAAATTAATATCCAGTTACGGCCTTGAAATGAACGCAGCCCTCTGACTAACAGCGTCAGTAGTTGTAAAGAGAAAAGGTAACCTTGTGCAGAGCTGTAATGGGGCACGCCGTACACATACATTGTCTAGACTCGCATTTACGCACTCTCATACAAACACACGCGTACGCATACACGTGAACGCACGCACGCAGCGCAAACACATGTATAAAAGCAACATATATTCAATCGTGTATGTCCTTGTACATTATTTGTTATGTTGGACTGGCCAGTGTGGCATTGGGGCAACAGCCTCCCAGGTCCTCGATCATGACGTCCTATAAATGAAAATTATCTATAATATTAAATATAATGGTAAAAAAACCATTCATTCACTGTACATATATTATACGTTCAACTATGTTATCACGGGTTTTTTAATTCGAAGAATTCTATAAATTAAATATTATTACATATAATATAATCAGTGAAACCATCACCGATAATATTGGTCATTTGATCGTCGTGTGTGCAGACAGACGGCTTCATCTAAAATATATTATATAATAAAAGATATATAATATATTGTAAATATATATATAGCCATATAAGTATATGCTAAATCCCGGGCCCCTTGACATCCAGTGCACTCCTGATTATTTGAATCATTTGTTCCTTTCCTAGATAGGAAAATGTACTGTAAATAGTTTAACTATATTCTGAGCACCAATTTTCCGTGCGTATAATATTTATATTTATATTATATGTCGTATAAACTACTCACATTTTATAACATAATATAAAAAATATTTTACACTCTGCAGTCTACTTAGTACTATCCGAAACGTTATAGGCTATAGCACATCAGAAACCATTCGATTTCTCGCACTTTAGCCTAATCAGATGCCTGCTTATTTTCCATACAATACTCGTATATTATTAGTTATTACGAACGCTTAAAATCGGTATTTTGTTCGATTTAAATATTTCAGTCATATTTTATATGCGTTCCAAGTAGTTAGAAATATCCTCCGGTGTAAAACCTTCGGCTGCACAAAAATACGAGGGGTGTATTATAATGTATTGGCGGCAGGACCTTCGATGGCACAAAACACGACTGGTGTATTTTAATGTCTTGGTGGCGGCGGAACCACTTTTACAACCAGTTATTGTAACAAACCGAATTCCTTTTCACTGTCTATGGCGTCGCACCACGAGCCGATCAATTTTACCCACATCACTAATCGAAAATGTTTTACACCTCCGTATATGGATGTAAGGTATGGTACGCAGACATGTAGTTAACCAGTGTACCTTTCAGTGAATCTAACCGAGTATACACATACAATTTAACTATATATTTTTGTATTATTTTTTATTTTTTGGAAGAAAATATTTGTTGTTATATAAACACAATAAAAATAAAGTATTAAATAATAACAAAAATTACCCTAACCTAACCCGGTACCGCCACGCCGTGCAGATTACAGATTTTATATTTAACGGACAAATAACCATAAACATAATACCGTTAGAAAAAATGTTATCGAATATAAATATATAATATATATATATTATACCCGTCAATAATGGGGTTTTTTTACAATTTGTATACCTCGTAAATAATAGTGCTTCTCAAAATGTTTAACACAACGACCCAAATTGTCTTTCAAAAATCAATCTCGACTAACTTAGTCTTACTGTAGGACCAATAAAGATGACTAATGGTATGACGGTTGCCTGGTGACCTGGCTTTATGATATTTTAAACTTTAAAGCACAGGCAGCTTAAAAATCGTTAACTTTTTATGACCCACAAAAAGGTGATTAGGGACCCACCTGCAGTCGTGACCAACAATTTGAAAAGCATTTTGTGTTATATGCTGTTTGCATATATTATACTGTTTATTATATTATTATTTATTGTAGTTTTTATATCATTAACATAAGCAGAGCTCGTTTATAATCGTGTTTCATTCCACGCAGATAACATTTTATAAACTAGGTAATACTTATTAAATACAACTTATATTCAACCCTACCTTTCCCACCAAATCCACCACCAAAGTAACGGGTACACCCAGGGTGAGTATTTACACGTTTACCACTTGTTCGCATGTGAAATACCCACCCTCGGTGACTAAAATATAATAATATATAATATTATTTATATTATTTATGCCTTGCGACTTGTATTCAATTTTATAGTCTGCGACAACAATCGACAGTTTTCGATATTATTTCATTTTTATTTCACTGTTATTCGATATAAGATATTCAGTGTAACGATTTACAACAAAATGTTCGTAGGACGACCGGCGGCAGCTGCCGAGTATACGTTGATAACGCAATTGGCCTCGTGATGAAAAAATTAAAATTCGATAAACTGTTACGGTATAGACACGGTGCATAATATTTTATAATATAAATATTATACAAATGCCCACGAGTCGGTAATATAATTTTCAAAATTGTTGTAAAAAAATACGCCATTGCGTACACCTACTAAAGTTTACAACTCGACTTGATACTAGGAAATATACTAAATATTACCTGTATTTAAAATGATTAATATAATCATATCATATAGAATTACGAAACGCCTAAAGAAAAAACCGATGGACAGACGTATTCAACTATACAGTGAAGAAGTATACACTAGTCAAGTCACTATACGTTGTAATGACACAAAAATGAACCCGATGATAGGGATGTTCATTAAATGCGTTATTATACAATTCGAGAGAGTTTCTCGGTCGTGAATCCGGAGCAGACCAGGTCAATTGTGTTGCGTAAGGGTAGCAATATTAAAGTTTTACCTTATCTGTACTTGGACGTAAGATATGAATAAAATACTGCGCGTATGAAATGGCTGGATGGCAGACTCAACTCAACACTTGCACAGACTTCCTGACCTCGAAAATCTGGTTCTCACGTCCAAGAATTATACTTACAATCAAGCCCGTGTGCACACACGACGGCAAGATCGTATAGAAAGAAAATTAGCGCATAGATCAACTGCCCGCCGAAGTCGACACCACTGCCTCGTCCAACGGCGTGACTTGAAGAGCCACGGGTGTCATCACTATATAGACTTTCACACACCAACGCTCATTGTCGGCAAGAGATTTTAGGGTGGTCGATTCAACCCCTGACCGACGGCGGCATCTTCGAAAGTCTATTTGTTTATAAGTAATGTGCCGGCTCTCATTGTCGGTCACGTAGGCGGTGGTTATGAATAACACTATACTTTCATGTATCCCAAATGCCTCGCCGACGAAGGCGCTGAGTGTGAAAGTACCGTTAGGTCTACTATCGTATATTATATTTGTGTTTGTTATCCGTGAAGGTGCCGCAAAGAGTCTGCCTTTTATTGATTGAATATAATAGCGCCGTTAACGTGGCTTAACATAATATTTAATGATGGTCACCTCATTACAACGTTTTACTTAATTGTTGTACTTGTTTTGTATTGAATTTATTATACAGGCGAATAAACGAACGTAATACTATTACAAGTGTTATTGAAATAACCTCGACCAATTTGGACATCATAGTTCAAAACAGTTGCTATACATAACTATATTATAACACGATGGCATATCACGTGTTGTTCTTCTAATATAATAATGCGAAATGACTATGATGATGTGCGAATACCAAACGTTTTGTAAACGTCATTATCGTTTATCGCACGATAACGCGAATACGAAAAAAGTCGGATTTCGTATACAGCTACTGTATGTGCAGTGTGCGTGTACGTATGCACAGGGTGGGCCAAGGGTTGACCGGAAATCTTTTCGGAACACAGTAAAATGTGCGTATTTATTTCTGTATAACAATATTATGTTTGTGGATATTTTTTTATCACTACAATGTGATGCTTGTCACGTATCACATTAGACACATAATTACGTAGATATTTATATATATTATATATTTCATATTTATTATAGTGCATAGATAGTGTATACGACAGTAAGTAAGATCACGACAACGCATGCCATTATTATGATACACATTGTCGCTTTGATATTTATTCACCGTCATCATGTAGTTCGTCATTTATCCATCGTAGACATGATGTACACCCTGAAGAGTGTATAAAGAAGTATATATACGCCCTCGCTTGTAAACGTCCAGGCACTCTGAACCGTATATTATACACCAACTATCTGGTAATGATTTTCGAGCGCGCTAAATGGGGGCCGGCCTATAAACGACTGTGTACGGTCGAGCCGCGACGACGCAAACTATGGCGATGGATGAGAGCTAGCGTGTTTACACGACCTCAGCGGCGTTAAGAATGATGTTGTACAACTTGATTTAAATCGTGTAAATCGACTACACGAAGGCTACCAGTCCCGATCAATCCACTGACTGTGGTACGGATAGTCCTTCAACGTACAGAAACGGCCCCTCACGACGGTTAGCTCTCAAAATATTTTGTTATTTTTTTCCATCTGATTGTTGTTGGGACATTTTTATTTCTAAAAGATTTTTAATTTTTTTTTTTGGATATAACCATGATGAAAGTGTTAATACATATATACCCGTGGTCGCACTCGTTAATACAATGATGTATCATCGAATAGGCTAAATTTTTCACATTAGTTTTAAAATTACATCTTTCAATACGATTAAAAATCTCGTAAAAGTCGTAAATATTAAATACCCAATCATTGTGTCAAAGTAACATAGTTAATAATGTAATGTAATATAACGTCATATTATTAGATTATAGAAGAGGAACTTCCTAAATATTATAAATATTGTATCGTTGTATTATACAAAACATATTAATGCAAAGTGATTTTTTTACAATGCTCGTGCTGTACTATTTTTGTGGTACACCGGAGGTATGAAGTACGTGGGCTATGGACAAAACCGTAGAGCTTTCGTGCAACGCAGTATTTTACGAAAATGTAAATGATTTTTCGAAATGTTTGCAGAGTTTCAACAATCCTTCTTAATATTATTGACGTTATATGCTCGTTGTTTACCTTATTTATTATTAAGTTGTTTACCCAAGTCAATTTTTTTTTTTGGTTTAATCCAGTCATTCAACTATATTCAACTAATAATGAGCTAATCCAAATTTTCGTATTGTTTTTTACGGACGAAAAAACATTTCGATTTTAAAAAGTATCGTCACTAAAGTATAAATATATTTTTTTTTTTTTTTAGTATTATAGACCATTTAGGTCCTTTACTGCCAATATCAAATTCTTCCACTCTTCTCTATTATATGCATGCATTAGGTCTCCATGCCAATCTGGTCTTAATTCTTGGATATCTCTTCTGACTGCATCCAGCCAGCGCTGCTTCGGTCTGCCGCGAGGTCTTTTCCTGCTCAAGTTGTTTAAGAGTACCTTCTTGGCAATACTGTTATCCGCTCTCCAAACGTGACCAGCCCACTCCAGTCTTGTGCTTTTTATAAATTGTACTATATTTCCCTTTCCATATAATTGTTGTATTTGATCGTTTGACCTTCTTTCCCACACTTGGGTATCAGGGTTATAAACGGGACCATAGATTTTTCTTAACACCTTCCTTTCAAATATATTAAGTTTGTTCTCATCTCCTGCTGTTGTGGCCCAAGTACAGCATGCATAGGTCACAACTGGTCTGAGGTACGTAGTATAAAGTTTCACTTTATTTTTCCTAGATAAAAATGTTGACCTAAACAGATGTGACATAGCAAAATATAATATATACATATATATTTATAAGTATAAATATATATGTAATTATAATATAGCATATTCTATGTGTGCTCAAACCAAGAATCTCACATATTATACCGTTGAGCTATGTCCTATGACTGAGCTATGAAAAATTTGGGTTAATTTATTTCACTATCTATTGTCTATAACCTTTGGAAAAAAAATAAAATCGTAATCCCATTTGCTTTTATCGATTTATAACAAAATATTATAAAATAATAACCTCGTCGCAAGCAGATGTGCGTTAACTAGATGGTGGTTTCATCATTTTTTTTTAATTTTCATCTTATGATATCCAAATTCTTAAGTACACAAAGTTTTCTATAACTTTTCTTGTCCAAATGAATAAAATTAAACGAAATTTCTAATTTATATTCAATAAAAAAATTAATCCATCAAATACCGATGGGAGCCGTATGTCGATATTATTGGTTTTTTTTTAATTATTATTATAGAGCAATGTATGTATCCGATCTTGGTACCACAACCCACATTAGTTACCCTGCATATTGTGAATATGTACAATGTACTACGAACTACGAATGACAACTGGGGCATCGTAAGCAGAGGGTTATGCTTATGAATAAATCGGTTAACGACCATATAATAAACATACACAACAATAAATAGTAATTTCTGCAACAACATATTATAGTTTTTCTTGTTTAACACATTTGAAATTATGTTACTATTTTAAATAACAACATAATACATTGTGTGTTACGTGCCTATATAATCTATATAGATGACAAAAATATGTATGCAGATAATTATGATTCATGGTTAAAAAAAAGAGTGACAAAATTGTATACGTGTTGTTTTTTTGTACATGTAAACACGAGATATATCGCATTAATATAAAAAAAATTAAAGCAATGATTGCTTTTAGTTAGGGAGATTGAAACGGAATATTTAATTTCCTACAGAAAAAAGGTAGATACATATTCATTTTTACACGAGTAAAATTTTAAAATAACTTAAAAAAAATTATACGCACATTAATTATAGGTACCTTAATAATTCCTCTACAGCTATATATTAGGTGTCTTTTTAGTAAAAGCTATATGGGTGCTAGATCATGATGTCTGCTGCATTTACACAGATAAATTCATATATACATATATTAATAATTATTAATATGATTTTATAATACATATAATAATATACTTTATACAATAATAATACTTTAACTATACATAAAATTTGTAGGAAATTCAGTACTTTTCGTCCGTTGTTAGAATTCTACACTGTCTATACATAATTCGTTGAAATTTATCTTATTATAAACATTATATTTATCCATATATAATTTTCGTTACATGGTGTAATAACTCAAAATGTAAGAAAGAAGGGGCCGCTGTAGGGCGATTTATTAAATGAGTTAATACAATACGAGAGAGTTGCTCGGTCGTGAATCCGGAGCGGACCCGGTCAATTGTGTTGCAAAAAGTAATGACGCTAAAATCTTAACTTATCTCTAATTGGACGTAGGAGGTGAATAAAATACTGCGTGTATGAAGTAGCTGAATGGCAGATTCAATTCAGCACTCGCACAGACTTCCTATCCTCGACAATCAGGTAATCACGTCCAAGAATTGTACAGGTAATCAAGCCCGTGTGCGTGTGCACACACGACGGCAAGACCGTATACTGAAAAGTTAATTTATAAGCCATCTGCCTTCCGAACTAGCCAACGCTGCCTCGTCGTACGGCGTTGACTTGATAAAAGAAAAAGGCCTTGTATAGACTTTCACACACCAACGCCCATTGTCGGTAAGGGATCTTAGGGTGGTCGAATCAGCCCGAAACCGATAGCAGCACATTTGAAAATCTATTTGTTTATTTGTAATGTGCCGACTCTCATTGTCGGTCACGTAGGCGGTGGTTATGAAAGACACCGCTTTCATATATCCCGAGTCCCTTTCCGACAAAGGCTCTGGGTGTGAAAGTACCGTTATATTTATGTTTCTTGTCTGTGCATGTGCCGAAAAGAGTCTACCTTTTATTGAATTAATTTATATTTACGATAGTGCCGTTAATGTGTCACGGCGTGGTTTAACATTTTATGATGGTCACCTCATTACAATGGTTTAAGAATTGGAAATTCGTCAATACAAAATAATCATGTGATAGGATCTAACATAATATTTGAATTTAATAGCCATGTACAGAAACTTAAATAACTCTACTTAAGTAATTCCACTATAGTTATCAAGAGTGTAGTAAAAAAATATATGAACTATTATATTTATAGGTACAAAAAAAAATATATTAAAATGTCTTATTAGTGAAGTATATTATATACTTATTTATATATTAAAATGATAAAATTACGCTAATCTAGCAATTGGCAAATTATGAAAAATAAATAATTTTTTATCTTTTTTACTTTTATTTCTAGATAAATGTAATTGATTGACTTTTAAAATATTCAATATTTTGAATAAACTTAATTTGTTTTTTTTAATTTAAGAATATTTGTTTTTGTTTTAAATGTTGTATAATGCGCAGTTAAATATTCTTATATATCATTTTTTTTAATGCTTATATGCAAAGTAGAACATGTTATTGAACAACTTAGACATTTTTCAATTTTAATGTAAATATTCTACTTGTACTTATACAATTATTATTTATAACTGTCCATCCTAATGTTCCCAAGTATAAGTTCAAACAAATATTTTAATTTAATTTGAATTTAAAATTTTTTACAGAACAGTTTTAACTTTTTGAATAACTACCTAATCTTAATATAATATATTAAAAGTTATCTTTGTACTTTACAAAAATAATAATCAAATATTGGATTACTTTTATCACTTTGAAGATTGAGAAAATTGTTGGTAAAATTTTATATACTTATATCATGAATAAAATATATAATAAATAAATAATGTTGAAAGACGTCTTATAATCAGTTATAATAAGTAACAGTTACTTAATACTAATTAGTCGAATAGAGCTAATGTTAGAAAAAAAGGATAAACGGTATTGCATTTGCATATCATCACATTCTATTCTCAAAACTACACGGTTCACAGAAAAATAAACATTTTCATAATTTATTACACCGATAAAATTAAAATAAATTCATAGAAATTTGAAACTTAGTTTTACGTTGTGTTAAGTTGAACATGATCAAAAATATGCTAATTATTCTTGTTTAAAATTATGTTTGGAAAGTGTACGCATGTGTAGTGTACTACGATATTACACACGATCTAAATATAGAATTAATATGTACGATAACAAACACACTAACAATGTATATGTGAATTATGTATAACATGAAAAAACAAATACGCATAATTAAGCGACACGCGCGAATCATACAAGGAAGTCACAAGTGCCCTTTCAACAAGGACTGCTTGGGCAAATGCAAAAAGACTAGACAATAACGGACGGATATGCGAACAGGATATACTCGTATAACAGATTCGCACAGAAAGCAGACGTATCCAGCCATTCAGTAAGCAACTCTGCCAGTCAACATCTTCAACGTTTTTATCATTATTAGTTGTTTTCTCTATGTTGATTTAATTATTAAGTGTGAATAAAAATAGTACTACACAAGTACATCAAATTCTTTTAAAGTTTATATTTGTTATTGCTGGTTTCAAACCCGGCACGCAACATATGTATAACATAATCACATAAATATTGCTTAAAAGAAATTTTTTACTTAAACGCATTTTATTCATATAGTAATATAATATAATTAGTATACAATATTATATTGTTTAATATAATTAATATTATAATCAATATTTTAATGTCTCATGGCAATAATCTATTTAAGTAAATTACTTCTCCTTTCTTTGTATATAAATTGTTATTTTATTGTTAATATTATATCTTATATGTATAATGATATATATATTATATATGTATATCTGTATTTTACTTAATTCTTATTATATCTTATTTAATTTAATTTGTTTTCACTTTTCGTGTATTGCTTAATAATTATGTAACTATATAATCATACTGTAACTTTTTCATGATTGTTATTACTTATTAATATTACTGTATTTGAAATTTGATAACTTGTCCTTAAAACAAATAAATTAAAAAACAAATACATTTGCACAGTAAGGAAAATTATAATTCATATATTGGTACGAGAAGTATTATCGTATGTGCACTAATTCATACTTAGGAAAATGCTAAGTATTACCATTATTTTACGTATTTTATGTAACTTATAGATTTCTGTATTTGTTTACTATGATTACTTTTTATCCATGCAATATAGTATTATTTGATTGGCAGAGTAGTACGATATAATTAGTCAGGTATGTAAACGTATACTAGAGTGCATAACTCGTGTCTGCGAAAAATTCGCAATGAATTAGTTACGTATTTAAAGCAAATTTATAATTTATGTAACATTCCATCGTATAACACATATTAAATAAGTCCCGACATGTTAACAAACAGTTTAATTACCTATTTATTAATTATAAATCGGTTTCATTTCTAACCGCAACCACGAGTAGGCGATCTATAGCTATTAACATCAGCATACATAGGTAGTAGAAAATAGTAGGTAATTTCGTTATCAAATTGGTTTAACATGCTTGTAAAAAAATTACCTTTGGAGTTTCATTTACCTGATTTAATAATAAAAGTTAAAATTATTATAGTAATGTTATGTGTATAATAATGCTTGTATAAGTATACATATTTGGTTTTGGTTGTAAGTTCCTACCACTATTAGTTTTAGACAATATAGGTTTAATGACTATAATATCATTTAATCGAAATTCGTTGAAATACCAGATTTTTACGAAGATTTTTTATTTTTTTGTGGGCCGTGCAAGTAATTTACGAAGTAACTTAAAAAATAAGATACTATAAAATAAGATATTATAAGCTTTAGACTCTAAATAGCCTATAACAGAACATCGAAAATACACTGAAAATATTCGTCATCACACAGTGCCGCATTTAGACATTTTGTGCCCCGGTGCAAAAGAAAATTGGCGCCCCCTTAAGGGGCCTACCCACGAGAAATAGATCTTCATTAACCTTTAAGATGTTGAGCAAAAAAAAGAATGAGTACTTTTTTTAAAAATATTGTTGAATAATAGCAGATCCCCTCTCCTTCTGCAGATACATTGGATTCTTTTGAATGTATGTACCATGCTTATCAGGGGCGCCAATTCAGTTTTAAAATAGGGCTGCCAAATTATTGAGCAGTCCAAATTTGTCTACCACATCAGAAGATAGTAAAACTATTGAAATGTATTACTGTCTTAAAAGATAGGGCGCACGATATTCTTTATACATTTTAGCCTATTTGTAGAAGTCTCACAACCAGCCTACACACTCTTACTTTGAATCTTGATCATACTGTCATTGTGTATAAATATAATTCATACATTGAACTTAAGAACCTCAATTTATAATGAGTAATAATGACTATTATCATTCAGTCAAATCAAATTTTTGATTATACAAATAAAGCTGTAAGCAATATATTATAAAAAAAAATCAATGTAAGCTATTAGCATGCAGTTATTTGTATCATTAAATTATTTGAAGTTTTAAATTAAGAGTAATGAATAGTGTAAGATTGATTTTTACAAATTTTTAATAATTTATATTTATCTCACAATCTTAAGAAGCTAATAAGACTGATAAATATATTTTTTAATTTTGATCCATTGATTATAATCTTACAACTATCAAGAAATATTAACTACAATAATAATAATAAAACAATATATTATTTATAAAATATTTTTCAAAAACTATTATTATAGTTTATTTATTACATTTTAGCTGTGCTGGCACAGTATAAAATAAAGGCAGGCCAATACGTTTTAGAAAAAAATAGGGCCACCCTTATCCTTATTCATTATATAAGTTAAAGTAGTATAAAATAAATATAATAATAAATAAATACTTAACAGCACCGAATGGCGAATAGTAAATTAAATAGTAGTCACATTGGTATCACTCATAAGTACCTACTACCAGTACTAAACACTGTAGTCTGTGGCCAGAAACGCTGAGTTCGTTGACAAATAAGTAATAAATAATAATTGTATTTTTGTAAGAAAAAGGCACGCCGCGCTCGATAACAAAATAATATGCTGTATTATTATAAATAACCCATGTCTATTGACATAATCACAACAAATTTGGGATATTTATAATTCTCGATCGCTGATAGTATATATTGCTATAAATTATATATTACAATATATTAAAATAATATATATTACATTAGTTGTTTAAGCTTCAAACACCATAATACACCGACAATTAAAATTATAAATAGTATGTATTATACTCGTATATAGGTAATACTGTTATTAAAATAATTCCAATTGTAAAAGTTTTAATTTTTACAAATGAACAAATTTCTGACCAAAAATTTTGGCGCCCCCAACATACTGGCGCCCGGGGCAGTTGTAGCCAGTGCCCCCCCCCCCTAAATGCGGCCCTGTCATCACAGTGAAATCGGAAAGTGGGCTAGGACAAATTATGAACGGCTGCGAAAAAGTTACTAGTTCGTGACGGCTGACGGGGCTGGCGCGACCAATGAGAAAGCACCGCGGCAACACAAAGCTCTTTGGTCCGGGAGCGGCGATCGGGCGGGGCTCCCATAAATAAATGACTGAAACGACATACTCGTAATTTATTATAGTGTGTTGGGGACCCCCGACATTCGTAACGTAACACGATAGTTGTTCACGCGCTGCACGAGTCACTTCCATTCGTTTCACCGTATCACATTTAAAATTCGTTCGATTTCCCGGAACGAAAACATTAGATACATAACATTAGTTATAAGTCATTAGCAGGTGCGTATCCAGCTCATCATCCAGGGAGGAGGGAAGGGGGGAATTTGAACTCGAATCATACTATTAAAAGTATATGTCTATAAACGAAAGCTAATTGTTTCCTCTTCATCGAAACCATTATTTAAAGTGATTAAGTAGTGAAAACCGTACAAGATGCTGCAATACCGTACAGCAGCGGTTCTTAACCTGTGGTCCGCGGCCCCCTGGGGGTCCGCAATACTCATGTCGGGGGTCCGCGGCAGCCTTACCATCTAACATAAGCTAAAGGTACGATTTGGCTAGAGCGACCGCGACTGCGACCGAAAAATAATCTCAGTCGCGGTCGCGGACGCAAATCGCAAAGGCGGTTTCTTTTCAGCGATTTACAACTGTGACTATTTACCCTAGGACATAAACCTACCAATGCATATCATGTTACTTTATGATAATAGAAATTCGGTACTACTGAATGATAACAGCTAATAATTAATAATTGAAAGAATGATATTCATATTATCATTAACAAATATTGATAAGTATATGGGGTTGATTTATATTTGACTATACAGGGTGTCCCAGGTCTATTTGACTAATGCAATAACTTTTTTTCTATTCAATATTTTTAAGTTTTTTTTTTTTGTAATGATTTGTAGAGCCCTGCGCTATAATTTGTATATCTTATACTTTATTTTATTTTTTTACAACAAAAATAAATAATTTAAATTTTGTATTTAATATTTTTCTAATAATCCAAGATAGCTATTTCATAAATAAGTATTTAAAAACCATTTTGGCGTTTAAAACTTTTAATTTGGTTAAGTCGTTAATTTTTAAACAATTTTCAAAGTGTGTTAAAATTCAAATTTATTTCTTGCTAATCACTGTTACTGCTGTAGTCGATTTTCAATTGTTTTCTTCCGAGAAACAATAAATTTGTTATCATTAAAAGGTTGATAATCAATATTAAATACATACACATACTATAATACGTATTTTATCATAATTTAACATAATATGATTATAATTTACAACATGATGTACCTACTATTACTTATTTTAAAATTTAAATCATCATCATTCATCAATATTTTATTGTTCAATCATTTAAATACGTTTAAACAAATTTAGAACATTTTGATTTTGAATTATGAAACAAATGACATGTGGTTTGAATATTAATTATAGTTATTCTGTAAGTCCTTTTTAAATTTAAAGTTAGGTTAAGTTGATATTTTATGGATCAAACACATTTTGCCGTAATCACTATAAACCTTAAGACTTGTCTTCTCATATTTTAAGACAATTCTATTGTATTAAATTTATGAGAAATACCTAGTAATACTATGGAATTATCAGATTGAACATAATTCGTAGAAAATATTTTTGGAACACAGGTACATATTATCATTAGTTTGCAAGTTAAAATTATTTTATTTTAATATCTTTATAAACTTTTGGTAACTAGATACAAAAAAATCAAAAATTAAACATACATATAATAACATTTTAAATTCTCAACACTTCAAATTACTATTATCAAGAAAAATATTCAAAATTAAATATTATGTAGATTACCTATACACAGTACTACAATTGAAGATTTTAATTTAATTTGAATAGCAAAATAACATTTTTGTTAAAATGTGAGTATCATTTGTATTAAATTAATTTATACTTCAACCTAACCATTTTAATATTAATATTAACATTTATTAATTTATTAATAAAATTAATTAAAATATTCTCACTGTTAACGAAAATATTCTAGGTGGATGTCAACATTAAAAGTATACATAAATGGTGAGAGTTCAAACAATTTCATTTTCAATCACATGCAGTTAGTTGTATAATTAATGCTTTGTACCTTGCTGTTTTAATACTACATTTGTATACTTACAATAGTTACTATTGTAACTAGTTGTATGTACCTATACATAAAACCATCAGAAGTTCAATTGTAACCAGTTCATCTTAAGTATAAAACAACATAAATCAAATGTTTCATTTTATTAAAAAAAAAATGTAAATGGTAAAATTGTAGATCATAAAAAATATTGTTAGCTGTAAGTAGATGAGTAGATATATAATATTAGTGTTTTACATTTAGTCATTTAGTTCATCAGGAACTTTATGTATTCAATATTAACCATATTTATAGCTCTCTGTTTATATAAAAAAAAAAATAATATTAATGTAAGAATTTAATAAGTACCTATAACAACTAACTTAACAGAAAAATAAGGGCATTCTGAAATAGTTTTGATTGGCTTGAAAGTGTATAGATAAATGTTATGGATAAACACGTTACTACCTATTTCTTTAGTATTTCTCTGAATATTTCATAGTGTGTTAGTATGTTTACATAATTACTAAGAATAAAAAATAACCCATGAAATAATTAAGTTAATGATTTGAAATTGTTAGAATAGGTATTAAATGTCAACTTGTCATGTACTTTTTAAGACTAGAGACTTCAACCTTTGAGAATTTCAGTATAAAAGATAAAATAAATACTAATTTTCCTTAGTTTGTTATTCATTAATAAATAAAACATAAAAAAACATTTTCATACTACATATTAAAAATATATCTAACATTATCTTGGTTTTAATATAAAATGTAAGTTGTAATTTATTATATCTATTTTTATTTTTACTATAAAAAATTATAGAAAAAATATAGTTGCAACACTTAATTGTTGTTTTATTGCAGATCTCTTTGTATTAGAAAATTAATACAAAGCTTAATTGAAATCCCTTTTAAGATTTATATATTGCCAGAGTTCATGTTAATAACAGATAAAATCAATAATTTTCTACATGGCATAATATGTGACATTTAATCCTTCTGATGGTTAAATTGTTTGAAACACTTAAGAGTGTATTGTTTTATACATGAATACTCTGCTAGTTGCAAACCGTTGCGTAATATTATAATTATACTTTTAGTTGTTTTGAACATTTAGCCAACAAATTGTTAACTTATATTATAGGAGTCGGTTATTTTTTTTTTCTTCAGCTAGCGTCACTAGTGAAAGAACCTTATACATACATGTATAGCAGAGAATGTTATTGAATGACAATAAGTAAATAGCTGAAAGTAAGTTTTTTACTTAGACTGGAGATATGTAGGTAACAATTAAAAAATAACTCAACATTTTACTTTAATTCTTAATTATTTATATCATCATCAACTTCATCATCAGAAATAATATTTACTGACATATTTTTACTGCCAGTGGTATTATCGTTGAATTTTTTTTTGTATTGTACCCAGCAATTAGGAGGGGAAGAATTTTTGTCTACGCCCATCTTGCGGTCATACACACAACATTTAATATAAAACAATCATAATTAATAATATAGAGACTAAATATTTTAGCTACTTCAAATTTTTCTAGTTACTTGATTATCTTTACACCAGTATTTTTGGCGTTTTAGAGCCAAATCTATTTCTTTTTTTTCCTCCAGTGTCACAATAATCAGTTTTTTATGAATGGTGGCTAAGTCTGAATGCTTAGCACACCACCATGATTCACACTAGAAGAATAATTTTATGTAAATAACTTATCATAATTTATGTAAAGAAATATAGGGTTATGTTTACTTTTTTGTCATATATCTCTGATATACCTATAATTTTTTATGTCGGTCATCATATTCTCATTCACATTTTTTTCCAATTGAAGTTCTTGCTATACTAATATAATTATAAACAATTTCATAATTAATTCTTTGTTAGTAAATATTTTAATTTTAAGTTCTGTATTTGTATATATTTTTATAATTTGTTATTTATTAAGTTTACTAAAATTAAATAATGTAAATTGTATTTAAAAATGCAGTGTATGATTTTTGAAATATAAAATTCAATATTTTTTATTTTTATCTTTCTTAAATATGCCTACTATTTATAGTAATTTAGAGTACCGTGATATGTTAAAAGTTTTTTATGAAAGTGGAGGAAAAAGTACAGTAAAAGCTTCTCGTCTGTATTTAAAAAAAATTCCAGAAAGGAAACAGCCATCTAAAAACACATTTTGTAATATAGAAACAAAATTACGTAATACAGGTAAATTTTTTATTATCAATAAAATTTCCTATAAAATTAATATAACAAATTATGTACCTAAAACCTAATACATACATGTATAATTCAGTTATTATTATACAAATTTTAAATTAAGATATACATTAAAAAATAGTCTTTAGGTCGTTTTCCAAATGGTTTCAAACCAAAAAAAATATATGTTATTGATGAAGAACATACAGTGAATGTCTTGGCAGCTTTCAGCAGTGATCCTCATGCATCTGTCAGGTCGGTAGCTAAAGAAATGGACATCAGTTGTAGCTCTATACATCGTATATTGAAGAAAAATGATTTCCATCCATACAAATTGCATTATGTACAAGGATTGAAATCCTCTGATCCAGATAGAAGGCTTCAATATATTTCAAAAATTATTTGCCTTCATGACCACAATAATATTTTGAAAAAAATATTATGGACCGATGAAAGCTGTTTTAATAATAATGGTATTGTCAATCGGCATAATTCTCATTACTGGAATGAATCAAATCCATTCGCTGGTCTACCAATGTGTGGTGTGGTGTAATAAGTGGTTATTTGATTGGACCTTATTTCTATCATGGCACACTAACTGGCCAACGTTATTTAGACTCTTTGACTAATACACTACCAATGTTATTAGAAAATATTCCATTAAATCTCCGAGTAAATATGTGGATTCAGCAAGACGGTGCTTCACCACATAACTCGAATATAGTCTGTGATTATTTAAACACAAATTTTCAATCGAGATGGATAGGAACTAGAGGTCCACTAAATTGGCCACCACGATCTCCAGATCTAACACCACTCAATTTCTTTTTGTGGGGTTACTTAAAGGACAAAGTATACTCCCAACAGTCAACGTCGTTAGATGATTTAAAACTACGCATAATTGATGTGTGTAACTCTCTTACTTTTGAAATGTTGGAATCCACGACAACTGGAATTCTGTTACGGTATGAAAAATGTATAATGAAACATGGCGCACACTTTGAAAATTATTCATAGTTACTAGTTACTAGTTAGGTATATTGTTCCATAATATTTAATTTGTTATATTATTTAATGTTAAGAAATAAAACTGAACTTATAGTTGAAAAATTAAATTTACAGAGTTACATTTTACTATTTCTTACAATTTAGTATCAATTGTTTAGTATCAACATCCATGGTAAGCATCACGTGACCATGTTAAATAATGATAAAATACAATAATGTATAATAATATTATGTAATGACTAATGACCTACCTTTTAATGATAACAAATTTATTGTTTCTTGGAAGAAATCAATTGAAAATCGACTACAGCAGTAACAGTGATTAGCAAGAAATAAATTTGAATTTTAACACACTTTGAAAATTGTTTAAAAATTAACGACTTAACCAAATTAAAAGTTTTAAATGCCAAAATGGTTTTTAAATACTTATTTATGAAATAGCTATCTTGGATTATTAGAAAAATATTAAATACAAAATTTAAATTATTTATTTTTGTTGTAAAAAAATAAAATAAAGTATAAGATATACAAATTATAGCGCAGGGCTCTACAAATCATTACAAAAAAAAAAAAACTTAAAAATATTGAATAGAAAAAAAGTTATTGCATTAGTCAAATAGACCTGGGACACCCTGTATATAGTCAGTCGAGAAATTTTCAGACAGTGGTTTACAAAATGTAAAACTTGAAACCGTGGGCGAAAAGAATACAATTATTATTTTTATTTGTAGGCGAAAAGAGGAAACTATTTTTTCATTTTTGGTCGAAAAGAGGACGTGGGCAAAAAGAGGAAGGTCATTTTTGGGCGAAAGGAGTACCGCCCCTCTTACAAACAGTCGGCACGGGCCACACTCTACGTATACCTAATAATATTAGTATTGTATACGAAATATATATGTAGGACTTAAACTGACGGCGCACGTCCGCCCTGTAGTACCTACAGTTGTACATATCGCAGTGCTAAAAAAGTGTCGTTTTTCCTTTGAAAAGTTCCTCCTGAAACGCCTGATACCGGTTTAATTAAAATAATGGCTCACGACTCACGTTAATAATAGCTTATAAGTAAAATAAAATGTAGCTAAATAACATTTTTTTTTGATAATTATCATCGCGAATAATTATATATTATATATATTTCTGAATAGTTATTTTTGACGGTGATTTATCCAACAACGAGGACGCGTGTAAAGTGTATATAGTCGTATATAGATACATAGGTACGCGCGTTGCGGTTTTCTTTTAAACAAAATATTTTAATATCATAGAAGTACAAATGGTACACGCGTACTAAGCAGTCGGTAACATTAATGTATAACGTATAACAAAAAATGTTGTTTAATAATCTGTTCTCTGCAGCAAATTCACTATTCAGTCGTCGATAAGTTATACATAGACTACACTACGAGTATACTATATATAGATTATTGTACGAACCTACATTTTTTACTGAACATTTTGAAGTTTATGGTAAGTAGGCACTTACTACATATTCACACTTTAATTTGTCACCTTCTTATCGCTAACACTGCAGCAGTTTTATTAACCAATATGACTTTTTACCCGGTGATCTGTGGCAATTTTTTTCTACGTGATTACACGCGAACACGGTCATTTTGACCGGATATACCAATGTATTAATAATAACACCATTTCCAATCTCTGTACAATTTTAATATTTCAACATTTTAACTTCGATAATTTTTTTGTAACATATTTATTTAAATGCTGTACATAAATGTAAGCATAACTGTTTAACTGTTTATGCATAACATTGCATAAATCAACATTTGTTGCGTATATATCGTGACGGGAGCATTAATGTAACATTATGTGAACTTTATGAAATTCGTCGACCGCATTTTCAAGGTACCATTTGATAGCCATAACTTCGCGACGCGAAAACCACACTTTCACGTCGACGAACCGTGATCGTACATCTCTATTACGTATTATCAAAAATTCGTTCGCGTCACCATGTGCGCATTGTGACAGTTTGGTTTTGATGGAGAACGCTGTCATCTTCAATTTAACTTCCGTCGTTGTTATTTTCCGTATCGCCACGATTTGATGATTGGTGATGTATAATATTTATGTATCTTCATAAGGTATACTATATTTATTATACGAATTATTGTATTATTTCGCATACTAACCTAATGTTTAAGTAGGGATGTATTTATTATTATGAATTTAACTTAATCAGTGGAAATATTATTTATTATTATTTTCCTTAATATTTATCCGGTACATATAATCTAACTCGCGTACAGCGGTGTTCATAAACTATATATATATACATAGATAGGTGGATAGGTTTAGTCTCTAATGCGTTAAACAACATTATATATCAATAAAAAGTGGGCTCGTTATTGGATTTGCGTTAGAAGTATAAAAAATACGTACGGTTTTAAAATATATTATTTTCTTTATTCTACAAATTGCTCTCATTCATGAACATTTAACCAATTTAAATTTTTTTATTTTAAATATCATTTTTACACAACTTCATATTGTGGTTATCTTGAAATTTTCAAAAAAATAAAAATAAATCCAACCTTTATTGATTTTTTTTTTAGTCATATTCATAGATTGGCCCATAATTCGAATAGCAATTGATTTTCCAAAATTAACATACTATACCTATAACTGTATATGTATTAATATCAGGTGTACATTATATATTATAAATCATACGTATAAATATACGTACCATATAAGTTATACTATAGTTACTTATATTCCTATAATAATAACTAATAACTAATAAGTATTAAGTAATTTTATAGGTGCATGTAACGCTGAAAACGGTATACCTATATGCCCCTGTGTTTTTTTTTTTGTATTTATAAAAGAAGCTATTTCCCGATTTGTAATTATCACAGAGTCCAAACTATAAATGCTAGAGACTTAAAATTTGGGTTAAACTAAGTTACCTTATTAGGGCCGATATTTCAATTTCTTCTTAAGCTTAGGCTTAAGACTTTTTATAAAAGTAATTATATGTTACTGTATTTTAATTTTCAATCGCAGTAAACTAAGTAAACTAATACGATGTGTTTTAATTGTTTGATTATATTTTTAATTCTGTCAAGTTCATAATCTTGCTTTTTTGGAGTACTTAAATGCCACACGTTTCAGTAAATAACAATACATCTTTATAACCTTAAAGGATTTGAACGGCCCGGCCGAACAAATATCGGATACTATTCGTATCGTTTTTAGTTCCTTGATCGCGCTTGTAAAGTTCGTAGTAGAGCTAACTAATCACTTAATGTTAAGGCTAACTTGTGTCAACTTCGTAATGATAAGATTTTATATATTCATTATTATTATATATATATATTTTTTTTTTAAAGTAATATTCTTTAGAATGGTTGATATTTATTACAAATTTATTTTTACTATTTCTCTACCCTTTTTTATCGCCCAAACATAATTTTCCCGGAACGCCCTATATACGCTGTTAATATATATATATATATATATTATAAAATACTTGACATTTTTTGGACATGATCATATTTTGAACACACTACACACTACTGAGAAATCCTTAAAATGTAAATAATTTTAATTGGAATGAATTCTAGACAAAGCCACAAATCAGATATTATTATAACGTATATTATCGATGTCTGGTACTCAATAGTGCATTGTTGAGAGATTCGAGTTCAGATTAGTGATTTTAAATGCTTCGAATGGTAACCCACGAATAAATTATAAGTACATATTATTTTTGATAAAGCTGAGCTTAATTCGGTGAGTGCTTTCACATGTGTATTTAATTTATCTTATAGTATTGGTTTGCTAACTAAATAATTGTAGGTAAACATTAGCACTATTGAATATAATTTTATACTAGCTAATTTCAAGATAAATACGAGTCATATTATAGTTATATACTTGATGGCATAACTCTGTTATGCTTACTATTTACTAAAATAAGTTATCACTGAATGTAACAACATTACTTAATATACTCGTATTAACTTATAAACAAATAAGTAGTGGAAAAAAAATAACCTTATGAAGAAATTTTTATGAAAGAAAATGACATAATCCAAATTAAGGAACACATTACTTTATAAAAAGTATAATAACAATTAATATGTGTTTTTAGTGTATTTTTAACAAGATCTAACTATACTTAAGAACTTATTAGCCTTGTAAATAAACAAATGATGAATAACAAACCGTGTGCCCATACGTAAAATAAAATGTCATCCGAGATTCTGGTATATTTCTGCATTGTGTCATCATTATCCATGGAATATCAAAGTTAGAACATTATTTTTTGTTATTGACTGAACAGTTTTTTGAATTTAATATACCAATTAAATTGGTGTGGGTAATTGGTTACGTACTCGCGTACTTTAGTTATATATATTCATATTTACTAATTTAGATTAAAAGAACTTACGACACAAGCACAACTGTTGCGTGGTAGTGTAAATAAATAAAAGTTGAATTTAAATGTCTATTATTCATATAACAGTATGATATAGTTTTATATACCGTTGCAATTTTAGAGCATAATAAATAATTTTGACACCACTTGAGGACTAAAATGTAAGATTTAAATTTGTGAGGCTGGGTAAAAAAAATCTGAAAAATGTAAATACAGCTCGGTAAAAGGATCTGACAAAACTGAATAAAATATATTACCCACTCTATGATGTAATAAATGATCTCTTCGGAGGACAATTTGAGCGATTTTTACTGTTTGATTTTTCGTTTTACACAACACTGTATTGTGAGCCAGCGAGTTTGACATTCATGTATGCGGTTTTGCGTCAACAAAGTTGTATGTTATACTTATGTTATACTGCAGAATATTTGAATGTTATACTGCAGAATGTTTGAATGTTTGAATGTTATACTTTTAGAACACTGTCTGATGTGTAGACAATGTATAATAGGATCACTCATTGCAGTTACACGCATAATACAGAATACAGTTGAACGTGTATTGAAAACTTTGTTGGTCCAAATGCAAAAGCACACACTCAATGGATCGAAAACTTATGGAGACCGTATTACGGAAAAATAATTAAAAATAAACGTGCAATGAGTCCTGAACTCCTTCCGAGGTATGAAATTATATAATTTCGAGGTATAATATAAAGTATATATTATATAATACAAAATATATTTCTGGTATCTCACATGAGATGATGGTTGATGATTTCAAATCTGACCATTATTTAAGTTACCTAGATGTTTTTGGACATTTTTTTTTTGATAATTTTTTGTATTTTTAAATATATTATGGATTATTGTTTATTAAATACTCACCAGAAAATATAATTTGTAAGGTATTATAGTGTACTTATGTTATGTCGACGGTAGATAGTTTACTGATTTACTATGTTCGTTAATTCACCGGTAGACCGCATATTATAATTTATAGGTACTTATACCATGTACGATAGCCCGGATTTTGTGGGCATTTGCACATTTGCACTATTGGTCTGTGATGATGAGCAATGTCAGCTATACACATTATTATTGCTACGTAGAATAAAATAAACGATATCTAACGATATTTATCTTGCTTTTTAATAATTTTTTTTTAAATGCTTTTTCGGTCTTTTGTTACTTTTAAGTTGATTTTTTTGTTCTTAATAACAATTTTACAAAATTTGTTCTAGTTCTACGTACTTGAAATATTTGGGATATCGATATTTATTTTTATGTCGTATATTGTGTTTTAAGGTTGTGGATAAATCGGTTTTAAAAATGTTTGCTTTAATGTGCTAAATAATAGTAAGTATACATACTTGTCGTTTCATCGAATTTGTAGAAATAGGAAAATAATTGAGTGTCGGAAAATAAGAACACTTATTGGACAAAAATGTTAGGTTTTAAACCTTCAAAACTCTATCTGTAATCTCATAAGGTTGTAGGTAAATATCAATAAAACGATTTACGGAAGACATGGTGAAATTCAAATATTCGCGCCCATTTCAGTGGATATCGAAAGTAGTTTCTCAATTTATAAAAATATTTGATCAGATCGCAGACGCCGTTTTTTATTTAGAAATATTAAAAATATAAATTTTATAATTTTATATTATTTTTAGATAATAATTACACCTTAAAGTTGCTTACTCGTTGGTTGAATGTCGATATCAAACTTTTTAATATTTATAACATTTTATTTAGTATTTAATTGATAATTAGAATTTAGAATTGCTTAGTGACTTATAACCACTCATTAAATTACTGTCATAAATATGACTAATGAATGCATATAAAAAATAACGAAATTAAAACAAACTTAATACGTTTACTGTTTATTGTATTTCAATTTGTTGGTTTTTAAGAATAATTTATGATTTTTTCTGCCTTTTTTTAGATTTTTAGTTCTCTCTTGCTATATTTTATGTGCTTTTTTACAGTTTTCTAGAGCGATAAAATTCAGATTCTATCCATGATAAGATTCCATACATAAGTAATATTTAATGCTACGTTGCTGTTTCCTCGCAGGGAAAACACGGTTGTACCTTGCACACATGGCGTTTATTATATTGTACTTACGATACTTCTTTAATAGTCCTTCGATGAACTGGTTCACAACGACACGATTGGCGGATATTTGTCGACTAACCAAGGAATCTTATAAATACAACACGATTATCATCGTTTTCGTAACTACATACGATTTACCTTCCGACATTGTATTTTTAAACCCATAGCTCGGTCAGTATCAATATTAGGCATGTATTATTTGCATACGTTGTTAGTGTACTTTGATAAGTTAAACTGATATAATACTACACTTTTTCCATAGTAGATGATGACAATCAAACATTTTATTTTTTAAATCAGCAATACACCCGCTAGTCACCATTTGAAAACACCGTGAGAAAGTATGTTTCAGGTGGCGGGTCGCCATCGCTTATTGAAAATAATAAATTACAAAAATTAACAACTATAAAACAAATAAAAACGATCATCTTCTCGTATGGGGCGAGAATTCTCCTCAGAAAACCCATATGAAAATTTATTTACAGATCAAAAATCAAAATAATACACAGAAAATCAGAGGTTGGTGCTGGGAAGACGTCAGCCAATCCGCCTCCTCGTCGCTCTCCTTCTCACCCATGGCTTTTCGAGACGTTGATATCCTTACCTGCACAGTTTCCCTCATGACAATCACGCCTAATATAGATATTGAAAAGTTTTAAAATAAAGACATAATGTTTATGTACAAATTAATATACTATAATTCATAATAACAGTAAAATATTATAAAGGAAAACTTGGTACAAGTTCTAAGGATTCGGGTTATCTTACCAATATCCAATTATCAAACGGGGATAGATTGACGAAGACGATCTGCCACTCCAGCCGTGTCAATTAAGCGTTGCTGCAAAAAACAAAATGGTTTTTCTCTCATATAAAAACTATATTTATATTAATGAAACTATTATACAACTCACCGATTCAATGGTCATCCTGTGATCATTTCTTAGGTGTGGCATATTAACCTCGGTGAACCAGAAGCTAACCGATTGTGCCAGGCAAAGCCCCATTGCGCAAACCCAGGGGCCACAATCAAAATTATTATCCTGTTGGGGGAATAACTGTCGACGAATATACCAGTTAACAACATTTTTGCCATTATTTCGAAGAATGTCATTTAACACATCGTATAAAACGCGTGCAGTTCTGAAGCAGTATTTTTCTGTCCACATACTGTCGAACAAAGAAATATGATGCGCCTTCATGTCAACACACACCAGTCTCCAATGATTTTTGTGTATGATTGGGAAAATTAAAAGGGTGTGGTGTTGTTTCACCCGTTTAAACCATCTATTTAGGTTATGTCCGTGAGATTCGAATGCAACCATAAATCCGGCTGACATTGGAAATACATGTTCATATGTTTTGCCGATGATGGAAAAATATGTGTCCACTTCAAGATCGTCGTACCAATGTCGGTCCTGAAACATTAAGTAATCGTTTTCTTATTACATTTTATTGTAATATTAATTCGTTATGTTGAAATAGTGGTGTGTAAGATGTTAAGTGGAATAGGCTTCTTGTAATTACAGAACTAGACATCACTTTATTTACAAAACAACTTACCACTACAACTCTGTCTTGCGCTTCAGCAATTACATGTCTTCTCACAATTGGACTTTCTAAAAAAAACTACACGTTATTATCTAAAGAACACAAATTTATAATGACTAGAGTTCGGATTTTGAAGCTCAATGAAACTAAAGAAAACACCAACAATTCATAAAAAAAGCATCTAAATGATTTTTCAAAACCAATTTAAAATTTAAATAAAAGTATTAAGTTTGTTCTAAAATTATTATTTAATATAAAGAAATTTATAACAATAATATTAGTTAAGACCAGGGCTCGCGAGTTCATGCATTTGCATATCAATCTTGCTAAGTCGTATTTAATGCTAGGTGACATAGAAATCCATTTCAAGGTACTGTGGTTAAGTATGTGAAATTTTATGTTGCATATTTTTGCATATTTAGAGGTCTTTTAACTATTTAGCATATTTATGCATTTTTCCATTTTATTACGCATATTTTTACCGAAATTTGATCAAAATTCAATAATTTATATTTTTACACAGTATAAAATATATGGGAGTTTTCGCAACATCAAATTATTAAAAATAAAACGTATAGAGCAGATAAATCTAGTACAAACGTACGTATAGGAACGTGGCCCGCATAATGATATGAATGGACATTTTTTTGTTATTCCAAAATTTACTTATAGTATTTTTATTTTTAAATCTACATATTTTTGATACATATTTTTAGATTTTTAGTGCATATAAATTCATATTTCTGAACTTTTAAAGGCATATTTCAATGCATATTTTCCCATTTTTTAGTGCATAAGTGCATACTTATTTAGGCATTTTGTAGAGCATGAACTCTGCAGAGCAAGCCCTGGGCATGACAAATTAAAAATTTTAATCATAAAGAAAATACTAAGATATACTAAAAATGAATAACATGTTTAACAAATTAATATCTACAGTTTACGGAACAGTAAGCAAAATTTGAACACACAAATATGCTAGAAAATAAGGAATTTTAAAAAGTTTGTTTTCATAAAATATTTTTCATAAAAAACGTCGTCCGCGAACTGATAAAATATTTATATAAATTGAGAAACTTCTTCGACATCAACCGAATAAATAAATACGTATTTTATTTTCTCTATTTAATTTTGATTTAAGAATGTAAATTTAATATAAGTGTGGGCCGCACAAAATTTGTTAAAGGGCTGCGTAGAGGGTACCGCGGGTTTAGAGGGTATAAAACCTTTTTTTTTTAGTTTCTTACTTATTCTTCAAATATTTACTATGAGAAAAGACAAATTGAGCCAAAAACTAGAAACACTTTATATGATATAAATAAATATCGACCTCCTAAATATTTTGTAAATTTTTTATTAAAAACAACAAAAATCAACTTAAAAGAAAAAAAAAACAAAAATAAATAGGAAAAAAATAATAAGTGAAATAACAATTTAAAATGTCATTTTTTTTGCTCTGCTCAGCATAAATAAATAAAATAACTGACGTTTTCATAATAATTAGTGACGAAATAGCATCGTTTTGAACGAATAAAAAAAACAAATTACTAAAAATCTGAACTCTATTAAAAACTGTAGGGCATTACTCCGACTTAGTATAAAAAACCACCAAACCTTGGACTTATTTATTCATTCATACTAACAATTTTTTAAACCAATTAAAATATTTTAACTTGAAAAAATTACCTTTGGCAACTAAGGGCTCCTCCGTGTCACTAATTTCAACGATGTCCTAAAAATTAAATTCATCACTACTGTTATTTATAATTTTCATACATTTAGATCTCATGACAATTAAAAAAAAAGCCACTATAGACTAAAATATATAAAAATAATCATATTATTATATTAACTATAAAATATTATTGAAAAATGCACAATCGATAGAATAGTGGATTATAAATAGTTATCGAGTAATTCAGTAACTTATTTAGATAAAGCAGTATTAAATATAAGAAAGTATAATTTAATATGGAAAAGATTTTTGTTATAACACAATAGACTGAATTTTATTTATAAAACAACTTACCATTTCACCGATATTCAGTTCGTGCAGGGCATTTTCCAGTACACTTGATTGGTCTAGAAAACAGAAAAAAAAGTTGGGAAAATACAATTGAGTACATATATCTATAATCAATTAAAAACTGTTAGGTATTTTTCAAATATACTATACAATATTCAATTCCTAAAAGTTTTAGAGCAAAACCTTTTGTAATTGTAACGGGAACGAAAGAAATAAGTTTAATAATAAAACCACGGTGAAACTATGTATATAATATATTAAAATATTCATAGACATATCCATAGATAAAGGCATAATACAAGATATATTTATTTATTTATACTTTCAATTTCTAAAGCTAATAAAATATTTTAACTTTCCTTCAGTATCGAAGGGCACCTCTGAGTCCATATTCGTGTCAACGAGGGCCTAAAAAATATATTCAACATTTCTGTAATTTAATATTTTGATAATTTTGATCTCAATAAAATATTATATTTACAATAAAACATTATGAATGATTTCGAATAAAATGTGTATAATCTAAATTCTAAATTATAATGTATTTTTAATTGATATCATGTCATTCTGTATATTATTTGAATAAGCGTTGTAAAATATTCTTTAGCATGATTTAATAAAGTAAACATTTTGGAATAAAACAATTAGACAGAACTTTACTTTTAAATCAACTTACCAATTCACCTCCACTATATTCTTGTAGTGTATTTTACAGTATACTTGATGTGTCTATAAAATTGAAAAAAGAGTTGGTTTCAATATCAATAAGTACACAAATCTATAATTAATTGAAAACTGTAAGGTATTGTTCAGTATACAAAAAATATTAGATTCGTAAAAGTGTTTGATCAAAACTTATTGTAAATCTAACGGGAGCGAGTAAACTAATTTTCTTAACAAAATCATAGTGAAAATACATCTAAAATATTTTATAATATTTTATATATATACATCCCTAAAAAACGTCATAATACAAGGAAAAAATAATTCTTTCATACTCACAGTTTCTGAGGCTATTAAATTAATTAAGAATAAAAAATTACCTTTAGCAATTAAGGGAGCCTCCGAGTCACTACTAATGTCAATGATATCCTAAAAATGAAATTCATTACTACTAGTATTAAGATTTTGATATAATTGGATCTCAATACAATTTTAATAGTCAATATGGATCAAAATATAAAAAAATATTCATAATATTCTATTAACTATAAAATATTATGAAAGATTTCGAATAAAAAGTGTACAATCTATAAAAGAATGAATTATAAATTGTTTTCAAGTTATTCGGTAAATAATATTGATAAGGTGGTGTTAAATACTAAATATGTAGTATGACTTAAAATGGTAAACAATTTAGGAATAACAGAACTAAGCTGAATTATTGTCGAAAACAACTTACCAATTTAATTCTGATACATTCTTGCAGTGCAATTGGGAGTGCACATGATGTGTCTAGAAAACAGAAAAAAAATTGGTATCAATATTAATAAGTACACAAATCTATAATTTATTTCAAAACCGTAGGGAATTGCTCAGGTGAATTATACAGCATTGGAGTCGGAAAAGATTTAGAGCAAAACTTATTTGTGATTGTAACAAGAACGAATCAATATGTGGGATAGACTTCAATAAGTACATAATCTATATACGATAGTTAATTATTTATTGTTACAAGGTTAAGCTGTTCATTATTTCAATAAAGTGGTGTGAAATATATTAGTATGTATGCATTTAAATTGAAATTCAATAGACTGATAAATTTAGAATACTGTTTTGGGTTAACCTAATTTTGTATTTTAAAACCATTTACCATATTGGGTTCAGTTTTAGTATCACAGCTGATGTTTTCTACAGTTTTGGGCTTATAACGTGTACGCCGTACACCAGCGGTTCTCAACCTTTTTGAGTTCGCGACCCCCTATAATGTCACCAATAATTTTATTCCCACATGAATTGGCGACCCTAAAAAAATTTTTGGCGACCCCCAAGGGGGTCGCGACTCCCCGGTTGAGAATCGCTGCCGTACACGATTGGCCAAAAATTAAAATATATGAAGAAGAATTTCGATTAAAGAGTACACAATCTATATAAGATTTTGATTTATAAATTTTTACGAAGGTAAACTGTTCATTATTTCAAATAAGTGGTGTGAAATATATTAGTCTTTATCATTCAATATTGAAATCCAATATACTGAGTAATTAAAAATACCGGTGTGAGTTGAACTAAATTATTTATTTTAAGAAAATTTACCTTTTTGGATTCTGTTGTAGTCTTACAACTGATTTTTTCTTCTGTTTTGGTCTTTCGTTGCCTACGCGGTACAATATTGGCCTATAGATTAAAATATAAATAATTTTGTATTTTAAATGGAAATTCAATGGATTGGGTAATTTATAGTACCCTTCTAGATTTAACTTCATTTTGTAACTACTTACGTTTTTAAAGATCTTCCAGCGTTCGGTCCATGCACTGATTTTACTAGGAAGCGGATTTATATGTATTTACAACTAAAAAAAATGTACAAATATATGTATTTATTTCTATCTAAATTTGTGATTAAAAATACACGATATGTAAAAAAAAAAATCAATTTTTAAGAAATACTATAAGTTATCTATACTATAAATTATCGTTTTAAACTAACATCGCTATATCTGGATTATCGTAATAACCGATATCGTTAAATACGAATAAAAGTACTACACATAACATATAAAACCAACCAAATACATTGCTTGGAACGTTTTACCTGGAATATCGTTATATACGACATCTTTATACGCGAATTTGACTGTATGTATATATCTGTTTAAAATTTAAAAAAATTCTCATTCGTTAGTAAGACTAACTGTTGTGGGCATTCCCAATTCTATTAATATTTACCACCACGTATCTATGTGGAAATGGATTGAATGTGAAAACAAATGGACTTCAAACAGAACACGATTTATGAGCGTAGATAGGGTGTTTTGTATGAAAACGGCCAGGGTTAAATATCACACAGTTTTATTTTTCGGAATTATTACATGTAGTTTTTTTGCATCATTACATTTAATAAGAATTAATTATTACCGAAAGATACCTAGACAAATGTAAATTTTTAATTATTCAATTATAAATGCACTTCTACAATGTCAATTGGCATACTACGATATTACTAATTTTAACCTTATTTTTTCGGTTTTCATGGCTAACGAAGATGACATTGGTTGCGAAAAATGTACGGTAATGAAAGTGGGTCGCGAGTCAAAAAGGTTGAAGACCAATGTTGTAGATGACTCAATGAATAGATATAATTTCAGAGTTCGGAAATGTATGTGTTGTATATATTCTACCTGTTGTAAATTTAGAAACTATATTATTCTTATACCGTTGTTGGGAGATGAGCGTCGTGTTAAATCGTGCACATCGGCCGCGGACAATTATTACTTATCAGCAATAATCAATCAATCTTATTAGTATAAACATGCATCGATAATTGTATAATTAATACTATTCATGACTATCAAATCTAATAATCGTATAACAATATCACAATTATTAAACACACGATAATTGCATTAAAATAATCATTATAATAAATAATAATAATATCTAATAACCTAATTTGAGGGACCGCGATGTTCAAAACATCGGCCGCGGACTTAAATTAGCAATTACCAATAATATCAATGTGTAAAACATATAGTTTAATAGAGTAAACAATAGCAGCGCCGACATTTAAAATTATATTTTTCAATGACCACTCTATAATCTGTAAAATAATTAACTGACCGACAGTACAAGCACATGTGTTGTTCACTGTGCCTTTGAAATTTTAACATGTGCATTGGGCTGCATCCGAGTTCCGTCCCTAGAACCTTTTTTTATACCAATTCCGTCCCGGTTTAAAAAAAGATACATACCAATTCCGTCCCGGTTAAAAAAAAAGAAGAATTAAAATAATAATAAAATATAATATTTGCACTGTACATAGTATCCATATTTAATAGGTATATTAAATGACACGTAAACGCACAAATAACGACTGAAAAGTTTATTTAGTTTCGTTAACTAAAATCTTATTTTATATTATCTTTATTTCTATGTGATATGATATTGTTAAATTCAATTATTTAGTGCGATAACTGAAAATATTATCTTTATTTCTATATAATAGGATATTGTTAAATTCGATTATTTGGTGCAATAACTGAAATAAATATCATCTTTATTTCTAAAAGACTTGATACAAGACAGAATTAGTATATTATCCATTAAGAAAAACCTGGGACGGAATTAGTATGTTCATTAAAATAAGCTGGGACGGAACTAGTATACCTTTAATTTCAATTTTTATATATGGGACGGAACTCGGATGCAGCCGTGCATTGTGCATTAAACAGTCTTGGGTCAAATTATATATATAACTAGCTGAATAACCCGGCTTCGCCCGTGTACAGTTTTTTTGTGTAACCTACTATAACTTTTATTTTATCAGTTTTTATATTTATTACAGGCTCCTTTTAGATAAGTTTATCCTAGGTTGCCCATGTATTGTAACAATCAGAAGTCAGCAAAAAATTACTTTATTTTAATATTTTTAGACAAATTGTAATTATTATTACTATAATTAGTATTATTCTTATTACTATTTTTACTTCTTATTATTATTGTAACATTATTTTATACATTATGGTGTTATAAAAATCCTCAATAAATACCAAAAATAATTGTCCGGCTGCCAACAGCTCACATAAACCTCCATAAGTATTAAATTTTAACATATCAGTAAAGTAGTCAGCAGAACTACGATAATTATGTCCATCACTATCATGTGACATTATTTAATAATCTTCCCAATGATTTATCACATAGGTTACTATCTTTTTACGTACTTCTTGGGCCTTATCTTGAGTGTCATATAACATAAAAGATATTGTCCTAAACAGGCAAGCTCCGTCACCAATAATTGGAATGATAGTGTGGGGCATCATTGTGCTATTTATGTTCAATAATTCGACAACCATATTAATTTGTAAGAATGTAAAAAATTTTATTTCAATACACTTCAATGTTTAAAAATATCGGTACATAAACTGGGGTGCGTATACGATGACGCATTAATATTCGAAAATGTAAAACACCATGTGTATGCGTAAACGCTAAAGACATATCACAACTTCACAGCAATACTACAATAATAAGTAAAACACTTGACTAATAAGTATACGTGTTTATTTACTATATAGTATACATTTGGAAGTACACGTAAACCAGATCGCAAGCCGTGAGTGTCGTTATACAAATGAAATATAAACGCTACGAGTGTGTGGTCAGTGGTGCGAGCGTACGACACAGGGGGGTGATTTGGGTGTTCAAAAACCCCCTGAAATATTTGGTTTTTTTGTATGGTTATTTATTTATTCAATTTTAAATTAATTTTTATATTATACTTTAATAGACAGATATAATATTACGTTGTGTTTGTGAAAAACCGACTAAAGCAAAATAAAATTTAATACATACTAACAAATTTATAAATAAAATAAAATGATACCTACTGTGTATTGACGTGGGTATATTGTATAAAAGAATTCTAAAATGCATAAGGACATGGGAAATACCTAAGCTATACAGACGGGACAATTACTGCGAATTGGAGTGTTAAAATCAATGAATAATGACGTTTCTGTTATATTTTGTTATCGACATTATCGTTCATGTTTTTGTTTTGAGAATAATGAGGTGCGTATTAGTTTTTATTTTTTTGTTTATTAATATTTTAACTTGTTTTCTAATGTTGATTGTTGCGCTATTTAGGCACCAGCAGAAATATAAATTGAATGTTTAACATTGTTAAATGTACATAGAGACATAGAAGTTAATTGTGAAGATATTCTTAACATAATGGCTAAAACTTCACGAAAATTAGATTTAGTATTTTAATTTTTTTGTTTATATTATAAAAAAGTATTGTAAGTACTAAGTAAAGATAATTTTCTTAAAAAAATTTCGTATGTTTATTAAAAAAAAAGTTCTACTTTTCAGCAACTGATTTTCAAAAACACCCCCCGAAACTTTTTTCTGCGTACGTCACTGGTACGACAGCATGCCTACCCCCACTACTACTCCTGTTAGAAAAGCCTGTGTGCGTCGTCGATTATGGCAAGCGTTATAATAGAATCATAAATGACACATGCCACCGTGTTATTTTAAAATCGAAATTAATGATATACGGTCAGGTCTCGAAATCTGATTGGGAAAGGGGTCGTTCGGATTAGCGATTTGTTCGGATTACCTATGGCTTAAAAAAAATTATCGAGACCCGACTGTAATGTGTTATAGATAAAGTGTTGAGTATCCGAGAGTGCGCGGTGTCGGCGGCGGTGACACGGAAGGGGAAATTTGGGCGGCCACGTCTAGCCACCGCGCGTCGACGGCTGCCGTACCGCGAACCTCACCCATCGTTAATTAAAAATTAACTATTTTATGCTCTTTTTACCCTTTAAAATGCGAATTTCGAAAAATCTTTTCTTAGTGCGCCTATACATAGTAATAAGTACATTTACTGAAAATTTCATATCCATAGCTTCAGCGGTTGCGGCTAGGCGATGATGAATCACCCAGGACAAGTCTCTTTATATAGTAGATAATATTATAATATTGTGTATATACTATGTAAAACATGTGTGTATAATAGTTATTACTTATAACCTTGTCCCGTTGGTGGTAAAAGATAATACAATCCCAACAAAAACACTTCGTCGAACGACGTGTAAACAATTTCCAAGTCAAAAATAACGTTGTCATTTATAAGGCTTTAAGCACTATAAAGACAAGAATAAATGCTAAATAAATGAAATTTAAAATACATTAATTCTATTTCAATAAATGAATTACTTGTCCGTTCTAATAATCATACTAGGACATAATTATTAATTTATCAATATTTATTGTTTATATAAATTCTCGACAAGTAAATAAATTATTGAGATAGAATTAATGTATATTAAGTTTTTTTTTAAACGATTTTTAACAATTTTTTTCCCGAGACTCGAAGTATTTTTGTTCGGATATCTGTAGTTTTTACAACATGAGCAGATTTACTACGTATATTTTAAGTATTATTTGTATACGTAAAATCTGAAGTATTTTAGTTTTCTCAGACGGTATCTTTTACTTATAGCTTAATATTTCAAAAGACAATATTTTATTTAAATATTTATTACATTATTGTTAGTTTGAATTTTGTTTTTGTTTCATAATAACATTCAACTATTATTTATTTATTTTTTTGCATTATTGTGATATTAGTATAACACGTGCTGTAGTATTACGAAGGCCCACGTTCAATGTTTCGACCCGTTTCGCCCAAATACACGTTTCACCTGACACATTTTTTATCAGTATAAAATAAAGTTGGCAGCAGATATACCAGATATACCTTGACAACTTTGAGAGAAGACGAAACTCATTTTTCTCCAACAGTTGTGTCTGCACACAGATCGCTGTATGCGTACACGCCTATAGTTAATGATTGAAACCCTGCCCTCAGAAATGTAGTTGTCAGCTAAGTAATCGCAATATTCAAATATACTTTCGCCAGTTAGTCATTCTGCCTGCCATTGAATCTGCACTGAAAGTCTGAAACAGTCAAAAATTTGATCGGGTCTCAAAAATAATAATCCAAGTGTACGTTAAACTCATATACTATTGTGGCCAAACTTCATTGACAAAGTTATACATTGATATATACATTATACATATATATAATAACGTACTCGTATATTATATTCGAGACGGTGTGGTAAAACTTGTGTTATCTGTGTATATATAGTTGGATTAATATCATACGGAGTGACGTTCAAACAAAAAAATTACATAAAACGAATATAGTTGTGTAGTAATCGTATAAACACTATATTATAATGTTTATAGGATAATATTACAGTTGCAGATACGATGTGTAAGCGGAAACACTTTTTGGAGAATTACGAGTTTCGTCTCCTCCTTGCGGTGTTCGGCTTGATCGAAACGAAGCTTGAACATTGTAATGGGTACATTATGTTTTACCAACTTAATTTTGTACAGACGAAAAAATGCGTCGGGTGAAACGGGTAGGTATTTGGTCGAAACCCGCGTCCGTCCGAACCGTACATGATAACATTTCGATGATTTCGCGACCGTCGTTCGACAAACGTTAACAACGGCAGAGTACTGCTAACCCGTTGCTTGGAGCGGGGGATCTGGGCGGCGCCGTGTCTTATAATATTTTACGGACGTGAATGTCGAGCACAAAAATATCTTTTTGCCTTGAAGATGTTTCACATTTTTGCTCATATATAAGCCATCGTTCTACCAACGTTTTTAAAAATTACAATAGGAAAATATGCATATCATGCCCGATCTATCGGTACCACGAACGAACCGATCTGTTCGTTTATTATTTCTGCAGGCCCGACTAAAGAAAATTTGTAAATCTGTACATAATCAACGGGCAAACTGTGGCTCGTGTAATTTACTAAAGGTCCTGAATTCTCAGCTTTTTTTTTTGCTTCTCAGCTTCGTCTCGACGTCTCGTGCATGGTTTAACATTTAGTGTACATGACACTATGTTTACTAGTCATTATTACAAAAAAAAATTGATCTCTGCACCTTGGAAATGTAATAAGTTCGAAAACCAAGTAATAAATCAAAAATAATCAACAATTATAATAACACTTATTATGTACTGATAAGTTTATAATTTTCTGATTTACAGAAATAATTGGGCGGCGTATGCCGTATGGCGTATGGCGTATAGTATACTAATAGGCGATAACGACCATATTGGTTAGCAACTTCACAAAGTCAGTGTGTTGTGAGAAAGTATTTTTTCATCGCACATTAATTAATCAAATTATCTATGTAGAATACGTAAATAATTTGTAAGCGTGTATTTTACTGGTAAACAACAACTGTACACACAAACAAAATTCAAAAATGTTTATTTCGACAAGTATTTTAATCTTTATGATTTTTTTAACAGTAAACAAAAATAGGAGCAAAATAATATCTTATGAATAATATTATGACAGTAAATTTTATAATGTTCCGATTATTAACACATTATTATTATTTTTTTTTTTTATTCAAAAATGTTATTTATATAATCGTAGTTAGTTATATAGAAAAGTTTTTTATACATACATATTTTTTCTTTCGAGACTGGTGCCGATTCTTAAATTCTGAAAACTGGGTACCCACCCATAGGGACATGCACACACAATAATAAGCTTGGCTACGCTCGGTATTTTGTTATTTTCAATTTTCAAACAACATTATCGGTGTTGCAATATTATTTCGGTACACATAATGGACCTATATAGGACAATCCGTAAAAAGGTGCACACAAGTAGGTGGAGCCAGTCAGAAGTATGGCTGTTAAAAGTAAATAATGCCATTCCAAAAGAATCTACATCTAATATAAATGCTCTTCATGCATGGTTAAAATGGCTGAAGGTATCTGACAGACAATGTATCTTAATTAATTTGTGTAGTATTCTTAAAAAAATTAGTGTGATTTCAGTAATAAGTGTTACCTTTGAGGCTGTGAAAGATCATTTTCGAAACTAGTAAATGTGCAAAATAAGTTAAAATCAACCATGAAACAACAGTATTTAAGTACAATTATGTTCATTACTGTGGAACAAAAACTAGCCTTAAAAATAAATCCTAATAACAAAATTAATGAATTTTAGCAGTCAGTACCACATAAACGGCGCATGACGTAAAAAAGTATTTTAATTTTATGGTTTTATAATGTTACTTTTATTTTGTAAACATATTTTTTTTGTAAATTTAGTTGACTAAATGGATAATTATATAATTATTAATTATAAATTAATATATTTCATGTGAAAATAAATAACTAAAATATTATTAAAATATTCTTAAAATTGTCCTCAAAAACGTTTTAAACCACAACATAATATTATGTCGGAAATACACAGAAGATAAAATTTGGCTTCGCCAATGCAAGTATACAAAAACTACCCCGAGACCACCGCGAAGCAGGTGCAATCATTAACCTTCAATGCACATTCCAAAAACACCGGTTTTTTTCACCCTAATCTTTTTGTTATAGAGGGTCCACTATTTTCTTCATTTTTAGCCAGTGGTTACCATAAATATTTTTTGTGTTCCTTTTAATATTTCTCTTGAAATCAATCGCGCCACCCGACCAGGGTGTGCTACACGATCGTGAGACACACACTATTCGTCCTTTATATTTTTTTTTACGAAATATGAAGCTCTCTTGGAGTCTTGGCTCACACAGCCCCACAGGCATCGGAAGTATATTATACTTATTAGTTTAAAATATTTAGAGTAATTTTGTTTTCATTGTGATTCGTCGGGTTTGAATAATCTTATACATTACCGAAAGTTTCTACTACTTAAACATATATACATCTACTTCCGTTGTAATGGTATGTTTATGTAGGAAGAAATGTATTATTTTTAATTATTTATAAATTGACCAATGTGTAAACGTTTACCTACTTGCCGAATTCAGTTCTTGGAACATTGTGTGCCTAGCAACATAATACTAATTTATATTAATATATTCATTAATTATTAATTAAAGCTTATATGAAATCAAGTTTTATTTCAATATGCCAATATAATTACACTCAGAGAAAGAAAACACGCGCTGCAAAAAAAAACGTATAAAGCAATATTATACTCAATAATTATCTTTCGTGTCATTTCATTGAATCCATTTTAAAGTACTGTACAAGTGTTGTACTGTTGCAAAATCATTGTATCCAATTAATATTATTTTTATTATACTTAGGTAATTATTTTATAAAATTGTTCTGGTGGGCATGTTCTATTCAGCTCATCAGTTATAATAATTCTTGTCTTAAAATTACTTGACCATTTATAATTTTTTATAATGTTTTTAATCATTCAGCTCAATATATAAACATAAAATTCGATAGTAACAATATAACATAAATTCAATCAATCTAATTATTTCTCGGTAAACAGCAAAGCCTACTTATAAAAAACCTTTCATGCGCAGGGATAATAATGTTAAAGAAAAAACTTGTTATTATTGTTCACAATGCTTTCGAATAATGGACGACCGTGCATTTATATGGTTTAAACACTTAACGCCAAGACACATGTATACACGGTATTACACACAAATGTACACTCCTACAAAGACACACAAACACGCGCACATACAAACTCACACACGACACACGCACACCCAAACACGTACACTAACGTTATAATGTATACAGCAGGGGTCGGCAATAGGCGGCCCATGGGCCAAGTCCGGCCCGTGGAGCGGAAATAACTGGACCGCCAAAAATATTTTTCAATTTTATCATTCTCCAAAATGACGTTTTTAAATATCATTTAAGATTAACTGCTCTCCGCCTTGAAAACACTCAGCACATTAGTACTTCACCAAGAGTAGCAAATTTTAAAAAACTGGCTCAAGACAAAAAATGTCATTTTTCTCATTAAACTTTTAACAATAAAATTTTGAAATTATTATTATTATATTAAATTTTTTATGGCCCCCGAACATTTTTTTTTCAAATTATCTGGACCGCCATAGAAATTAATTGCCGACCCTTGGTCTAGTGTCTTAGTCGTTAAGAAGTTATACAATATACAATATACATGTACAAGAAAACATCAGACTTAATAATCGTTAGTATTAATTTAAATTGATTATTTATTCAACTGTTAACAATGTACTATAGTACTATACTAATACATCAGTTAAAGTTTTTATATTTATATTTATATTTTTATTTATTTATATTTATAAAAGAGAAAAGTTATTTTATTTTAATTATTAAATACTGAGGATTGTATTTAAACTCAATTATAATGCTTGTGATTATAAAAACCTTAAAATACATATATAAATATATAAAAAACTTCCAAAGTGTATATTTGTATATATTTTAAACCATGTAATGTTGGGGAACCGAGTTGCTACTGGCGTACCTGTCTCCGTGGTCAACGGGGTCCAGAAAAACGATGATTTCTTAATTATAAAAATATTTATTATCCTTGTATCAGTTTAAAATATGTAACACAATATTAGTATAAAGGTCTTTAATAATTAAAACAAAATAACTTTTCTCTTTATAAACATCAAATATAAAAAACTAGTAAACATACTATATAAAGGTACCAAGAGGTATAGCATAACGTTCATTTCCGGTCAACAAAGTATGTTGGCGTCTAACGAGAAATCACCCGGTAGTTGTGCACATTTTGATTTCAAAAATTCATTAAAAATCGAATAACAGGACGACCGACTTGAAGCATACACCATTAGATTACACACGTCCCCAGCTACCATCCCTGGTATAATCTTATATATACATATAAATAATATATAGAGAACGTTGTGTCGTTTTATTATATTATCGTTATTTATAAATTTATAATCTATGATAGGAATTAATTCTATTTACAATGTTCGACGATCCAATTCCTCGTAAACCGAAATTCATATATGATGGGTTTGAATGCATAACATTGTTATATCACCAAGAATCAGATGACAGAAAATGTATATATATATATATACAGTCGGTACAAGAGTAACAATTTATTGAATGAAACATTGTTCTCCAGCGTACTTTCTAGTTTCAACTGTAGTGATTACTGGTTACCATTGTTTTTGATTGCTAATAAGATCAGTGAATTTTATATTTTATTTGTGAATATTGACAATGTCACCATACAAAAAAATGCGCACGGAATTAAAGAAAAATAAAGAGCATAAACTGATCAAAACCGCTAGACTAAGCATGATTCGAAAAAACCGTTCCTCGTAAGTATTTAATTATCTTTCCAACGACCCAACCCATAAAAAATGCAAACTTATATATTTTTGCATATTTAAGATACCAGCAACATATTAATGAAGGAGGGTTAGGAATTGATCCAGTTAGGTAAATAAAATATACTAATCAAATAAATAGAGAAAAATAGTATTTTAGAAAAAATTATATACATGCAATTTACCTCTGTTGTTTTAAAATTTTTTTTAAATAAATACAGTGACACCTCTCTTAATGGACACCATTAAATAGCGGACACCTCTGAATAACGGACGCGGACAGGTTTAGGTAGTCCGAAGTGTTTAAATATATATCTAAATAACGGACAGCTGTCCAAGAAATACGAACTTATTGTTATAAAATACACGAAAATGGACAAGTGATTTTAAAACGGGATGATAATTACTATTACCAAATAATTGGGCAGTTAAGAATAACGAAGAAATTATATTGTTATTTTGTTGTATACACACCAAATTGGATGCATGTTGAAAAAATCGAGTATGATTCCCAATTTTGGAATGAGAAAATAGAATTGAAATTGAAAAGGTAAAAATAAGTTTAAAATAGATAAAATAAATCATAAAAATAATTATACAGCGTATATTATATACGAACACAAATTGTAATATTATTAATTAATTTCTATTTATTGTTAGGTTTTACTGGGAATGTTTACTGCCCGAAATTGTCGAGCCTCAATATGGGAAACGATTTTTGTTGTATGATATAATAGAACCAGAATATATAAAAGAAGCAAAAAATGACAAAAAAGTCACAAAAAAACCTCACATTATAAAATAATATAATATTATGTATTGTAATAAATTACTATTATGTACCAACGTTTCTTGGAAGGTAATAAAGTTCAAAATATAATTCTGAATTCAAATAGGTGGTACCTATTTGAAATAATTTTAAAATATTTTTTACATGTTATTTATTTTGTGCAAATAGAAGTTGTTATTATAATCTAGTTTGTAAAGTACAATGATAACCACAGTGAATTGAATTTTATTTGAAACTCACGATGATTATTTATTAATTTGTATTCAATACAGATTGGTGTTATTATTGTGTGTAGAGTAATTATATAGTGCAAAATAATATGTATATGAGGTAACCTATTTTGAGGTAAATCACTTTACTAAAGTGCCAGTGCAATGTAGGTATGGGAAAAGCGTGGAAAAGTTGGCAATTAAAACATTTGAAAAGGAGACAAATTTAAAAGTAAATCATGGTGGGTTATTTGTAGACAATATATTGCCATATATTGGAGCATCGCCAGGTATATGAATTCAATATATAATTTTAATAATAATAATTAAACAGTAGTATAAAAGTATATATTTTTTAGATGGTGTTATAGATGATGGCGCAATATTAGAAATTAAGTCGCCTTATTCTGCTAAAGATTGTGCCACTGTACAAGAAGCTATTCAAACTGGAAAGGTTGATTTTTTAATTTAAAATTTTTTTATAGGGATTATAATAATATAGTTATATAGTTAATAGTTATATATCTACGTTTTGTATAGATCACTTATTTAACTAAGGATAAAAATGATCGTATATTTTTAAAAAAAGACCAGTTACTTTTATCAAGTTATCGGCCAATTGTACTTAACAAAAAAACAGTATCGTCACTTTGTAGTATTTACAAAGCAATGGATACATATAGAGAAGATTGAATACGATTTCGACTACTGTCACAAAAAAAAAATGGAAATTCAATTAAAAAGGTAAAATATAATATACAAACACAATACACATTATATACATATATATATATGTGCGTGTGTGTTTAAATTTATATACATGTATTAATAATAGGTTTATCTTATAAAATAGTGCTACCTATAATCTGTATGTAATTTAATATAATAGTTGTATTAGTAGATTTTATAACAATTTGCCATTTTTATACACAACTATGAACTATTATAATCAGATACCAATATTGAATATTAACCAATTTATTATTTTTTTTTTTAATACAGATTTTACTACGAATGCATTTTGCTTGAAATCATAGACCCACAATATGGCAAACGATTATTAAAAAGTGATATTGTTGATCCACATTTCATTGTGGAAAATCGAAAAAAAAAATTAGTAATAAGAAATTAATATAATGTTTTCAGGAATTATTATAAAAACATTAATTAATTTTATTGTTATCTGATATCAATCCAGAGTATTTTATTTTTAAAGAGTTAAAATATGTTTTTGTAATTAAAAGTAAAGTTGGATCAAGATTTTCAGGAATACATTTTGGTGTTGTTTATTACGTATAAAATATTTTGGAAAAGTAAAAATGATAGTAGAACAATCTAAGTTGTGATGAAAAATACTTTTTCTCGTCTAAATATTAGTGTATGTACTAATACAATTATGCTAAAAGTGACTTAAATTAATCATTGTTAGCTCGTGGGTAAGCGCGAATAGAAATATTAAGACGGTAGTATTTACGTTTTATATTCACTCGTAACGTACCAGACGAACGTTTATGAAATAATATACTTTGCTCCCGAATAAGAACTTGTCGGACCATCCGCCGACTGCGAGTAATAGGCATGGCCGAATCGTCGCGTGCCTCCGCCGCGCAAAAACACCGAAAAGCGCATTCTCTCGGCCGTTGTATACGTTTCACATTCAGTGAGACGTCCTCTTAAGTACACTATTATTTGTTATATTCGTACCCCCAAAATACAGGCTAGCCGGTCTCGGGTTAGCGAAACTAAGCTAAGCCCGGTGATGCTTCTATTGCACTTGGATGGGTGACCGTTTAGAGCCGTAATTTTTTTTGCAATTTTTACTGGTCGATTTCTTTTATTATTATTTTTTTTATAACGATCAATAATCTTTTACAATACATTTCAGGGTTAATTCAATTAATATTGTTCCTGGCTACCTGTTATATAATAATAATAATAATAATAATATTTCTTTATTACGGAAATAAATTCCAATTACAGTTTTTTTTTTTTATTCATATAATATATATATAATATATTGTACACGTACATTAACAGTAAATGAGTTATATATAACAATAATTTTAATAACAATGATAATAATAATAATAATAATAATAAAATACTTAAAATTTAAAGAGCAAATAGGTATTAATATCATACAATAAATATTTAAATATTTAAATTTCTATAATAAAAAATAAAATGAAATAAAAACGAGATATTAATTTTATTTCTAGTACCTAATTTGTTATGTATTTCTTAGAACATTTGACATAAAAGTATTTAGAGAATTACCAAAAAAATCAATATTTTTTATAGAGTTGCCTGTGGACATTAAAATATTTGATGGAGAATTTCGCATATAGTTTGTAGCTGAGTGTTTTATGTAGAATAAATTTACAGATCAGTGGTTTATTGAATTTATTTTAAAATTTATATTTTGTAGTAATTCCGGACAATCAATCATATTATTTAGTAATTTAAATAAAAATTTTGATTTAATTTGCATAAATCTTTGTTCTAGTGATTGCATATTAAAAAAATCGGATTGTAACATTATAATCAGAATGGGGTGCTCTATAAACAAAACATTGATAGCATAAAAATCTGATAAAATTATTTTGAATTTTGTTTAAATCTTGGATTTGCGTTACTAAATATGGATGCCAGATTAGGAGTGCATAATCAAAATGTGAACGGATTAGTGAGTAGTATAATATTTTTAACGCAGATTCATCTCTAAAGTTTCGACATGTTCGTTTTAAAAAACCTAGCTTTTTTGACGCTTTATTTCTAATATAATATACATGGTCCTTAACAGATAGTTTGGAGTTAAATTTTACACCAAGATCGTGTACTGTAGAAATTTTTAATAAATTTATATTACCCAACGAATAATTTAACTGAATAGGTTGTCTTTTCAAAGAAAATGTAATATAGAAACATTTTTTTAAATTCAAGTGCATAGCATTTTGCTGGCACCATTTATACATATTATTTAAATCTAATTGTAGTTCAATAGCGTCTTTTGTGCAACTAATATTTTTGAATATCTTTGCATCATCAGCTAATAATAATATCCTAGAATGAGAGATCACATCCGATATATCATTTACAAAAAGGCAAAATAATATTGGGGATAAATGGTCTTGGGGGACACCGGAAGTAACGAGAATTTGTTCAGAGACATAATTTTTATATTTTACAATTTGGGTGCGTCCAGAGATGAAAGAATAAAACCAAGAAAGAAGTGGTTCAGTGAATCCATACGTTTTCAATTTATTTATTAATAATTTATGATTAACCCTATCGAAGGTTTTTTCCATATCGGTATATATGACATCAGTTTGTGATTGCATTTCAAAAGAATCCAAGATTGCGTGTTTAAATATGCACAAATTTGTTATTGTTGATCTGTTTTGCCTAAATCTATGTTGGTCATTTGATAATAATTTATTGCATAAAGGTGTGATAATATTATTCACCAATTTTGAAAATAATTTAGGTATTATTGACAATTTAGATATAGGACGATAATTGTTTATTAAACATCTGTTGCCTTTTTTGAAAATTGAGGTTATATATGAGGATTTCCATTGTTCTGGAAAGATACCTGATAACAATGACTTATTAAATAAAAAGGTTATAGCTGGAGTGAGTATGAATGTACACTCCTTTAAAAATAATGGCGAAATTTCATCAGGACCAATCGCTGTTTTACAACTAATATTCCAAAGTTCATTGAAAATATCTATCTGTTTTAATTCAATTTTATTAATTGTTTCGATATTATTTTCTATTAAATTAATTTCTGGGCAGGTTACTCGTATATCGTTTGTGACGTATGTATTAGAGAAGTATTCTTTAAATAAATTAACAATATCGTTACCATTATTAACTTCTTTATCTAGGTATGACATAGTGTTTGGTAATTTGTGACTATTTTTATTATTTTCATTTACAAATTTCCAAAACAATTTTGGATTTGATTTAACCGCATTCTGTGAAATTTGTATGTGTAATGTATAATCACGATGCCTCAAGTGCTTACATTTGGTTCGATGATTAGAAAATATCTGATAATTTGTTATGTTGTTTGAGTACTTATAAATATTATGAGCAATTTTTTTTTGTTTTATAAGAGTTCTTAGTTCCTTACTAAACCATTTCGGATATTCGGATTCGCAAATTTGAATTTTAGGAATAAAGTGATCCATAATATTACGAATATGATAATAAAATAAATTTAAACAATTTTCGATGCTATTTTTATTAAAATATTCTATAAAATTAACATTTCCTAGATATTTAATAATTGAAATGTAATTACCTGCACGCCAATTATACGTATAATCATAACAAGGTAGATAATTTGTAATATGATGTGTAAAAGTAACAGTTATTGGAGGGTGATATATATCAATAGGCATAATTGGATTAATACATAAATCGACATCAGTAGTGGTGGAATTTTAATAAATTGGAATTAATTAAACCAGTGTCAAGACTATACAGTATACCTGACTCGTACGGTCATAAACTGATAGATAGATAATAGATAGTAATAGATCTCTGACTATACACGGATCGGTTCAGCCACGCGCGGTCGCGGTATTTATCCGTTTTTAAATAATTAATAACAATACAATTTTATAATTTCTAATATTCTCTAATTTCTATTTATTTAAATTGTTGTTGCCATTAGTCGCATTTAGATAGAAAACGTGTCTGCGCAAACGATATGTTCGACACCATATAATAAAATATCAATATATAAAAATAAATGATCCATATATACATATATCAAAAACGTTCATTTTTCGACTTTTACTCTTGATTAAATTATAACGTTAAGTGCGTCCACATCGTCCGGCGCATTTTATTGATGTATCACCTTTTTTCTACCACTATATTATCCGACTCAATCAATGTACGAGTATATATATATATATATAACCTTTTTGAATCCCATCCTTTTTTTTTTGGCTGCGATCTCTGGCGCAGTTGACGCATACCTGTATTCCTTTTTAATTTTTTTTTTTTTTGACCATGTTTTTTTTAATCCGGTATAATAGTATACATTTAAATGAGTACCCAAACGTTTCTAAATCGATTCCGGGTTTCCTCATTGATTGCTTTCATTATACAGAATTGTTTTCTTCGAACTGCCTAAAAAGAAATATAAGTTTCCTTTTATTGTATTTAATGAAAAAAAAAATCCCAAGACACGTAGATCAAATTTAATAAGAAACGTGGTCGTATCTATACACATTTTACTGAAATGCTATTATTTTGTTTTGAATATTACTCATGCAATGATTAGTCATCAAGTCTGCGCTTGTATCAGAAAAAAGGACAAAAGGTTATCTACACATTTCAGAAATATTTATATATATATTACTGAATAGTTATTATACTGTGTATATATATATATATATATATAAATATACTCTTCATATATACAGGGCCATATTTATGCAAGGACAAATGGGACATTTGCACTGGGCCCACTCGAAAGAGGGGCCCACTGACTTCAGCCTTATAAAATTAATTATATACCATTTTTATCATATTTTTGGAAAACACAATTTTACTTGGATATTTTTTTGTGTATAAAGTATAATGGGGATTTCGCGAAAACGATGGCTTTAATCAACATTGACGATAACTTAAATTCATTAAAGATATGAAAATATCACATGCATTTCCAAACTTGGAAACGTGTCTACAAATTTTTCTTACAATGCCTGTTACAAATTGTTCCAGTAAACGATCATTTTCTTCAATAAAAAGAATTAAAAATAGATTACGATCTACATTGAGTCAAGAAAATATAAACGCTCTGGGAATATTATCTATTGAACGTTATATCACAGCAAACCTAAATTTTGATGATGTTATTGACCACTTTTCTAAGCAAAAAGCAAGGAAATGTTTGTGAAAACTGAAATAAAATTAGATTTATAACATAAAACGTAAAGACATTTAATTTGATACCTATATAATATTTATTACCTATATTATATACCTAATATTTATTCTATGATCCAACTACTCATATACTCGTACTAATTATATACAACATTAATTTAAAAATATATTATGCGTACATTTTTATTTTAGCATTGAAGAAAATAGAGATGGACAATTTGGGGCCCAAAATTGTAAAATATACTGGGCCCACAAATTGGTAAATCAGGCCCTGAATATATAGTATATGCATTATGCATACATTATATACATTATATACATAAACACTGAACCGTACTTATTTGTCTGCTTAGACCAAAATCGATTAATACAGTTACTTCTGGACACATCACATTGACATTCGATAACAATTAAAATGGCAAATCTAAGTCGTAAGTTGGCCGCACTTCCATGTAGACATTCGTCCTTTTTATACAATAATGATGTTGTCAAAAATAAACATGGGTCCTTATTCTCAAATTTGTCAAAACGTGAAAATGGCCTTTCTCGCACCGAGTTACAGATTTATATTAAAATTTATATTTTATTTATTTCAAAGATTCTCATTTATATATGTTTCATTGTTATTTGTAAGATAACCGTTGTCAACAATGTGAACCCCGGTCGTAAAGAACGCACGCTTAATCTTATTTTTTCAATCGTATATTATTTAAAAACATAGGTTGAAAACTGTCAAACGTCTAATGTGTTTTAGAGACGACTGCACACAATGCGCACGATAATAGGTCGTCAATATTGTAACATTATGCACCCCAACAAGAAATGGTAATTGAGTTATTACATGTGATAATGTATACAAAAAAAAAAAAACATGTTTTAACCATGAGAGCATTTTTATTTTGTTTAAACTTTACGTAACGATATATGTGATTGTAACTATAACTTATAAATAAAATATTTCGTATTATAATCCAGCATGCGTATACTTCTGAATAAAATTACATATTATGCTTCGATGACCTTATTTGGGTCGTGTGTAAGGTCAGACATGTACTAATCAGTTTAGATTATAATGTTTAGGTGTATAGACTATATTATTAAAACTCATATAATAGTCGTTTATAGTTCTAGGTATACAGGAATCCTACATACCAACACCATTTTCATGCATTATTGCACTCGAGTATACTGTAGCAAGTAGCGTACATTAATCTTAAACCTTATATTTTATCCGTGGATAATGTATTTTAATTTGTAACCAATATAATATAATTATGTACCTACCCTTTTCACCTTGTCTCGTGTCGGAACATAATATCCCCCCGGTAGAGTAAACTGGTGTTCATGATGTGTCTATGTATATTGTATAAAGTATCTATACATACTGCACTCATCTATTACAGCAATAACGAATAAACCGCAATAATACTGCTCTCGTGCGAAGCCAGCGCGGAACAGCTACTTTAATGTATTTAGTAATAGACAATAGTTTTTAATTGCGTAAAGTTATAACTTATCAGTAATCATAAATTATTAAGCAGAGATTACCTATATAAACGCTATTATAGAGTCGATAAAAATAATTTACCTAAAATCATAATTACGTTTATTTGATGGCGCAATTCTAGTTTGTCCGACACATTTTAATTCAATTTAACGATGTTCGACTGGATAAAATAAGGTCTTGTAATAATTTATGTCCTGTATTAGCTATTTCGATTATGAACAAAAATATTATTCGATTAATGGTATCATACGTGGCGCTGAAACGGAAAACAGGTAGATTGAACAGGTATAGCTCGAGGGTTGCAGGTTGTAAGCAATGCGATTGCATACGAACGCAGAAATGTTATTTGTTTTTTGGACCGGGTGCATTTTTGCACACCCTTATTTCGGATAAAACTCGTTTGAGCACATTTATCATTTAAAGATCGTGTTGCTGCGCCGCCGCGTTAGGCCGGCCTCCTGAATTTCGTCTTCTTACGACGGAGGTGTTTTGTTGGGATTTATTATTTATTATTAATTTACTATCCATTTTTTTGACATTCATAAATATATATATATATATATACATAATATATTACATATTATACTTTAATAATCTTATTGGGATCTTGTGTAAGGCCAGGCATATAGTAATTAGTTTAGATTATAATATTTAGATGTATGAATTATATTGTTATTAATTATAATATGTATATATTTATACATGTTACTATAAGTATAAATATATACATAATAAAAAATATAATAAAAAGTATAATTAAAAAATTCTGTTTTTTTTTGTGATAAATGATTGGCAACAATCTAGTCTATTGCATTATATAACTTACTAATAGCCTACACCACGGTATGACATTTTTCATTGTCCATTTCTGATTGCTCGAAAAGATGACGCAATACTGTCATAAAATATTTTGCTTTTTTCGACGATATTACGAACAACTTCCTGCAGATACGTCGTTTTAAAATTTGTTATTATTCCTTGTTCCAGTGGTTTCAGGAGAGTCAAAGTGATGTTGGGAGGTAAAATATGAATTTTGATATTTGTAAGACTAGGAAAATTATTATATTGTAATATCATAACAATGGCGTGTACTGTGTACATGGTTTATAAGCCGGTGGGCCCCCATGACATTTTCAACATCTGCGTATATACATGTCATAAATTATTGCTGTGTCAGACGACGCTTTCAAAACTCTTTCATGCTCATTGAAAGCAACCGTAACAAATCGAAAATTCTACTACGACAAAAACCCAATATCGTCTGTAAACAAACTCTCGACCAACCCCGCACTAAGAGTGCTCAGTATGATAATATATTTCGACTCTATTGATGTTATCGGACCTAGTCGAATGCAAGGTCGAGTCGAATGCGGGTGGACAATATACGTATAAGTATAAGTATATTATATAGTGACGCCGAGGTGTGGGACGGATGTACCCCTGCTGTCGTAAACCATTTTTTTTGATCTTCTTTTTCTTCTTCGTGTGTACACGCCGCTTACAATCGATCGAACATATGTTCATAATACTATTATGGCAAATACATATATGTACGACGTGACTTAATAAAATTTAATTTCCAAAGATTTCGAGAAAACGTTTTCAAAAGAACGCATAAATAATATGTTACTAGGGACATGCATTTATTTGTAAAAAAAATACTCAAAAAGTAACGACGCACATGTGTTAATGATTTCTGAGAAATACGAATCGAATAATGCGATAGACAGAAATATAGCAAAAATAATATTACTATAGAGTTAATAATATTAAACTTTTTAGAATTATATGTATAAAACGCAAAATTATATCAACATGCTACACGTTGAAACGTTTTGAACATTTTCTGAAATAAGTCCATGTATACGTTATATAATTTTTAACAATGTACTACTTTATGTTAACATTAAATACGTAATAATAATGTTAGTACATACATTGTAGCTGTAATTTTTGAAACTGCCGAAGAGTTGTTATCATTATCGCCGTATTTTCAATATAATATAATCGGTTTTAAAAATTAATGAGTTCAAAAGGCCATTTAAAGGATAAACACATTCATAAAAGTGATTAATCTGTCTGGTACATGGTGATCCGAGTAAAAGGTCAAATTAACATGATTAACATAACATCGGGTTCTGGATTTAATTTTTTGATTATAAATAATATGTTGCTTATATTACTCAAAATAGATACTAATCATAGTATATACAAAAATAATCCCATTTTTAAATAAACCAAACAACTACGGATCATATAAACTGATTAGTGATTACTAATAATATTATTTATTTATTGTGATTTGTCATTTGTGTGCATTTGTAGTGTAAACTGTTGCAGACGAATGACGTCTGCAACATTTTATTTATTACAATCTACTATTCAATTACATTTACTCTTATTTTAATACATTTTTTATAACTAAAATATTTATTAAATTTGAAAAATGAATACGGAAATGTTAATTGAATTGGTCAGAAAGCGACCTTGTTTATATGATAATATGAGTATCAAAAAATACAGCGATCATGCATATAAAGAAACCATTTGGAGAGAAATCACTGCTATATTAAAACAACCCGGCATGTAAAACACTTTATTACAAACAATCTATAATCCTATTCAGAATGTGGAATATGGCTATTTTTTTTAGTACTACTTTCAAGTTATAGGTGTAGATATCACTTTTTTCAGTTTTAACTTATGTAAATGTTTGTATGGTTATTATGAATACTACTAGGTTACTTATCGGGTGCCACGGTCGTCCGTAAATACGCAAAAACAAAACATTTTTGTTCCTAGATCGGAATCGAACCCACTATACCGTGATTATAGGTTTTATGAACTGATCATTACGCTATATGCAAAAGAACGGGACGTGACAGCCGACAGTGACGACTGATAGTGACGACCGACCGTGACGTGCGATAATCTTTTTTTTCGCACCCTCTATAAAGAAGTTGTGCTTCACCATAGCGTCCGATTAACGATAAAAACAGTCGGCGCGATATCGCACATTTGAGTAATTGCCTCCCCGACTGATATAGTGATATCCCAACAAAAACACTTCGTTGAACTGGGTGTAGAAAATTGCCAAGTCAAAAAAAAACTCCAGTAATTATTAAGACATGTTCGTTCTAATATAATATACTGGGACATAATTATTAATGTATGAATATTTACTGTCAAAATATATTCTCGCAAAGTAAATAAATCATTAAGATAGAATTTTATTTATTTAGAATAAGATAAATTTCGGGGAAATAAAGAAGTACCCTGAAATTTGGAACTTGAGTTGTGAGTTATATCATGACAATATGACAGGGTAAAAAAACGATCTGCTTGGATTAATACCCAGTATTAATATACGTACCCAGTAACGCCTGTTTTTCTTCAACAAATACTTTTTATAAACTTAATATGCAAAAACTACCCGTTTTTGGTTGTACACTTCCATAATCAGTAGTCACTTCGCGTAGTGTATCGACACAATTGTCGTAGTTAAAAACGTCGGTGTTCAAGCGGTGCCGCGCTTCAAAATAACGCACATGTATACCGAGCCTTAAAGGACCATCCAACTCAAACAATTGTCTTGAGCTTAAATTATAGTATATAGTATGACGAAAAAAATGATACCTCTAAAATTCGTTTGTGACTATCCGTTCGCTAGTTACGCGTGCATTGCGCGTGACGTCACGGATTCATTCGCCGCGGCGGCGGCCATATATAATGCACAGCAACATTTATCCATTTTTTGGTTTAACGTTAAGTACAGTGCCGCAACAATTGGGTGTGCAAGGTGTGCGATGCACACGGGCCCCCGGTTCTTAGGGGCCTCCCAAACCATAAGCTAAAAATTGAAGATTGTCCGTTTCAAAATGAATTTAGCCTATATTGGTATTCTTTACTTCCTCGTGGCTCGTACCTCGAAAGTTTTTTTATTTTTTTGTAATTGTTTTCAATGAATTTATTATTATTTATTAGCATAAGTAGATGATAATTAATATCATACAAGCTTCATTGGATCTGTAAATAATTCGGTTTTATAGTAAACGGATATTGATGATATCAGTAATATTATTTTTCATGGAAACCTGGTGCGATAGTAAAAGCATGGTTGTTATATTATTATAATAGTATTTAGTAGTTTAGTACCTATTTATAGTTTTGTTGTTATTTTATGTTGCCTGTAATGTTGCTATTATCGATTATAGTCACTTAATGAGGACTTCAATTTTATTGACGTACAGATTATTATAGGAATAAAATTACGAAAATGATATAGATAATATTAAAGGTATGACATAATTTGTAGAATATTAGTCATTATCGCAGGGGCCCTCTCTGTTATTGCGAAATATTTCAAATAATTATTGTATGGATACTAGACTTGGATCACTGAATTAAGTTGTTCATTATTTTTTTGATTATTCGTTATACTAATTTATAGAGGAGGTATTTAGAAGCTCAAATTTTAACATTGTTAAAAAAAATTTCATTTTTACAAAAATATCATTTACTAGTTGTAAAATAGACGAACGGGATATGAGTAAGACACTTAAAAATAAGTTGGAATCGAGTGAATTTGTATTATATGTATAGGAAAATATTTTAAGATGTTTAAATACTGTATCTAAAATGTTACAAAGTACTGATATTTCATTAGAAAATGCCTCTATGCTTCTTGAAAAAGCAATTCAAAATATGCAAAATATGCGAAATGACTACAGCACAATATGATCAGAATCAAAACAATTATGTGATAAATGGGGAATTGAAATTTCATTTCATTCTTCTAGACCAAAGTTCCATAAAAAAGTTTTTGGAGAGATTGACGGTGACCGGAGGTTTGATATTTCTCAAGATACATTTAGAATTAAATCCATCTAATCTACCCATTACTTTTAAGGAACTATTCAGGTTTACAGTACCTACTTTATTCGTAAGACATTGAGTAAAAATATTTTGTTCAGTATAAATGGTGTACCACTTACAAAATGTTTGATAGTAAATAAAAGGACAAAGACAAATAAATATATATACTTACAATGTATGTTGTATTCTTAATGTACGTTACTTATTACTAGGAAGCGGATTTATATGTATTTAAAACTAAAAAATATGTACAACTATATGTATTTATTTTTATCCAAATATGTAATTAAAAATACACGATATGTAAAAAAAAAAATCAATTTTTAATAAATACTATAAGTTATAGGTACATTATACATTTTCGTTTTGATAAAACGTAAGAAAGATGTAATAAATTATATTTTGAAATAATCTTTTAAATAAATAAATTGTAATGCTTCAATATCTTGGTAGACAAACGCGATCAATAGTAAATATAAATCTAACATTTAATATAGAACGTATAGAAAATTTCTGTCTTCGAACATTTTTTTTCACACCAAATTGTGTTTGGTCGATCGTTTTTAAACACAAAACATTACCACTTCGATTAGATACATTTTTTATAACACACGTTGAGTCAATCATTGGTTCGATTAATTTAATGAACACGTCACCAGTTCAATTAAAAAATAGTAAATCGAATATTGCACCTGGTATCAAGCGATCAATTTCAGAAGTGCAAGACGAATCCGAAAAAAATATTATTGATTTTACAGAAGACTGGATGGGATTAGGAGAACCCAAAACTAAAAAATCAAAATATATAGTAAAAGACCCAACGATAATCTACTCCAACGACAATAGCCGCACAAGAAATTCGGTCATAGGCGTTTTACGAAATGGATCTATTTCGGAATTAAAAAGTATATATATTGAAAATAATTATGTGTCTGTTGTAAATACCTGTACATTCGACTCAATATTACAAGTAATGTTGTGTACTTACGCAGATAGCGAACATTATGGAGAATTCGTTGAAAATAATATACAATATATTTTTATGGAACTAGTATCTCATGCTATACGTGATGGTATAACCGTACAAACATATAAGAAGCGAGCTTTGTTCTTAAAGAATTTATTTACAATTCAAAATAATGATGAAATGGTAGTAATCAATGCAGCTTGTACGGCACAATTCATGGTGAAAAAAATGTTTGAACATTTTCCTTCAATCACTGAACAAACAACATGCTCTCGTTGTTTATTTTCAAATTCAAAATATCATATTTCGGTAATAGCAAATTTACCCACTGAAAATTTATTGTTCTTACCAGATATTTTAGAATCATACGGTATGGATCAGATTTTGTGTAAAAATTGTGATGTGATACTTGATAGGAATATCGTATTCAAAGAACATTTACTAATTGAACCTGTAGTACCAATGACAAAAGACCAAAGAGCTAAGAATAATTTAGACCTTAATATTCAGTTGAAAAATGTGAATAAAACCTTAAAATGTCAAGGCAATGTTTTCTTTCTCAGAGGTCTTATTTGTTTCATTCCTTCGCTAAGTAACCTTGAAAACGCGATAGGACATTACATCGCGTATTGTTATAAATATTGTAAAAACACATGGGAAAAGTACGACGACTTAACGATTAAACCTAAAAGTGTCAGACCCACTACAGAAGCTCAGAATTGTCAATTTTTAATTTATACAATTTAGGACGGACTTGTATGATACATATTAATTTTTTTTTTTTGTACTGAATTATTATATAGTTGTAAGTTTATTATAATTATTTTGTATTACCAGTTATCACTATTTATTATATATTAATTTACACGACAACAAAATAAAGTTTATATTATGTTATTTGTTGTACTTGACCAAATAAATAAATGTTTTTATGTTTTTAGAATTTTTAAATTAAGATTATATTTTGATGTAATATTATAATAATACAGTTTTTAATATATACAATTTAGGACGGACTTGTATGATACATATTAATTTTTTTTTTTTGTACTGAATTATTATAATTCTTTTGTATTACCAGTTATCACTATTTATTATATATTAATTTACACGACAACAAAATAAAGTTTATATTATGTTATTTGTTGTACTTGACCAAATAGATAAATGTTTTTATGTTTTTAAAATTATTAAATACATATTATATTTTGTTATTTTCACTTATAAGTTGTACTTAATAACAGTTTTTAAGTTGATTAACTATTTAACAAACAAATTGTATACATTTAATCAAGACTAACACGATCCAACAAGCTACTAGCAATTATCACTATTTATATAAAATGTAGTTACATGACAACAAAATAAAGTTAAATTTATGCTTACAACAAACAAATTGAAGTAAACAAATTTTATTTAAAATTTTTTTTTTATGAATTTTTTAATAAACTTTTAATTCGACTGTGATGTTGGTATTGTATATAGTACTATAAATATTCAACATTTTATACTTTTCCGAACATTTCTTATGTTGTCCATCAAATGTAAGTATAGTTGAATATAATTAAAATTAAAAAACCAACTATTCATGGTTAATATAAAAGGCTTTTAATAATATTTAAAAAATACATGTAACATCAATATTAAAATTAGAACGTAAATACAGATGAATAAATATATCAAAATATGCTGTATAAGAACTGATAACTATTATTTTGCAAACAATTATTTATTTTAAATTTAAATAATTAACAAACTGAATACCAATTTATAAAACATGTATGCAATTTGAATTTGGGAAGGGGTCAAAAAATTTATGTTAACTGCACTAACCTGAAAACCCGGTACAAATGGACACAGAAGTAGAACATACGAGTATATGGCCATAATATGGAAATGGTCCTCTTTGGTACTATTTGATAAAAATGTATAGATTTAATCGGGCAAAAAACATATTAAAACAGCCTTAGATTTAGGATAGCCAAAAATAAATTTACCACCTTATAATAAATATCATCAGTTTAGTCAACAATTACGTTTACACGATATATATCTTTTATATTGGCTCCACTCTTGATTTGAACTATTTATTTCAAATTTACTAAGACTTATATCGACAGTAATACCCCCTGCACCGTAAATCGACTATAAGTCGGGAACAGGGATGGAACAAACGACGGGATTTTCGGAACAAACAAGAACAAACGAAGAACAATCGAAAGCCCTGGGTTTGGTTCCAAAATTCGGAGGTGGGGGTGCTGGCATTTCCCCGGCACCCCCACCGTAAATCGACTATAAGTCGGGAACAGAGATGGAACAAACGACGGGATTTTCGGAACAAACAAGAACAAACGAAGAACAATCGAAAGCCCTGGGTTTGGTTCCAAAATTCGGAGGTGGGGGTGCTGGGGAAATGCACCTCCTTTAAGGTACGGTTTCCAAGCTGCGACTGGTCATTGCGTGTGTATGGGGTTTCCTACAATACGACTGAATGCTGCGGCTGGCATTTATTATCAGTTTAATTTAGTCTAGCTCGATATTTCGTTGTGCACACGCGTACCTATATTTATTGTTAATTTGTCGTTACAGATTTATAAAAATGGAACAAGTAATATACGCATATTTCGCAAACGTTTTTTACAATCTTCAGCTATAATAAGATTAAGGCGCATGTGCTCATGATAAAATAATATAATATGCGTAATGCGTATAGTTTACGTATTACCTGAACGCGGTTATTTTGAAACGTTACAAAGTCCCCGTCGACTATCGAATTGGCTACCAAAGACTAAATATTATCTTTTTCAAATTAATGATTCTCAGTTAAGTATATGGTAATATGTATTATAACCTCGGACACACACACACACACACACACACACACACGCATATAATGGATTAATTTAAAATTATCAAATCGTCAATATTGCTCTAACGATAGTCGATAACGCAATAAACTGCAAATCTAACGACTGTACGTCTGTACACACACGTATATATATAAATTCAACAATGGTTACTAATTACAACTGATTAAAATAATGTTCTCCGATTATTACGTACTCACGCACTTCGTAAATACCATATACACACGGTTCAATGTAAAACGTTCATGCGGTATACGGTTAAAATATAATATTTTAATTTCTAACATTTATAATATTTTTTCGTCTTAGGAAAAAAAAACATTTCTATTCATATTAGCTGTGGTCGAAATCTAAGTCTGTTAAAAAGGGAAAGAAAATATAAGTGTGGTGTAGTAGTAGTACTTTGCGGAGAATATAGCTGGGACCCAACTGGTGTATATAATATTTCAAATTTTCATTACTTTTTGTACTTATTTAGTTATAGGAACAATTTCAAATTTAGGTAATCATTATTTATTTATTTTTTGGTCAAGTATGTGTATGATTAATTTGACACAAGAAATACTTTGTAATAATTATTGTAAACTCACCTTCAACATCCATAATTGCATGAATAAAAATTAGTTATTGAAGACACGCTAAGGTTTATTTTTTCTACGAAACCGAACGAAACGACCGCGCACAATAATACAGGCGACTGCAATCATCATCATTAAAATAACTGATAAATACTATCGTAAATGTAATCTATGTTAGTAATAAAAATTGAACATGATGAATTTAAGTTACACTGTGTATTAATTATTAACCCGGTTCTCTTCAATAACATTACAGAACGATTTAGGTACCCGAATACCTGATCGATATTTTACAGTTTTACACTAATTCACTAAAACTAATGTATAATTTTTTTTTTTATTCATTTTGCTTTTATCCAAGACATAATATTATAGACATATATCGCGCTACATTGGTGTTATATTCAAATCATGAAATCGGTTGTAAGAAAATATTTTTTATTACACATTCAAACAAATTAAGAAATGTAGATAATTTTTATTCGTTTGTAATTGTTGGAAAACTAGTTACGAGAAAAAAATAAATCTTAAACGCTTATTTCGACACGCGTGTAACCGATGTCTTTACAAATAGTTCCTACACATTAATAAAATATTATACATAGGAATAATATTTTTAATTTTGCAAATCTTGCATATTTAGCTCATTTTTCTTAATAAGTACATTACGTATTTTGTTGTACTATTTGTATTGTTCACACATATTATACAATGTCTAATATGAATTTTCTAGAAATTGGAAGGCAAATCGATTAAAATTATTATATATTGTTTGATAATTTATCAAATTTTAATATAAACGCTCAGCTTTATGAATTTGTTATGACAAAAATGTGCTTTGTCAACGTTTCAAATTCAAATGCTTAAAAAATTCCAATCACTACACAAAGTTTCATCAATAGAATTCTGCAACAAAGTTTTTAAATGCTCGCAATTATCATTTATCATTGTCATATAATTATTATTTTGGTAATCATCGTATCTGATATTCCCTAAGCATGTGGTATTGTTTCGACGTCGACAATAAGACGTTTTCCTGCTGTCGAACATTTTTTTCAAGATATTTATTCGAAATTAAAATATTTGCGAAGTTAACAAAATAAAGTATTTTTAAATATATTATTATAGATTATTATTTATTAAATACTCACCAGAAAATATAATTTGTTAGGTATTATAGTGTACTTATGTTAAATATGTAATGTCGACGGTAGATAGTTTACTAATTTACTATGTTCGTTAATTGACCGGTAGACCGCATATTATAATTTATAGGTATACCATGTACGATAGCCCGGATTTTGTGGGCATTTGCACATTTGCACTATTGGTCTGTGATGATGAGCAATGTCAGCTATACACATTATTATTGCTACGTAGAATAAAATAAACGATATTTTATCTTGCTTTTTAATAATTTTTTTTTAAATACTTTTTCGGTCTTTTGTTACTTTTAAGTTGATTTTTTTGTTCTTAATAACAATCTTACAAAATTTTGTTCTAGTTCTACGTACTTGAAATATTTGGGATATCGATATTTATTTTTATGTCGTATATTGTGTTTTAAGGTTGTGGATAAATCGCTTTTAAAAATGTTTGCTTTAATGTGCTAAATAATAGTAAGTATACATACTTGTCGTTTCATCGAATTTGTAGAAATAGGAAAATAATTGAGTATCGGAAAATAAGAAAACTTATTGGACAAAAATGTTAGGTTTTAAACCTTCAAAACTCTATCTGTAGTCTCATAAGGTTGTAGGTAAATATCAATAAAACGATTTACGGAAGACATGGTGAAATTCAAATATTCGCGCCCATTTCAGTGGATATCGAAAGTAGTTTCTCAATTTATAAAATTATTTGATCAGATCGCAGACGCCGTTTTTTATTTAAAAATATTAAAAATATAAATTTTATAATTATATATTATTTTTAGATAATAACTACACCTTAAAGGTGCTTATTGGTTGGTTGAATGTCGATATCAAACTTTTAAATATTTATAACATTTTATTTAGTATTTAATTGATAATTAGAATTTAGAATTGCTTAGTGACTTATAACCACTCATTAAATGATTGTCATAAATATGACTAATGAATGCATATAAAAAATAACGAAATTAAAACAAACTTAATACGTTTACTGTTTATTGTTGATAGATGGAACCGATTCTTAAGCGACAGTCGCTGCGGCGCGTGCGGCTGTGTGTGCATATACGATATATTATGTGCATATCGTATATTATATTATACATATTGTGTAGTACATATAATACATTTTTTCATATTTGGAAATTTTATACTTGAACTAGTTGTAATATCGTTCTCTATTATATTTAAGACGTACGTGTATTGATCTCTACTTAATCTAAAAAATTCCCGAAATTTACTCTCATCTCTCCACAAATGTTTTTCAATGAGAATACTGAAGACACCTTCTGTTTTCCTAGTTAAAAAGAGCTCATGCGCCTTGTTCGATTTGTTAAAACACTACCCTATTAATAATTGTCTGTTCTTCATCTACTTCTTGTAAAAGAAGTAAATTTAAAATTAACTTTTGTTTTTTGTTTAAAGACATTTTGAAAAAGAAACAGATTATGTAAAATTAACTATTGTAAAATACGTCTAGTTGCTAACAGGGAATTTCTGCAAATGGTTCGTCGCGGCGCGGCAGCAGTCGCGCGGTTATAGGAATCACACCTTAATTTAATATTATAAATTATGTTCTACATTTTTTTTTTGATCTATTTTATTCGTTAAAATGGTGGTATGTAAATATAATTACTTCGAATAACTGTCCTTAAACATGTAATTTTTCATTCACCAATCTGTGATGAGCGACCGAAATTTGTATCGGTCGCGCATTAGACACCGTACCTGTACCAAAAGGGTAGCGTCACACTAACGCAGTTGCACCGCGCGGTTTCTTTCGTGAGTACCTTCACATGTGTACTTATGGAACGTGACACACTTGGGCGTTTCCACCGCGTTCGGTTAATATTCGCTTAATTCCGCCATTTGTAGTGTCGTGTCGAGGAAGTGTCTTTCTAACGGCGGTGAATTTCGGTTCGATAGTCGCGAGTTTACCCGCGAACTATTGTTCGATCCACGAAATTCACCGTTACCTGTCAGTCTATCACACTGGAAGGCATTGAAAGTAAGGTTTCGCACTTCGTCGTCTATGTACCCGTCACCAGTCTCGGACACCGATTTATTGGAAAAATCCATTCGGTGTTCGATTGCACTTGGTGGAGAACACGGCCCATCGCGCGAGCACGCGGTCGAAACAGGCAGCATGAAATTCTGCGGGTCATACCCGTCTTCAATAATGCACTGTTCGAGCCTAATGATCAATCATTTTTCGAGCCCGCGCTTGAAATGTCGCGTACTTCGCACTCCGATTTTAAGTCCGCGATGGACATTTGAAAAATTGTTTTCGCTGTACTCGACTTAACGTTTGTTATTGTTGGTTATCAGTAGGGAACGGATTTAAATGCTCTAAAAAACAAGAAAAATGCCTTAAAAAATACGATTTAATGCCTTAAAAAAATGCTTTAACATCAAAAAAAAATGCACTAAAAAAATGCCCTAAAAAACTTTAAAAATGTATTTATATTCAATAAAAACAGAATTTTGAATTTAAAACTTATAAAAAAAACACATTACTATGAAAAATCTGATAAAAAATATTTAAATACAATAAAACTTTAAATTAACTCTCAATTATCTTCTGTACAATTTAGATAAATAGCTTATCCTATCTTTACCTTAATGCGGGTAATAATCTATTGTAACTTGTATGTATATATTTTGTGTCTACACGTGTCATCAATAATTTGGTAATATCGTAACATTCATAAAACATATTTAGGTATTTTTATTTTATTTAGTATGAATGTTGAAAAGATGTTGAAAAAATGACTTAAAAACCATAAAAATGCACTAAAAATGTCAAAAAATGCAAAATAAAAGTTACAGTTTTTAATTCCTTGATGTATGAAATGAACTTTTTGCTTGGAAACCAATGTTTTCGGACATTCAGAAAAAAATGCAATTTGCATTCAAATCCGTTCCCTAGTTATCAGTTATCACCAATGTCAACAACGATACTATCAACCCGCGATTGATTATTATATCGTAGTGCGGTACGGTAACAGCACGGTTAGATAACGGTGGATAACCCTGACACCCGATTAGACAGCGGACGCAACTTCAAGTAGTCACACTTATTGCGTGCGCACGAGTTCTAATTGCGAGCGCGGCGTGCGGTAACAACCGGTTTACGTTTCGCGATGGTCGCGCGACGTCCACGTGCGAGAAAAGCGAGTTAAGCGAGTGCAAAAGTCGTTCGATAAGCATGATTGCGCTGCAAGGCCGTTAACTTAATATTTCCGTCGATAATGAGCGCTTTGTCGACCAACTCACGAATACCAGGGATTTTCCTAACCTGCAAGCTATATTAGTACTAGTCGATAGCCGAAATCTTACGTAAGCAAATATTATTTTAAGCAAATAACTTAACTCCCGCCTCCATTTACTCCGACCTCTTCTAAAATCAAAAATAAATCTCAAAAATAAAATATTAATTTACAAATCTATCATAAGACCAATATGGACCTATGGTATTCAAATATGGGGCCCAGCGAAACCTGCCAACATCCGTCCCATCCAAGCCTTTCAATCCATCTCATTAAGACTCTTAACCGGTGCTCCGTGGTATATCACAAATTCAGCTCTCCATAACGACTTAAAACTTCCAACAGTAAACGAACTTGCTAAAAACTACTATAAAAAATTTCATTCCAAATTAATTAACCATTCTAACCCCTTTATCAAAAACATGTCTTCTCTCTCACTACCTCTTAATATTCCTCGACGGTTAAAAAGAAATTGGGCTAGAGACCTTCTAATCTAAATCTAAAATTAAAAATAAAATAATAAAATAAATTTCAATGCCCGAAATTTTCTGAGGTTCTGTCACTGGACAGTCTCCTCTTCATGCGTTTCATGTCTTTTTAATCACTATCATCATTGTTACTTATTGTTTTATGTGTAAACAGATTGTAATATATTTTAATAAAAAAAAAAAAAAAAGCAAATATTTTATGCGACAAAAAATAAAATGTACTTACGATTTCGCTGTTTTCGTACTTGAAAGATTCCAACGGGGAGCCAATTTGTCACGGGAACGCTTGTTAAGCACTCACACACACACACACACTTTTATTGAAGTGGAGGTGTCTAATTATTATTTAATGTTAATTTAAAAAAAAAACAATTATTGTAATAATATATATTATATACGTACGGCACGGAGCCGGCTCAAAAAAAACACAGTCACGAAGACAGCTGAAAGCAGACAGCCCGCCGTGCGCTCGCGGCGGTCAGCTCACCGTCCGCAGGCGCTTCGTGGCATATCACCGTCTCCAAAACTGCTTCGATTATCGTTCAGGTTATCCCGGGTGATTATCGAACGTACGGCTGTACTATGGCAAAGGGGTGTAGCAGGTGAGCTCGCACGATAACCGTGCGACACGACCGTGTCTTATTTAAGACGTGGTTCTAAAGGTACGGTGTCTAACGCTGTGTCCTACGTAAACGCGACGAACGCGAAATTCGCGTCGCGGCGCGATCAATGCGGTTCGCGTTGTCGTCCGTCAATCAGGCAGTCGTTTGGTTATTTTTTTCTTAAATAACTGTTTATAAAAATGTTGACTTTTGAACAAAAATCGAACGCGAATTTGCGGCTGACCATATTCAGATAATTTTTAATATTTTTTACATGCAGTGTATGACGAAGTGAGTTGTGCAAAGGTTGTGCGGTATATTTTACACGTTGTTTTTTAATGTTCTACTCTTTTAAAAACAAAGTCAAATAAAAATGTTTTTTAGTTTACAAAATGTATATTGACTGTATATAATAAATATTATTGCTGATCTCAACGAATAAAATGAATTAGTTTTTAACACGGAAATAATATCTCCTTATGAATTTGCTTTTACTGATAAAGAACATGGATTTTGTTTAGAATAAGCGATACAGATTGTGTGGTAAAAATCTGAAAAATATCCACGTATTTACAGTGTGGTGTTACTCAAATGCCGGCTATTTTTGTTGACAATTTCTTGTACGCACGTAGTCAATTATATATTACAAAATGCGTAAAATTGTAGGTATTCGGTAAGTGCACCCGGACACAGATTATTTTGTGCGTACGTCTCATAAGGTACATGCATCGTGCATACGCGCTAATCGACCAGTGTTTATATGTAGCTGTGAACCTAGTTCACAACAAGTGGTTGGGAATGTTGCGCGAATCTTACCGGTTACGGTTGCGGATTTAAGGAAAAAGGCCCAGGCGGCATACGATATAAGGGGCCCAAGAAATATGAATCGTCGTAACTAATACTAACTCGTGAGGGCCTCCCTCTTAAAACACTGTTAAACTAGATAGGTATTGAAACAAAATAAAAAATAAATACATTTATCTAAATCGTACAAACTGGATATAATTTCTAAATAACCTTAACAATATAAATAAAAATATGTGCATGCCGGTGCGTGGTGTATATTTGACAGTATAATATGGGCAACTATAGTCACATAAACAATTTACAACACTACACAGTATTATTATTACTGATTTCTTATTATTATTACTTGATGTGTTACAATCTAAAACTTCACAAACAAAAATGACCATTCACCAATTATATTTTAATTTTTTTGTTGAAATGAAAATTAATGAAGACTGGGTCCGGGGCCCGGGAGCCTTTTCGGGTAGGGGCCCAGGCGGCAAATGTCCATTTTTTTCCCGTTAAATCCGCCACTGGCCGTTTCGATAACGGCTGCCGCACGGGTCCGTGTCAATATATTATTATATATTTATATATTATATTGTAATTTGTAATTGTATTATTTTCTTCATCCGCTGCGTGACACGCAAATGTTGCTCTAGTAGCGACTGATGCGCGATTGACGTGCGTGAATATTCACGCGCGTGATTTATGAATAAACACATATATAGTTTTTCATGGTTTCAACTTTTGCGGGATCACACATTCATATTATGAACTATCACGTCGCGCAACGGTGATATGGAAGGAGAAGTTTGGGCGGCCACGTCTAGCCGCCATCCGTTGCCGTACCGCGAACCTCACCCACTAGTTAGTCAACGTAACAGGTCATTATTTATGATAATTGATAACTCCTTTGTTTTTCAAGTTAGAGAATCTATCAAATGTCATAAGCCTTCTCCGCAATGAGCTCTTTAATTTTAAAAAAAAAATCATAACCATCGGTTCAGTAGTTTCCGAGAACATATCACTCAAAGGTTTCCATTTTCACATTTATATATTATATTTAAAAATAATATTCAAACAATTAAATTGAATAAATATAATATTGCAAATAATTTTCCAACGTGTTCCGGGTAATCTTTATACATACAATTTGATATATCTACGTATAATGTACAGTGGTTGCAGCCGTGCTATAATACGGTTTAGTAAAATACAGAATATAATGTGCATCAGAACGTATCAGTTGAGCAGTGAGCCGCGTGACTCGTGATTAGTGAGTAGACAAATGAACTGTTGTAGAGACTATGAATAGTGCGAATGATGTAGGAAACGCCGCGGCGGCATGGTAACACGTTTATCGCATATCGCATTATTATTTTTCGATAATGCAATCTCTATATCATTATATGTATAAAAGAACAGGCCTTTTTTATGTACCCATTTTGTACCGACGGTATCAAACTTTTTTCCAATTTTTTTTTACGGAATTATTCTAAATATCTTCCTAAGTGTCACCACGTCACCCGATTTTCAAAATTTTTGATTTTAAAAGGTTGAAATCGATAAAATAAATTTTGCTATATATGGAAACATCGTGTATGATATATACCTTTGTATTTAATATTATTTAAGATTTCCAGAAGTGCAGCTTGCAGCACCCCCTCTCCCCATTAGCCCCTCTCACTCTGTAAACATCAATGGTGTACAATATTGTACATTATATAATGTAATGTACATTCTATATATTAGGTGAAAAACTCTGAGCAGCGCGCGTGCGACGTTTCAACACCATACATTTACCGATCTATACTGATTCGAATTATTTAACTACCGGAGTTAATAATGCATGTGAACGGCGGCTCATTCGAACTGCGATCAACCGCGGGTTAAGCAAAAACGGTTAAGTCAATTAAACATTCGAAAAACATCGAAAAAAATGGAAAACACAGTCGAACCACTTTCAGTACCGTGAAAATAACATTTATATTTATTATCGGAGACTAATTTTATATTGTTAAATAGTTACGCACACACGTTAATAATAAACATTTCAATATCAACACTTAAGACTTGAAACTGTAGTGTGATGTACTAGAAAAGTTGTTCTTTCTAGCGAATCAAAAATAAGTTTAATGGAGAAGCCTATAAATATTTTACAAGCGTCAGAAAATTATATATTTCTGAAGTCGAGTGTTTCCTGCAATATCGATTAACCGGTGTTATTTATTTCATCGTAACACAAAATTAAATAATTGGAGGCACTTGACATATTTTTACAGAACACCGATATAGACATTTTTTCAGCGATATACTTTTCAAAAGACTTTAACTCTTTTTTTTTTTAAATTGAAATTAAAATTTTGTTAATTATTATTGTAACTACTTATAGTTTTTAAATTACCATAAGCACGCTTTCAGTTGAAAAATGTGACAATAAAGTAATTTTTTTATTGTTCCGTTTTCATATAAACGGATGCAATGATTTACATTTTTCGATTTGTTCACCCATCAATAACCATGATTTTGGTTTGTTTACAGATTACCATAGTGATTTCGGCGTGATTTTATGGCTTGAAGGCGGGTCAACCACGACAAGTTCTTTCAAGTGACCAGCGTCCAAACCACCCACTGAGATATGAGTAATACTTCTTTGCTAAAATTGGCGTATGACACCTGCGACCAACAATCAAGGGATTGGTTTGATGCGGTTAAGTGCCTCTATGATAGGGAGAGAATTTTGATGGATTGTTGTATAAATAACATCGAGACCATGAGGTTGAGACCTGATGAGAGGCACGAAGATTTCAAAACATGTAAACACGCCGTAAGAAACAAGCATTTAGATTGCCTAAAAATTGCTTACGCTTTGGGTGCCAGGTGGTCATTAAGCGTCATATACAACGCAGTTATTTATGGATCTCTGGAGATTGTAAAATATGCCCATTCCCACGGATGTGCCATGAGCGACAATAACAGCTTGCCGTTGAATATAAAAGAAAGGATTGTATAAAATATTTTGTAGAAAACGGTTGGGGACTGACGAGAAAATTTTTGAAGAAAATCGATAAGTGTAAGCCAAGAAAAATGGTTGCATTTCTCTACTCGACAGTGGCGTACCTGTGGGGGGGGGGGCGAAGGGGGCATTCGCCCCCCCCCCCCGTGGGTCGTATAATTATATGCATAATTTTGATTTTTTTTCACGAAGTCAATAATATGATAATTGATAACATGATAACATGATCAATCCCTAGATTTTAAAATATTTTTGTTATCTATAGTCGAATCAGGTGTTATCATTTTGTTTTGGCGGTTCTAACTAACTGGTGATATCCTTGGAGAAATTGTGATCAAAATATTACAACATTTAAATTTAAATCCTCTAAACTGTATCGGTATTGGAACTGACGGTTGTTCTGTCATGACTTCTAATTGAAAAGGAGCTGTTAAAAAAATTCAGTCCTATGCTTTAAATGCTTTTCACTGTCCTTGTTCAAACCATGCACTCAACTTATCAATTTCAAGATCCTCATCTATTCAAGCAATTAGAAATGGTATTGGGTTAATGAAAGAAGTTGTAGCTTTTTTTAATTTGTCATCTAAAAGAAATTATGTCTTAAAAACAATTCTTAATGGTAAACAGCGACTTAAAAGTTTATGTGAAACCAGATGGGTGGACCGTCATGATAGTGTTTTAATTTTCAAATATTCTTTAAATTATATTGTAGAAGCATTAACTAAAATATCAGATTGGAATGAACAAGATTCATCGTCAAAGGCAAAAACATTACTTACAGCTGTATGCTCATGTGAGTTTATTATATCCCTACATTCACTTTCATCATTATTATGTGTAACTGCATCTGCCAGTAAATTACTACAAAGTGCTAATAGTGATATAAGTCAAGCTGCACATATAATCACAGATATTTTGTCAAATTTAGAAAATAAAAGAAAAGATTGTAATGAAGAATTTAAATCATTATTCAGAGATGCTGAGATTCAAATGACTGAATTGGATATTGAATTAAAAAAGCCTCGAATTGCTTCAAAACAAATATCTAGATCTAATTATCAAACCACGTCTATTGAAAACTATTATAAACTTTCTATTTATATACCTTTACTGGATAATATCATAACAGACTTAAAATCAAGATTTTTAAATGAAAAGTATCATGCCATTTCAACATTGCCTTTACTTTTACCCCGTTCCATTATTAAATCTGACACAAATAAAACTGATATTTTATTAAAGATTATAAAAGAACATTTTACATTTGAAGATAGCAATATAATTGATGCATTGGAGTTAAAAACTGAATTACAACTTTGGAAATCAAGTTGGATTAGAAAAAAAAATGAAGGTAATTAAATTAACAGGTAGTATAAGAACTTTTTAAAATTGAATAATGAGTTAAGTACACATAATATTATTTTCTCTTTTATTTTTAGGTGAATGTATTGACTGTGATGTCATTAAATGTATTTCAGATTGTAGTGAAATAATTTTTCCTAATATTAAAAAACTGCTTGGTATAATGGCTTGCTTGCCTATAAGTGTAGCATCTGCTGAGCGATCCTTTTCTACTTTAAGACGGTAAAATTTTATCTTGTCATACCTATTTTTTAGTTTAATATTTGTATTCTATTATAATAATAGAATACAAATATAATATAATGCCTTATAAGTTTTAATAGTATATTGTGTGGCAAGGGCGGGAAGTGAGCCATTTCAGTCGCGCGCGTTGTGTGCGGCACGAGCCGTAGGCGAGTGCAGCATTTCGCCCAAGACTGAAATGGCCTTCCCGCGCGAGCCACACATACTATTTTTTGTCACGCCCCTGCGTTTATGGAAAAGGTTATGCAGTGCAAATTAAATATGTTTAAATGTTTATGCGTCATTCAAGGAGGTTATACTATACATTTAAGATGTAACCAAAAGTTTATGTTTTGTAAGAACCGAGGTAGGTATACATTTTAGTTTCTGGTTGTGCATGGGATACGCGCCCGGCGGCCGGCACTTTTGGGGATTTCTTCTTTTCCGCCCGGCACTTTTGGGGATTTCCTCTTTTCCGCCCGGCACTTTGGGGATTTCCTCTTTTCCGCCCGCTGAATGGAAAAAGGTTGCTTTCCAACGCTTCAACCGTGGTCGAAAACCAAACTTTCAGTGCAGGCGTGACAAAAAAATATTTGTAGGACTCAATATTATTTTTAAAAAGCAATTGAATGCTTACTGCTTTTATACTTTCTACTGCTTCAGTACTTTAGTTTAAAAAAAAAGTTCTTTAATGTCAAACATTTACAGAACATATTATTTATAAAGATAAATTAATAATCTACAAAATTGGCTTATAAATCTAGGTACCTATACACCTAGTACCTACCTACTGCTGTCTGCTTTTTAGCTATTTATATTTATTATTTGCTTTATTTTATGCTTGTGCTGTAGACTAAAAACATGGCTACGTTCCAAAATGGGCCAGGATCGCTTATGCGGGCTTGCACTATTGCACATTTATCAAGAGATAATATACCAGTGGATGAAATTATTCAACGATTTTCTCGTATGAAAAACAGAAAAACAGACTTTGTATTATAAATTATAATTATAATAAAATTATTTTATAACATGCATTATACTATATTATTAAATTAAACAATAATTTCTTTTTTATGTACCTATTAAAATGTTTTATTTAATAAGTATTTTACAAGTATGAAATTTCCGTTAGGTTAGATTAGCTGTGACGTACATTTTCAAGATATTTTAAGAATAGATAAAAATATATTTCGCCCCCCCTGTAAGAGAGGCCTAGGTACGCCACTGCTACTCGATACTACTAACCGACCGGAAAAATAATATGAAATTGTTACAATTTAAGGTTCATCATGAGGGAAAAAGGTGTGAACGTCTACAGTTAAGCTTTTGTAAGTGAATACTTTATTTTCTGTACTTGTTATTTTTAAAACGAACTAATAATTATTCTAATTTTATACATTGTTTGAATTTTATATTGAAAATCATGTCCTCAACCTCAAGAGTTTTACATATATTAAAGGTACTAATTAAAGGTATTTTATTGTATTCCAGTGTTTTTGAATTTATACTAAAATACTTAGTAATAATCGACGATGATATGTGTACTTAGGAATTCAAAACATGGGTAAATAGCTACTTAAATAATATTTCGTACATTTTGACGAAACCCTTTCTGGATATTTTCTAGGCTTCAAATTGGAATTAAAACATTTAATGACCTTTTTTTCGAGGCAAAAAAACATTCTCGGATATTTTTAATTTCACACATTACATCAATTAAACCAGAATATATTTATATCACTAAAAATTATATTATACTTGCACGTAAAAAATGCCACCTCTAGTATATGATTCGAACTTTGTTTAATTTTTTATTTTAACTCTGTATAATGCTGTTGTGCCCTAGTCAATGCAATGATATTCAACACAAAATAAGCTTTACTTTAATTTTTATTTTATTTTAAGTATGGATTATATATAATTGCCTTTTTCATCTTTCTTATTACGTATAACTTACATTAAAATTTGTATTCATAATTATTTTATAAAATGCCTATGACAAAATATATAAAAACGATAATGTCACTCACAAATATTAACAATATATAGGTATGTGTTTAATCTACTGAAAAATAATTAATTTCTCCTAAGGACCTAATTAAACTGTATATAAACTGTATTGGAGGTTTTCCCTTCATGTGATAAAATTACTAAGCTACTTAATAAACTTACTTTTTTATTATATAAACGTATACCTACGCGTATTAAACGCACAAGACGACGCCCGACGGGCAACGGGACTGACCGAATTACATGACGCGAAGTCCGATACAACGAATTAAATAAGACAGACAGTCAGGACGAACAGCATTTAACTGTTGTACAAATATAAACATATTTCCTTATTATTGAAAACAAAAAAAAGCATCTGAATTAGTTTTATACTATTTAAAACTTTTACACTTCTATATATTTTATAAATATCGAATATTAATATAATAATATGTTAATTATAAAACAAATAATTGTGTATACACGTTCCTTCTTTCCAAGACCTACACTATATGCGTCTACAATTATGAAACCAATTATTGGATTTCTAATCACGGTACTTTCAAATTTCCATAAAAACTTATTTCATTAATTAATTTTTTCGTAATTTTTTCAAATTTTTTACGATATAGGTGTGATATCTAGTCCTACGAATTATAATGCATGTCTACTTTTTTACTTAAACGTCAATGACATCGCGGAGTTGATATTTTTTATCTCAATTCAAATACAAAAATAAATCATTGTTCCATGTTTTGAGATGTGTATAGTAGCACATAAGACACAACGGAAACATAAGCGTGAATATAAAATAAATAATTTTTTTTACAAAATGATCAGAGTGATGTCACGATGGGCTATAGTTCAGAATCTACACAAATTATCATAATATTGAACATAATAGTGAATTGTAAATCACGTTGTTCGAGCGGTGTTTCGAGATAATTTTAAAATATTAGTTGTACAGCATAATATAATACTATACCTATATATAAAAAAAATCTAAATTCCTTACAAATAGTAATAGCTGATTGTATAACCGTCACGTCTTAACTCGACCCATAGCAGCACAAGTGGTGTGGGCTGTCGTACCTATATATATATAATAGCCCATCTCGGAGTAAATTCATAAGTGTAATTATTCAAGAATAATGTCTATATTTTTTTATTTTAAATCATCGTTTTTTTTGTTTTTGTAACGTAGACGCTTTCACTCTATCTTGGTCATTCACACGATTTGTCCAAAATGAGTTATAAACATGTTTTATCTGTATCAAGGTGCAGTGTGGAGCGTGTGCACTAGTAATCAGTACAACGCAGCACAACGCGGTCAAGGTTAGGGTACACGCGAGTCCGTTGTATATGCCACGAAGCGTGATTTCAACTCGTGTCTCGTTTCCATACGCACCAGCCTCGATATTCATCGTACCTCGTGTTAAAATTTAGCGAGCATATAGTTCCGTTTTCACCTACAGCGCGAACAGACGAAATCAAAAAAATTATAATGAATATACGTCAATTCACCGTAGCTAAATTCATCGCGCGTCAAATGATCGCAGTCAATTCATCGCATGTCAATTTATCGTGGTTGCAATTAATCGCACGTCAATTTATCACAATAAATATTGTTTGTCGTTTACATAATATACATTATTTACAAAATTTACAATTGCAATTGAAAATGATGAGCTATTACTTGTAAATAGTCGTCGATAGATCTATTTTCAAAATCATAGCATATTTGCTTTAGACGTTAAGCTTTATCTTGATAATTTTTTTTTGCGTTGAGCTTTTTTTTCCAGCTATATATTGTTCGATTTTCGTAGCAAAGCATATCCTTCCCTTTCTCAGTTTTTAGCATTTGAAAAGTCATAATAGAATAATTTTATTATAATAATAAATGAGCGTACTCGATAAATACACGACAGGTAAAATGACGATTTGACGGTTGTCATAGAGTGAGGCTAGCATTAGTAGACTGAGACTGAGACTGAGACTGTAAGACTGAGGCTAGCATTAGCAGAGATCATTAGAGTTCAAAAATCATAAAAACGATAACACGCGATAAATTGTCGCGCGATTTATTTAAAACGCGATAAATTGACGTTGCGATAAAATGACCACGGTGAATTGACGCACGATGCATTTAGCCGCGATGAATTGACGTGACACCATAATAATAATGGTTATAGCCGACACGGGCCCTTGGACTGATACGATATCTTTGACGCCCGGCTCGGAGACCGGCACAGTTATCGGTCGCCGGACACGAATATCGTCCAAAAACTTTATATTATCCTCACGTTGCGTCGATATGGTTTACTTAAGCGACACGTCCGAAACGCGTGATATGTATTCGAAATCATCGACAAAATAAACCATACGATTTGAAGTCTACAAACGATCATATTTTAATGTTAAGTGACTTATACAGCGGTGTGTATTATTTAAAATATTAGCTGTACAGCATAATTATACGAGTGTATCATTATTTTACCATAATCATTCTATTTAGTCTCATACAATTTATACACAGCGTCTAAATGTTTAGGAATTAGTAGGGGCCGGAATTATATTCTTTTGCATATTTTTTTTGAAGCTATGCAGTCAGACGGGGGTTCGAAATCTTTACAAATCATGAAACCGGTTAATTAATGGCAAAAGTTTTTTTAGCATATTTGAGAATATTTCAAGATAAAAGAATATTTCGTACAATAAAGATTATTTGAGAATATATCGATTAATTTCTATAGACATTCGATATTTTTTGTGATCTCGTGACTTCAATTGACGTCCAACGTTCATTTAGCACGTATAAAAACATATTAACAGACCGTCGTACAAATATGACACCGGAACATATGGAGCAAAATATAGTTGTTAACTGTTTTCAAAAATTTTCGTAATTACAAATACCTTATTGTTATTAATATAATTTAATCAATTTTTTTAACATGTATTATTTTGGTTATTTTTTGCATATTATTTTGCATATAAATAAATATTTTTATTTCAAGAGAATATATTAATAAAAAAGCATATTTTCGCATATTTTATTATGATTTTTAAAGAATATTGCAAGAATATTTTCAACTTTTTTAGAGAATATTAGCATCTTATTTTGGCTATTTTAAAAGAATATAATTCCAGCCCCTAGTTATCAGTGTTATCATATAATATATACATCTCGTGATTGCACCGGTGCAACCTAGGCGCGGTGATTTCGCGCATATTCACTTTATAAATTAGTTATTAGCGGGTATACATATAATGGGTGTTGAATGTTGATGACAATTTTCTAGGACGGCAGCGGGGACCTTTACTGCCGGTAACATATAGTATCGTATATTATTTCTATGTTGTTACTATAATGTTCTGACGAAAACAATATTAGATGACATACCGCTAGGATGTATATAACGGTAACGTATCCTATTTATTCATGTTCGCGGACCCGTGGTATACGCGTTCCGCGCACAGGTTTTTCAAATAAATACGCATAAGGCTCATAGCATAATATTTATTCCGACACCCGTTTATCCCGTTTGTCTTGTCCACCGTGGTTTTACAACTGGCACGGCAATGCGGAGGGTTTGTTCTTGTCCGTCGGTCCTTGTATTGTTAAAAGTAATTGACACGCGATATTGTTTTCATAACGTAAATAACATTTCGTTGGTCCGACTCGTTCGGTAATTACGTGGAATGCTCCATCGATTTCTTATCGTCATCACCTACCGATATTCTATCGTATACGAAATCGATGATAAATACACACGGCCGCCGGAAATGTCTAATGTAGTCTCCTCGTTCGTCGTATGGTATGATGTCTTAAAATGAATTCATCGCTTTCATAGATATTAAACAAAATAAGAGTAGCAATCATTCGTCGGTAACCCTAATGACAAAAAATTATCTTAATCATACAACACGTACGTGTACGGAGAACAATGGTTTTTGGTGTAAATGAAACGGATAACATTGAAACTGGACCGAAAATGTCGACTGCACCTCTGTATGAACGGCATGGTAATGAAGTTAGCCCCCCCACCTCGTCCGATTCGTTCTAAACCAATGCCAATATTTTGCAAATTAATTGCAAATAATTGCAAATTGGTTATTACAATTTGCAAATCACGTATGGAGTGGCAAAATAGGTTTTAAGGTAGGGAGGGCTAACTTCAGGCAGCCCCCCCACCTCGTCCGATTCGTTCCAAACCAATGCCAATATTTTGCAAATTAATTGCAAATAATTGCAAATTAGTTTTTACAATTTGCAAATCAAAATCCTATTTTTGTCGAATTTTTTTCCAAATTTGGTCAGCCCCCCCACCTCGTCCGATTGTTCCAAACCAATGCCAATATTTTGCAAATTAATTGCAAATAATTGCAAATTGGTTTTCTCAAAACTGTTTGCGAATTTTTTACCAATTTTGGTTAGTACTATTGGTTTTTACTACTATGATTAGGATTATTATTATTATTATTATTATTATTATAATTATTATTATTATTATTAATATTATGACTGAAATGATCCATGACCAAATTTGGAAAAAAATTCGCCAAAAATAGGATTTTGATTTGCAAATTGTAAAAACAAATTTGCAATTATTTGCAATTAATTTGCAAAATATTGGCATTGGTTTGGAACAATCGGACGAGGTGGGGGGGCTGACCAAATTTGGAAAAAAATTCGCCAAAAATAGGATTTTGATTTGCAAATTGTAAAAACTAATTTGCAATTATTTGCAATTAATTTGCAAAATATTGGCATTGGTTTGGAACGAATCGGACGAGGTGGGGGGGCTGACCAAATTTGGAAAAAAATTCGCCAAAAATAGGATTTTGATTTGCAAATTGTAAAAACCAATTTGCAATTATTTGCAATTAATTTGCAAAATATTGGCATTGGTTTGGAACGAATCGAACGAGGTGGGGGGGCTGACCAAATTTGGAAAAAAATTCGCCAAAAATAGGATTTTGATTTGCAAATTGTAAAAACAAATTTGCAATTATTTGCAATTAATTTGCAAAATATTGGCATTGGTTTAGAACGAATCGGACGAGGTGGGGGGGCTAACTTCATTACCATATGAACGGCTTGATCCAACAATGCGACCGAACGTGGCAATGTCTCGCCCCCCCACCCTTACCTCACTCAAATTTGCATACTAATTTATTACTGAAAATAGACGTAAGTGGATTAGGGGCGTCCGTGTTATAATAAAAAAACAGTCAAGTCCGTGTTTAAGGGATGGTCCGCGGGCACTGTTGATCACGAGATTCTGTGTGGAATAACCGCAGATGCAATTAAAAAAGTGCAGCGTCTAAAGCCGGGATGCCACGGCGCGAGGAGCGTCATTCGCATACCATATACCGCGTAGAGCCACGCGCACCCTTGTACGTATATACGATCCAACGGCATGGAATGAATGTCCCGGGCATGGCTTAAAACCGAGTAATATTTATATATAGATACCTAATAATAACTTTATTAATAAATTATATAGTTTCGAAAAAGAATTATTTTTGATTTTTGTGTCTAAAGACATATATTTTTTATATCATCGATAAGGTTCAGAATATGTATAGAAATATTTTTAATGTATCCCTAATTGTTGTGTTTGCACATACACCCTCGCTGACGACGCAAGAATAATACACCGTGCAGTACGTCTATATATTATTACATATATATGACACGCACGCACACATACACACACATATACACACACACACACCACTCACGCGCATGCGCACGCATACATCCACACACACACGTATATATATATTATACACACATTTATTTTTTCCGCCTGCGAATTCCAACAGGCCCGATGAGATCAAATTACAATATACGATATAGATCTGAGTACGCGTCTGTAAGGGTGCGTGTATTAAACTATTTAATATATATATATATATATATATATATATATAGCGTCTTCAAGTATTTGAATGGCTGTTGGTACCTATAATATACGCTTGGGTGGTGCGGAAAGGTTCGTACGTCCGTAGTGCAGTGTTGAACACAGATTATTGTGCTTATATTACTGTATACGATGGCCTTTGAGTGTGTCGACGGACTTGTTGTGTATATATTTCATACTACACTTACCATATTTTGCGAATGCGTTTGTGCAGATGATTTGATAATTTGGGAACCGTGTTGGACGCCGAAATCGTCAAAATGTAATTTAAAAATCGAAAAACTGCTTTCTCGCTATGTGGAATAAATCGATTAGATCGTTAATTAGATGCACGACGCTGCGCAGGTAGTACGCAGCAATAGCTAGAATACATTATACTGGATCTCGAGTCTGGAATGTGTTGTTTAAACACGTTATATATATATATAGGAACCGACGACGTGTTTTTTCACTTTTGACGGTATACACGCACATGGGTAGAACATTATTCATCGTCATATACGCGTTCGTACCACGTCACTACTCGGGTGCACTAAAACGAAACCTTTTCACCCGATCGAGGGTTAGGTTAGGTAAGGGTGTACTACGAAGGTTTGACGTACTAATAGCATGCGTTTGAACGTGTCTCCTAATATAAACTCGTCTGTAGCCGTGCCCATTATATTATATATGAGCGCCGCCGCGGCCGTGGCGCGCGGTAACACGCACCCGTTGGCCGTCACACGCACGTCGTATCGGCGCATCGAAATCGTATACGTACGCATAGGCGGGTCGCGGTGGAAAGGGTGTATAAGGTATGAGCGCAACTGTTGTCGAGGTCTAAGGAGTGCTTGGCTGTACCAGACGGATCTATTTACATTTATAAAATGTTATAAAAGTATTTAATTTATACGTTTATGTAAATATAAGAGTACCTCATAATATCGTATTGTTATATTAAATGTTGGTTCAATGAAAAATAGAACTTAAATTATGATACGAATTTACTGTGAACGTGTGGAAAGTGTGTAATATTGTTTTGAAGGTCGTGACACCGGACCGGTGTACCTAAACTGACTATTTTTGTTTAATCTTTAATTCGTTTTATATTATCAAACTAATTATATTGTCTTGTCGTGAGGGCTTCATTTTTTTTAAAGATTTATTATTTGTTCTTGGAATAATTTGATGCCACGTAATGTTTAGTATGTCTTTGTCTCAAACGATTTTTTTTAAACAAATCACTCTCTGTTATATAATTATTTCCTGATTGTAAGGATGTAACTTTTTCAAATTCGGCATAACACACTCATTAAATATTGTTATTAAAAATGCAACATTATTCGCACGTACACCAATTATTTATGTTACAGTTACTTTTGATCGTCCTCTAACATTTATTTCCAAAAACGAATTATTTAAATATTTTGGTTGGCTATCAGCTGTTCTCAAATCATCCACTGTTGGTTCAAAATTATATGGTTTAAGGGCCATTAAAAAAATATATATTTAATATAAGATTGTGTAACTAAATCGTGCATTACAGCCAAATGCCAATAACAGAAGCAACCACATTCACATTTCACACTGTTATTACTTACCACTAAGTACTATTAACACGAAATAAAGGATATTATTTATTTTATAATCATAATCATATTTATAACTTGAATACGACGATAAGACTATATTAAAATTTATAATGAAAAATTAAATTAAAAATAAACCCTTAGGTACCTAGCAATACTAGTAGAGTTATGATAGTGGTGTATTATAATATAATTATTATTATTTTATTAATATAAAACCTAGATATGAAATAATTATTCGAAAAGGAAGAGGTACTCTTGAATACATTTTATTAGGTCATTCGAAAAAAATATGGTCATTAGCAGTTACTTAACGATAAGCCAAAAACGGATAAATATTGCCGTGTATAACATATTATGGTCGCCGTCGCGTCGAACCAATCCGTGACGTCACTCGTAACATAAAAAATCATCGTGAACGGATAGTCACAAATTAATTTTAGTGGTATCCTTTTTAAAATCATAGTATGTACTTTAATTTAAGCACAAGATCATTTTTTGAGTTGAATTGTCCTTTAATATATTGAATTGCTTTGAAAAATGAAATTGGTATATTGCAGTGAGTATGGGGCAAAGCCAGTGAGAGAAAACTCCAACGGTTCACCTTATACGTACATACGAATTTTCGCTCTCTTAAAAATGTAACTCTGTATAAAACGGCTGTCTTCGGATTTCACAAAAATTATAAAATAAAATATTTATTTTTTAACTTTTTTAATAATACACTTATGTTTACCAAACTGTTGTCAACAAAATTGCTTTTTCTCAAGGATGCTCATTAAGAAAACATAATTTGATTGTCTGTCTTAACACGGGAGATATCGATCTGTATGTAAATCTCTGTCCATTTTACCGTACTATCGGTAAAAAACAATTTACGCGACGGGCCTTCGCGCAGGTATGTACGCATGTCTACAGATTTTTTTTTTATTACAGATGACATTTTAACTTGTATACTCACTATAATACATGCGTTGTGCGCGTCCAGCTATTGTACGGGTAGGCATATACAGTATATTATAAATCACGTATACAGATAATATTATGCCTATATAAAATGCAGCAAACAAATAATGTGTTTTCCTTCAACGTATAATTTATTCATCGTTATCGTGCATATATGAATAATCCTTGTATACTGCTGCAGCGCACCGCGTGCATACATACCTATATATATTATATACACATAATTATATAACATAATGCCACCTAGTTTATTATGTGACGGTATACAGCGGAAGGTAAAAAATAAATACATGTAGGTATAATATAAGTACCTATACATATTAAATGAGAGTGTTTTGAACTTATACGTTGACGTGTACGCGTACTGCGTACACTGCTGTGGACCGAGACGCGATATATTTGGGATTTTTTTTTATAGTACTGCACCGATCTACATATTACTGCTTCGAATAGCATTTACTTGTAATACTCGTATACAATTTAGATGGAACTAGAAACAGGAAAAACATCTGTAAATGTATATTAAAAAAAAACCTTCAACGTTTATTTTACCAAGCCGGTCAGACGATTAAAATCGAATTTGATATTCTTGACTTTCTTTGACTTTCTTATAATATGTAACTCCTAATAAATATACATTAAACCTATTATAATATACATAAGAGAACGCGTTATTTTACGTTAGAGGTACTTGCTCGTAGGAAGTGTTTACAAACATAGGTTTGAAAAAAAATTAATTGATAATTAAACATGTACAATATATACCTCGTCGTATATACCTGTATGCGTTTGCAAAATAATGCTTTTGGCCATTAAGTATTCTAGAAAACTGCTGTACGTGTACACAGACGATCGACTACCAACCTAGCTGTCCATTTTAAACATTTAACAGGATCACGCCCTATTATTGTATTGCAGTGAAGAAATAATTTTTTTGCTTTTTATGCTTTGTAAAATATAATATTTTATTTGTTCGATAACTCGATTCGGAAGTACATTTTACCATTACGAAGGCCCAATAAAACCGAAAAGACACATGAGTTTAAATATTTCGTTTTTTGAAAAGAATAATTAGTATTTTATATTTTTATGCTTCATGCGTTTTAAAATTGGACTCGCACATCGGAATGTACACTCAGCAGCTTATTGATAATATTAATAATACTAATTATTATTACTCCCGTATAATAAATACGAAATTATACACGCATAAGAAACTTATCAATTCTGAAAATAATATAGTAAATATTCTATAAAATATTCAAATCGAGCACGCACGGTTATGGTCGATTTTTAAATTGCGAAATGTAAAAACGTACTTATTATGTATAGGTACCCATAAACCAGTGGTCACCAAATGGCGGCCCGCGGGCCACGTCCGGCCCGCGAATACACTTTATCCGGCCCTCAGACAAGGAAAAAAAAGTAAAAACCGATAATAAAGTACGTATAAACTTCGATAGCAAACTTACTTCTCATTTTTCCCACTCATTTTACCCTGAATTTCTATTTATATTATAATATTGCTGTTAATTTGTATTTTATTTTATTTATTTTTTTTCAATTTATTTATTTTTTATTTGAGTTGTACTTTTGCTTCATTACATAATATGTTAAAAATGTTTGTTTGGCTATTTTGACGGCCCTCGAAAATTTTCAAAATTCCCGATTCGGCCCTCCAAAAATATTAATTGGTGACCCCTGCCATAAACCATTCGAATATGTACGTTACATTTTAATTATAATGATGTCATAATTTAATTTATATTAAAGGTTAACAAGACGGCGTTCGTCTATACGTATTGCGCCGAATTTTCTAGACTAAATCGAGTTCTGCACCGGTGAATTTATCACAAATTAAATAGGTACACATCGATCGCACTAGAAAAATATTCTATTTTAAGTAAACACACAAAGAAAAATTATAATAAAAATAATCGTAAGATAACTTGTTGCGAATTGCATATTTTTAAGACTTAAATTCAATCATAAGTATATGATAGAACAGTAACAGAATATAAATGTATATATAAATTAAATAAACTTTTAATGAATTATATTGTTTACGCAAATCCGCGTAAATTGCATGTCGATTGCGGCGACGTTCCTTATCTGTTACCCGCTTTCCCATCCAAATTGTCCGTGTGGTGTAATCAGTGTTTTTAATTGTATTCTAAATATTTAAATCAACTATGTACTAGCTTTATTCGCTTGCATGTGTTATATAACAGTTTTATCAATGTATATTTTTCCTGTATTAACCTTTTTCATTCTGTGAACGTCGGTCGTTTTTGTAACACCACGTTTTCTTTTTCACATCGTTGTTTTGCTTTTTCATTTCTTATTATTACTACTCTACACAATTATTATTTACCTATTTACCTAACATTGTAATTTTTTGATATAAATTAATTATTATAACTAGATACATTTTTTTTTCATATACTGCCATTTTAAAAGTATAAAGATTTGACAAAGATTTTTTTCACTGGACCTCATTTATTTATTATTTTAATCTTTAGGACTCCAATAGAAATTATTTGCCGACCCCTGTTGTATAGTGACTTCCACTAATGGACACGGATCATTATTTTGGGAGACCACTCGTATAAAGGCGGATTTCTTTGGAAAAATCAGATAAAAGCAAGACGGCTGAACAATATACCGCGACGGTATCGCGACGGTATCATAAAATATCACGTTTGACGTTTTAATATTTCCGATTTCGGTCGACATCGTAATTCGTAGTATAGTGACACCCCGGTGACTCGATCGAAAAAATCAATTGTACTCTAACGACAAGCGTATATTATACTATTTATTTGGGTTTTTATGCTGTGCACGTAGAAATGATCGGAGTATACGACATATACAATGTAGCATGTATATACAAATATGCTATGATCATGTGTGTGGTCCCCTTTGTCCAGTAAACAGTCGACATATACCTTACAGTGTCCCATAGACCCAAGACACAACCATATATATACCAAACCTAAACCTTAAGGACATAAAATTTAAAAAAGATAAATATAACGGAAAATGCGTTTTAAGGTCATATAGCCAACGGAAAGAATAGAGAGGCCACATGTGCGGTGGCCGTGTATAATATACGGATTAGTTTTAATCTATTGGCCGTCACCGTTTTTTTCCCCCGTCGAAACGTGTGTATATACCTACTATGTGTCTACATCAGTGGTTATCAAAAATATTCGGATCCCCGGCTCTTCTGATTTTTAAAACAAACTAACGGCTCCATGAAGAATCGGGATGATAGTAAAAAAAATAAAATAAACAATATTTGACGACCCTTCCGTCCGGAATCAAAATTTCTACCACGCAGTTCGAAAACTTATCCAAAATAATTATTTCTATTATTATCACAGAAAAAAATACATGTCCATCACATACACTTTACATGTACGTGAAAGAATAATTACATCGATACATTGTGATTTTATTTTTGGTTTCTTGGCGGCCGTGCGTATGTATGTATAGAATGTACGCGCCACCCTTGGCGGCGGCCGTGCGTTCGTGAAGACTTTCTCTCGACTCTGTGGCACGTGGTGCACAATTCATCTGTTCCCGCTGCGCGCCCGTGGCGGTACAAAAGAACGACGTTTTATTATACATATATTTGAACACGTGAATCTTGCTGAAAATTATTTTGACCCTCTTCGCCTCGTCACAATAAAAAACCTTGGCGATGGGGAGAGGCCGAAGGCGAGATCACGCATTGTATACACGATTTGGTATCGAGGAATTATTTTTTTCATTAGCTCATCTGGTTTTAACATATACAATGTAATAATTGTGTTGGGCGAGTGTTATTCTTTTTTCGAGTCGAGTCCAATCGTAAACAGCGGAGTTTTTGATGAGGAGCACATGTAATCTCGGACACACACACACACACACACACACACACACACACACACACACACACACACACACACACACACACACACACACACACGCACGCATAATAGATTAATTTAAAATTATCAAATCGTCAATATTGCTCTAACGATAGTCGATAACGCAATAAACTGCAAATCTTACGACTGTACACACACGTATATATTTAAATTCATCAATGGTTACTAATTACAACTGATTAAAATAATGTTCTCCGATTATTACGTACTCACGCACTTCGTAAATACCATATACACACGGTTCAATGTAAAACGTTCATGCGGTATACGGGTAAAATATAATATTTTAATTTCTAACATTTATGATATTTTTTCGTCTTAGGAAAAAAAAACATTTCTATTCATATTAGCTGTGGTCGAAATCTAAGTCTGTTAAAAAGGGAAAGAAAATATAAGTGTAGTGTAGTAGTAGTACTTTGCGGAGAATATAGCTGGGACCCAACTGGTGTATATAATATTTCAAATATTCACACTTTTTGTACTTAGTTATAGGAACAATTTCAAATTTAGTTAATCATTATTTATTTATTTTTTGGTCAAGTATGTGTATGATTAATTTGACACAAGAAATACTTTGTAATAATTATTGTAAACTCACCTTCAACATCCATAATTGCATGAATAAAAATTAGTTATTGAAGACACGCTAAGGTTTATTTTTTCTACGAAACCGAACGAAACGACCGTGCACAATAATACAGGCGACTGCAATCATCATCATTAAAATAACTGATAAATACTATTGTAAATGTAATCTATATTAGTAATAAAAATTGAACATGATGAATTTAAGTTACACTGTGTATAAATTATTAACCCGGTTCTCTTAAATACTCACCAGCAAATATAATTTGTTAGGTATTATAGTGTACTTATGTAATGTCGACGGTAGATAGTTTACTAATTTACTATATTCGTTAATTCACCGGTAGACCGCATATTATAATTTATTGGTATACCATATACAATAGCCCGGATTTTCTGGGTATTTGCACTATTGGTTTGTGACGATGAGCAATGTCAGCTATAAACATTAGTATTGCTACGTAGAATAAAATAAACCATATTTTATCTTGTTTTTAATAATTTTTTTTTAAATGCTTTTTCGGTCTTTTGTTACTTTTAAGTTGATTTTTTTTGTTCTTAATAACAATTTTACAAAATTTGTTCTAGTTCTACGTACTTGAAATATTTGGGATATCGATATTTATTTTTATGTCTTATATTGTGTTTTAAGGTTGTGGATAAATCGGTTTTAAAAATGTTTGCTTTAATGTGCTAAATAATAGTAAGTATACATACTTGTCGTTTCATCGAATTTGTAGAAATAGGAAAATAATTGAGTGTCGGAAAATAAGAAAACGTATTGGTCAAAAATGTTAGGTTTTAAACCTTCAAACCTCTATCTGTAGTCTCATAAGTTTGTAGGTAAATATCAATAAAACGATTTACGGAAGACATGGTGAAATTCAAATATTCGCGCCCATTTCAGTGGATATCGAAAGTAGTTTCTCAATTTATAAAAATATTTGATCAGATCGCAGACGCCGTTTTTTATTTAAAAATATTAAAAATATAAATTTTATAATTTTATATTATTTTTAGATAATAATTACACCTTACATAAGTAATATTTAATGCTACGTTGCTGTTTCCTCGCAGGGAAAACACGGTTGTACCTTGCACACATGGCGTTTATTATATTGTACTTATGATACTTCTTTAATAGTCCTTAGCTGAACTGGTTCACAACGACACGATTTATTTAATAATGTGTAATAATATGTTATAAAGTGTTGGCCGCACAAAATTTGTTAAAGGGCCGCGTAGTGGGTACCGCTGGTTTAGAGGGTTTAAAACCTTTTTTTTTAGTTTCTTACTATTCTTCAAATATTTACTATGAGAAAAGACAAATTGAGCCAAAAACTAGAAACACTTTATATGATATAAATAAATATCGACCTCCTAAGTATTTTGTAAATTTTTTATTAAAAACAACAAAAATGAACTTACAAGAAAAAAAAACAAAAATAAATCGGTAAAAAATAATAAGTGAAATATCAATTTAAAATGTCATTTTTTTTGCTCTACTCAGCATAAATAAATTAAATAACTGACGTTTTAATAATAATTAGTGACGAAATAGCATCGTTTTGAACGAATAAAAAAAACAAATTACTAAAAATCTGAACTCTATTAAAAACTGTAGTGCATTACTCCGGCTTAGTATAAAAAACAACCAAACCTTGGACTTATTTATTCATTCATACTAACAATTTTTTAAACCAATTAAAATATTTTAACTTGAAAAAATTACCTTTGGCAACTAAGGGCTCCTCCGTTTCACTAATTTCAACGATGTCCTAAAAATTAAATTCATCACTACTGTTATTTATAATTTTCATACATTTAGATCTCATGACAATTAAAAAAAAAGCCACTATAGACCAAAATATATAAAAATACTCATATTATTATATAAACTATAAAATATTATTGAAAAGTGCACAATCGATAGAATAGTGGATTATAAATAGTTATCGAGTAATTCAGTAACTTATTTTGATAAAGCAGTGTTAAATATAAGAAAGTATAATTTAATATGGAAAAGATTTTTGTAATAACACAAAAGACTGAATTTTATTTTTAAAACATCTTACCACTTCACCGATATTCAGTTCGTGCAGGGCATTTTCCAGTACACTTGATCGGTCTAGAAAACAGAAAAAAAAGTTGGGAAAATACAATTGAGTACATATATCTATAATAAATTAAAAACTGTTAAGTATTTTTCAAATATACTATACAATATTCAATTCCTAAAAGTTTTAGAGCAAAACCTTTTGTAATTGTAACTGGAACGAAAGAAATAAGTTTAATAATAAAACCACGGTGAAACTATGTATATTATATATCAAAATATTCATAGACAAATCCATAGATAAAGGCATAATACAAGATATATGTATTTATTTATACTTTCAATTTCTAAAGCTAATAAAATATTTTAACTTTCCTTCGGTATCGAAGGGCACCTCTGAGTCCATATTCATGTCAACGAGGGCCTAAAAAATATATTCAACATTTCTGTAATTTAATATTTTGATAATTTTGATCTCAATAAAATATTATATTTACAATAAAACATTATGAATGATTTCGAATAAAATGTGTATAATCTAAATTATAATGGATTTTTAATTGTTATCATGTCATTCTGTATATTATTTGAATAAGCGTTGTAAAATATTCTTTAGTATGATTTAATAAAGTAATCATTTTGGAATAAAACAATTAGACAGAACTTTACTTCTAAATCAACTTACCAATTCACCTCCACCATATTCTTGTAGTGTATTTTACAGTACACTTGATGTGTCTATAAAATTGAAAAAAGAGTTGGTTTCAATATCAATAAGTACACAAATCTATAATTAATTGAAAACTGTAAGGTATTGTTCAGTATACAAAAAATATTAGATTCGTAAAAGTGTTTGATCAAAACTTATTGTAAATCTAACGGGAGCGAGTAAAATAATTTTCATAACAAAATCATAGTGAAAATACATATAAAATATATTATAATATTATATATATACATCCATAAAAAACGTCATAATACAAGGAAAAAATATTTCTTTCATACTCACAGTTTCTGAAGCTATTAAATTAATTAAGAATAAAAAATTACCTTTAGCAATTAAGGGAGCCTCCGAGTCACTACTAATGTCAATGATATCCTAAAAATGAAATTCATTACTACTAGTATTAAGATTTTGATATAATTGGATCTCAATACAATTTTAAGAGTCAATATGGATCAAAATATAAAAAAATATTCATAATATTCTATTAACTATAAAATATTATGAAAGATTTCGAATGAAAAGTGTACAATCTATAAAAGAATGAATTATAAATTGTTTTCAAGTTATTCGGTAAATAATATTGATAAGGTGGTGTTAAATACTAAATATGTAGTATGACTTAAAATGGTAAACAATTTAGGAATAACAGAACTAAGATGAATTATTGTCGAAAACAACTTACCAATTTAATTCTGATACATTCTTGCAGTGCAATTGGGAGTGCACATGATGTGTCTAGAAAACAGAAAAAAAATTGGTATCAATATTAATAAGTACACAAATCTATAATTTATTTCAAAACCGTAGGGAATTGCTCAGGTGAATTATACAGCATTGGAGTCGGAAAAGATTTAGAGCAAAACTTATTTGTGATTGTAACAAGAACGAATCATATAAGTTTAATAACAAAGCCACATTGAATAAACAAATACAATATATTATAATATAAATATATATATCCATAGAAGACGTCATAATACAAGAAAACAAATATTTCTTCCATACTTACAGTTTCTGAAGCTATTATAATAATTAACAATAAAAATTTACCTTGAACAACTAAGGGTGCCTCCGTGTCCAAACTGATGTCATTGGTATCCTAAAAATTGAATTTATCACTACTGGTATTTAAAATGTTGATATATTTGTGTCTCAACACAATTTATCAAACCCACATAGACTTCAATAAGTACATAATCTATATACGATAGTTAATTATTTATTGTTACAAGGTTAAGCTGTTCATTATTTCAAATAAGTGGTGTGAAATATATAAGTATTTATCATTCAATATTGAAATCCAATATACTGAGTAATTAAAAATACCGGTGTGAGTTGAACTAAATTATTTATTTAAAGAAAATTTACCTTTTTGGATTCTGTTGTAGTCTTACAGCTGATTTTTTCTTCTGTTTTGGTTTTTCGTTGCCTACGCGGTACAATACTGGCCTATAGATTAAAATATAAATAATTTAGTATTTTAAATGAAAATGCAATGGACTGGGTAATTTATAGTACCCTTCTAGATTTAACTTCATTTTGTAACTACTTACGTTTTTAAAGATCTTCCAGCGTTCGGTCCACGCATTGATTTGGTGTCCCGCGATTATGGCCTCAATTCTTTTTGCACCTAAAAAAAAATCTGTATCAGTATCTAATCTACCCATTACTTTTAAGGCACTATTCAGATTTACAGTACCTGCTCTATCAGTAAGACATTGGGTAAAAATATTTTGTTCAGTGTAAATGGTGTACCACTTAAAAAATGTTTGATAGTAAATAAAAGGACAAAGACAAATAAATATATATACATACAATGTATGTTATATTCTTAATGTACGTTACTTATTACTAGGGAGCGGATTTATATGTATTTAAAATTAAAAAATATGTACAAATATATGTATTTATTTTTATCCAAACATTTTTCGTGCATATTTTTTAATTTTTTTATAAATTATGCAACTTCTACATCTTTTGAGCAACAGCAATAACCATATTAATTTGATTATTATAATTACAATAATTAAATTAAAAAATCAATTCCTTAACCACGATACCATCAGGGCACATTGATTATGCATATAATAATGTTATGTAAATTACACACGCACCATGATAATATTTAACGGGAAAATATCCAATAGTGGCATTTATGGCCGATCGCTCGCGGTCAAATGATTTGATATTTTCTCGCTATCTGATTACGATTTGTGATTTATTTTATTTAATAATATAATACATAATAATTTTAGTACAACATAATTATTGAATAATTATAATATATGTTATGGTTATTTAAATAAACTCATTTTTAAATTATTTATTTATATTTTATCAACCACCACGTGAGCGCGCGCATGAGTTCTTATTGTGTTTGCTTACGTAGGACGCCGTGTTACACAAGAAGGAGGTGTGACGCTGCCGAGCGGGAAAACGCATGGTCGTCCAAAGCCGTAATCATGGGAGGGGGGAGGGGTGAATACATGCATTCTGTACTGTGAAAAATTGACAGAACACAGTTATATCTATAGTTGGATAATTTTGATTGAGTTCAAAATAAACTTTACAATTATAAAATAGGGTGTGTCGAACATAGGCCCAGTAAAAGTTATACTTTTTTTGCAACAAAATATTGGGTTAAACCGATATCGAGAAAAATCGGCTGCCCCCCCCACCCCTGGGAAAATCATTTTTGCAAAACAAGGATTGGGCTAAAAATTATAAAACCATTGTTACAAATAGTTGCGAATCAGCCGGAAAATGTTGGCACGGGTTTGGATTCGGTACAGAAATTTGGGCGGGCTTGTACGTAAAGTTGGTCGACAAAAGAGAAAAATTGAAATGTGGTGAGACTATAAGAATTGAAAATTCGAAACCATTATTGCAAATTAGTTGCTAGTTATTGCAGGTGCATGTTTGGTATTGTTACGACAACATGAAGGGGGCCAACTTCAGGCACGTCGTATATTGCAGGGGCGGCCAACTTTAATAGACTTAAGATCGACTTCTTAGTTTGCTCAGGCTATCGCGATCGACAAAAAAAAAAGGTAGTCAATAAACAAAAATGTAAATGCGTGGCCAGACTATTTCAAGTAGAGATCGACTAAGAAAACATTTTTCTTAAGACGGTCAACTTGAGCAGAGAACGCCGACCAGAGTTTCAATGATGAACAATGATAACAATCATTTGAAAGTCTAAACCACCAGAGGCAATCAGTGTATACCGCATGTACAAATTCTAATAAGATGCCAAAGATCGACTTTTAAATCATACGCGATCGACCTGTTGGCCACCCCTGGTATATTGTACGGATATATTATATTCAGATGTGTATTATACAGAAACGAGACGCCGTGCAGCGGTGGATGGAGAGGGAGCGTCCGTTGGATTGGCCGGTTGCGGCAGTGGTGTCGACGATGATCAGTTGCGGGGAGCGTGTGCAGGATATGGCAACGTCGGCGACCGTCACAATAGAACATGTTTGCATTATCGGCGGCGCGGCGTGTTATTGTGCGGTGCGGTGACGGAGGGCAACTGGTTCGTTGAGAGAACGGCGGCAGTGGGATCGGTGGGCAAGGGGATGGTGTGGGGTACTTGTCGTGTTAGCCTGCCGGTCGTGCAGAGCGTTCCTTTATTCTGCCGGTATGCATCGAGATCAATATGGCCATAATTCCCCGCCCACGATGCGACACGACACAGAAAGAACATCGCGTGACAATCTTTATTGTTATGCGAAAGGCGGGTTACTATATCTGGCGAGATACGAGTACAATGTGACGACCGTGACGCGATACGAACGAAAAACACGTCCGTAGTCTCATGGTGAGGCAGGTCGGTGCTATAATATAATGTATATAAACTGTACTGCGAACAGGATGTACGACGAAAAGAGTAGAAGACCGCATCAACACTAGTGTTTGTGTATATAACGTGTACATAACGTAAACGGGTCCAAGACATTCCTAACAATGATTAATTCTAGGGATTATCGCTGCGGGTACATAAATCATTCATCATGGGACTACATTTATTTCATTATACGTAGCTATTATGCTTTTTTTGATAAAAGATGCATTTTATTTTGAGTTTAGGGATTCGATTTCGTGACCCTAATAATAGAATAGTCGCCGACAACCACTTTCAACCCGGCATGTTTAATTTTCGAGCGGTCATCGGCGTATATTACAAATAGAAAATAGACGTATATATACACGAAGCGGACGGACCGCCGACGGCCGCGGATAAACCATTCAAATTTCGCTCCGTGTGTAAGCATGTGGCGGAAGCGGTCGTGGATGTTTCCGCGAAAAAAAAAACCCGAACCACGTGCACGGTAGATTAATAAATTCAAAAAAGATTCATATATACATTTATAAAATATAGGTTTATTTTTATATTATTTACAATAATATAATAAGCTTAATATTCAATTATTCACAATGGATGTTACAAGAAATTAATTTTACAAATATACTATACTTTATCACCAATAAGCAATCAATCTTATTAGTTTAAACATGCATCGATAATTGTATAATTAGTACCATTTATAACAATCAAATCTAATAATCGTATAACAATATCACAATTTTTAAACACACGATAATTGCATTAAAATAATCATTATAATAAATAATAATAATATCTAACAACCTCATTTGAGGAACTGCGGGCTCAAAACATCAGCCGCGGACTTAAATTAGCAATTACCAATAATATCAATGTGTAAAATATATAGAGTAAACAATAGCGGCGCCGAAATGAGAGAAAAATAATTAACAAATAAAACATATTATCGCAGTACTTAGTGGCTGGTTCATTCGTTTAGTCGTCCGTTTGTGACTCATGGGAAAGGTTACAGGCACTATTTGTTTTTTTTTCTGTATATACATTCGTCCATGGTGGTTTGACGATGGATCACTGACGACAATAAAGCTAATGAGAGCTCGGGAAAATTTGACACACACACACGCATATAATGGATTAATTTAAAATTATCAAATCGTCAATATTGCTCTAACGATAGTCGATAACGCAATAGACTGCAAATCTAACGACTGTACACACACGTATATATATAAATTCAACAATGGCTACTAAATACAGCTGATTAAAATAATGTTCTCCGATTATTACGTACTCACGCACTTCGTAAATACCATGTACACACGGTTCAATGTAAAACGTTCATGCGGTATACGGTTAAAATATAATATTTTAATTTCTAACATTTATAATATTTTTTCGTCTGTATTATATTACGACATCAAATCTTATAAATTCTAGAATTCTGATAATTAAACATTTTTTTCGTCTTAGGAAAAAAAAACATTTCTATTCATATTAGCTGTGGTCCAAATCTGAGTCTGTTAAAAAGGGAAAGAAATTATAAGTGTAGTGTAGTAGTAGTACTTTGCGGAGAATATAGCTGGGACCCAACTGTTGTATAATAATATTTCAAATATTTATTACTTTTTGACAACAGTGCCACGCAACATGTTGCGGTAGTCCACTTATTGGTTCCGAAAAAAACTTTCTGCTAGAATTATTTTAATAATGAAATTTCAAATAAATTATGCCGCTGCGGATCCGGCAGGAACATGTGGTCCGACATTAAAAATTATATTTTTCAATGATCACTGTATAATCTGTAAAATAATTAACTGACCGACAGTACACATGGTGCCTTTGAAATGTCAACATGTGCATTAAACAGTCTTGGGTCAAATAAAATATATAATAATATTGTGTATATACTATGTACAACATGTGTGTATAATAGTTATAACTTATAACCTTGTCCCGTTGGTGGTAAAAGATAATACAATCCCAACAAAAACACTCGTCGAACGACGTGTAAACAATTTCCAAGTCAAAAATACCGTTGTCATTTAAGCTTTAAGCACTATAAAGATGTGACACCAAGAATAAATGCTCAATAAATGAAATTTAAAATACATTTATTCTATTTCAATAAATGAATTACTTGTCCTTTCTAATAATCATACTAGGAAATAATTATTACTTTATAAATATTTATTGTTAATTATATAAATTATTGAGATAGAATTAATGTATATTAAATTTTTTTTAAACAATTTTTAACAATTTTTTCACAAGACTCGAAGTATTTTTGTTCGGATATCTGTAGTTTTTACAACACGAGCAGATTTACTGCGTATATTTTAAGTATTATTTGTATACGTAAAATCTGAAGTATTTTAGTTTTCTCAAACGGTATCTACTCGTATTACTTATAGCTTAATATTTCAAAAGACAATATTTTATTTAAATATTTATTACATTATTGTTAGTTATAATTTTGTTTTTGTTTCATAATAACATTCAACTATTTTTTTTTTTGCATTATTGTGATATTAGTATAACACGTGCTGTAATATTACGAAGGCCCACGTTCAAAGTTTCGACCCGTTTAAATTTGATCAGAAACTCAGATTAATGGGCGCGATAACGTAATTTCCCGTATATTTATAAATAAAATATCATAACCTGTTACTAACAAATCACTTGTCATATCACGTGTCAGGTTACTTAGGTGAGCGTCAGGCCTTCGGCAAATTAGAACGCAAACGAGAACACGAGCCACGACCGTTGGAGATACGCAGTGGCGGACGCTGGGGGGGGGTTTGGGGGTTCACTCCCCCCCCCTCCCCCCGAAATGAATAGATGATTAATTTAAAACGTAATAGTTATTTTATCTTATGTACCTAAAAACAATTAATTATTCAAAAGACGTTAAAATATGCTAGAAAAAAATGTTTTCAAAACCCACCCCAAAATTTTTTCCTGCGTCCGCCCCTGTAGATACGTAAAAGTGTTCCAACATCATGTGCGCGCGTATGATGACGTATAGCCGGCGTTGCGTCGCAGAAATGTACAGAATTTGCACGGCCGTGACCTCGTCGAGTGTTATCGTGTATTCGCGTCACGAGACTTGATTCGCGCGAACGTTCAAGAGTGTGCCCGCCTCGAGACGCACCGGACGACGCCCAACGATCGAGCCTGCACATGCAAAATGGTCGAGTGCGCAACGCATATGGAATTGGCGCGATGCACAACAAACGAGTTGGATACAAGAAGCACGGTGTTAAGTTGGTTGCATTACTTCACGATGATATTATCATATTGACCAGGACAAGGATGTTGTGTATTTGAACACTTTTAATGGAATACCTACGCACAAATAGTGGTTAGGAACCGCATATACACGTAAATGCACTTTCTTTGCGCCTCACTTGTGTACGTCTAATTGACGCTGTGTCCTACGTAAACGCGACGAACGCGAAATAATCAAACCTATAAAAATAGATGGAAATGTCCAACGTACGCGATAAATTGAATGAATTGATTCGTTCGCATTCGTCGCACGGCTTGAAAATCAAATCGTTTTGTTTTTGGTCGCGCGTTTAAGCGAATAGACGTCAAAATAACGTTCTATTTATTTTTCATTTATATATTCATATATTATACTTCATGTCTTCATTATATTATTAATGTTATTCATTTATACGATACGAGTAGATAAACAGGCAATATACATTTTTAAATTATAATATATAGTAGTTAAACTATAATATTATAATATATTTATATATAAAACAAGTCTATCCTTATAAATAATTGAATTTAAATCTGATCTTTTTTTTAAATATTTTTTATATAGTAAATATTTTACTTCAGTACTATCCAATATTAACAATTTTTTTTGTAAACTAAAAAACATTTTTAGTTGACTTTGTTTTTAAAAGAACATTAAAAAACAACGTGTAAAATATACCGCACAACCTTTGCACAACTCACTTCGACATACACTGGCATGTAAAAAAAATAAAAAATTATCTGAATATGGTCAGCCGAAAATTCGCGTTCGATTTTTGTTCAAAAGTCAACATTTTTATAAACAGTAATTTTAGAAAAAAATAACCAAACGACTGCCTGCGTTCGTCGCGTTTACGTAGGACACAGCGTTATACAGTGAAACCTCTACGTAACGGACGGTAAGGGAACCGTCAAGGAATGCATTGCGTTGTTTTTGTTTTTGTGAACATTGTCGATCGTGTGTGGACAATGTTTTAAAAATAACCAATAGTCAAAAATACCTATAATATAATATTTCGGAAGTAGATAATATTTATAATATTAATAGTGTGATAGTGCGATTTAGGCATTTGGTACTAATTGGTTTGTTGTGTAGTTCAGTTCAATTATATATTTTCCAATTATAATTTTCATATTTTCATACTTGGGTATAATATTTATAATAGTTTATAATTCATATTTCAATATTATAATATTATCATATTATAATAATTACAATGAATACGAAAAAAAAATGGAATGTAGACGACACATGCAAGCTTCTAGAAGAATGTAATTTCGAAACAAACTTGATTGGTATGGACAAGAGAAAACAAAAACAAAACACAAACAAAATGTTTGAATTTTGTTTATTTTTTGTTTAATTTTTACTGAACTCAGTATGGACACATGTTTTGTTTGTGTTTTATTTTTTCTTAACTAAGAAAAATTGGGTTTGTGTTTTGTTTTTGTTTTGTTTGTGTGTCGTCTCTGTGTGGACCCGGCAATAGCGATTATAGCAACCGATAATGACGGTCGACGAGCGTACGCAAGTCGCAAAGTTAAAAATGAAATACCCGAAATTGTTATCTACTATTTACTTTAACGTATTGACGACGCTGCTGGTCGTCCAATACCGTACATAAGATCGCAGCTCAAATGTACCCGCACGCACACGATTTCCGTGCCTTCGCTTACAATGTACGTATTTACATTGATTATAAATATAAGTATTTATAATCAATGGTATTTATAATTAATAATTTAATTGAATTCTAATTTATAGAATTATTGCTCGGACGACGCTGCCGGTCGTCCAAACATTGCTCGTGTGTGCATGCATACCCGCATGAGCTCCTGGTATCTGAGGGAAATAACTTAAATGTTTGCACACAGCAATGTATTAAATAATTTTTACTATTTAAAAATTTGTTTTTTTAATAAGAAATATTTTTTAAAAATGTAGAATTAAGAATATACAATTAATTTTATAGAAAAAATTTTTAGTTCTTGTTCGACTAAAACGTTATTTGATTCCAACGACATGATTTTAAAAAATGTGTGTAAGCACTTGAGTGACAATAAAAATTAAATAATTATTATTAAAGTTTACATTTTAAATACAATATACGAAAAACGACATACACTGTATACGTTCACCACACAACTGAATATCCGGAGCGCAGATTTATCGCATACAAACTTGTTGTGCGTGTCAACGTCCATACTGAGCACAACGTGAGCACTCATGCTCGGTCTATGCGTGCTCTAGTGTGGACGCGGCTATATAAGCGGCGACTACTGTATTACGATTGTAAAATCTTCGTTTTTTTTTTAAAATAAAGTGCAAAGATTTTGAGAGTCGAACTCTGGGTACCGAATCAAAGGGAAAGCGTTGTTACCATTGCGCCAATGAGTAGAATAGCATTGTAGGTATTTAAGGGTTATCATAGAATGTAGAGGGGTACTTGATACCGTCATGTCCGTGTATTAATTAATTCATCTGCATTATAATTATTCTGTACTCATTCAAATTAACTAATCTTTGATTTTGTGCACATGTTGATTGCGTATCAGATGTAGTAGCACATATTATAACACTCCAGAAGGAGCATGTAAACACGTAAAAATAAAGTTCTCACTCTAAAAGTTTCTTACATAAAATACAATGTAAAGCGGTGTCCGGCGATACGTAGTTATCCGCGTCGTATATTTTATATAATATTATCCGCGATATTACGCGCCGTGTACGCACAGGGTTGTATAAAATGAGACGAAAAAGAATCTGTGCATTGCTGCTGGCGCGCGGACAGATGCTGAAGAGAGGAGAGTCGCAGCTGTTACGCGCGCGCACCGCACCCTGCCGCGTCATCGGTCGGACGCGGACGTTTAACGAAATAAGTCTAATAAATAATAACCATGGTTGGGAATATTGCGCGAATCTTACCGGTTGCGCAGTACAAACATAAAATAATGAAAACCAAAAAAAAATTAAAAAAATAAACAACGAGGTTGCTGCATGTCTACGAGGACGATTCAGACGAGATAAAAAAAAAGGTAATTATAATTTTTTTATACACAAGTATTGACCATTATTCACAGGACAAGAGAAAAGATAGATCAAATATTTAAATTTATTGGACACGGAAGAGGACGTTTAACGAAATAGGTCCCCCCCCCAACCAAGCGCGCGCGATACAGTTCTCACTTTAAAATTAAAAGTCGACACGGCCCCTCGGTAGTGTAGGTACATTACGTATACCACTATCGCGGACCGCTCCCGCCCGCTCTCTACCCAGCCACAAAACCGGTCATAGGGCGACGACAACACCGATTCCGGCGAGTCCCCACCTACCACGGAATCCGGGCCGCGGAGGGTATGGTCAACTGATCCGCCGCGTACGTGCTTCGCTGTACGAGCGGGTACGAATAAAGTAAAATGATTATCCCGGGGGGTCTCCCGGGGTCCCCCGTGCATGATGCTTGTACTTTGTAACTGTGAATTTCGTTTACCATATGTCGCATCACTGTGACGCGTTCTCGATTTCTGTAAATAAATTTCGTTTGCCGATCATTTCAAAAAATATTTCGTTAGAAACCTGACGCTGAAGATAATTTATTCATTTAACAAAGGACATCTGGTTATAATTAAAGTAACTCTTTTATCTTCGAAGTCTTCAACTTCGAGTTGCAGATAAATCCCAATAGTATCATTTTTTAGACAAAAAATACATCAAATTTGAGGTTTTAGATTTTCTGTATAATTTTTCAGTTACGAAGGGAAAATTCTATTTTATACTGTATATTCACCCAGCAAGCCATTTATAATTTTTTTTAGAAAATCAGTAGTGAGGAGATTAAATGGCTTCAAAATCAAGACTTAAGTTGAAATGTGTTACTTTTTATCGAAATAACAATAAAAAATGAGTTACCGTCAGAAAGTTTTACACCGTAACGTACCGTAAGTCGGAAATAGAAAAAATTTAAACAAAATATATAATTTCAATAATATTATAAAACATTTTTAATAATATTGATCTTTTCAAAAGAATATGATTCTAACAAAATCATTTTTTTTTTCGAAAAATTATATTTCATAAAATAGATTTTTATCTATAAAATATTAATAATTAATAGAACCGATTTGTATAGAATGTAATATAAAACGTAGATTTCGAATATAATTTACATTTAAAACTCAAAGAAATTAATTGTTTGTTGCAAAAACTAATCCTAATCTAACTGATAATAATTCATTGAGAAATCATTGGGCATGCCGCATGCGTGACTTCTCAAATTCAATGTTAAATAAATATAGATAGTTAATTGTTCAAGACCTATACAGCCAATAGCCATTCCTTCAGTTTATATCTATTGAAATATTAAATATGTTGACATTGTTGACATTTTTTATCTTTTTTCAAATATCGAACATTCATATGAATAATGGATTATTCCAAAGCATCGCGATGTGTGTAAATACAACAAAGAAGCATAATAGAAAAATGTTAATATATAAATATTTATTCAAAAATAATCTACGTGATTACAGAATGATGTGATATAGTTCAAAGTATAGAAATAATAATATTGTCCGAAAAAATGACTCATATTGATATACTATACTACTATAGGTCAAAATGCACATGCGAGCATCTAGTCATAACAAATAATAAAGGGACTATGGAGTTATACGGAGGTGTTCGAAGTTATTAAAAAAATTATGTATACGTCCATATAAATAATCCAAATAGTCAAATATGTCTTACATATAGTATAATAGTAAATACATAAAACTTCTTGTCTAATCTCTGACGCAGTTTGGTCGCGTCATACGGGTACCGCGACTCGTGGGTACACTTCTTTAACTGATTATATAATATTAATTTTTATTTTAATTTTCTATTAGAAAGCGATTTTAATAATTTCTATTATTATTTATTATTATAATTAATACAACTCAATGTGTCAACAAGAGTCGCTGGATAAGCCCGAATGCGTCAAATTATGAACCTTATGATAAACGTATTACAATATAACAATACTGTTAAATTTGTATTTTAACCTTATTATTTATCACGTATACAGTTTTTCGAATAACGCGTATTTCGCATACGCGACCATCGTCTTACGTCTCTATTATAACTTTTTTTTTGTAGTACAGTACAATCTCGGTAATCCGGCTGTTCCATAATCCGATACATCCAGTAATCCGGCTATTTTAACCTATCCAATATAAATGTATATATATTTATATATATACATATATTTATATATAAAATTAGTATCGTTAGCGTTAAAATGTTAGAACTCGAATTACTGTGAGTATTTTTGAGAGAAAAAATACGCGAGAATGGGAAAACTTTTTTCGCGCATTCACAAACAGCAGTTTCTTATTTTTTATCACACATGTTTAAATGTGCCTATTTAAATTGTAATTAATGTGTGTATGTAGGCGCGATAAATATACATACTCAAATCAAAACGCGGTCACTCGACAGTTTACACTAAGCAAAAGAACTGTGCTCGCAAAAAAAAAAAAAAAAATGAACGAGTGTTAAGTTGTATCGTGTACAAACAATACCCCTTTACCATTTTCGTTAAGTTCTAGTATGCCGCCACAATCGACGGTTTATACGCGTGTTCTGGTACCGAGGGCGCAGTTTCAACTCGCGAACCGCACGCGAGTTCATCTTTTATCTACTATAGCCGTATACTGCGTAAAGGTGTGATTTCTCTGGACGCGTCTGTAGACGCACCGCGGCGCTATTCAAATATCACCTGCGTGCACTATTATAATGCACTATTATAGTTTACTTGTTGATAGATGGAACCGATTCCTACGACCGTCACACGCGGCTGTGTGTGCATATACAATATATTCGTGCATATCGTATATTATATTATACATATAATACATTTTTTCATATTTGGAAATTTTAATACTTGGACTAGTTGTAATATCGTACTATATACTTGTCCATGATTGCAACTCGTATCGCATTTCTTTATTTATTGATTATGATTTTATGTAATTGCCGTGTAACATTTAACGTTTATTAAATGCACGATTTAAGATTCCCAAATTATTGTTATTGGTTAATAATTAATATAATGATTAGTGATTACTGATTAGTATTAATGCCCAATAAAATTTCCTGGTTGATGGAAAACACAAAATATCTCCAGTGTAATAATGCACATTTTCTAGAGCTTTTTTTTGTATGTTCCTTAATTTTACTGATAAAAGATTTTATGCATATTTTACGATTATAAAGTCATAGTTTTGTCTTCTCAAGACCTATTTTGTTATTTTGAAATTACGAATTATACACTTACGTTAATATTTTTAGGAGGAATTTCTGTTTTTCACTTTTAAAATTGTAAAATAAATTAATCTAAATTTAGTAATTTGAAAATTGTAATTTATCAATAATTATATGAATCATCTTTTTAATAATATTCCAAAAATTTTTTTGGTAGTAGGTACCTAATATAAAATCAAAATCAAATAACTATAATTATTTTGTATAAAATATAATGAATTTATTGTTATACTATGATGTGTTGCTTATTTAAAGGTAAGAGTAAGGAGATAGGAATAGCTAATAAAAACTTAACTAATTACCAGTAAAGACAAATTGTAAATAAAGAATCATAAAATCATAATGTAAAGTATCAAATTTATTGTTGAAAATATAAAATAAAAAATAATTAAATTAAATTAAACTAAATGTGTTTTTATTATAACTTTTACTTATAAAATATTTATATGTAACTATTACTTCCGCATAGTTTAAAAATGTTTAAAACCTATACACAAATACACAATTAAATTATAATGTAAATTATATATATTTCAATGTAATAAAAATATTATAAGACCATTAACTCCAATCCATTGTTGAAAATTAAAAATAAAAAATAATTAAATTAAATAAGAAGTATTTTTACTATAAACTCTTAAATATAAATACATTTAGTTATTATTATTACTTTACTGGATAGTTTAAAATATAAAATCCTATACTTTTGGAGATATTTTATAGTATAAATTAATAACAAAATTTTTTTCGGATAACTTCCACGGTAATTTTGAATTATGTTCACGAAATATTTGCATTTCCGCAATTATTTTAGAGCCTAAACTTGAAAATTCTATGTTACTTTTTAATTTAGGATTAATTCGTGAACTGATTTTTTTATAATTGAAATCGATAAAAATGAATGTATATGGAATGTAACAAGCAAGTGTAGTTGAATTCATAAGAACACGAAAATAAAAATCCACGTACGGACTATATTATCTAAAATCATATATAAATTATAAATAACAGTAAAAGTATAAAACTGAAATTGTTCCATAGCAAATACTCTTATCTGTTCTGGAAATCTTGGCCATTGTCATTGTGTTATATTATTTATTTATAAATTTTTGTATTTCAATTGTATGGTCAATGAAACGAATTTGTATCAAATCAGATTTGAAATATGCAGCTTCCTGAGAAAGATGCAAATGCATAAAGTTCCGAGCCCTGGTTATATAGTATATAGTCTCAGTCATTTCTGGTCAGCGATTAGTGCAGTGTGTCCTTTTTTATAAATTGTATTTTATTTTTGTTTTTATTATATTACGAAAATGTTTCTAAAATTAAAAAATAAATCATATTTAAAATAAATCGTGCACAATTATTTTAATTTTCATAGTTAAATAAAATTGAAAAGTAAGTATTTACAAAAAAGGGGTCCGCGGACCAATTTAAGTTATAGCTAGGGGTCCGTGGCTTCACTCTAATTGGGAACCACTGCTCTATGCTAACGGGCCATTAGGTTCCAGGCCACCGGGATTTTTAACTGTATCCCGGTGGGCCACTCCGCCCCTGGAAGTAGCTATAAATCTAATGTACACGTATACCTACCAACGTAAAAACGTGTTTCACGTATAACCGCGAGTCGAACCTGTTGTCGCTATAATGGTCAATATGGTGCAAGCTCTCGGCTCGTTGAACACTGAACGGTTACGTAGAACTAACTTTAAAAACACTCCTAGAATAAGTGTAAGGTGTACAATGTGCGTAGTATGGATCCACATACCGCGTAAGTCACAACAAAAAAATAGGAAATATAAACGCAGCACGAACACGCACATCGCACGAATTGTGCCGAAGATATTTCGTGATTACTTACGACGGGTAGCGTAACGTACTATCATTTAAACCAGTAGTTCTCAACCTTTTTTGATTCATGTCACCTTTAGCCACTAGAATCAAACACTGCGTCACCCTAACATCAAAATAATAAAAATCTTAGCTGTATATTTTAAAATTATTCTTTTATTAAAAAAAAAAATACAGTACACAAAAAAAGCATGTTCAAAATGTTGACACTTAAAATTTAAACAGATAAACTTTAAATTAGCAAATACAAAAAATAAAAGTAATGATAAAAAAATAATGATTTATATAAATTTAATGTGAAATTTGACCCTGGTGTTTTTTACAAAGTTGGTGTATAGTTGTAATATAGGTGTAATATACTATTTTTTAAATATTTTTTCTTTTCTTGTTAAAATTCTGCGTCACCCCTAAGCTAGGTCCATGTCACCCTAATGTGAAATGTCACCCCGGTTGAGAACTACTGATTTAAACGAATGCGAATGCACAATACTAATGTACGTCATGATTCAATGTGTGTGTTTAATGAACCTTTGGTACTGCGTACATAATATCATAAGACATTATGTACATGTACATTTGGTGCGCGCGCGCACGGGTGACCGAAAAACCGTTTCGGGCGCATGTTCACGCTTCGCCCTCGCCCTGGCCCTCGCCGAAGTTCGTGTCCAGGCCCACCTCCTCGTAGTCCTTCTCCAGGGCGGCCAGGTCCTCGCGCGCCTCCGTCAACTCGCCCTCCTCCATGCCCTCGCCCACGTACCAGCGGACGAACGCGCGTTTCGCGTACATCAGGTCGAACTCGTGGTCGAGCCGGCTCCGCGCCTCGGATATGGCCGTCGTGTTGGACAGCATGCACACGGCCCGCTGCACCTTGGCCAGGTCGCCGCCGGGCACCACGGTGGGCGGCTGGTCGTTGATGCCCACCTTGAAGCCGGTCGGGCACCAGTCGACGAACACGATGGTGCGCTTCGTCTTGACGGTGGCTATCGCGGCGTTCACGTCCTTGGGCACCACGTCGGCATGCAGCACGCCATGTACTTGCCGTGGCGCGGGCCGCACTTGACCATCTGGTTGGCGGGCTCGAAGCACGCGTTCGTGATCTCGGCCACGGACAGCTGCTCGTGGTGCGCCTTCTCCGCGGATATGACCGGCGCGTACGTGGCCAGCGGGAAGTGGATCCGCGGGAACGGCACCAGGTTCGTCTGGAACTCGGTCAGGTGGACGTTCAGCGCGCCGTCGAACCGCAGCGACGCCGTGATGGACGACACGACATGCGCCATCAGCCGGTTCAGGTGCGTGTACGTGGGACGCTCGATGTCCAGGTTCCGGCGGCATATGTCGTAGATCGCCTCGTTGTCCACCATGAACGCGCAGTCCGAGTTCTCCAGAGTGGTGTGCGTGGTCAGCACCGAGTTGTACGGCTCCACCACCGCCGTGGATACCTGCGCGCAGTAGAAGAGGGAGCGGTTGGTTTTTTTTTTTTTTTATCATTTTCATACGATTGTCGAGTCCCGGATCGTTTTACTGAGCAATGGGACGCCCCACTAAGTTTAAAGTTTTCAACGATTGTCTTAGGCATTATATAGTATAATACGCGTGAAAAGTAAACGTCAGCTTAGAATATAGTGATGATAGCAAGTAATGATTACACCGAATCCCTTACGCGAGATTCTTCGGAAAAAGGAAATTGTTACATTGTAAGACAAATGTGCGGAAAATAATAAGTAATAAAATATTATAATTACGAAAATTAAACTAAAATATAATTATTTTATGAGTGTATAACGTGGCAAGGGCATCAATAAGATCATCTTTGTGCATGGGTATTTAATAAAATATTTCGTGCGAATCTATGATGTTCAATAATAATTATCACTTTTAGTTCAAGCACGCACAATGCGTTTACAATGCGTTTTAGTCGCGAGCGGGTAGGTAAGGGGTGGTCACTGCGAAACCAGTGCTGTCACTTGCACTCGTCGGGCCTGGACTAGGACGAGTGAACGTGCTCACGGGTTAAAACCGCGGGAGACCAAACGCATGCGCCGTCGCACTCACTTGGGGTGCCGGGTAAACGGCGAATTGCAGTTTGCTCTTCTTGCCATAATCCGCGCTCAGCCGAGATCCATGAGCAGCGAAGCGAATCCGGACCCGGTGCCACCGCCGAACGAGTGGAATATCAAGAACCCTTGGAGCCCGGTGCACTGGTCCGCGAGCTTTCTGATCCTGTCCAGGACCAGATCGACGATCTCTTTGCCGACGGTGTAATGGCCACGCGCGTAGTTGTTTGCCGCGTCCTCTTTGCCCGTGACCAGCTGCTCCGGGCGAAACAGTTGACGGTACGTGCCGGTCCGCACTTCGTCTGGAACAAGTGTAATATGTAACATGTAGTTATCACTGCTACATCGTTCTCTTGCTTATCTCAACATTCTTATCACACCAATTAATAGTATAAATTTTAAGTGGTCCTTAAAATATTCCACCGGCTGAAAATATTACAAAAATATAATATAACTAAGAATTATGTTTTCTTTTCAGAATTGAGTTTTCCCATTTATTATTTTGCAAAAACTAGAGGTTCCCCAATTTTCAGAGGTAGGAACACCATTTTTTAAAAAAATCAAAATCATCGTGACCCACATGTTATCATAATTATTAAATAACTATTATTTTATCAATTATATTATCTGACAATATTGATCGCTTTTTTATGCCTAGTATCTTCTTTAAAAAGTCACTTTTCATTTTTATAATAATCTCGGAGTTAAACAAATTATAAAGAAAATGTCACCTTTTATTATAATGCCTATGAAAAATTTGAGAATGGGTTGAAAGCGACAAGAGGAAGATACATACAATGTCAATAATTACTACTAGTACGAGGGTTAAAAATATTTTTGTACATAGATTTCATTTTTCTAAAATAATATATATATATATATATATATTAATGTAACATTATACATCAAAATTGGATTTTATCTCTTTGAATATTGATATTTTAAACTTGTGTATAGATCTTACTGATACATATATATACCAGTATTATATATATTGATAGTTTTTTTTTAATCCCGCATATGATATACTTACATCAACCTGTTGCTATAATAATATATTATGTAATATGCAAATACATGTTGTATACTGTATGCTATATAATATATAATAATATACACAATGATCAACTGATTAATTTTCACAGAAATATTGGTTTTAGGATTTTCAAATTTAAAGTTAGAACTTATAAGCTAAAATATAATATCACCTCGTTTGAACGACACAAATAATGTTGTTTCCAAAAAATTTTATTCTTATATTATATATATATAAAAAAAAAATCTTTCATGTTTTAAATATATGCCCTAAATTTCACGGATAATTAAGTAAAATACTTACCCACGACAGTCGGTTTAAGATCTACAAACACGGCCCTAGGCACGTGTTTACCAGCACCGGTTTCACTAAAGAAAGTGTTGAAGCTGTCATCTCCGCAACCTACTGACTTGTCGGAAGGCATCTGCCCATCTGGTTGAATGCCATGTTCCAAGCAGTAAAGCTCCCAGCAGGCGTTGCCAATTTGCACTCCAGCTTGACCGACGTGTACGGATATACGTTCACGCTAATACGACAAATGGAATACAATAATTAGCAATAACAATATTTTTATGTCCAACATTAACTACAATGACAACTATCACATTTGGAAAACATAAGGTATATTTTCTTAAATTACTATTTTCAAATTTATTTATATAAGGTATATAATTAATTAACACTTACCATGATGCAAAGATATTTGATCAAGTTAAAATGTTTTTAACAATTGGTACAACTAGTTAAGGTACACGAAACAGTAAGTATCAAAACGTTTGCGAGATAAATAAGAATAATGTATTCTTAGTTAAATCAGATATAACTAAATAAAGATTGTTGTCGGGGAAATTCTATAAGTAAGGCAAATTAAATAAATAAGAATGTTATAAATAATTCTAATGATCCTAAATTTAATTAATATATTATATTCAAGTAGTGTAATTAATTGAATGTCACAATTATTTTCTATAATATTAACTAAAAAAATGTAGACAATTGAGTTGATAAAAACGATATAATAACAGTTTTCCGAGTAGGTGTACGCTATTAAAATCTGTTGGTCAAAAATGTATAAAACATATATATATTATAATACAAATATATAATATATGATATAAATCTATAAATATTATAATAGGTTGCCTACGTTGATTGTGGAATACAATGAATTAACCGTAATTATGCGTGATAAAAAAAACTTAAAACTAAGAAAAAAAAGTAATTTAAAAAAATGATACTCTTTTCTTTTTTATAAATGTTTTTTTTCGATTATTTTATGTTTTTCGATAAATAATAAAATAATTTTCTGAACTTTTGTGCGTGTGAGTGTGTGTGTAGATTTGTAAAGATGTATGTATGTGTATGTGTGTTTAAATACTTCTGTGTTTGTATATCTGTATGTGAGTATGTGTATGCGTGCATACGTGCGTGTGTATGTGTGTGTGAATGAGAGTGTTTGTATGTGTGTGTATGTTGTATTTATTTTCAATTAAAATTATAAAAAAGCTAGAAACATTGTGCAATGTTGCGAATTTCGTGTCGTAGCTCCAACCAGGTACATATCAAAAGACAATAAAAAAAACAAGGGGATAAGAAATAACTGTAAACTGTTAAATGAGTTTTATAAAAAATGTACATATTTAAAAAAAGCTTTGTTATATATGGAAACAGCGTGTATGGTATATACCTTTGTATTTAATATTATATTTCCAGACGATTAGATTTCCAGAAGTGCAGCTTGCAGCACCCCCTCTCCCCATTAGCCCCTCTCACTCTGTAAACATCAATGGTGTACAATATTCTATATTTTGTACATTCTATATATTAGGTGAAAAACTCTGAGCCGCGCGTGCGACGTTTCAACACCCATACATTTACCGATCTATACTGATTCGAATTATTTAACTACCGGAGTTAATAATGCATGTGAACGGCGGCTCATTCGAACTGCAATCAACCGCGGGTTAAGCAAAAACGGTTAAGTCAATTAACATTCGAAAAACATCGAAAAAAATGGAAAACACAGTCGAACCACTTTCAGTACCGTGAAAATAACATTTATATTTATTAACCATTATCGGAGACTAATTTTATATTGTTAAATAGTTACGCACACACGTTAATAATAAACATTTCAATATCAACACTTAAGACTTGAAACTGTAGTGAGATGTACTAGAAAAGTTGTTCTTTCTAGCGAATCAAAAATAAGTTTAATGGAGAAGCCTATAAATATTTTACAAGCGTCAGAAAATTATATATTTCCGAAGTCGAGTGTTTCCTGCAATATCGATTAAACGTTGTTATTTATTTCATCGTAACACAAAATTAAATAATTGGAGGCACTTGACATATTTTTACAATCGATCACAGTACCTTAATATTTAAATATACGTATTTTATTTTATTTTAGTCTCATTACTTATTGGTCACACCTCGTACCTATCTTATATCTATACAAAAAATCTAAATGCCTTACAAACAGTAATAGCGGATTGTATAACCGTCACGTCTAAACTCGACCCGTAGCAGCACAAGTGGTGTGGGCTGTCGTACCTATGTATAATAGCCCATCTCGGAGTAAATTCATACGTGTAATTATTCAAGAATAATATCTATTTTTTTTGTGTTTTAAATCATCGTTTTTTTGTTTTTGTAACGCGGACGCTTTCACTCTATCTTGGTCATTCACACGATTTGTCCAAAATGAATTATAAACATGTTTTATCTGTATCAAGGTGCAGTGTGGAGCGTGTGCACTGTGCACTAGTAATCAGTACAACGCAGCACAACGCGGTCAAGGTTAGGGTACACGCGAGTCCGTTGTATATGCCACGAAGCGTGATTTCAACTCGTGTCTCGTTTCCATACGCACCAGCCTCGATATTCATCGTACCTCGTGTTAAAATTTAGCGAGCATATCGTTCCGTTTTTGCCTACAGCGCGAACAGACGAAATCCAAAAAAATAATAATAATGGTTATAGCCGACGCGGGCCCTTGGACTGATACGATATCTTTGACGCCCGGCTCGGAGACCGGCACAGTTATCGGTCGCCGGACACGTATCGCGTCCAAAAACTTTATATTATCCTCACGTTGCGTCGATATATGGTTTACTTACGCGACACGTCCGAAACGCGTGATATGTATTCGAAATTATCGACACAATAAACCATACGGTTTGAAGTCTACAAACGATCATATTTTAATGTTAAGTGACGTGTGTGTTATTTAAAATATTAGCTGTACAGCATAATTATACGAGTGTATCATTATTTAACCATAATCATTCTATTTAGTCTCACACAATTTGTACACAGCGTCTAAATGTTTAGGAACGGAAGGTTATCAGTGTTATCATAATATACATTCATTCAATCAATATATACATTTTTTTTTTTTTTTGTTGTACAATCTGTTAATTTTTTTTTACAATAGGTACGTACAAGTGAGAAAAGTTTAACATTATTTACAAATGTACAATATGCAATAATAATTAAGTTTCACTTATAAACTTCACGGACGTTCGTGGACAACGGCGAAAAAATGTTACGCGTTTCTTTACGGATCCATCATGTTCACTCGGTTTTGATTTTTGTACTCGATCGTTTTCAGTAGAATCTCGTGATTGCACCGGTGATTTCGCGCTTATTCACTTTATAAATTAGTTATTAGCGGGTATATATATAATAGGTGTTGATGACAATTTTCCAGGACGGCAGCGGGGACCTTTACTGCCGGTAACATATAGTATCGTATTTCTATGTTGTTACTATAATGTTCCGACGAAAACAATATTAGATAACATGCCGCTAGGACGCATATAACGGTAACGTATCCTTCTTATTCATGTTCGCGGACCCGTGGTATACGCGTTCCGCGCACAGGTTTTTCAAATAAATACGCATACGGCTCATATAGCATAATATTTATTCCGACACCCGTTTATCCCGTTCGTCTTGTCCACCGTGGTTTTACAACTGGCACGGCGATGCGGAGAGTTTGTTCTTGTCCGTCGGTCCTTGTATTGTTACAAGTAATTAACATGCGATATTGTTTTCATAACGTAATTTACATTTCGTTGGTCCGACTCGTTCGGTGATTACGTGATTACGCTCCATCGATTTCTTATCGTCATCACTTACCGTGATAAATACACACGGCCGCCGGAAATGTCTAATGTAGTCTCCTGAAAAATTAAACGTTCGACGTATGGTATGATGTCTTAAAATGAATTCATCGCTTTCATAGCTATTAAACAAAATAAGAGTAGCAATCATTCGTCGGTAACCCTGATGACAAAAAATTATCTTAATCATACAACACGTCCGTGTACGGAGAACAATGTTTTTTGGTGTAAATAAAAACGGATAACATGGAAACTCGACCGAAGAATGTCGACTGCACCTCTGTATGACCGGCTTGATCCAACAACGCGACCGAACGTGACAATTTAGTTAACGTTAGTGGGTTAGGGGCCTCCGCGTTTTAATAAAAAACAGTCAAGGCCGTGTTTAAGGGATGGCACTGTTGATCACAAGATTCTGTGTGGAATAACCGCAGATGCAATTCAAAAAGTGCAGCGTTTAAAGCCGGGATGCCACGGCGCGAGGAGCGTCATTCGCATACCATATACCGCGTCGAGCCACGCGCACCCTTATACGTATGTAAGATCCAACGGCGCGGAATGAATGTCCCGGGCATGGCTTAAATCCGAGTAATATTTTTATATAGATACCTAATAATATTGATTAAGTATACTTAATCAATGCTAATAATAAATATAAATAAATTCTATAGGTTCGAAAAAGAATTATTTTCGATTTTTGTGTCTCAAGACATATATTTCTTATATCATCGATTTGGTACAGAATATGTATAGAAATATATTTAATGTACCCTTACTTGATGTGTTTGCACATACACCCTCGCTGACGACGCAAGAATAATACACCGTGCAGTACGTCTATATATTATTACATATATATTACACGCACGCACACACACACACACACACGCACGCGCAGGAGCACGCACACATACGTACACACACACACGTATATATATATTATGTACACATTTATTTTTTCCGCCTGCGAATTCCAACAGGCCCGATGAGATCTAATAACAATATACGATATAGATCTGCGTACGCGTCTGTAAGGGTGCGTGTATTAAACTATTTAATATATATATATAGCGTCTTCAAGTATTTGAATGGCTGTTGGTACCTATAATATACGCTTGGGTGGTGCGAAAAGGTTCGTACGTCCGTAGTGCAGCGTTGAACACAGATTACTGCGCGTATATTACTGTATAGTATAAAGGTATGAGCGCAACTGTTGTCGGGGTCTAGGGAGTGCTTAGCTGCACCAGACGGATCTATATACATTTATAAAATGATATATAAGTATTTAATTTATACGTTTATGTAAATATAAGAGTACCTCATAATATCGTATTGTTATATTAAATGTTGGTTCAATAAAAAGTAGAACTTAAATTATGATACGAATTTACTGTGAACGTGTGGAACGTGTGTAATATTGTCTTGAAGATCGTGACACCGGACCGGTGTACCTAAACTGACTATTTTTGTTTTATCTTTAACCCGTTTTATATTATCAAACTAATTATATTGTCTTGTCGTGAGGGCTACATTTTTTCAAAAAAATAAGGTCATTAGCAGTTACTTAACGATAAGCCAAAAACGGATAAGTTTTGGCGTGTATAACATATGGTCGCCGCCGCGTCGAACGAATCCGTGACGTCACTCGTAACATAAAAAATCATCGTGAACGGATAGTCAAAAATTAATTTTAGTGGTATCCTTTTTTTCATCATAGTATGTACTTTAATTTAAGCACAAGATCATTTTTTGAGCTGGACCGTCCTTTAATATATTGAATTGTTTTTGAAAAATTAAATTGGTATATTGCAGTGAGTATGGGGCAAAGCCATTGAGAGAAAACTCCAACGTCACTTTATACGTACATACGAATTATCGCTTTCTTAAAAATGTAACTCTGTATAAAACGGCTGTCTTCGGATTTCACAAAAATTATAAAATAAAATATTTATTTTTTAACTTTTTTAATAATACACTTATGTTTACCAAACTGTGCAACACACAAATATATATTATATACACATAATTATATAACATATCGTCCGTATAATGCCACCTAGTTTATTATGTGACGGTATACAGCGGAAGGTAAAAAATAAATATATGTAGGTATAATATATAAATAAAATACCTATACATATTATATAAGAGTGTTTTGAACTTATACGTTGACGTGTACGCGTACTGCGTACACCGCTGAGAACCGAGACCCAATATATTCGGGATTTTTTTTTATCGCATTGCAGTGATCTACATATATTACAGTCTCGAAGAGCATTTACTTGTTATACTCGTATACTATTTAGATGGGACTAGAAACGTAGAAACTGGAAAAATATCTGTACCTGTATATTAAAAAAAAAACCTTCAACGATTATTTTACCAAGCAAGACGATTAAAATCGAATTTGATATTCTTGACTTTCTTAAAATATGTAACTCCTAATAGGTATACATTAAACCACATTAAACTCGGTTATATAAAAATGAATAAGAAAACAATAGGCGCGTACTTCCGAGGGCGTCTCGTATACAGGTTAGCGGATTACGCGCAGGTGATAGGCCACAGAGCGACAATTAGCGGACTAGCCAAGCTCGATAGAGATTGCGCTCAAAAAGTAACGCCGATATGCGGCTACGGTTTTAGACCGTCTGAACACGGAAACAACCATTACGTTCAACTCATCGAGCGCCCAGACCCAGGGAGTATCCAGCATCCAGGGGGAGGGGGGGCAAAATTTGAACTCTACTCGTACTCATAAAAGTATAAACTAAAACCTGTTTCCTCTTCATCGAAGACATTATTACGTTGTGATTAAGTAGTGAAAACCGTGAGCTGCTGCGATACCATACTGCATTCCGTACTACCACAGAGTACTACTGAACTACCGAAGAACTACAATACTAAGCTAATCAATTTCTGTTATGATATTTTTAATTTGTATCATATCGAAATTATGCTCTGTGGTATCAACTCCGAAAACCGAACAGGGCTGCAGTGTGCTCAGTGCGAAATATGTCCAATTTAATAATTACATCTGACAATATTAACAATTATTATAGCCGCTATATCTCTAATATCTCTTATATCAACATCCATTATATAGTAGCAACTACCTATGTCCCTATTAACTAATATATTGTTCCATGATATTGTACCCAGTGGCGGCGCGTGAAAAATATTGTAGGGTAGACAAATAGACAACCAAAGGTATGGTGTTATAAAAAAATTATTTAAAAATTAGATCATCATAATAAAAGTAAATTACATACAATAACTATTTTTGAATATAATTTAAATCAAATCGCCGATTTTGTTTTTTTGCGAACACATGTATTACATTGTTTATAAATGTTGGATCTTTTGTTGTATAGCAGCGGTTGGCAACTGGCGGACCGCGAAAAGCAAAACTCTGGACCCCGTCAACACGCATTGTACTTGATTATGTTATACGACAGTGGTCACCAAATGGCGGCCCGCGGGCCATATCCGGCCCGTGAACACACTTTATCTGGCCCGCAGACAAGGAAAAAAAAGTAAAAACCGATAATAAAGTATGAATAAACTTCGATCGCAAACTTACTTGCCATTTTTCCCACTAATTTTACCCTGACTTTCTATTTATATTATAATATAACTGTTAATTTGTATTTTATTTTATTTTTTTCAATTTATTGTTTTTTATTTGTGTTATACTTTTGCTTCATTATATAAAATATTTGTTTGGCTATTTTGACGGCCCCGAAATTTTTCAAAATTTCCGATTCGGCCCTCCAAAAATATTAATTGGTGACCCCTGTTATACGATATACATTTGTGATGCATCATTTTCAAAAATTTATTTTTAACAAAATTAACAGACTCTCACCTGTATATGAATAAGCTGTTCCTTCTTGAGTTCCCAATTTCAAAATAACTGGTTAAGGAAAATAAATGCAATTTTTTGCATTATATTACTTGGTAAATTATTATTATTACTACTCGATACAATAATTATTTACCTAACATTGTCATTTTTTAATATAAATTAATTATTATAGCTAGATACATTTTTTTTTCATATACTGCCATTTTAAAAGTATAAAGATTTGACAAATATTTTTTTCACTGGACCTCATTTATTTATTATTTTAATCTTTAGGACTCCAATAGAAATATTACTTGCCGACCCCTGTTGTATAGTCACTTCCACTAATGGACACGGATCATTATTTTGGGAGACCACTCCTATAAAGGCGGATTTCTTTGGAAAAATCAGATAAAAGCAAGACGGTTGAACAAAATACCGCGACGGTATCGCTGCTAATGGCCGTGTCATAAAATATCACGTTTGACGTTTTAATGTTTCCGTTTTCGGTCGACATCGTAATTCGTAGTATAGTGTCCATATACGGTATATAATATTATATAGACCTAGGCATCAAATACTATTAATTATAAATTGGTAATTTTCCACATACGACTGCAAATGTATGCTTGGTAAATTTCGAAACGATAAAACAACTTTAATATCTAAAACTATAGGCATAAAAACTAATACATACTTTATTTTAGACATTTAGTAAGTAATTTTAAGCAGAAAAAATTGTCAATATTCACTATATAGGAAAATAATGCACAAAAAGGAAAAGGATACCATAATAATGGGTCTTCTCTGGTGACTCGATCGAAAAAATCAATTGTACTCTAACAACAAGCGTATATTATACTATTTATTTGGGTTTTTATGCTGTGCACGTAGAAATGATCGGAGTATACGACATATACAATGTAGCATGTATATACAAATATGCTATGATCATGTGTGTGGTCCCCTTTGTCCAGTAAACAGTCGACATATACCTTACAGTGTCCCATAGACCCAAGAAACAACCATATATATACCAAACCTAAACCTTAAGGACATCAAATTTAAAAAAGATAAATATAACGGAAAATGCGTTTTAAGGTCATATAGCCAACGGAAAGAATAGAGAGGCCACATGTGCGGTGGCCGTGTATAATATACGGATTAGTTTTAATCTATTGGCCGTCACCGTTTTTTTCCCCCGTCGAAACGTGTGTATATACCTACTATGTGTCTACATCAGTGGTTATCAAAAATATTCGAATCCCCGGCTCTTCTGATTTTTAAAACAAACTAACGGCTCCATTAAGAATCGGGATGATAGTAAAAAAATTTAATAAACAATATTTGACGACCCTTCCGTCCGGAATCACGTTTTCTACAACGCTGTTCGAAAACTTATCCAAAATAATTATTTCTATTATTATCACAGAAAAAAATACATGTCCATCACATACACTTTACATGTACGTGAAAGAATAATTACATCGATACATTGTGATTTTATTTTTGGTTTCTTCTGCGTACGCGGCTCCCTCGACGGTAACGCACTGCAGGTCGAACACCACTAGTCTGTATGGTAAAACCTTAAGACCTTTTAGGGAAACAGAATACGTGTATTTTACGACAGTGCGTATACAGTGCGATGATATACTAATATGAGCATGGGGTCCAAGACGTATAACACGGGTCCCCGTGTGTACGTATATGGTGTGAACGCGACCCTTAGCGGCGGCCGTGCGTATGTATGTATAGAATGTACGCGCCACCCTTGGCGGCGGCCGTGCGTTCGTGAAGACTTTCTCTCGACTCTGGGGCACGTGGTGCACATCCATCTGTTCCCGCTGCGCGCCCGTGGCGGTACAAAAGAACGACGTTTTGTTATACATATATTTGAACACGTGAATCTTGCTGAAAATTATTTTGACCCTCTCCGCCTCGTCACAATAAAAAACCTTGGCGATGGGGAGAGGCCGAAGGCGAGATCACGCATTGTATACACGATTTGGTATCGAGGAATTTTTTTTTTCATTAGCTCATCTGGTTTTAACATATACAATGTAATAATTGTGTTGGGCGAGTGTTATTCTTTTTTCGAGTCGAGTCCAATCGTAAAGAGCGGAGTGTTCGCATGTTATTGCACGAGTTCTAGAATATTCTTATTGTTTTTTTTTTAACTGTCAAAAGGGCTCAGCCCGTATACAAAAAAATAAATAAATAAATAAATATTGACGTGGGTTTTAATCAAGTGTATGCGTAGCAAGATTATGCGGAAAACCGAGCTTAAGCCAGGGACGAAAATTGTGGAAGTGCGCAAATTCGTACTTTTATAACGTGTTGACTGTATATTACGCGACTCGACATTTTTTCAAAAATTGAGTATTCGCCCAATACTAATTATAAATATAGGTAATATAATGTAATATAATATGTTTTTTAATTTATCGTATGTACGAGTAATATGTATATGTACACCGTATACACGAGTAATATGTACTCGTGTATACGGTGTGTAGGTATGAAGGTAATGCGAGTGCCGTCGTGAGAACTCGGGCGTATTCTCAAACCGTCAAAAATCAATTAGTGAAATTAATCCGATTGATTTTAAGTCTGCCTCGTCAAAATGGTATTCTGAAACGAGTATTAAATTAATGAACATAAATAATACGATTGAAGAAAAAAAAAACATAATATGCTCCTCGCGATTTGGTTGTATTATATGCGAATGAACAGATCCCAATTGTGATTGAAACAGTCCAAAGTACAAATAGTAAATCGTCCGACTGTGCGCAATGGACGCCAAGACGATTCGTTAAGTGCGCATCAAATGTTATTAATTATCATAAAGAAATAATATCATTCATTATTTTATTTATTTTGAAAAAAAAAAAACAATATATTGTAATTCAAATACCTAGTCACGTATGCAAATAGAATAATGTACAAGAATAAACACGATAACGTTATTACTTATAACATAATTATCATACAGAATATTTTTTCTCTCGATAAATGAAAACACCGAACACTTATAGTTATAACTTTAAATTGATAACTTATAAAGAATACGAATATTTTAGTAGCACAATATGCATTGTTTTGTTTAAGGGAAAGCTTAAAAAAGACAGATTAAAATTAAATTTGTAATTTTTGGTTTTTTAATGAAAAAATAAAATATTTTTAAGAGCATATTAAAGCACTTTTACATATTTTTAGAACATATAATACGACAATTTGTAAGGACATAAATGCATGTACATTTTGTAATGAATCAAAAGTATGGGGTAATGGCGGGGGTGTACTGATGCCACGGGGGAGTCCCTATAATTGATGCACTACCTTAGAGTAAAAATATATAAGCCCCGATGATGTGACTTAGATTTTACTATGGAAATTAGAGCTGGGGTGGATTCATATATATATAAGATGTGGGGAAGTTAATGATGAAATGTGTTCATCACTTACTCCAAATCTTATTAACCTAATTATGTGTATGTATGTTATTTGTATTAATGCGTAATGCATAGAATAACATATAAGAATATTTATGCTCACCTGAGTACCTGTAGCAAGTACGTTTGTCTTGAGGTCCTCGTATATCTAGGAGACGAGATTCCGCAGAATGAATAAACACACACAATTAACTTAAATTTAGGTATGTTTGAAATGAAATAAAAAACACAATTTTTTTACTTGTACAAATAGCTTAGCAATCGCACTCGTCGAGTCTTACAACTTTGGAAAATAAACGTGATTAGTCGGAGCCTATGTCCTGCTTGAGACTGGCTGGTTGTCAGGTCACATATGCTCTTTTATAAAAATGCTCTCTGGAGTGTGATTGCTATTGCCCTTTTTTATTAACACATTGAGAAAAGAGATATTATAAAATATGATAGGACTTAAATGTTAGATATAATTAAGTTACATAAAATATAACGATATAGCCCATCATGATATTAACATTAACCAATAGTAATTATTAATAATGATGGACTGTCAAAATGTGGCGGTTAATTTTAATTGTGATCATTTTTGATTATAATAATTATGGTTAGCGGCTTATTTTTAATATAAATGTGCTTAATGTCTACTGATAAATATGTGTATCTTAAATCTTAATTACTATGTGTGATTATTAGACTAAAACTACTGCTAAGTAATATTCTTATTCTAATTACAGATTACAGTTAATGTTTGTCAATCAATCTAATAGTTTTATTACATTTTAGATTTTATAAAATTAATGTATATGACAGATAATTGTGCATATTATTACAATTTAAAGGATTTTTAGAGCATTAAGTTCTTAGTCCTACTTATAAGTTATAACCAACACTCGACATGTAATCAAAAATATAAATAGGATTTAATTTTCTAAATCTAAAAGTGGTTTTATTTTTATTCGGATTCGATACAATATCATAATTAAACGCTCCATGCCAACCAATAATCTATATGATTCGGATACTGTTTTTTTATACGAAAATACCCGAGTTAGTAATATTTATTTTCGTCGCATAACTCCCGAGGGAATTTTCGTAGGTGGTTACGATCGAAGGGTGGGAAGAGTGAACGTTTCTTTAAGCCCGTCAATACACCCTGTTGCTATTAACTCGGTAGCGAGTAATCGTTTCGTCGGTGCCCGGAGCGCGTCAACACATCGTCAATCGAATTTAATCTTCACCTCCCGACCCCCCCCCCCCTCATGACCCGCGTTTTGCAATATTTCAGACGTGACGCGGTGCGCAATCGCGATTTTTCCCGGCGTTCACGTTTGCATCCGCTGTTTACTTCCACAGGATGATTGACGAATTAATACAAATGGCGAATCCGCGAAAATCGAACAATGCGCAATCGGAAGCGGTCGTCAGTTTTTTAAATTTTGAAATATGGTTACACATATATATAGGTGTATCATACATGGTAATACAGTGTATTACTGTGATCACTGGTTAATAGAATCACTGGATAACGGATAATTGAATCACTTTTATGAATATTTTATCGTTTTTATGGTGCTTCAAACTGATCAATTTTTATGACCGACTTTATTATAATACAAATACGACGATAACGATAAAAAAGTTTTTTGTTCTTATTAAAAATTACGGGTACAATGTACATGCATCATTATTTTCTATTTAACTTTACTATACTTAATTTAAAATTATATATGTACATAGATTTTAATTTCAAGCTAACATTAAAATCGAATTAGATGATTCTCATGTCTTCTCAAAAATAGACAGTTCTCTTTACTTTATTTTAAACGTATTTTTTTTATTGTTTAAATTGTTTTTTATTTAATCTTAATTTTATTCTAAGTATAAGTATAAATATAGACATTAAAAAATAAAAATAAATGTTATATGAAGTCAACCGTTTAATAGAATCATAATGGCTTGGACCAATGTGATCGGAACTCACTGTATATGCACAATGCACATGTATGGAAATAATTGGGCGACGAGTCACGAGTGGATATGAATGTTGATTGTGCCCATGACCGGCATGTGATAATTGCATATTAATATGAAAACTATACGTTTAGGTTTGCTGCACATTCGACTATCTTGGTACGACATCGACACGGACTTATCTGGTTTTTACCGCCTGGTTTTTAAGTAACGTTTTTTTTTCTGTGTGAAAAATGAATTGTATTGTTTTCGATAAAACTAAGCTAAAAATTACTTTAATCATTCCAACTAGTGCACGTGGGTTGATTGTGTCGAGGCACAAAAAATAATATTATAAATGAGTTATGAAAATGTTGACAGTACAACTGTGGACGAACTCGCAAGCCCGTGTTCACAATTAAGATTTTATTATTGCACGATAGTCGCGAAAATCACGAAAAACCATTGTTGTTTATTATGCGGTTTCGCGAGTGAATGCGCACACAACAGGTGGGTATCATACTATCGCATGCGTTCTGCATCAGTAGTGCCTACCACCGAGTAATATACCGCCATATATAAATATATACTCACGCAGTTTTTTCCCCTGTAATGTTGTTGTATAGCAAAAGCGAAAAAAAGTATTTTTTAAAAATTTGCTTAGTCGCTGTGAATTATTTAAAACCAATTTATCCGGTGTGTGAACTTTCATACCGTCCAATTTAGTATGAGTTATAACTCTAATATACCTGAGAAGTCGTAATCTTTTTGCGCGTAACACAATTATACCAAAATATTATATTTTTTGATGATATATACTTGGAATGCAATAAATATTTATTGTATTAAAACCAGCAGGTACTAATTAAAATAACTATTAAATCTGAATAAAAATAAACCAATAATGCATATTAAAATGTTATAAATTTTTATTAGAATGTGAATATGAAAGTGTATTTAAATGGGCTTGTTTTGTTTAACCACGACCTTCTGCTTCCTTTTTTATCGTATCCACTTGACTATTTTATCAAAATCACTTTTTGATATGCCCGCGTACTTATTATATGGAACAGGTAAGTCATAACTGAAAAAAAACATAAATAATAAATCAATCTATGAGTAAAACGATACAGAACATAGAGAAAATAATATTTTATTATATGCATTACGGTTTAGCCGGTCTAGGTTTCTCGTTGGTATTCTTTTTTTTAATCAAAGATTTGCACGTTGAGGGACGTTCGCATAAAAAATTGCCGACCGGGCACTCTGATTGACACAATATGCAGACGACATTGCTTTTATATCTTTTCAAGCATTTTTCGTACCTAACCTTTTCTTCTCTGCTGATAGTACCCCATTTTCGGGGTCTTTCATCTTCTTTACGACTGTTCATTATGAACGTCCTGTATAAACAATAACGTATGCTAATGAGCATTTGAAATAATTTCATAAAACGAATAATCCGTCTTAAATGGCGACAAGTTATTAAATATAATACATAGGTATTCTAATAATGGATGAAAATATCATTTAAGACATAAATAATGGATATTGTAACTGTAAAACATGGTGTACCGTCATTTCGTCACGCGACGATTCGACGCTGTCATTTGGACGCAAGACTAATGTCGATTGTCGACTAATATCGACGAATGCTACACATTTGGTTGCGCATCATTTCGTCGCGTAAATATATTTTAATAATACATTATGATATAATTTAAATATTTTTTTAGTAATTAATCGTTACTTATTTATTATAACTCCACGAAATATAAAATAAGACATTCAATCTGAATATTATCTTTCATAAAAAATTGTATAAACATAAACTCTGATGATTCATTGTTGTTTATTGATTATCAGTATTTAACAGCATCAAAAATAAATGAAAAACCAACAAAAAAATAAAATATTACATTTTAATATTAATATTAACGTGATTATAAAATGATATTATTATAAAATAAAAAATATACATAATATATGCGACGAAATGACGCGCGAACAAATGTAGCATGCACCGAAATTACACGCGATAAAATGACGTGCGTCCAAATGACAGCGTCGAATTGTCCCGCGACGAAATGACCCGTTAAATATCACCGGATCGCCGCATAATATTACAAAGTACGTATAAAATGTACATATTTATAGAATAACACGCAGTTGCAAGTTGCTTGATTTATGTTTATTTTATTATTGATTAATATTAATAGTCTTGACGAGCAACGTTCTTCTATAAACTATTGATAAAATTATTCATATTAAGTCAAGCGTCGATGTATAGATTTAATTTGATAATAATTCAGACCCGAACAATACTTATATAAGAAACTTTTTTTTGTAAGATAGAACAGTTTTTGGCAACTATATATACATATACAATATACTATAATAATTAATGTACTTATGTACGTATTTATGTATTGTCCATTGCAGATATGTCTATCAATTAGCAAATATAAATGAATACGGATATTATAATTACTATATATTACTAAAAAAAAAGTTCAGTCTCCGCGTATATTTTATTCGCGTACCGCTATTGAAATAAAATAAGACATTTTTTACTGCCATATCATGTCCTACGCCTGTCGCACAATCGGTAGAAAACGTTATTAAATTTGCTAAATTTATCATTGCATTCGAAATCTATAATTTAACCTAAATACGTCCGATTTCAAAGAATGAAAAAAATGACTATTGTAAATTGTTTAACTATTGTAATTAAATTGTAAATTAATTTGTAATTAAATTGTATTGTATTACTATTGTAAAAAATTGAATAAAAACATAGTACAGTAAAACCTCTCTATAACGGACCCTCTATAGGTACGGTCTGCAAGGCGCGACATGTCGCCACGACACGTCGTTAATGTCTGTTTTCACGGAAATCGTATAATCTGGTCTGCCAGACGCGACAGATCGCGGCGTGCAAACTTTTGGTCGCCGCGGCCGACCGACGACACTACTGCTGCAGAAGCAGTGTACACGCGACCTATCACGACGACACCATGTCAAAAGTTATATTTTCGCCCGTTCGCCGTCTGATGACGAAATTTTGGTCCAAGAGGTTCAAAATAATCCGCGGATTATAAAAATATTATAATAAAAGATAATATATGGAACCATATATCGATTAAAATCGGAAAACCTGGTAAATAAAATAGTATATAACCTATACAATAAATATAAAATAAATGATTCTGAAATTAATTTTATAAATTTTGTAGTAGATGACACTAAAAAGCGATGGAAAAATATAAGGGATTCGTATACACGAAATAAAAGAAAACCTGGAACTGGATCAGCCGCTTCAAACAAAAAAAAATGGTCTTTGGCACCACGAATTTATTCACGAAATTTGACGTGGTTGTGTATTAGGACGGAACTCCTTTCGCCCAAAACTGACCTTCTTCTTTTTGCCCACGTCCTCTTTTCGACCAAAAATGAAAAAATAGTTTCCTCTTTTCGCCTACAAATAAAAATAATAATTGTATTCTTTTCGCCCACGGTTTCAAGTTTTACATTTTGTAAACCACTGTCTGAAAATTTCTCGACTGACTATATAATATATACAATATTAATAACAATCAAAAACCCTTCGGTGCACTAGACCGGCCAGGCCGATAACAATATCTAGATTGCATAGGTAATACGTACGACATATCTAAATAATTTATGGACATATTTATAATTGATACATGTTATACATAGATACTTATTTTTTTTTTACACAATAATAAAATAAATGATATAATAATCAATAGTGATCACTAGTTCGTCAATATAAAATAATATTTTAGGTATTTGTCATTTATTTTTATGACGTCGTTAAAAAAAATGTAAATGTAAATTAAATCCATTTTAATTTACATTTACATTTTTTGTATAATTGAATGCCATTGATTTAATGAACTCATACCTACTTAACTCTCCTCTATTATACTTTTCAATTGTTTCTTCGTTTTTTAATTGGCGTTCTCTTACTTTTCTATTTTTGGGAAAGTGTTGTAAGTGGATACTATTTAATTTAATATAAACATCAGTTTGGATTTCTTGTACCACAGCCAACCACATATGAATTGGTGGAGAATTACTATAAAAACTTTTGTTAAAAAATGAGTGAAACGACTCGCATGCATTTGTTGTCCTGATTAACTCTGATGATCTAGCTGCAGTCGAGAAATTTTCAGACAGTGGTTTACAAAATGTAAAACTTGAAACCGTGGGCGAAAAGAATACAATTATTATTTTTATTTGTAGGCGAAAAGAGGAAACTATTTTTTCATTTTTGGTCGAAAAGAGGACGTGGGCAAAAAGAGGAAGGTCATTTTTGGGCGAAAGGAGTACCGCCCGTGTATTAAGTGTCGATTGATTAATATTTCAAAACATCCTTCACTTTCACGATTTCTAAATATATCGTCGGTTCGTTTTTTTTTCTTTAACGTCAAATAAGAAAATTTAGCCTCATCGTCATCCTCATCCATCAATAGCATAGTTAAAATATTATTATTAAAAATCAATTCATCCATTGTTATTAATTATTATTATTTAAATTTCAGAATTTAAAATATACTCTTGTAGTGTCTAGTGCGTACTGCGTACACGCTTGAACAGATTTAGAACCGCACTGACAATATTTCTGTTTGTGATAACTGGCAGAAAAAATTATATTATCGTCGCGACATGTCGCGTCTTGGAAACCACACTTGTCGCGGCGACCGTTCATAGCCATCGGTCGCGGCGACGTGTCGCGCCTTGCAGACCGTACCTTATAAAGGTACGTTTTCCAAGGCGCGACATGTCGTCAATATCTGTGTATACGAAAATAGTATCAACTGTTTTGCAAGACGCGATAGGTCGCTACAGGTCGCGGCGACAGAACTTTGGGTCGCCGCGACCGACGACACTACTGCTCCGGAAGCAGTACATACGCGACATGTCGTTCTTCAGAATGGCGTCAAAATTAGTTTTAATACTTCGTAAAAACCTACAGTATCACAATACTTGAACATATTATCTGTTTTCTTTTTTTTTGACTTTAGATGGCAAAATATAAAATCTTCTTCATCATCTTCATCCAATAACAATGTCAGAATGTCATTATTATTAATACATACTTCAATAAATGGATCCATAATAATTTAAACAAAACTGTATTAACTAACTAAACTTATTTGTATTAACTAACTAAACTTATTTGTATTAACTACACCTGAACACTTCTGTACTTGGACAAGTTTGCAAGCGAACTGAGAATATAACTACCAAAATCGTAGCGACATGTCGCGTCTAGTAAAACACATCAGAAAAAATACGTCGCGACGACAAGTCGCGGCGACATGTCGCGCCTTGGAAAACGTACCTTTAAACGGAATCCTCCTTATAACAGAAAATGTCATTAGTCCCAGTGCAAATAATATATAAAATTGACCTCTCTAAGACGGAACCTCTACTAAACGGAAACTGACAATTTTCGTAATCAAATTAGTAAAAATACTCTCTGTTAAACGGAAAATAAAATGATTTAAAGAAAAATTACAGGTTTTCCTGAAAAATCATTTGACAGTAGTATCGCTTCACGATTGTAAAGTGGCCCATACACGATACAATTAATCGTACAACAGATTGTACAACTTTGTTTGATACGATTTCACAAGCGATTATCGTAACGTGTATGGTATTGTTGTACAACGTGTAGTACGATGAGATGAAGTTTGAACTTGCATAAAATCTATCATACGACAAGTCTGAAATGCGACTAATCGTAACATGTGTGGACCTGCGTATAATAATTTTGATCGATTTAACCATCATATGTTCTTTTTTAATCACCAAGCACGTGTAAACTGTAACTGATAAGATTTGAAAACATGCGAATATCTATTTCTTTCTATCTAGTACATACAACCGTTGTACAATCTGTTGTACGATTAATTGTATCGTGTATGGGCCGCTTTATATTGGTTTGTTTATTACATACCTTCTAATGAGCTTGTATAAAAGATTAGATAACCTATGTACGTAATTTTGTAAAATGAACAGCACAGTCGTCTTTTTAAGTTAAATGTTTTTTTTAGTTCTTAGTTTTAGTTCTTTAGTATTATACACAAACTCCTTTGAATATTAAGTAATACATAATAATCTTACTGTATAAATTTAAGTTGTGCGAAGTACATATTTGCCTAAGATATAATTTTTTAACACATACATACATACATACATACAGTCTAGAAACTTAATTTTTTTCTACCTCTTTATGACGGAAAATTCTTTATAACGGAAAAATGTTTGCGCTTGTTACGATAAAAAAAAAAAAATGTAATATAAAAATATACTAATTATAATTGAAATACAAAAAAAATGATGGATCAAACGACACGAAAAGGTGTTGCCGTATATAATGGAACTAACAACAGTTACATTTTAATTATTTGATTAATGAAAATCGAATATAAAACGAGTATAAAGAGTTTCTTGTTGATGGCCAAGAAGATAAGTTAATATTTTGAATCACGAAACGTGCACTTACATTTTACTTCGGAATTATATTATATTCATTCTTATCAGATATGCCTTTTGACCGTTTTTATTATTTTTCTGCTGCAGTCTACGATTGGTATAATTTCTACTATCGCGCGCGGTTTTTTTTCTTCTTATTTTTGCGTACAACATTTCATTTAAAGAAACGCACATACCTTTAAAGAACGGGAACGTGAAAGTAATGATTCTGGTCGAATGTACCGGTAGCGTGGATTTCGAAGTGCGGATGGAGTCAACTGGATCAATGAGCGGTCGGCCTCTAACTGCATGCGTTCGTATCGGAAGTACGCCTTGGGCCCTCATTCACCGATGTACGAGCACTCTGTTCGGTAAGAGGTGGGAGGGAGGCTTGATGCCGTGCACGCTCACTACGAGAGTGCGCCGGGTTGGGATGTATATATATACGTATGTATATGTACATATATATATATATGTATGTATATGTTCGCGTGACCAAAGAAATTTTGTTCGTATAGAAAAAAAAAAAATGTTCTTGGAGTATGACACTTTTTCTGTTGTACGTGATTTGTGTACTCACATTTTTTTGTACACCCTATATCAAACAGTTGAAATTACGCTTTGTGAGATATACCACGGGCGCGCGGATAGGAACTTTGCGCGCGTTGTTCCGCGTTTTAATACACACGCCCCACTCTCATGAATATAAATAAAACATATATACATAGGGTATTTTGAAGCCTTATAAATAATAAAACATTCGTTGGAAAGTTATAATTTCAAAAATAAAATTGATCGATTATTGTGTTCGGAACATTATGTACCTCAGGGCATTGAGTTTTTATACGTTTGTTTTATTATCGTCGATAAGGTTTACGAAGAAATATTTTTAAAATCAAGTGAGTGTGTTCGCACGCACAGACACACACATACGTACACATAGACGCGCGTACGCACAAACACGCGGCAACAAACATCGCCGTAGTAAAGGACGCACCCACGATAACAATGAAGAATACGCCACGATGCGTCTGTATTATTATATGTACACTTTACACATATATCAATGAAATATGTACATTAATTACATTTATTTTTCCCCCTGGAATTCCATTGTATAATCCATAACGCATGTGCGAGAAAAAATTCAGATGTACGTGCGTTGAACAAAGATGTACGATGCACGAACGCGAGTATATGTATATTGTACACAACCGACCGACGGTTCATGGGTTTATAGACTGCTGTACATATGGAATTTCGAATGCATCGGTGGTCATATTAATGTAATTCGAAGGCCGTGTTGAACACCGAAACGGTCAAAATGTATCGTGGAAGAAATCGATTATGTCTTTAATTAGATGCACCACGCTGAGCGGGTAGTAGGTACGTAGCAATAGTATACATTACAATGGATATCGAAAGTGGAACGTGCAGGATAGACGGATTACAGGGACCGCATTTCTTCACTGTTTACGTTGTACACGTGTGGATGGAATATTATTCATATGATATATACATTATACATATTATACAGTTTACTCCCGATTATCCGTGGAATAGGGTGGCAGGACATCTACGGATAAACGAATTCCGCGGATAATCCGCAAAATTAAATTTTATAATAAAAACTAAATTGGAAATTGAAATTGAAAATTATTATTACATATGTATTATTAAAAAAGAAACACATGTATGTACATGTATAATGAAAAATTAATAAAAATTATAAATTATGATAATGATGTACAATGTACATTCGAGGGTCTAGTATTAAAGGAACATAACATAATGTGTATTAATAAAAGCTACATACACGTGTATTAATATTAAATAAGCGTATTTTACGTCGTTATCGAGTTATCGGCTATGACAAATTCACAACCCAATTAAACCTATAATGATTTATAATGGAAAGATACAATACGTATATATTTTGTTGTATACATATAGGTATGTAGACGATTCCGTGGAAGACAGCGGATAATCGAGAGTAAACTGTATGTATATCTGTGTTCCGTGGCTTGTCGCAAGGCCAAAGCAATGTTTTGGTAATGTTCAGGAATTCAAAATGAAAACGCACTGTCAAATTTTTGGAATATACATGATTAAAATAATTTTAATTATTAAAGTAGGAACTAAAATGCTGTTGATTAATTTTCATTGAATGACGCTCAATTTATTCTTAACTACAAACGTAATTCAGTTTTATTTAGACATTGACATTGGATGACAAATAAAATGGCCAGTATTAATTGTAAGTGTCGGATATTGGTCAGTTGGCCGATTTCTCGCACCAAGTCACAGACAAATGTATGTGTATGTACACTGTACACCAGGGATTCCCAACCACTGTGCCGTGAAATTATTCGGGTGTGCCGTACTGCCGTGTAATTTTTGTTTTATTATGTATGTTAAATATAGTAATCAAAATTATAATTTATATCTATAAAAACATTGACTTAGAAATCCCCAGCAAATAAAAATTGATAAAATGTTCACATGCCTGATAAATCCGATAGAACCCGATTCCGATACGGGTATTTCAAGCAGTCATTGGGTAACTTTTATTCAGTATAGTGATAATCGTGCGCGTGTAATTGTTTCACGTATAATTTTAATCAAGAATTATTGTACTTAAATTTAAAAATGGATAGATTTGTAAAAAAGCTTAAATTAACGGATGAGGATAATGTTAATATTAATGACAACAATTTAAATATTGAAATTAATATTAAACAATCAGCTTCAACAAGTGATAAAAGTTTATATTTAAAAGTAAAGCTTAAATATACTGATGATTATTTATGTTTTGGATTTACGTGGAATGGTGATAGTGACTGTCCTTTACCTGTTTGTATCGTGTGTGGTGAAAAGTTAAGTAATGAAGCAATGGTACCCATTGTTGTTTCAACTGTTTCACCCCGAATAGAGGAATTATGTAAAAAAACACCAGTCCCAAATATCACATTAAGTTTGTATCATTTAAAAAAAATATGTGGTCAATTATTATGACATTATATATATTCATTATTATTTATTTATTTAAGTGTGCCGTGAAAATTTTTAAAATTATCAAGTGTGCCGTTAAGTAAAAAAGGTTGGGAATCCCTGCTGTACACGTTAGTACAACGTCACTACTCGGGTGCGCTAAAACGAAACGTATTCACAGCCCTGTGCAGCTGTTTCCATTGTATATGAGCGCCGCCGTGGAGCCAGCTGCAGCTACGCGTCGGCCGTCACACGCATTGTACGCGTCATTGTATCGGTATGTACATCGAAATCGTATGTACGCGCGTACACTTGACGTGGTGGAAAGGGTGAAGGGCACGGGCGCAACAGCCAACAGGTAGGGGTCTAGGGAGTGCTTACCACTGTAGACGAATAGAAATTGTTCAAATAAAGTTACAAAACGATTCGGTGCATTTTTAGTTAATATAACCTGTTGGTATTGTAATATAATATTATAATTATTGCTTCTGCGACACATGCGATACCTAATGTCGCTTTAGACCATTTTTAACAAGTTTTCGTTAATTAATAGCAGAAATTGTTTATTTAAAAAAAAATATCCGTCAAAATATATTGTTTTTGAAGTATACACATCTAGCTGGTGCCTGTTGTTTCGAATTTTCAGAAAAAATAAATAATAATTATAATACACAAGAGAATCCAAGATTAAGGGCCAAACAGGAAAGTGGCTGTTTTTTATTATACCAGTTTATAAAATATTACATAGGTATACTATTGATTCGAACCTTTTTTAACTCACTGCACCCTAAAACATTTTTTAGTAATTGGTTATTATTAGTACGTTCTAGTAGTGTATCGTGTGTTTATAAACTTCATATTATACATATACAATATTATTATATTTAATAACAAATTAAATATTATTAACAAATTCTTTACGAAACCAGTTTTATGAAAATTAAAACCGTTTGAACATTGCAACATGAACAAATATAAAATAATAGTTTTTCTTTAATCTGCGGTGTTACATTAAACGGTACATTTAAACCATTAAAATTAAACGCACGCAAATCGTTTTTTTTTTTAATTGTAGGTACATGATTATACATTTTCGTCGTTTTTTTAATCCTGCATAAATTTATACTTATTACCTAATACTGTTTATAATTTTTACGGAGTTCAAACGTTTGGTCCGACATGAATTAATCAAATATTGAATTAACATGAGACATTTGAGATAATAATATTTATATAATTTACTAATATATATTATTAAAATTGCAAAGTGTACCTAAGTGTTATGAGTGGGAATATACGTAATATATTGTAAGATAATAATATAATAATACTGGGATTTGTGAATCATAATTATTAATTATGAATAGGAAAACATTGGGGCTAACTTGAAAGATTAGTGTTCTTTGATATTCCATGAATATGGTTTATTTTTCGAAATAATACGATTGTTGAAAGTTATTACTTATTAATAATCTTATTTTTATTGCGTCGTAATATTTTGCGTCAACAATAATATAATATAATATTATGGCCTATCGATAAACGCTCAATATTTCAAAACAACACATTTCTAGAAGATATAAAATGTTATCAAAATCTTGTTTCGTTATCGATTATTGTCTCATTTGAACCGCACGTAATCGATTTGTGTCGACGCTAATTTATCGGCCAAGACGAACACTGCAGCAGTCCGTACGACCGTACGGCGTACACCAACGTGATGACTCGCTAGTACAGCATTATATTATCATCGAGGGCAATATTTTATTTTACCATCATCGACTTAATGATAACTTTTCTTCGTTTGTTTTATGACAATGGTTTAGTACGACGTTACCAGACGATAGGAAATGCGCCCGGCGCCCGAATAATATACATAGTACGTCTTCAATCGAGTTAAAAAATATGCTGATTATTCCAAAACATTTACAACGTATATTATAACTCGAGTATTGGTAATTTATTATATGTAGTACGTGCCCGACCAAATGAATAATAATATCCTATACAATTATGTACGTAATGCTTGTAATAATTATTACGTCACATAATATGCTAGCCCTGTTCGAAACCGAGCCGAATCCCCTGCGCTAACGTGTATTGTACGACTTGTAGTAAAACCATTGTAATGGACTAGGCGTACGTAATGTTGTCGTAATGGGGCCTGGTGCGGGCTATTTATTAAGGAGCAAAAAATAGGCAACTTGAATCACATATTGTACGGCGACTTTTGGACAGTGTGTGTGTTAGTGTGTTAAAGATTATTAGTGTGAGTGTGGTCGGACTTCGTATCGGAATTCGTCGTGATACTATCGCATCGTTATCGAAAATTCGTTCGGCCCCGACTATACGATTAATTGTGTAAAGCAGCACGATTGACGATTATTCGCCGAAACACGGTCGTGTGGAACCGACTTTATCAACACGACGACGACGACGGACAAAAATGATAGGTCGCAGGTAGCTGGAAACCCGCGGGCCGATGTGCCACACAATATACGTATTGGCGGTGAATAATTATTATAATTACTCCACTAAAACGCAACATTTTTGAAAATCCTTTCTTATTGCACTCCGTTATATAAAAAGAAACTGTCCACCAAATTTCATACTCAAAGCTCCCCGGCGGTTCCGGCCGGGTGAATTTTTTATTCATTATTACCCCTTTCACCCCTTTTAATCTCGGAAGGAGTTGAATTTCGGAAAATCCTTTCTCAAGGGGACTCCGTAATATAAAAAGAAACTGCCGACCAAATTTCATACTCAAAGCTCCGGCGGTTCCGGCCAGGTGAATTTTTCTAGTTTCACCTTTTTTACCCCTTTAAACCCCCTAAGGGGTCGAATTTCGAAAAATCCTACTTGCACGGTGAAAATATGAGAAGAACCTCTATTCCAAATTTCAAGTCCGTACGTTGCGTAGTTTTTAAGATACAACGTTCAGTGAGTGAGTGGTATTTGGATTTTATAAGTATAGATAACAATTTATTATTTCACAATACAATATACGACCGCGGCGCGTACTCATGCACTCGTGTGGATCCAGCCGATGTTATCTGAATTTATTTTTAATATCCGGCGCGTGACTATCGGCCGAAATATAATCTATAATTTAGAAGCGCACTATACACAGCGTTCTCGCACGCGCATGCACATGTCAACGAATCGAAAATAAATTTTGCAACTTGGTGAATAAAAATGACTTTATAAGAAAAAACGATCACGCCTCGTACAATAGTTAGATTTCGATAATTTTTTTTTTATTAGAAAGAGGAAAACATTCTACAGAGTGCATTGAATCCCGATTTTTGATTATAATTTTAACAAGGCAGTGAATATACCTTATAAAAATTCCAAAAAAATGTAATTATTTAGACGTACAGCTTCTGAAATTGCATTTGCATTTGGAAAATTGGCGTTCAATCCACCCTGTAGAAAGTATTCTTCTTTCATATAAAAAAACAATAATCGAAATCCAACTATTCTACGAGGCGTGATCGTTTTTTCTGTAAAGCGGTATTTTACATATAAAATATTACCGGCACCAGGCCCCTTAAGGACATTATTGTAATGAATGGGTCGATCGATCATTATTTTAATAACTGAGAAAAATACGTTTTTAGGTACTATTACAATTTTTTCATTGTCTTTTCGTTTAAAACCGTGGCTGTAATACCGACTGTAATAATAAATAATCATAAGATGTCGGTATTTATCAATTATCATACGCGTTATTATAAAATATAGGTATTAGAGAAACCAATGTCCCGAAAAATCATAAACAATAGAAGCGATCGTCTTTTAAGTTTTTTTTTTTTTTGTAAATTTTATAAGTTTTCCATCGAATGAGCATGAAATAAAAAGTAATTAGGCAAGACAAAAATGTATTGTCAAAATTTAAAAACTACTAACCAGCAACCAAACGCTTATAAAATTCATGATAAGCGGCATGTTGCGTCCTGGCCGGAACGGATAGGCAACCTATTTTACACGAGTCTGTAGATCTGAAATCTGTACTTAAAATAGGAAATGTGTGTGAATCTTTACTTAATTTGACCGTAGAAAATAAAATAAGTATATTATTATAAACAGTTTGATCACTAAGAATTTTAGCATAATTATTTAATAACTACCAAAATACTTCAATCCAAAGCAGAATTAGTAGCGATTCAAAAAATCATAATACGAACTAAGCAAACTTTAACTTCTCGTTACCAAACCATTTGAAATAATAGTCATTATACAGATTAAATTTAGTTCATTTTGAAATACATAGAGGTATGAGTGGTTTGCATAAGAAAAGTGAGAGTTAATTCACACTTATATATAAAAGAAATATTTTTTTCAATTAATTGACATCATAACAGATGAATACAACATTCTAGACTTTACTTAATTGGGCTTGTTGAGTGAAATCACACAAGAAATAAACAATCATTTTAAACATATTTCACAAAGCACAAGAGCCATCAAAACAATATAGTTTTTTCTTAGAAAGCAACACTCTTGTACTCGTTGACGCAGCGCTCATGTAACATTTTCCAACAATTTATTTTATTCAATTCAGTGGAAACAGTTGAGCCTTACACAAATTTCAATAAAATGAAATTAAAGTATTAGATGTATTGATATAATGTGAGTTATCATACAGGAACTTCCAATAACAAATAAATGAAAAAAAAATTAAGGCAAATGAGCTATTGAGTAAGTACCATTTGACAAAATCAGCTACTGACTACTGTAGAGACAGATGGTTGGTATAACAACTTTATTATTTTACACAGTTAAATATTATTTATGTCACCTGCACTCATCTTACTTATATAAAAATACAGCCAATTGCAATAACAGGATACTTGAATACTTTCAAAATAAAATACAAAAGTAAAAAGGTTACCATAAACTGATAACATACACTTTTTCAATGTCATCATGGTGATATAATTCTCTAAATGTTAGTAATAACAATTAACTTCCATAAATGTCTATAAAATGTAACATATAGTGCTGGTTGTACCCCCAAATTAATAAATATCTTTAGATTACAAAAAATAATATAATAAGTTATTATGTAATTGAACCGAATCAATATACAGATAGGTTGTATAAGCTTGTTGTTTGATAGATTGTACACTTTTTAAATTTCAAACAATTAAGTTAAATTTATGATATAAGCTGCACTCATCATACTCTTAAAGAAATATAAACCAATTATAACAAAAAAATTATTTCATATTTTCAAAAAAAAATGTTGCTGTAAAAAGTTTATGATAGACCGATAGTGATAACACTGATAACATAATATACACTTCCCATAACAGCATTAGATACAATTTCCTAAAAGTCAGTAAATACAATTTTATTTTTTAAATTAAATTCATATATAGAATTAAATTATTCTTTTGAACAGTTTTAATAATATTTAAAATTACAATCGATTTATTTAATAACAATAGTGATACGTTTCTCTCATACATCAAAAACCCATCGGTATAATATATTTTTTTTTCAAATGCGTTGATTTAACATACAAATCATTATAACAATTCATAACTTATACAGACTAAAATAATGTACCTCAATCCCACAAAAATGTACAAAGATATTTGTTGTTGTTCTAAGAGTATTTGAAAATTGAATACAGTTGAAGTGGGCTCTACTATTGATAAGATAACACATACAGTGGGTCAAAAAAGTCTCCGTACACTGGTGTTAGATTTTTTCCATTACACATAATGATAATTTAAAAGTTGAATAACTTTATATTTTTTACGACAATTTATTAGGAAACACATAAAAATTATGTTTTTAGAAAAATGAAGCATATATATTAATTTTTTTATTATTTACGTGTATATTTATAAATAAATGTAGAAAAATAACAACAAAAAAGTTTCCGTACATAATATGAATATCAGATAAAAAAAATGTTAAGATGTGAAAAACCCGTGAAATTGAGATTTCTATCATAAATTAAAATAATATATATGGTCCGGTAATATAATCTTACCATAAAACCTAGTGAGACATGATGAGTATGGCAATCAGTCGTACTGTACGTTTTATTCAATTATTTACATTGAACAATGGAAATACCGATTGCTGTTCGTAAATTAGTAGTTCAACTAAGAGAAGATGGTAATTCTCTCAGAAATATTGCATAAATAATAAAAAAATCGCACTCCACTGTACAATATATTATAAACTGATACAACGAAACTGGTTCTTTTGAAGATCGAAAACGTACTGGTCGTCCGCAAAAATTAAAATCAAATCAAAAGAAGGCCATTCTAAAGACAATTGTGATGGAACCAAAAACCAGTGCACCCAAACTGGCAGGTATGATTGACACTGACTATAATATAAAAGTTGTACCACAGACCATTCGTAATGTTATTAGAAACGCAGGATATAAAGGTTGTGTAGCTAGGAAAAAACCTTTTATCAGTAAAATAAATAAAAAGAAACGTTTAGATTTTGCGAAGGCACACATTAATAAGGGAAATGATTTTTGGAAATCTGTATTATTCAGTGATGAAAGCAAGTTTAATATTTTTGGTTCAGATGGGCGAGTTATGGTGTGGAGAAAACCTAATAAGCAGATGGATTGCAAAAATTTGTGCCCAACAGTAAAACATGGAGGTGGTAATGTATTAGTTTGGGGCTGCATGAGTGCTACTGGTGTTGGTAATTTGGTATTTATTGATGGAATTATGGATCAAAATATATATTTAAACATTTTGAGAAATAATTTGCATGCCAGTGTTGAAAAACTAAACATTGGCAATTCGTTTATTTTTCAACAAGATAATGACCCAAAACATACAGCGAAAAAAGTTAAAGAATGGTTGTTGTACCGAGTGCCAAAGCAACTTAACACACCTCCACAATCACCAGACATGAATCCCATAGAACATCTATGGGATGAAATAGGTAGACGTCTAAAAAATTATCAAATTCGAAACAAAGAAAAATTGAAAAATGCAATACTTGAAATATGGAACAGTATTGACCCTACTGTTACATTAAAATTAGTGCAATCAATGGAAAAGCGCATGCACGAAGTTATTACAGCCAAAGGAGGACCAACTGATCATTAATTATAATAAAGTGATAATAATTATTAAATTGTATTAAGTTAAAAATATTTATGTTATGGTGTACGGAAACTTTTTTGTTGTTATTTTTCTACATTTATTTATTAATATACAAGTAAATAATAAAATAATTAATATATATGCTTTATTTTTCTATAAACATAATTTTTACGTGTTTCCTAATAAATTGTCGTAAAAAATATAAAGTTATTCAACTTTTTAATTATCATTATGTGTAATGGAAAAAATCTAACATTAGTGTACGGAGACTTTTTTGACCTACTGTATATGTAACTGACTACATCAAAATGAACTTCTGTACATTTATGTTCCAAGTGTACATCAATAAACTTCTTTGATATTAACTGCAGAGCCCAATCTTCTAAATGAATGATGAACAAGAAACCATTGGAAGCTGAAATGTAAATAGTAAAAATAACACTGTATAGGTTTATGTTCATACATGTTTTAGCTTACTATAGTCTTTATTGATTGCGGAACAAAATGAGAATTCAAAATGGTTTTGTAGAACTAAATATATTTTGAGCAACATACCATGGGATATGCATAGAACAACAAATAGACCTTCTGAATGAATCAGCATTAATGTATGGATTAAAGTGTTCCAACGTCAAGTGTCGTCTTAAGCATCAGTCTCGGTAGTAGGTTTGTTCATGCATTTGAAATATAACTTTGACATTTCGCTCCATAAATACTCAATAATGCTGTGACATAGTTCAATAAAAATCAACACCAATACATTTTTATTTTAAATGTTTAAATACCTGCATGCTACGCCAGTAGTTTTTAAATTAAGCCCATACATTTTTGGCTTATTAATGTAGACCTATTTCTTGCTTAATTGCTTTTTATTTCATGCTTACTAGATGGTAAACTTGAGTTAGAAATCAAATGGGACAATCGCAAATAACAAAGATGGCATTGATGCATATAATACATACAAATATAGAAATTTATGTTAAAATCGCATTGATCACTTTACTGAATCCAAAAGAAAAATAGTATTTATAATTTATTTTCTTTAAGTTTATCATAGTTCAACTTCCCCAGAATTACATGTACAATGTACATTGTACATAGTATTATACACTTATATTTAATGAATATACCTTATAAAGTAATTTAAGTTTATTCAGTTTTATTTAAGCTATTTTTCCTTATGTGGTAATACATATACATACAATGATGTTAGCAATTGTATGAGATAAAAATGTAAGTTAGAGAGCAAAGCAATCGGTTTTCTCGTTGATGGTCTATCCAAACATCTAGCTAATAATCGGAGGGACTTGACATTCTAATCAAAACATCTGGCCCCAATCAAAAAATTGAATTACTATACAGTGATGGCAGGGGGTTCGTTGAAGATGTCTACGATATTATATGGTTTGATAAAAAGTGTTCAGTATGCAACATTTTACATCTTAACCTCTGATTAAATGTTTGAACTTATGTCATATATTATTATTTAATATTTTTAGTTTTACTTATATTGACATTGAGTATTTGATTTTATACTTCAATACTATGATTAATGATTCTTTAACGATTTTTGTAGTGTATAAACTAAAGTTAAACATTAACTTAATTACATTCTATAAGGGATACATTGGACAACTTAGTGTTATTTTTTCATTCCATAGTAGCAGACGCCAGACACATTATTACTTTGCGAGACAATTTTCTAATAAAAACAAAATACAATTCGTAATTTAAGACATACTTTGAATAGTATTTTAATTAAACTTGATTGTTATTGTATTATTGTATATAAAAAACCATTAAACTTTTTGTAAAGTTTTGTAAACATTTCAATATCAACACTTATGACCTGCAAATTTAGTATAATAAGCTATACAAGTAGCTCTTTTAAGCGAACCAAAAACAATTTAATTTCAGAAGCACAAATAGGACAATAATAAGAGTCGTATTAACTGCGGTGGTACTAAAGAGTGAAGAGTGACTGCGGCACATCGTTCCGCTAAATGGTTATAAAATTGTTGTATTTACTAGTGATCTATATGAACTAGGAAATAAAAACTATTTCAACTTTGACAAGGCACCAATTTAAAGTATTTTCTGAATTCTGAACAGCTAATATGTAAATATTTTAAATGTGTTCGCTGCAAAAAAATCTTTGTGTGAAATTGTCAATTTACAATCTTTTCCCGGTGATCAAGATCTTATACAAATGTTATGCAAAAGTAAATGTTTATCAAACAAATGTTGGGGAACACTTTATAATTCTAATCGCTACTATAACTCAAATTGTTTAAATAAATTATTGTACTTGACTTTTAAATTTGAATTAATTAATTTTTTGAATATAAAATCAATAATTTAATACCCAATTACTTAAGAAATGATATTTTTCTGGTTTTATACGATTTGTACGTTTTTTGAAACTAGAATGACCGTGTAGGTGTCAAATTCACGCTTGACTGCAACCAAGTAAGTGGTTGAGTTAATGAAACTTCACGCTTTATACCCACATCATAGTGACTGATGTATACATTGGTCGGATAATATGTACTTTATACACATTTAAGGCGGAAAATGTATTTATGTATATTGCATACATTATACTCAGGGCTGGATTAAGGCCCAATGCCGCCATGGAGCAAACATTTTTTGTCGCTCCGACAGCTACCCCTCCCCCCCCAATGAAAAACTATAAAAAAACATAAAGTAATATTTAAGTATTTATTTATTTATTATCTAAGTATCAAAATATTTTACAATTCATATTTATGGTTAATAGTTAAAATAAAATAATTCTGAATTTAAATATCTTTTTTTCTGGATTTCATTGTGGCAAATTGATGAATCAATTCTTCCCACTTCATGTTTTTCACCAAATTATTAGTTTCAGCTAATGAATCAATAATAGTTAAATTACTAGAATTAAGTTCATTATTGTTGAGTTTTTCTACAATTTCGTCGTTTTGAACATTTGAATATGAATCGAACAATAAAATTGAATTCAATAAAACCAAAATTAAACAAAAAATATTCATATGAATCACAAAATTTGTCATTTCTATCTAATGGAATACTAAAAAAATGTTCTATATAAATTCGAACGTAACAGCCAAAGATGGTTTGTAATTTGTATAACATAAAATACCTAAATGATTTTACGTAACGTCAAGTTATGTACTTACTAAATTCTACTTATCGGTTACAGTATAATATAAAGACATATTTTTTTATCATTACGTAATATTTAAAAAATTTACCTTTTTAAATAAGCTATCTAATTTTGCTGTTTTTGCAATAACTTTTTCTTCTTTCAACTTTTTTTCTAATGCTATTTTTTGATATTTCGAACCACTCAGTCTTATTCTTTTCATTATTACTAATACTACTTCGTTACTATACAACTAACTGACAAATCACAATAACAAAATATTAGTTTAAAACTTTAAAGGTTTGAACTCGTCAAATTCTCATGAAAATGAAAAACTACACGTCTACACAACTAAAGCGAACTGCAGATATTGAGATTTGATATTAAATACACATTGTAGATATTCGATCAAAAATACGATTATATAATATTTAATCAATGCTAACCTATTTAAGTATAGCCGATAGGCTATTTCTATGAATTATTATAATCGAAATCGATAAGACGTCGTATAATACGTCGAAATGCGGATTCCGTTCTAATGTATGTGTTATTATCTACCGTACGATATTCGATTCCAATTTTCAATACTTATTTTAAGAATTAGGATAGTCGACGAATGACAATAATTATTATAACGACAATTATTCACATTTGATTCCATTACAAGTAGAATTTAGAATTGAGGAATACAAATAAAATATAAAAATAATTTAGCATCATTTTCAATTTCAATTTACAAATTATTTTTAATAATGTCCATAGTAAAAAAATATTTTAACATAATATTGTAATTTATTATTTATTAGACTGGAATTGAAAAATTTGCCGCCCCTCAAAATTTGCCGCCTGGAGCAAATGCTCCATTTGCACCTAGTATAATGCGGCCCTGATTATACTGTCCATATGGATAATGTTTATATTACCCGGGTAGTATGTAGCCAGAGAGTTGGGCACTTATCAACTGCTGTAATTTAATTACTTAAATAATTTGTTATCAGTATTTGCATGTAATTTTTTGATGTAATTTATCATTTGTTATGAATAATCTAAAACTTGTGTACTTAGTAATTAGAAATTATTGAAATTATTTTTTTTTTAAATGAAAATATCGTGGAATTCCAAAATTACAATTAATTAAAAATTATAATTTATATTGAGTGAAGTTTGGAATAAGCAATTACTTACAAGATTAATACAAAACAAATGTATAATATCACAATGTATATTGTAATTTTTAATTAATTTCCTTTTTTCGAGTACTTTCGACTACCTCCGTTTTAGGATGTATATATCAGTAGCGTATCAGGGAATTTTTTTTTTTGTTTTTACATTGTAAAATTACTCATATTTAATTTTTAATTAAAAAATAATTTAATTTTAATTTTAAAACCACAAACTAAACAATTTATATTATTTGAGATTTCTTAGATAATTATTTAAGATTTCCTGAAATTTCGGGTAAGGAGCTTAAGCTCCCTCCCCCCTCCCCACCACCCACTGGATATGCCACTGATATATATTATATATTTGTGGAACTTTAACATGAATAATATTCGTCAATTAATCAATTTAAGAATACATTCTGTGGCATACATATAAACGTTGATTGTAATCAATCGAGAATAATTGAATTTGAACTATTACCTTATATGGCTTCGGATATTTATATTTGCTGCTATATGGTTGTCGAATGAATGTTGTCTGTGACTATTGTACTTGATTATCACTTGAATAGTAAAACTGCCTCTGCAATGAAAAATATTAACTTAAAATAATGTATACTAATATAAATTACTTGATAGCCTGCACGGTATGGATCAATGATGAGAATACCAATGAAAAAAAAAAACAAAAACCACACTGATTGCTTAATTTTCACCATTTTTGACGTCAATACGAAATAATAAGACACAGACGTATAATACGACGAAACACGCAACGACCAGTGGCGGTTTTCCCGGGGAGGCAAGGGAGGCGGCGCCTCCCTTGAAAATTAGGGGACGGTAGTGGTTAAAATCATAGTCATTATTATTGGTTTTATAATTTCAATTTTTAAATAATTTCAGATTGAAATTGTAAAAGTAAAATAAATAAATTTTAAAAACGATCTATAGCCTCTGCAGTCTGCACATACCTCATGGCTCATGGGGATTTTTAAATTAAAAATAGACATATAAATACATATAATAATGATATATATAATAAAAATTATAAATATTTATCTATAGCCGTGGCCCGTGACAACCACTCACTTGCAAAACGATAATAACGGGGCATGCTTATCGCCTATCGGTATTCGGTTTCGGCGGTCGTTGCGGAGTCAAGCCGCCGCTGCTGTCTCCGATATGTCGATGTATACACAACGGCACACACATACGTATATAAAATATATATGATAAAATATATAAAATTATATGATTAGCGCATGCGCAGTGCTCTGCGGAGGCAACACCAAACTATAACCTCCGCCGGCGGCTGAACAATTATATCCATTTATAAATAGAATTTAGGTATAGGGCGTTCAGTAACAACTTTCCTAATCCATAGTTTCTCAATGCATGTTATATTTTATTAAATGGTTACTCTTGATTCAGAAATATCAATTATATTATCTGATTATTTATCATATTGTTCTAACATCTGCAATTCTGAACACATCGGTTTTTGAATTTTTGATTGTTTTTAGTTATTACTAATTATTTGTCGATACTGCAGTCTGCAATAGTGCAATAGGTATTAGGTATTCTAGTATTCACTTGGTTGCTTGTTTTATAATTTTTGTTCTTCTTATTCTTGAATCATGAATCCTATTTATGATTCTATAGTGTTGCTACAAGTACATCCCTTCAGACGTTGGCGTACATTTGACAAAAATGATTTAATTAGACAAGGTAAGCAAACACCTTCTCTAACATGTTTGTCTGCAGACAAAAAAGATTCAAAAGTGTTTTGTAGGTCCTTTAATATAAATTTATATAATAAACATGCATGGTTGTGTGGAAGTTTTTTTTTACAAAAGTTATTCTGTTGGCCATGCATTTTATTGAGCCAATCCAATTCTGTTTGGACCACAGTAGGATACTCTGACTTTAAAAATATTTCCAGAAGTATTCAGAGACATGAAGCTTCTAAAGATCATGTACACAATTATTTAAATCTAAAACAATTGGAAAACAATTCTTTAACTGTAGTGGACGCTTTAACTGAGCATGGTAAACTATTTAAAATCCATTATAATGAAAATGTAAAATTAAATAAGTTATACATGGAACATTTAATTGATTTAGTGTTATTTTTGGCAAGGCAAGAGTTGGCATTTCGTGGTCACGATGAAAGAACAAACTCTTTAAATAAAGGTAATTATAAAGAGTTGGTTGATTTACATTTTAGTAGATGCTCATTAGAAGTACAAAATCATTATAAAACTTTGCAAAATAAGTTTACCGGTACTTTAAAAATCATACAAAATGATATTATTTCATGTATATCTGAGTATTTGACGGATCATATTAAACTTGAAATTAAACAATGTATGTTTTATTCTGTACAAATTGATGATACTACAGACATAACTCAGAAAACACAGTGTTCCATAATATTAAGATACATCACTAATAAGTCTGAACTAGTAGAACGTTTTTTTGGTTTTTATGATGTCAGTGAAGACCATACTGCTCAAGGATTATTCAATTTAATTACTTCCCTTTTACAAGAGTATAGTATAGAAACAAAATTAGTTGGACAGTGTTATGATGGTGCTAGTGTAACGGCTGGAAGATTGAATGGTTTACAAGCCAAAATAAAAGAAATTGCACCGAATGCATTATTTACCCATTGTTTAGCACATAAATTAAATTTAGTATTGCAGCATGGATGTAATAATATGAAAAAATGTCACATTTTTTTTGCTAATTTGACTGGTTTATCTGCATTTTTCCATAACTCAACATCCCATACTAATGTAGTTGACAGTATTATAGGTAAACGTATTCCCCAGTTTATTCAGACGAGGTGGTCATCACGTTCAAACATTTTACATTTAATAGTTAAAAAGTGGATCAACTTTAAAACCATTTTTAAAACCATAATAGATGATCCTAAATCATCATCTGAATCTATTCATGGATCAGTTGGACATTTAAAAAACCTAAAATCCTTTGAGTTTGCATTTTTAGCATTAATTTTTAATGATATATTTTTAATAACTGATAACTTGTTTAACACACTGCAAAATAAATCATTTGACATATGTACATATTATAATATTTAACAATATTGTTTAAGGAAAATAAATATTGTATGTGATCTTATAAAAAACAAAAGGAACCAAACTGAGTTTTTAAATATATATAATAATGCAGTAATTTTAACTAAATTACCCAATGCTTCAAGAAAAAATCTTAATAATGAATCAAGTTTCAGAATTTTGTTTTATGAAATTATTGATAGTATTTTAATGCAGTTAAGTGTTAGATTTAATGATGCTGATAAGTTAATATTTTTAAAATTAGCTGACGTTTCAAAATTTAAAGATTATCATACTAAATTTCCCACATGTGCTTTGGATAATATTAAAAAAACTTATTCTAATATGTTTCCTGATATGAACAAATTAAAAGTAGAATTAGAAGTATTGTATTATGATGTCAAATATCATAACCTATCGCACATTTATGATATGATTAAGATTTTTGAAAATGATGGTTTAAAGGAAGTTATGCCTGAAGTATATAAGCTATTTTCTCTTATTTTAACTATTTCATCTACTAGTGTTTCTGTAGAAAGAAGTTTTTCATGCCTAAAGCGAATAAAAACTTATTTAAGAAACAGTACTTCTCAACAACGATTAAGTTCTCTGTCTACCATATCAATAGAAAAATTATTAATCCAACAGCTCAAAGAAAATGAACCATTTTATGAAGACATCATTAATATATATGCAACTAAAAAAGAAAGAACTATTGAATTAATAAATAAGACATAATATTTTTTACCTCATAATTAATTTGTGTAAGTTTAATTTTATCCTACCTACTTAAACATTTTTGTTACTAGAAAGATACTGGTAAATATATTTTCTGAAAACCTTTTATTATTTTTTTTTTATTATGTTGTTGCATGCATTCCATTACTAGACCTAGAATCTAGGATAGTCCTAGATGAACCTTTATTTAGTTGACACTAGTCTGTCCAAAAACAAAAAATTCGTTATTTGTTATTACTTATTTTTTAATTGCTTATAAATTTATTTATTTAAATTTGATTTTATGAATGCAAGTACTTTTATTTTAATTTATTCCATCTGTGTATGATTATAACTAGAAATACAATAGTATGTGCACAAACCTAGTACATATTGTTATTTATTTGAAATTTTAATTAATTGTTATCATTATAATTTTTACATCATGTAAATTTGAAAGTATTTTATGTTTGTTGCTAGAAGCTATAAATATTCTTTAAAAGTTTACGTATTTCAGTTCTCTATAAATTTAATTATATAATAGTAATGCAAAATCCTTGCTAGTTACTGTTAAAGTGTTAACTATGAGAAATAGTAAAAAAGTCCTTTATTGCTTTTGATTTTAAAAAAGAAAAAAGTGGGTCTTAAACAATATGAAAAAGTATTATATAGGTGAAGGTAAATTATACCTATATGTCAAGAATTTGTTCGATTCTAAGTTGTTGCCTCCTCAAAAATGTAATGCCAAAACCGCTACTGGCAACGACACGAAACGACTGAACACTGAAGAAGTGAAGACTGAACTACAATTCTATTTATAAACTTAAAACTACAATGGTACAATCTACAAGTCTCAATATACCCGATACCGTCATATTTAGATTCTGGAAAATAATATGGGTATTAATAATAACTGCGGCATTGTCTTTTCGCATTTCCGGTCGGCCCCAGTGGTGTACCTAAATCCCGGAATAACAATCAATACGCATGATATATATTTCAGCATACCTCTTAACTTTTTAAAAAAAATTAAATAATGTTATTCACAATGTACAAGTATATAAACTTGTACAATAAAAGAGAAAAATCAACAAAATTGCAATCAAATAGAAAAAATGGCCAAAATTGCAATCAAATTGAAAAAATAGACAAAATTGCAAAAAGTTACAACTTTTAGGTATAAATTCGTCCTCGCATGAGATTTAAACCCTACTTAGCAACAAATCCAAGCAATGGAAAAAAAGTTGCAAATGCAACAACATCCGAGCCATAGTGATCACAATTAATAATTAAGTTAAGTAAGTACCTTCATAACACATTTAGAATGAGATGCAAGACCATGATATGTTTAAAATGTGCAAAAATTACAAAATCTAAATTCTGTACTCTAAATTTATTAATACCGATACAATAATAGCTTTAACATTTTTTTTGACTTACATTTAGTGCACATTGAAATTCAACTCACAAAATATTATTATCCTTATTTGCATATATTCTACGATAGTTAATTCTTACCCTTTGTCTCTCACAGTCTCACCCACTTTAAAGAAACACACACAAACACGTAAACTTCATTTTTCAATTACAATAACATATATTATGTGTAAGATTTTTCTGCTAATCTGCTTGGCAATATCTTTACATTGACATTTATTTTTTTCTTACTATATAATTATACAGATACATGATCCATATATTATGATTTATGATATATTGATATCTATACTTTTATAGAAATGAATAGTTATATGAAAGAAATATTTTTTCTGCAATTGACTAAGAGATGAAAATACAAATTTGACTGTAAGTGTATAATGTGGGGCCCCCTCCAATAAACCATACTAAGACAAAAACAATAATATATATATATATATTAATATTTACTGAGATATTACCATCAGGATATTTCAGTGCGTCACTCTGTATTGACAGAGTTATTGATATCAAAAAAAAAAAAAAGGGCTGGTGCAATAATATTTGGATACATATATATTATACTAAATATTTCATACATGCGTGCATATATGTACATATGATAACCATTCAACAGTGAATTAAAATAAATATGCATTCTTACATTTTCCGCAGGGCAAAAGCGAAGGGGAAGGAGTAAAAGTAGATGCAAACGGCAAAGTAGTTTTGATGAAGACCTTTAACGTGCAGGCGAAACAATAGATCTCGTACGGTCACACAAACATGTGAAATGAACGCAGCTCTCTGACTAACCCCTCAGTAGTTGCAAAGAGAAAAAAGGGACGGGAGCATTGCTGTAGTAGGGCGCGGCGTACACATATATTGATTTTTAGCTTGGAGGGGATATTCGAAAACGTATATCCGCACACGCACTCACTAACGCGCACAAACATACGAACTCACATACACACTCACGCACACACGCGAACGTACGTTACATACACTTTAACACAATATACATTCAATACTATACGTTCTTGTACATTATTTGTATTATTTGTTCCTTTCCTTGATAGGATAAAGTAATGTAAATTATTTAACTATTCTGAGTACTACATTTCCGTGCGTATAATATTTATATTATATTATTATATGTCGTATGTACTGCTTACATTTTATAACATAATATGGGCAAAATATTTCCTAATTATCGATACCGCGATCGGATGGGCCGTAACATCAGCACCGCGTGTCGTCCAGGCCCGGGGATGGTTTAAAACTCGAATGACCGACCCGATTCTAATAATAATTAGAGCCCCCTCCCTCCCTCCACCATCACACACTGGATACGCCACTAATATATATCTAATATATAAATGTGAAAATGAAAACCTTTGATTGATATGTTCTCGGAAACTACTGAACCGATCGTTATGATTTTTTTTTTAAATTGAAGAACTCATTGCGGAGAAGGTTTATGGAATTTGATCGATATTCTAACTTTAAAAACAAAGGAGTTATCAATTATCATAAATAATGACCTGTTACGTTGACTTAGTGGGTGTGGTTCGCGGTACGGCAACGCCGCAACGGACGACGGCTAGACGTGGCCGCCCAAACTTCCCCTTCCATATCACTGTTGCGCTACGTGATGGTTCATAATATGAATGTGTGATCCCGCAAAAGTTGAAAGTTTCAATCTAACTTGAAACCATGAAAAACTATAAGTGTTTATTAATAAATTACGCGCGTGAATATGTAAAACAGCAAGTTTATACTTCCGAGTTAATGGATGCATTGACGGATCGGACTCGGAACGGGCCCGGATCGGATATGTGTGAAAGGACCTTTATAGTTCTGTAGGGCGTAGGCTACGAAGGACGGACCGACCGACATTTTAAATGAAGCTTCGTAAAAGTCGGAACGCTGCTTAATGTTTGTGTAGTAAAGAGGATATTGCTTTTTACATAAAAACAGTTACATTTAATTATTCAATGTAACAATAATTTAACTAGCAAATAATCTATAACATATACAGAGTATCCCGTCGAGATAAATAACCTAGCACAGACCGATATCTCCCGCCTTAATATATATTACAAAATTCTGTTTTTTTTATGAGCACCCCCGGGCAAAGGCAACTTTATTGACGATAGTTTGGTAAATATAAGAGTATTATTAAAAAAGTTATAAAATTAACTTTTTATTTTCTAATTAATGGATCGGTCTGAAATTTGGCATACAGATAGCTATTATGACGTAAGCATCTGCTGAGAAAGTAGTTTTCGAATTGAGCTCTGGGATGGACGTTTAAATTTTTGGTTATCTAGAAAATATTTTATATTGATTTTATTCATTACCGATTGAGGTATAGGGTAGGTATATATTAATATAGTATTGTTAAATTAAAATGGATTATTAGTTTACATACGACGATTGTGCGTTGTTTTCAACCTAAATTTTTCTTATGACGAAATAGAAATTGATCTTATCTAAAATAGTAACATATCTCCCGGGCGAGGCCGGATAATTCAGCTAGTCTAATATATAAATGTGAAAATGAACACCTTTGAGTGATATGTTCTCGGAAACTACTGAACCGATCGTTATGATTTTTTTTTTAAATTGAAGAGCTCATTGCGGAGAAGGTTTACGGCATTTGATAAATTCTCTAACTTTTAAAACAAAGGAGTTTTCAATCATCATAAATTTTGTCCTGTTACATAGACTTAGTGGGTGAGGTTAAAATAAATATGCATTCTTACATTTTCCGCAGGGCAAAAGCGAAGGTGAAGGAGTAAAAGTAGATGCAAACGGCAAAGTGGTTTTGATGAAGACCTTTAACGTGCAGGCGAAACAATAGATCTCGTACGGTCACACAAACATGTGAAATGAACGCAGCTCTCTGACTAACCCCTCGGTAGTTGCAAAGAGAAAAAAGGGACGGGAGCATTGCTGTAGTAGGGCGCGGCGTACACATATATTGATTTTTAGCTTGGAGGGGATATTCGAAAACGTATATCCGCACACGCACTCACTAACGCGCACAAACATACGAACTCACATACACACTCACGCACACACGCGAACGTACGTTACATACACTTTAACACAATATACATTCAATCCTATACGTTCTTGTACATTATTTGTATTATTTGTTCCTTTCCTTGATAGGATAAAGTAATGTAAATTATTTAACTATTCTGAGTACTACATTTCCGTGCGTATAATATTTATATTATATTATTATATGTCGTATGTACTGCTTACATTTTATAACATAATATGGGCAAAATATTTCCTAATTATCGATACCGCGATCGGATGGGCCGTAACATCAGCACCGCGTGTCGTCCAGGCCCGGGGATGGTTTAAAACTCGAATGACCGACCCGATTCTAATAATAATTAGAGCCCCCTCCCTCCCTCCACCATCACACACTGGATACGCCACTAATATATATCTAATATATAAATGTGAAAATGAAAACCTTTGATTGATATGTTCTCGGAAACTACTGAACCGATCGTTATGATTTTTTTTTTAAATTGAAGAACTCATTGCGGAGAAGGTTTATGGAATTTGATCGATATTCTAACTTTAAAAACAAAGGAGTTATCAATTATCATAAATAATGACCTGTTACGTTGACTTAGTGGGTGTGGTTCGCGGTACGGCAACGCCGCAACGGACGACGGCTAGACGTGGCCGCCCAAACTTCCCCTTCCATATCACTGTTGCGCTACGTGATGGTTCATAATATGAATGTGTGATCCCGCAAAAGTTGAAAGTTTCAATCTAACTTGAAACCATGAAAAACTATAAGTGTTTATTAATAAATTACGCGCGTGAATATGTAAAACAGCAAGTTTATACTTCCGAGTTAATGGATGCATTGACGGATCGGACTCGGAACGGGCCCGGATCGGATATGTGTGAAAGGACCTTTATAGTTCTGTAGGGCGTAGGCTACGAAGGACGGACCGACCGACATTTTAAATGAAGCTTCGTAAAAGTCGGAACGCTGCTTAATGTTTGTGTAGTAAAGAGGATATTGCTTTTTACATAAAAACAGTTACATTTAATTATTCAATGTAACAATAATTTAACTAGCAAATAATCTATAACATATACAGAGTATCCCGTCGAGATAAATAACCTAGCACAGACCGATATCTCCCGCCTTAATATATATTACAAAATTCTGTTTTTTTTATGAGCACCCCCGGGCAAAGGCAACTTTATTGACGATAGTTTGGTAAATATAAGAGTATTATTAAAAAAGTTATAAAATTAACTTTTTATTTTCTAATTAATGGATCGGTCTGAAATTTGGCATACAGATAGCTATTATGACGTAAGCATCTGCTGAGAAAGTAGTTTTCGAATTGAGCTCTGGGATGGACGTTTAAATTTTTGGTTATCTAGAAAATATTTTATATTGATTTTATTCATTACCGATTGAGGTATAGGGTAGGTATATATTAATATAGTATTGTTAAATTAAAATGGATTATTAGTTTACATACGACGATTGTGCGTTGTTTTCAACCTAAATTTTTCTTATGACGAAATAGAAATTGATCTTATCTAAAATAGTAACATATCTCCCGGGCGAGGCCGGATAATTCAGCTAGTCTAATATATAAATGTGAAAATGAACACCTTTGAGTGATATGTTCTCGGAAACTACTGAACCGATCGTTATGATTTTTTTTTAAAATTGAAGAGCTCATTGCGGAGAAGGTTTACGGCATTTGATAAATTCTCTAACTTTTAAAACAAAGGAGTTTTCAATTATCATAAATTTTGTCCTGTTACATAGACTTAGTGGGTGAGGTTAAAATAAATATGCATTCTTACATTTTCCGCAGGCAAAAGCGAAGGTGAAGGAGTAAAAGTAGATGCAAACGGCAAAGTGGTTTTGATGAAGACCTTTAACGTGCAGGCGAAACAATAGATCTCGTACGGTCACACAAACATGTGAAATGAACGCAGCTCTCTGACTAACCCCTCGGTAGTTGCAAAGAGAAAAAAGGGACGGGAGCATTGCTGTAGTAGGGCGCGGCGTACACATATATTGATTTTTAGCTTGGAGGGGATATTCGAAAACGTATATCCGCACACGCACTCACTAACGCGCACAAACATACGAACTCACATACACACTCACGCACACACGCGAACGTACGTTACATACACTTTAACACAATATACATTCAATCCTATACGTTCTTGTACATTATTTGTATTATTTGTTCCTTTCCTTGATAGGATAAAGTAATGTAAATTATTTAACTATTCTGAGTACTACATTTCCGTGCGTATAATATTTATATTATATTATTATATGTCGTATGTACTGCTTACATTTTATAACATAATATGGGCAAAATATTTCCTAATTATCGATACCGCGATCGGATGGGCCGTAACATCAGCACCGCGTGTCGTCCAGGCCCGGGGATGGTTTAAAACTCGAATGACCGATCCGATTCTAATAATAATTCGTCCGTCCGATGAACGAGAATAAATTCGGCAACACGCAAACCCCCGGGTGAAACGGACGCGAAGTCGACCGTCGGATTTTTCGGTACAAGTTCATCTCTTGTCGCGCGAATCGGATCGATTGTAAAACAGCTGCCCTAAGATCAAACAATGTTATTGCCATGATAATGCGCGTTCGTCCGTTGTACATATTTTTTCGGAACGTCGCCGGGGCCGTGTGTGCGGTGGCATAGTTGACAATGAGACATCGTATGCTGGTATTGAGAGTCCGGTGAGCTGATAGCTAGTTTTGCTTGTTTATCTGCCTTTTCATTACCGATTACCTATGTGTCCAGGTACCCACATTATTATTATGTTGTTGTTCTTTTGGTTTGCTTCTTCTAATCTATTTTGAATTTGAATTGCTATGTCGCTAGGATTGAATTTATTTTGTACACTAATAAGTGTGCTTAGCGAATCACTTAGAATGATATGTTTTTGGTTTTCCTTTTTGTTAATGTATTTTATGGCAAGTAATATAGCAAGAGCTTCGGCTGTATATATAGAGCATGTTGATGGTAGTTGGAACGATCTCTGTGAATTGTTTTTTATTATGGCTATTCCTACTCCTTCGTCACTTTTGGAGGCATCGGTGTATAGTTCTTGAAATTCATTTTGATTCACAAGAGCATTTTTCTGAAGGTTTTTGAAGATATAAGGAGGTGTGTTTTCCTTAGGTAGAGTGTTCAATTCTGTGTTCTAGATATTATCGTTATATCGAAACTATATCGACATTAGTATTTAATAGAAATCTCATAATTTTTTATTTTTTTTGAATGTCAACATCTCTTTTCCTAGAAACCGTTATCCTATCGAATAATTACCGGTTAGGTTTTTGATTCTAAATGCTATATTTTTGGTGTAGTAGAGAAGTAATTTTTTATTTTTTAAAAGTTTTCCCGATAGTTAGAGCCCCCTCCCTCCCTCCACCATCACACACTGGATACGCCACTAATATATATCTAATATATAAATGTGAAAATGAACACCTTTGAGTGATATGTTCTCGGAAACTACTGAACCGATCGTTATGATTTTTTTTTAAAATTGAAGAGCTCATTGCGGAGAAGGTTTATGGCATTTGATAAATTCTCTAACTTTTAAAACAAAGGAGTTTTCAATTATCATAAATTTTGTCCTGTTACATAGACTTAGTGGGTGAGGTTCGCGGTACGGCAACGGACGGCGGCTATACGTATTCTATGTGTTCGTTTTCCTATGTGCGTTTGACGCGGCGTCGGGGCGCGTTTGACGCGGCGGTTGGCGTCAACACCGGTCGGGACCAGTGCATCGCGTCAACCGCCAGCGTCAAGGTGTCAAAAAAGTTTATATATATATATAGTTTATATCAGAATATATGTGTTACCTAGTTGAATTCAATAATATATTTAATGGTATAGATTGCATTCAAATATTATATGATCTAAATTTAGGTTGCTAACCTTTTCCAATAAGTGAGCTATATTCTTAATTTTAAAACTGATGATCGACATATATTTATTTATTTGCATTTTTTTATGCTAGAACATCAAGTTTATACAAGATATGTATCGTGTATACTACATTTTTATTGCGATCGATCTATATTCCTATAAAGATCGATTGGTTGGTGATGCTTTCGTAATTCCTGATTTCGATTTGTAAAAGTTTTTTAACAATTTAGAAAAAAATTGACGAGAAATTTGGTTTAGGTCATTTTTTGATTGAATATTTGTAAAAAAATTGGAGCGGTCGCGGCGTTTGGACGCTGTGGGGGAAACAGTCTTGACGCGGCGTTCAAACGTGTTCAAACGGCGTTCAAACGTTCAAACTAGCGTCGACTAGCCGCAGCGTCCGAGACGCTGCAGGGAAAACGTACCTTCAGATACATAACATTAGTTAAGCCGGGTTTACACGTAACAATAAATGCCAGCAATTTATCGTAACGATCGAATTGTTTCGATTTATAGTTATGTATAAATAGGACATTGTAACGATTTATTGGAATTGGAATTGGATCGGATGATTGATGCCGAGTGGCATCAATTTCTGCAAATCGTAACGACAAGTTGGAACCGCCGTGCTCTCGATATACGATAGTCTCATATTATCGTAGCGTGTAAACAGTATTCAATATTTCGATTAATTGGGGCAATAAAAACGACGATAAATTGTCAATCACATCGTAACAATTTATTGTTACGTGTAAATCCGGCTATATAAGCTTATATAAGCTATATGTACGATAAATGTATGTTCATGTATAATGAAAAATTAATAAAAATTATAAATTATGATAATGATGTACGATGTACATTCGAGGGTCTAGTATTAAAGGAACATAACATAATTTGTATTAATAAAAGCTACATACACGTGTATTAATATTAAATAAGCGTATTTTACGTCGTTATCGAGTTATCGGCTATGACAAATTCACAACCCAATTAAACCTATAATGATTTATAATGGAAAGATACAATACGTATATATTTTTTTGTATACATATTATAGGTATGTAGACGATTCCGTGGAAGACAGCGGATAATCGAGAGTAAAAGTAAAAGTAAAAGTAAAAGTAAGAGTAAAAGTAAACTGTATGTATATCTGTGTTCCGTGGCTTGTCGCAAGGCCAAAGCAATGTTTTGGTAATGTTCAGGAATTCAAAATGAAAACGCACTATCAAATTTTTGGAATATACATGATTAAAATAATTTTAATTATTAAAGTAGGAACTAAAATGCTGTTGATTAATTTTCATTGAATGACGCTCAATTTATTCTTAACTACAAACGTAATTCAGTTTTATTTAGACATTGACATTGGATGACAAATAAAATGGCCAGTATTAATTGTAAGTGTCGGATATTGGTCAGTTGGCCGATTTCTCGCACCAAGTCACAGACAAATGTATGTGTAGGTACACTGTACACCAGGGATTCCCAACCACTGTGCAAAAGTGTGCCGCGAAATTATTCGGGATGAGGATAATGTTAATATTAATGACAACAATTTAAATATTGAAATTAATATTAAACAATCAGCTTCAACAAGTGATAAAAGTTTAAATTTAAAAGTAAAACTTAAATATACTGAAGATTATTTATGTTTTGGATTAACGTGGAATGGTGATAGTGACTGTCCTTTACCTGTTTGTATCGTGTGTGGTGAAAAGTTAAGTAATGAAGCAATGGTACCCATTGTTGTTTCAACTGTTTCACCCCGAATAGAGGAATTATGTAAAAAAAAACCAGTCCCAAATATCACATTAAGTTTGTATCATTTAAAAAAAATATGTGATAAATTATTATGACATTATATATATTCATTATTATTTATTTATTTAAGTGTGCCGTGAAAATTTTTAAAATTATCAAGTGTGCCGTTAAGTAAAAAAGGTTGGGAATCCCTGCTGTACACGTTAGTACAACGTCACTACTCGGGTGCGCTAAAACGAAACGTATTCACAGCCCTGTGCAGCTGTTTCCATTGTATATGAGCGCCGCTGTGGAGCCAGCTGCAGCGCCGCGTCGGCCGTCACACGCATTGTACGCGTCATTGAATCGGTATGTACATCGAAATCGTATGTACGCGCGTACACGTGACGTGGTGGAAAGGGTGTAAGGGCACGGGCCTTTTTGAACGAAAAACCAGTTTTATGAAAATTAAAACCGATGGAACATTGCAACATGAACGAATATAAAATAATAGTTTTTCTTTAATCTGCGGTGTTACATTAAACGGTACATTTAAACCATTAAAATTAAACACACGCAAATCGTTTTTTTTTTTAATTGTACATGATTATACATTTTCGTCGTTTTTTTAATCCTGCATAAATTTATACTTATTACTAGAGCTCGGAAGTTGATGCATTTTGCATTTTTTATTGGAACGTTTTATACGATGCTCTTCTGGCCACAAATGTTTTTCATTAGCATGTGGATCTGAATAACTAATTTTTATTTTGCATTTTTTTGCTTTTTTTGGTGTTTTTTACTTTATAAGTCATTTTTTGACATTTTTAGGTCATTTTCCCACATTTTAAGTCATTTTTACTGATTTCACACTAGTTCACTTCTTATCGTTTCTTGTCGACCATTATGCCGATAACTTATAACTTGGAAATTACCACGGACTAAGATTAGTACCTATCCGACTTTATCTCGCCGATTACATTCGCTGTTATCGTTTTGTAGTGAATATAATTACAAAATTAAGCTTTGATAAATTAATATACAATCTTATAGTAAAATATTTAAAAAAAATTGTTTTTTTGTTAATTTAAAACAAATATTTATAATTTTTTAGGTCATTTTTTTAGGACATTTTTTGTCATTTTTACGTCATATTTGCATTTTTTTGGTCATTTTTTAATGTTTTTTAGGTCTTCAACTTCACAGCCCTACTGTGATAATACATTTTCGTCGTTTTTTTAATCCTGCATAAATTTATACTTATTACCTAATACTGTTTATAATTTTTACGGAGTTCAAACGTTTGGTCCGACATGAATTAATCAAATATTGAATTAACATGAGACATTTGAGATAATAATATTTATATAATTTACTAATATATATTATTAAAATTGCAAAGTGTACCTAAGTGTTATGAGTGGGAATATACGTAATATATTGTAAGATAATAATATAATAATACTGGGATTTGTGAATCATAATTATTAATTATGAATAGGAAAACATTGGGGCTAACTTGAAAGATTAGTGTTCTTTGATATTCCATGAATTTGGTTTATTTTTCGAAATAATACGATTGTTGAAAGTTATTACTTTTTAATAATCTTATTTTTATTGCGTCGTAATATTTTGCGTCAACAATAATATAATAGAATATTATGGCCTATCGATAAACGCTCAATATTTCAAAACAACACATTTCTAGAAGATATAAAATGTTATCAAAATCTTGTTTCGCTATCGATTATTGTCTCATTTGAACCGCACGTAATCGATTTGTGTCGACGCTAATTTATCGGCTAAGACGAACACTGCAGCAGTCCGTTTTTAAAAACTTTTTATAATCTAGAGCCTCGCAATAGTTTTTGTCCCGCAAACCTTGGCGCCGTCCCTGCATACAATGATGTTAGCAATTGTATGAGATAAAAATGTAAGTTAGAGAGCAAAGCAATCGGTTTTTTCGTTGATGGTCTATCCAAACATCTAGCTAATAATCGGAGGGACTTGACATTCTGATCAAAACATCTGGCCCCAATCAAAAAATTGAATCACTATACAGTGATGGCAGGGGGTTCGTTGAAGATGTCTACAATATTATATGGTTTGATAAAAAGTGTTGAGTGTTCAGTATGCAACATTTTACATCTTAACCTCTGATTAAATGTTAGAACTTATGTCATAAATTATTATTTAATATTTTTAGTTTTACTCATATTGACATTGAATATTTGATTTTATACTTCAATACCATGATTAATGATTCTGTAACGATTTTTGTAGAGTATAAACTAAAGTTAAACATTAACTTAATTACATTCTATAAGGGATACATTGGACAACTTAGTGTTATTTTTTCATTCCATAGTAGCAGACACATTATTACTTCGCGAGACAGTTTTCTAATAAAAACAAAATACAATTCGTAATTTAAGACATACTTTGAATAGTATTTTAATTAAACTTGATTGTTATTGTATTATTGTATATAAAAAACAATTAAACTTATAAAATATTTTTGTGCTTCTCCGGTGAATTTTTTTTTTTTTCTGATTCGTTAGAAAGAAGAAGAACAACTTCCCTAATACATTTTACTATACTTTCAAGCTTTAAGTATTGATATTGAAATGTTTATGAGTCTGTATATTTGTAAATGAATTATGTATGTAACTCTTTACTTAATTTAATTGCTCAAAACCAAATGTTTACATTAAACAATTTGATTAATTTGAATCGTTGCAAAAATATTAAATAACTACCTAAATATTTCAATCCAAATTAAATATAATAGCCATAGAAAATATCATAATACGAACTAAGCTCTCAAGAGTTAATAAACAGTTCATAAAAGTAATAATTTTTAAAAACAATACAATTTTTCTTAGAAAGAAACTCTTTAGTTGTAAATATACATGGTAATGTAACATTTTCCAACAATTTATTTCATTTAATTCAGTTGAAAAATATGAGTGTTACACACATTTTAATGAAATGAGATTAGAGTGTTAGACGTATTAAAATAATGTTATTAGAAAAACTTCCAACATCAAATGGATGAATAAAAAATAAAGGCAAATGAGCGACTAAGTACACCATTTAACCAATTCATGGACTGTATAGACAACAGTTGGTGTAACAACTTCATTATTTTACACAGCTAAATATTATTCATGAAACAAACTGCTTTCATTTTACTTAAATACTTTCAAAATAATATTCTGCAGTAAAGTTTACTATGTACTGATAACATACACTTTTTCGGTCACAACATAATGATACAATTTCTAAAATGTGAATAAGAGCAGTTAATTTCCAAAAATGTCAATAGAATTTAATATTTAGAGTTGGTCGTACCCTCGAACTATTAAATATCATTAACTTAAAAATAAATAAAAATAAGTTACAATACAATTGAGCCAGATAAATATATCAGTAGTAGTTCTTGTAAGCTTACCGTAGAAGCAGATTGCACAACTTTAAAATTTTTCACAATAATGTTAAATTTATGATATGAGCTGCACTAATCATATTCTTTTAGAACCATAATCCAAATACAACAAAAAAAACTTTCATATTACATAATTAATAAATTAAATATTGCTGTGGGAAGTTAACAACATAGAAAAGAGATTAACAATATATTGGTTTTATTTATTTTGTTTTAGTTATTTAGGTTAACAATATATTGATAAATTGATAACATAACATACAATTTTGATAACAACTTAATGATACAATTTCTTAAAAAGTCAGTACAACTAGTGCAAGCAGTTAACTTCCATCACTGTCTAAATAATGAGAATAAAATTGTTTTGTATTCTACTCATATAATATTTGAACTTATACATTTTTTTAAATTAAATTGGTCATTGAGCCGAATAAATACACAAATTGGTTTTATAAGCAGTACGTAAACATATAAAAGGGACAAGACTACTAGAGCACTATGTTTAAAATACAATTTTTAAAATTCAATACATATATAAAATTAAATCATTATAATATTTCATAATTAATACAGACCAAAATAAAATATCTTAATCAACTCTTTTGTTCTCGTTGACGTGGTGCGTTCATGTAATATTTTCTCACAATTTATTTTATTTTTATTTAATTCAGTTGAAACAGTTAACTCTCACAAATTTCTATAAAATGAGATAAGAGTGTTAGCTGTATTAACAAAATGTTAGTTATTATATTATGGGAACTTCGAATCACAAAGGGATGAAAAAAAAAATTAAGGCAAATGAGCTATCGAGTTCATTATTTGATCAATTTAGCGGCCATAGACAGACACAGTAAGTGTAACAACTTCGTTATTTTACTCAGTTTATTAAAACTTATGATATTAGCTGCTCTCATAATACTTATATAAAAATATAGCCAGTTGAAATAATATCACAATAAAATATGGCAGGAAAAAGTTAACAATGAATTGATAACATACACTTTTTCTATGTCGACGTAATGAAATAATTTCTTAAATGTCAGTAACAGCAGTTTACTTCCAAAAATATCTATAGAATGTAACATAAAGTGTTGGTTATACCCTCAAATTAATAAATAATTTCAATTTACAAAAAAAATAATAAGTTAACATTGTAATTGAACCAATAAAAATATATTTAGGTTGTGTAAGCTTCACATAACGCCAGTTTGTACAACTTTAAAATTTTACATATTTAAGTTATATTTATGATATAATCTATTTTTATCAAACATTCATAGAACTATAAACCAATTAGAACAAAAAAATAATTTCATATCGTTGAAATAAAATACAAAAAAAAAAAAGTTTCATTAAACTGTTAACATACTTTTTCAATGTCGACATAATGATACAACTTTCTAACTGTCAGTAAAAGCAGTTAATTTATACAAATTTCTATAGAATGTAACATATTGTATTGGTTATACCCTCAAGTTAATAAATATCTTAAACTTACAAAAAAAATATAATTAGTTATTATGTAATTGAACCAAATAAATACACAAATGGGTCATAAAAGCTTGTCATTTGTCAGTTAGTACACTTTTTTAAATATTACACAATAAAATTAAATTTATGATATGAGCTGCAATCATCATGTTCTTATAAAACTATAAACCAATTACAACAAAAAAAAAACTTTCTAATTATCAAAATAAAATGTTGCAGTAAAAAGTTTACAATACTGATAAAGTGATAACATAATATACACTTATAATAACATAATGATACACAACTTCCATAAATTTCTAAATAATGAGAGTAAAGATGTTTTGTTTGTACTCATATAATATTTTAATATATCTTAAATTACAAAGAAATTATGAGTAAATAGGACATTGAGCCAAATAAATACAGATATTGATCATATTAGCAGTACGTAAACATCATAAAAGGACATGGGCATTATGTTTAATATACAATTTTTAAAATTCAAATATAAATATTATAACATTTCATAATTTATACAGACAAAAATAATGTATCTTAATCCAACAAAAATGTACAAAAATATTTGTTGTTGTTCTAAGAGTATTTTAAAATTGATTATAGTTTAAGTGGGATCTACGATCTCTAAGATAACACATATAACTGACTTATTTGTAATGAACTTCTATGCGTTTATGTTCCACGTGTACATCAATTATCTTCTTTGATATTAACTGCCGGATCCAATCTTCTAAATCGATACTGAACCATTCAGAGCTGATATGAAAAAAGTATAAATATTATTGTTTAATAGGTTAATATTCATATATGTTTTAGTTTACTACATTGATAGCAGATAAAAGTGAGAATGCAAAATGATTTTGTAGAACCTAGTATACATTGAGCAATGTTAGTATGGATTCAAATGGTCACTTTTGGATAATATATTGTGTCAAAAGATAAATAAAAATATATTAACCAAAAAGAAAATATTTTGTTTCTGGTATAATTAATATAATGAGATATTAAACAATATTGCATTGTTATAACAGCTGGTTGGAGTATAACATTATAAACATAACTGATGTACAGTCATGATAGTGTTTGGTAGATATGATTCGACTGTTTGTAAAAACACTGTAGGCTATTTATTTGTATACAGAAGGAAACATGGAAATACGGACATTCTATCTGTATTCTATCTGACGATAATTTTATTTATAATTGAAATATGTTAAGTACTTGTAATGTGGTAAGCTCCGTCAATAGTTGTCTGGTGTCGACATCTTAAAAATGAGCGATTTCAAAAAACAGAAATCTGCACATCCACAGTAACAGTAATCATATAGTTCAACTTTTGGCATCTGGTACGTATTTTGAAGTGTTTCACATCAGCGACATTGCTGTTGCGGTGCACACGACAGGACTGGGCACCATGCGCTCGACCAGCCGATTGTATCGATGTTGTTCTTCGAGGACACGCGAATACCGCTCCGGACCCGTGGCTTATGATCGCACTCGACCATCATACGTACGAGGGGACGAAAACTTCTTCACCGGACGGTCGAAGGTTCGTCTGCACCATCTCAAACGGTCCGGACACCGTGCGAGAGGCGGCTGGACCCGAGGCCGTAGAGCGCACATCCGAATCGATTGTACACAGTCAAAACGGTAATATCCGTCACGGACTCTTCCGTTTACCGCCGCGTTCATTTTACAGCCGTCGCGTCGTACGTCTGGCCGATTCCGCACTGTTATCAGTAGTCGGCACGGTGTTATCAATGCGAAGTTTTCGCTATCGATTTCGTTCCCGGTGCACGACTGGTACGCAACGCATACCACAATTTTTTTTTTCAAATTTGATAAGGAAATCTTTTCCAGAACGCATATCAATTTTAAGATAATAAATTGTTCGTTGAAATTTACTGAACTGGTCAGGGGCGTCTTCAGGGGTTAATGAGGCTGCCCTCCTCACTTCCTCGTAGCTTTTTAAAAATTGCATTTGTTTTTACTGTTAGTTGACCGTAAGAGTCAATTCTACACTTAGTTTTATCATACTTTATATGGAAACCTCTATTTCCAGACCACATCAATTTTGAAATCATAAATTGTTCGTTCAAAAATTATGTTATACGAGTACATTATAATTTTCAGAATACGAAGTATCAAATATTATTGAGATTAAAAATATTTAAATATGAATTATTATGTCTATATACATTTTTAGTCAGCTATGATTTTACTTTAAATACATTTTTGCAAATCGAGTAAGAACATTTATTCAAAGTTTCTCTATAATTTAATTTTGTTTCAATTACATATACCTATATATTTTTCTTTTAAAGCGTTTAAATGCTACGCTAGTTGTTTTTAAACTATACCAATTCGTTTTTGTATTTTAATGCATTTTTGTTGTTTAATTACTTTTTATTTCATGCGTATTAGATTGAAATCTCGAGTTGGAAGTCAAATGGGACTGTCGCGACTAACAGAACTGGAATTTATGTATATACATAAAAATTGATGTAAATTAAATTATTATTGACCGCTATGGCAAATCCCTATTAATGGTGCTTTGGACTTGTAAATTATTCTTATATTTTACTATATTATTTGTAAACGTGAGACTGAATCGGTTTGAATAAGTGGGTTTTGTTCCAACCGGAATTATTTTACGATTTTTACGAGAATTGTATTGCCAGTCCCACTGTATGGCTACTGTATATATTTCTATAAGAACAGTATTTTAATATTGGACTTGTCGCGCTTCACACCAACACGTTTTTAAATAACTTAAACCAAATTAATTCTCATACTCTCGTTTGAGTCGGAGGCAATGCGTTTTGTTAAAAGTAATTAATACAAACATTTGTTGACAAATAAAAAAATATACTTATCTTAAATTAAAATACTTATTAGTTTTTTTAATTGATATCAAATGATTTTAAATATTTGAATAAAACGTACTTCACAATTTTCCCCTTAGTACTATTTAATCTACTTTTAAAAGTTTAGAGTTTTTAGTTTTATGAGGAAACGTCCTGTTTAATATGATTCAAGAAAATACAATCAACTATATAGGCGATGACAAACAAAATACAATAAATGTGATCGTATTTTTTTTCATTTTTGGAATTTCAAAAATAAAGCTTCAAAGTACATGACCTGAAACCGTGAATGTGTTGAATTTGGATATAAATTGGTAAACGTGACGAGAACAATTAACTACCTAACAAAAACGATGATACAAATGTCGGCTAACATTTTTGAACAAAATATGGGATAATGTCAATATAACATTGGAGATACTTTAAACGAACATTTTAATGAAGCCTTTTCAACTCAAATTCTATAGAAGTTCTGACATTTTTTAGGAAATCAAAGATTTAATTGAAATTTCATTCAATCTTCGTATTGTCCTTAAATGACAGGATTATTATCAATATTATCGAGATCACAATTACTACTACTATAAAGATAAAAAAGTTGGTTATATTAATTATCCTTCTTTACATTCTAGGTGAAACGAGGAATGTATCGGTTTTATCATGATGTGTGTTTTTTTTACCTGTGTACACGATTTCGACCAGAAGAATTTCTTCGATATATTTAAACGTGGTATTTTCCCGAAATTAAATTTCGCCTATTTGGTACTTTAAGGCATTTTTTTGAAATTCTCAGCAGTTGAATTGATAAAAACAGAGCAGAAAAATGCAAAAAACTTCAACCGAGATCGAAAATCGAACCCTACGCCGTCGATTTTTTTCGTCACCACGCAGTTGCATTCATAAAGACATAAATGAAAAACTGAAACAATCATTGCTAAAGACGCAAATAACATTTTATAATATCAATGATATAGTAATCAGGTAATATTTGTATTATAATATTTCTTACTGTTATTGAAAAATACTAAAAATATATAAATAAATATATTAATACGATATTCTCACGTTGATGGCATCAGTATTTGTTTTGTTTTAACATTTTAATAACTCGCAATAGGTTACCAGGGTTCTATAGCAATGTCACTATTCAAACTATTATAATTCTTGAATATAACAGACAAAAATCCAAAAAAGTGAAAGGAAAAAATATGCTATTGCATAGAAATCCCCGCTCTATATATTAACAATAATTTTTAAATATTTTAAATCGTATTTTGTCACATGATAAAATTATTTCTTAAAAATTTGTATTGAGCGTTCAGAATTTTTGATGACAACATATTCTTGCTTTGAATAAAAAATTTTGCTTAAAATGGATCAGTGTTTTTATATGAAATAAGATAATATAACTATACATAAGTATTGATTTTTAAAGTATTCCTTCAATTATAGAAGTCATGTATTCAAATAAAAATTTATTTATTGTAAACATTTTAGCTTTTAAATACTGTTTAAATAAATTCAGTTAAGTTTTTGTATGAAGATTAATACATTTTACATGATAATGTATAATAAATAATTAAAAGCTTTAAAGCTCAACAGTAAATCTCATCATTAGTCGTACATAATACAAGTGTTTAAATAAATGTTTTGTTTGAAATTTTTGGAATGATGTATTTAAGTGAAGGTTATGTTTGAAAATGTATTACATATTACCTTACGTATTATCTGCATGACTATAGGCAGTATTACGAACTATAAAATATACTACCTTAAAATGTAATCAGAGATTAAATGACGGCATCAAAAATATATAAACAATTTAAATATACAGGGTGTCCCAGGTCTATTTGACTAATGCAATAACTTTTTTTCTATTCAATATTTTTAAGTTTTTTTTTTGTAATGATTTGTAGAGCCCTGCGCTATAATTTGTATATCTTATACTTTATTTTATTTTTTTACAACAAAAATAAATAATTTAAATTTTGTATTTAATATTTTTCTAATAATCCAAGATAGCTATTTTATAAATAAGTATTTAAAAACTAATTGGCGTTTAAAACTTTTAATTTGGTTAAGTCGTTAATTTTTAAACAATTTTCAAAGTGTGTTAAAATTCAAATTTATTTCTTGCTAATCACTGTTACTGCTGTAGTCGATTTTCAATTGTTTTCTTCCAAGAAACAATAAATTTTTTATCATTAAAAGGTTGATAATCAATATTAAATACATACACATACTATAATACGTATTTTATCATAATTTAACATAATATGATTATAATTTATAACATGATGTACCTACTATTACTTATTTTAAAATTTAAATCATCATCATTCATCAATATTTTATTGTTCAATCATTTAAATACGTTTAAACAAATTTAGAACATTTTGATTTTGAATTATGAAACAAATGACATGTGGTTTGAATATTAATTATAGTTATTCTGTAAGTCCTTTTTAAATTTAAAGTTAGGTTAAGTTGATATTTTATGGATCAAACACATTTTGCCGTAATCACTATAAACCTTAAGACTTGTCTTCTCATATTTTAAGAAAATTATATTGTATTAAATTTATGAGAAATACCTAGTAATACTATGGAATTATCAGATTGAACATAATTCGTAGAAAATATTTTTGGAAATGCCTTTGAACACAGGTACATATTATCATTAGTTTGCAAGTTAAAATTATTTTATTTTAATATCTTTATAAACTTTTGGTAACTAGATACAAAAAAATCAAAAATTAAACATACATATACTCGTAATAACATTTTAAATTCTCAACACTTCAAATTACTATTATCAAGAAAAATATTCAAAATTAAATATTATGTAGATTACCTATACACAGTACTACAATTGAAGATTTTAATTTAATTTGAATAGCAAAATAACATTTTTGTTAAAATGTGAGTATCATTTGTATTAAATTAATTTATACTTCAACCTAACCATTTTAATATTAATATTAACATTTATTAATTTATTAATAAAATGAATTAAAATATTCTCACTGTTAACGAAAATATTCTAGGTGGATGTCAACATTAAAAGTATACATATTTGGTGAGAGTTCAAACAATTTCATTTTCAATCACATGCAGTTAGTTGTATAATTAATGCTTTGTACCTTGCTGTTTTAATACTACATTTGTATACTTACAATAGTTACTATTGTAACTAGTTGTATGTACCTATACATAAAACCATCAGAAGTTCAATTGTAACCAGTTCATCTTAAGTATAAAACAACATAAATCAAATGTTTCATTTTATTAAAAAAAAAATGTAAATGGTAAAATTGTAGATCATAAAAAATATTGTTAGCTGTAAGTAGATGAGTAGATATATAATATTAGTGTTTGTCATTTAGTTCATCAGGAACTTTATGTATTCAATATTAACCATATTTATAGCTCTCTGTTTATATAAAAAAAAAAAATAATATTAATGTAAGAATTTAATAAGTACCTATAACAACTAACTTAACAGAAAAATAAGGGCATTCTGAAATAGTTTTGATTGGCTTGAAAGTGTGTAGATAAATGTTATGCATAAACACGTTACTACCTATTTCTTTAGTATTTCTCTGAATATTTCATAGTGTGTTAGTATGTTTACATAATTACTAAGAATAAAAAATAACCCATGAAATAATTAAGTTAATGATTTGAAATTGTTAGAATAGGTATTAAATATCAACTTGTCATGTACTTTTTAAGACTAGGGACTTCAACCTTTGAGAATTTCAGAATAAAAGATAAAATAAATACTAATTTTCCTTAGTTTGTTATTCATTAATAAATAAAACATAAAAAAACATTTTCATACCATAAATTAAAAATATATCTAACATTATCTTGGTTTTAATATAAAATGTAAGTTGTAATTTATTATATCTATTTTTATTTTTACTATAAAAAATTATAGAAAAAATATAGTTGCAACACTTAATTGTTGTTTTATTGCAGATCTCTTTGTATTAGAAAATTAATACAAAGCTTAATTGAAATCCCTTTTAAGATTTATATATTGCCAGAGTTCATGTTAATAACAGATAAAATCAATAATTTTCTACATGGCATAATATGTGACATTTAATATCCTTCTGATGGTTAAATTGTTTGAAACACTTAAGAGTGTATTGTTTTATACATGAATACTCTGCTAGTTGCAAACCGTTGCGTAATATTATAATTATACTTTTAGTTGTTTTGAACATTTAGCCAACAAATTGTTAACTTATATTATAGGTGTCGGTTATTTTTTTTTTCTTCAGCTAGCGTCACTAGTGAAAGAACCTTATACATACATGTATAGCAGAGAATGTTATTGAATGACAATAAGTAAATAGCTGAAAGTAAGTTTTTTACTTAGACTGGAGATATGTAGGTAACAATTAAAAAATAACTCAACATTTTACTTTAATTCTTAATTATTTATATCATCATCAACTTCATCATCAGAAATAATATTTACTGCCAGTGGTATTATCGTTGAATTTTTTTTTGTATTGTACCCAGCAATTAGGAGGGGAAGAATTTTTGTCTACGCCCATCTTGTGGTCATACATACAACATTTAATATAAAACAATCATAATTAATAATATAGAGACTAAATATTTTAGCTACTTCAAATTTTTCTAGTTACTTGATTAACTTTACACCAGTATTTTTGGCGTTTTAGAGCCAAATCTATTTCTTTTTTTTCCTCCAGTGTCACAATAATCAGTTTTTTATGAATGGTGGCTAAGTCTGAATGCTTAGCACACCACCATGATTCACACTATATAGAAGAATAATTTTATGTAAATAACTTATCATAATTTATGTAAAGAAATATAGGGTTATGTTTACTTTTTTGTCATATATCTCTTTGATATACCTATAATTTTTTATGTCGGTCATCATATTCTCATTCACATTTTTTTCCAATTGAAGTTCTTACTATACTAATATAATTATAAACAATTTCATAATTAATTCTTTGTTAGTAAATATTTTAATTTTAAGTTCTGTATTTGTATATATTTTTATAATTTGTTATTTATTAAGTTTACTAAAATTAAATAATGTAAATTGTATTTAAAAATGCAGTGTATGATTTTTGAAATATAAAATTCAATATTTTTTATTTTTATCTTTCTTAAATATGCCTACTATTTATAGTAATTTAGAGTACCGTGATATGTTAAAAGTTTTTTATGAAAGTGGAGGAAAAATACAGTAAAAGATTCTCGTTTTGATAATAAATTTTTTACTATCAATAAAATTTCCTATAAAATTAATATAACAAATTATGTACCTAAAACCTAATACATACATGTATAATTCAGTTATTATTATACAAATTTTAAATTAAGATATACATTAAAAAATAGTCTTTAGGTTGTTTTCCAAATGGTTTCAAACCAAAAAAAATATATGTTATTGATGAAGAACATACAGTGAATGTCTTGGCAGCTTTCAGCAGTGATCCTCATGCATCTGTCAGGTCGGTAGCTAAAGAAATGGACATCAGTCGTAGCTCTATACATCGTATATTGAAGAAAAATGATTTCCATCCATACAAATTGCATTATGTACAAGGATTGAAACCCTCTGATCCAGATAGAAGGCTTCAATATATTTCAAAAATTATTTGCCTTCATGACCACAATAATATTTTGAAAAAAATATTATGGACCGATGAAAGCTGTTTTAATAATAATGGTATTGTCAATCGGCATAATTCTCATTACTGGAATGAATCAAATCCATTTTGGACATGTGAGTCCAATGCACAAGTTCGCTGGTCTACCAATGTGTGGTGTGGTATAATAAGTGGTTATTTGATTGGACCTTATTTCTATCATGGCACACTAACTGGCCAACGTTATTTAGACTTTTTGACTAATATACTACCAATGTTATTAGAAAATATTCCATTAAATCTCCGAGTAAATATGTGGATTCAGCAAGACGGTGCTCCACCACATAACTCGAATATAGTCCGTGATTATTTAAACACAAATTTTCAATCGAGATGGATAGGAACTAGAGGTCCACTAAATTGGCCACCACGATCTCCAGATCTAACACCACTCAATTTCTTTTTGTGGGGTTACTTAAAGGACAAAATATACTCCCAACAGTCAACGTCGTTAGATGATTTAAAACAACGCATAATTGATGTGTGTAACTCTCTTACTTTTGAAATGTTGGAATCCACGACAACTGGAATTCTGGAACGGTATGAAAAATGTATAATAAAACATGGCGCACACTTTGAAAATTATTCATAGTTACTAGTTAGGTATATTGTTCCATAATATTTAATTTGTTATATTATTTAATGTTAAGAAATAAAACTGAACTTATAGTTGAAAAATTAAATTTACAGAGTTACATTTTACTATTTCTTACAATTTAGTATCAATTGTTTAGTATCAACATCCATGGTAAGCATCACGTGATTTGCATTAGTCAAATAGACCTGGGACACCCTGTATATAAGTTGAAAATATACGCGTGAATAATTTTTAATTTTTTATATGCCTAATTTTTAACCAGAAAACTGCAGTTGTTTACTTATTATTTTTTTTAGTTGTAAAACCATTAACCTTATCTCTGAATTATTTTACACATCCATCTATAATAATAATAATAATTATTACTAAGCAAATTAAAAACACGACACAAATAGTATATATTATATGTATATTGTATAATAATAATAATTAGATTTGTAACTCCCCTTTAAGCATAGCTCGTTTTGTTTGAGTTGTGATAAATGTACATTGCGTATTTCTATTATACATTTGTTAAATATAACTTTAATGAATTTAAATTATGAAAATAATAAAAATGTTTATTCGTAATATTGTCTGTACCTTTTTTTTTCTTGTTTGAACCGAGGATCAGGCGAGAACACTTTATCACAATACTTTCACCCTCTATATTCTCTGTACCTAGCTGAATGGTTACGGATATTATTAGATAGAGCTTATTATTCCAAAATGTAAAATTTATATTAATATTTTCTTTGAAACGTGTATTATGGTTGTGAGAATTATAATTCCTTGTTTTTATTATTTCTAAATTTCTAAAAACATAACTATACATTTTTATAATATAAATTCTTAAGACAAACGAGACAAACACACAAAATAATTTTTTGACAGCCTAAGTATCATAAAAATGAATTGAATTACACTCATTAAAGTATTTTATAAAGAAAGAACATGAGAATCATATGTTTGGTTCTCAGAAGACAATACCATGATAATTAATTGATCGAATTAAAGAAAAATACATTGTACGAATGTACGATTCATATTAATATGCAATATATGACGTACCTACATCGTAAAAAATATTAAAAAAAAATAATCGTACAATATTTGTTAAATTATCTAAATTATAGTTCCATTTAAATTTACAATCAAAGGTGCGGCCTGAATGCTTAATACGATTCGGGTTTTCTAAAATAACACAGTTCTTGCAATTATTTTGTCATTTAAATGAATGAACACTCGTGTTTTTAAATTTGAGTTGATTGAATTAGAATTAATACTGCCATAATATATTTTGATTTAATATTAAGTAATAGATTGTAATCAATCCACTCTTCATAATATCTCTTATTATTAGCATTTGTGTACGGTACAACTATATGGTCTTAGCCGGAATTAAATCCGCAGTGCCATCTAAATAACAAATTATTTCAGCATTGACATCCATATGACTATATTTTATAGATAATTTTTATTCGTAATAAATAGCAGATATAATTTAAAAACATTGTTAATTAACCGAATAGATAACTGAAATTATGTTTAAACTAAAATATCACGGCCAAAGTAAATCAAAAAGTAAATTTTAAACCACCGTTTGACGATATTATAAAATATTTCATATAATAAATAATTATCTTAATTCTTTTTACGATATTAACATCATCGTGCAATCTAAAAACTGTCACTAAGAAGTTTGTCAAGTAACGCATGTGATTGAATTTCAGTGTCATAATCACAGAGTTATTCATTACATTATTTACGAGAGAAGCACCAGAAAAGCCCTGGAACGTATAAAGGTAATGTATTGATTCGATTTGTTAATTACAGTAAAATTATTAAAAGGCGTTATAAACACGCAAAAACGATACATGCATGTTTCAATGGTACACGGTAAGTTTTCCCATAAGTCCGATAACACCCATATTAATATCTCCGTGGTAAATGTATATTTTTGAATCTTTTTTTTTTTTAATCACTGATCAGTAATGAAATTCCAATTTAATGACATGTAATTATAAAAAAAAACCGTCATTAAAGAAAATCTTACAAAAAAACTGATTTCAGAAATATTTTAATTTTTTGTTAAAATGCACTACGAATTTAATATTGGTTGTAGTAATTTTCATACCAAAGAAAAATAATAATAAAGTTCATAACTTGAAAATGTCTGATACTCTCATCTTTATTTCTATTATTTCATAATTTACTATAATAACTTTTATCATTTTTTTTAACCCTAAAATTATTAAAAAATTATTTATAATTTCTTATTAAATATTAAGTACAAATATGTATTTAATGCTGTGTATATTTGTGGTTTCTGGGTGGCTTTACGCTTGAATTTTAAGTCTAAATTCAATACCAAATAAACAGCATCAACGCAATAATAAGAATAGTTCTAAAACGTGATTAAAAAGTAGAAATCTATAATGAGGCCAGAAAATTGAAACTACCGGTTTAATATCTACAACATCAATACTCGTTACAAAATTGAAGTTCCGATAGATTAAAAAAAAATTAAAAAAGAAATCAAATGTTTAGCATTCTTTATGTATTAATTATAATTATGGTAGTAATAATAATCTTTATTACGGAATCAGATCCCAATTTATAATATATAATGTATAGTGTGACAGGTGTATATCAGGTAAAGTGAAAGAGATATAAGAATAATAATTAATAATAATAGCAAAGCAATAGTTAATTAATAACAGGCATAATAATTTTAAAACATAAAACGAATATAACAAAAATAATGTAAGTTAAATATTAATCAAACGTACCTTTATAGAATTTAGATACACATTCTGTAAAATAATTTACTGCCTAGACAAATTAACGTTCTTACCTAACATATAAAAATATTTAATTTGATAATTTAGTAAGTACAGTATAAAAGTAACCAATATTACATCAGAGTTACCGTCAGACGTAAGTTTATTTGCCGGGGAATATAACAAAATATGTGTACTAGAAGATACAGAATTAAATATGTATTTGTTTCTAGAATTGAAAATTAATTTTAATACAAAAGCGTTCAGAAAGTTCAGCATTATCAATATAGGAGTAATTTAAATAAACATATTTTTTCTAATCGAATAATCCTAAACAAATGACCTGCATCGTCATATCCAAAATGAGAAAGTCATTGATAATAGCATTTATAACACAAAAACCTCAGGAAGTTATTTCAAACCGACGATACATTTTGATTTTGAAAAATACTATCTGTATGAGGGTATGCCAAATAAAATGACTTTTTAATGTTTCTTGAATACATTGTATGTATATAAATATAATATAATATATAATATAAATACATCATATGTAATTGATTTAACTTAAAAACAGCATGATTAAGTTAAAATACCAATACAAATACAATTTAATAAGGCAAGAAAAGCTTTCTTTACTCTGGATTATATTGAACTAATTAGTACTACCTTTTTCTTGTCTAAAGTAAAATACTTCATTTAACTTTTACTATTTTAATATTGCTCCGGTGTATCTATAAATGTTCTGATATTAATTACTGTAATAATGCGTGTCAGTGGACTTAATAAAACTTGACTTAAAAATGTAGGCTGTTCAGCAGTGTTCATCATCTACGACATATACTCAAAGTAGATAATAATTATTTGAATTTTAAACAATGACTCATAGCTTCCCTTATCAAGTCTACGAGTATACCAATCTATTATATTTTGATCACATTTGCTTATTGTACAGATAACTATGGATTGTAAGTATATTTTTAATACCTAAATGAAAAAAATATGATTGAATGACAATGGTGAATGAGAACGCATACAAAACTGTATGAAAACAGAAAAGATAATTAATAATTTGTTTTAAATCAACCCATACTTAATAATAATTAATTGATAATACTATTACACATGAGGGAAAACCAAGCATCGTATAGATATTATACACATAAAATCTACAAAAAAATATGCACTTGAAAAAAAAACAATAATTTATTTCTTAAACTATAGATAAAAAATGTATAATTTTAATCAAACATAATATGTATTAAGCCCCAGCAACGATTATCTTTCACAGAATAAATAATTAATGATTTAATAAAATTATTTATAATAATGATAGTTAATATTGACAATAGGGCTAGGATTTTAATGACCTATAAAACCTAAATCTACTTGGTCTGAGATGAGAGAAACGAGATGAGTGCTTCGTGCAAATAGCTTATGCATTGTGGACGTGATGCATTTACGAGTTAACAAAAATAAAAATCTAAAATGTTTTTACATTTTTTTCGGTCAAAATTGAAGGGAGAAAGAACAAATCGACATCCTGTAAACCGCTTAATATTTAAATGTTGCGAGGTATTGTTTGAGGATATCAAAATATATAATAAAACTTGGTTCGTGATTACTAGGGAACGGATTTATATGTAATAAAAATACAAAAATATGTACATATATATGGAAGTATAATTTATAAAATATGTGCTAAAAACATCCAAATATGTGGGAAAAAAATTTAATTAAATTAAAAATATTAAATACAATTAAAATTATTAAAATTATTAAATTATCAAAATGATTAGTTGCATTGAATTATTACAATTTCTTTTAAATTATCGAATGTTAAATGTCGCCTATTAGGTCTCAAAATATTTTTAAAACGGCTAAATGATCGTTCCACATCAACCGATGTAATTGAAGCATATTTGAAGCGCATAATATCAGAAGGCGATAATTCCAAATTTTTAGAAGAGTGTATGCCACTCATTATGTCATTGATTGTTTTAAAATCAATATAGCCTGAATTTTTTTCTGTAACTGCATGAATTTTCTTTTTTACAACATCTCCTATTGGTCCGCTTACGAGTTTTAATTTTTCAATCGCTGATTCAACAATTTGCATACTATCATTTAAGGACGTATTTTTTGTTTCTAATTTTGTAATTGTATGTACAATAAAACTAAAATTCACTGAGATGAAAATTAAATTATTTTTCAATGTTTCATTTTGCATAATATTTTGAGCTTTTCCAATAGCGATAGAAGTTTCTGGATCTAATTTTGAAATAATTTCTTGTATAATTTTTGGCATTTTTGAAATTTGTGTAGGTATGTACGATTACGATTACAGCCAAACACTAACTATAAAAACCTACTGCTATCGCCTGTCAACCCGTCTGCTATCGATTGTCAATCGTATATAAATGTATACTATAATAAGATATCTATTATATCTAAATGAAAATTATAAGATAACGACTATAAAAACTACTAAATATTTGCTCCATGTGGATCGTCACAGTTCATAATGGCTGTTTTTATGGCTTGAAAACGTATGAACGATGAAATGATAAAATATGTTTAAAAATATTTACAAATTAGTGAAATATGTAAAAATATGTAATTATACCAAAATATGTAAAAATATGCATTTACATATAAATCCGTTCCCTAGTGATTACATTTTTTTTAGAGCTATCTTATTCTGTTCGACAGTTTCTTAGTGGAAAAATAATCGTTTGTTTGGTGAAATGACAAAAATTAAAACATACCTGATTCATAATTGCTTCTATTTATGTAAAGCAACAACAGTGTACTCGCGTTTGTCGGCACTTCCAACCAGAACAATATTACAGCTGTGTACTACTCGTATATTTTGAAGAAAGGAATCACGCATGGTCTAAGACATTTGTCTTTTACGAAGTGTTCGCAGGGTTTCAGACTCCGAGAGAGAAAACACAAAGGAACTTTCAACAATAAGTAACTTATTATTGTTTCACATCACGCCCTGTGCTCGGGTGTAATTCAATAAAAAATAATAAAGATTTCGATTTAAGTTTGAAAGTATAAGACACATCGCATCGCAACATTTCTGACGCGAAATGTATAGATTCATAGAATTTAATAACAATATAACACTGCATATTATATGGTATCGTTTCAAATTAAAAGCAATATACGCGTTCGTGTGTACCTACCCGAGCTCTTATGGGTTTCGTTAAATTATACGATAAAAATTTTCCAATCATACATGACGCCGTGCTCAATTTACGATGAAATTGCATTCGTGATTACGTTTCATAACTTTATGCCATGCCGTAATATTGTTACACTTCGATTTATTTTCTCGTCGCTGAAAAAACGTCTTTTGGGAATTGTACGACTAATCAAGTTGCAGTATATGCGTTTTGAAAACAACACCGTGGATAATGAAGTGTAACTCAATTTAGCATATGCGTCTGTGCATAGTGTCCATACGTCGAGCTCACGGTGAAAAAGCACTATAAAAGAGCACCGGATATCACAGCATGTCAACACACTACAAGAGCAGTCAGCAAGAGAAGACCTACCTCCGTTCCAGCAAGAAATGTGAGTATCTATTAAGCTTATGCTCTATTTATACGTTACACGGCGTGAAATCTTAAGTTCTGCGCGTTGGAGATTCTTTTTCTAAGACCATAGACGATTCGTTTCAAACATGAATTTTAGTGGAAAACGCATAGAAATAACTAATAAGTGAAATATTTTGTCTTACTAGTTTTTAGTTTGAAATTTAATCGGAAACGTTGAATTTTTTAGACTATTGTCATCGTGATTACATAAAATACTGTACAACAAAAATAGTAGTTTTTTATAAAGGTTATTCATTTAAAATTCTCATAAAAAAATACAACTAAATTTTAACTAAGATTATAAAATCCAAAAATGTAAATATGCGTAAAATCGTAATTATAGGATTCAAAATTATACTCATTATAAGTTTTAAATTTAAAAATTGTTATTCCCGTATTAAACGCATCACAGCAAACTAAATATTATATTGCACTTCCAACGAATTATCTATTTAATTCAACCTTTAGTTTTATTTTCGAATACTTTAATGTTCGAGCTCATCTTTCGTTTGATATTTAAAATTAATGCAACACGATTTTAAAATTTTAATAACAATTTGTACAGAAATACTTAAAAAGTAAAAAAAAATTTAACGATAAATCGAAAATAACTTTCAGTTTAATATTTATACTCGTAGTTTCACGGAGAATTCATATAATATTTTAAATTGTTAACATTTAACGTTATAATATTATTATCATGACGTAGCTGCAAACAATAGACTTATGATATATTTTGTTTCCAAGCTCGGTGAACCCAAACGTCCTTTACCACTGACCGGATGTAAACGAACGAATACGTGTATACTGTATACATACTATATATTGTTAGCATATGGGGCGTCATTTCAGTATTTTCTAGAGTAGGACAGTGGGCATGTTCTTATTTTTTTCCCTACTTAAAGTTTTACGTCATACACTTGTAGGTCATTTTTAAAATTGTGAATTTTTTCTGTCTTACAACATAATGTCGATGGCTTTAAACATGACGTATTTATATTTTGATGATGTGCCGGCTTTGGGATAGCTAAACTGTGGCAAATGCACGAGTTGCCCCCCCCCCACCAATGAGGCACCTGAGCGTAGGTACACCAAGTTGAAATCGACAGGATACGTAATAAAAACACAATAAACATACAAAAATAAACTAACTTTTCGAATCCTAATTAGTCATTTGCCCTAAACGCTGTGAATGTCCTCGATTACTTTATAATGTTATGGTAATAATATATTACTCGGCTTCGAACGCTCTATTAAACGCGTTCATTTTTAAGTATTGAACATAATTGTATTTTGTACACAATTCACGCAAAAATGCCTAATTTAAATGAACAACCTAAAATCGAATCATGCATAACATAACGTATTTAATATTAGTACCGCTGTATTATTAGCAAAACTTTTCAAGCAATAGCGAAGGGGTGGATTTTACGGGTTTTATTGTATTTTCAAACACGTTTCCAATGTAACGCCCTTAAAACACGTTTGCGATATTTCACAATACTAATATTTGATCGTGTATACGTTTTGAACACGAGTGTTTTTTTCTACTTTTCAACTTAATTATTTAAGAACATAATAATGTGTAATACGCAGAGCGCGGATCGAATGCATTGAACACCAACCGAATGATATGCGCTAAGAAATCATCTTGCACATGCATAAATATATGCGCTAAGACGTTTTGACGTGCGTGAAAAACGGTTATCGGTATTTTTCAGTCTTACAAGTCCGACACCGTGGTCCCGAAGAAACGTCGCACTCTCGCAGCAACATGAACTTCAAGTGCACCGTAGCCGTATTCTTGCTGGTGGTAGTGTTGATGTTCGCCACGGACTCCACCAACGGGTTCAGGAAGCCACCGTTCAACGGCAGCATCTTCGGCAAGCGAACCATCTCCTACCCGGGTACGGTTTACACGAAAAATTCCTATGACACGGCCAACGCACACTACGAGCAGCCGCCAAGTGCGTTCGACTACACGGCAATAAAATAATAATAATATCATTAGTTAAACACATAATATTCTCCTGCAGCGTGTCCCGTTCGGTTCCGTCTCGGCGCGAGTCCGTCGGGGGTGTTACAAGCGCGTCCGATCCCGTGACACGATTCGTGGAACAACCCTCGGTTTCTCGGTCTCGGGTTTGCGCCGTTCGGGTCTCCGTTATTGTTGTTTTTTCACTACTTCACGACCGCGTCCTCGGGGGGGGGGGGTTTCCGGTCGCGCTGCTCGGAGAGCGCATGGATTACTCGTACGTTCGTTCGCTTTCACACGCGTGTTTAGACGAAATCGAGAACGGTCACACGGGAAAACGCACACATTGCGCGACCGATAGCGAACATTTTGCGGGTAAGACCGGGGAACGCGACGCGGCCCACCCGCTGCACGCATCGCAACACGCCCACACGTTGCGGCGACGATAGTATCATGCGAAACGTTACGTTTAGCCGTAGTACACGTTGATGGCTTTTCTTTTTTTTCTCCCCCCGCAGAGTACGAGAACCCCGGAAAAACCATCTACACAATGTGCGAGATCGCGTCGGACGCGTGCCAGACTTGGTTCCCAGCGAACGCCGAGAAGAAGTGAGCAACGTCGGCGGAGTGGAGAACGAAGCGCCTTTTCGGAACGTGAAACCGACGCAGCTGACGTTCTAAATCTGCAATGTAGTCGAAATGTAGTTGAACAATAATATAACCTTGTTTTTGGTATTTTTTTTTTCTAATAAAACGCTTGTCACCGGTTAAAACCGCTAAAAACGTATGAGTTTTTTTTTAACTTTATCAAGCCGTCGTCACTCGACGCTGGTAGAAATGCATTTTTTGTTTTCCTACAACGGTCCTACAACATAAGCGTAACCATTTTTCCATAATATATGATTCTGCCGAATTAATTATGAAGCTCATAGGTATCGATTACATACACAAATACATTACGAATACATTATTATTTAAACTGGTTACTCGATATACATTTTTACCGTGTATAAAATAAAAATTCCATTACATTTGTATATCATTTTATTTTTAGATCCTTGTCGTCACATACGACCAAGTTATAGTAATTAATATTTCTTCGATATAAATTATTCTTATTATTTTCTTGTTCGCTTGATCCTCTGAGCGGTGTATTCGGTCCGGCTAGAATGACACGTATTTATACGGTCAATAAAAACACAATTATTTTAATTACATAAGATAACGTTAGTTTTTATTATAACAGAATCTTTATTAAAAATATATACTGATAAATTCTAGATGTTTGTCAGTGATCTGTTCGTCAAAATTAAGCAAATATATCAGAAAAAATGGACAAAACAATTTGTTTAAAAGGCATTGAAATAAGCTAAAAAGAGCACTTTCAAATTTGAAACCATTGTAACATGACACGAGTATCCATAGAATTCTGATAGATTTCATGTTAAGCCGAAAAAAAAAGCAAATGCTTAAAGTCCCGAACCCTGCTGATAATCAATATTGTTACAATCACGGTATTGAAGTCCGTGGTAACATTTCAGGCGACATACGCGAGCAACCCATGTGGCATCCCAGAAAATTAATTGTACAGCACGAGCCGCCGGGTTTTAATTCGATATCTAATTCGAAATAATGCGAGCCCGACCCACTCTGTACACAGTACGTTGTAAATTGAATACACCTACGTTGCGACAATAATTATGTGCAATCTTACGTTTCGCTTGTACACATTAGATTCTTTTGAAAAACAAATTACAGAAAATTACGAGAATACAGGAAAAAACCGCTTACACCATGAGTGAGTTCGCGTTTGCTTCCCAGCGAACGTCGAGACGAAATGTAAAACGTCAGCGCAATAGAAAACGGAACGCCTTTCGGAACATGTAACCGACGCTAGAAATTAATTATTTTTGTTTCCTACGACGGTTCTGATTTTTTAATCGAGTACAACCATTTTGTCATGAGTTATTCTGCCGAATTCGTTGTGCTTACTGCGCAGATACTTTCTAAAATCATAACAATATTGTCTTATTAGTAATATCAAGTATCAAACGTGTAATTACCGACTAAAATTACCATTTTTTTTTTTTTTTTCACAGATTACAAGATAGTATTGGAGTATTAATGCCATTGTTAATAGTTAGTTGTATGGAAAATAGGAAGAACGTCGCGTGAAAATAGGTATAAAGCATGCATTTCATATTATTTCACGAGTATAGTTTTTCAATAGGAAATAAAGATCCTATTAGAAAAAAAAACAGCTGCTACGAACATGTACAGTACTCGTAAACGAATAATAATTATGGACCATAATCGTGACTATATTTTAAATTTTATTATGATTTTTCAAACGTTTAAAAAAACAAATACAAAAGAGTGTTTTTTGTTTTTAATGCCGAGTAATTACCATTCATTTTTTTCTTAGTCGTGTGTACAAATGGCACAATAATAATAAATTTTATTAGCAACCATATCGAGCCAAAAAAACAACCAGAATCACGAATGCATAAGAGTAGGCGAATCATTATAATAATAAAATATGTACCGTCGCACATCAGGCATGTCAAAATATTATTTTTTAGAAGGCGTAATTGCTACCGATTTTGAGGGGGGGAGGAGTTTTGTGCGAATTTCGGGATTAGTCTTACGAATCCATGCGAATTACGTGCTTTATATTTGTATAAGAAAAATGTTGAAAATGTCAATTTTGACGCCTGGGAGGAGGGCTGGTGATATGTGTTGCCCTCCCTATGGACTTTCGATTTTAAGGGGGAAGGAGTGTCGGGAAGATTTCGGGATTGGTCTTTTGTATTCAGGCGAATCCCTTGCTAATTAATTGCACAATATCTTTTTCGATTTTTATAGAGGCGGGGGGCGGGCAACATGTACGTAGTTTTATAAAATGTTGACGAAATCGTGTTTTTTTAACGAATTTCAATTACACCATATAAGTTATATAAATATTTATTATAGCAACTCGAAACACTTACAGAGTAAAGATACTTAGATTAGCATTTGATATAGACATTTCTTAATTTATGACACAATTTTTTTTTTCGCAAACGTTAGCATATTAAAAGTTCGACCGTCATTTGAAAATAGTAACCGATCCAACAATCGACTTATGTTTCACTCGGTATCGTTTTTTCGAGAGCAATACATTCTTACATTTTTTCTTTTTTTATTTTCATACAACCTAACCTGGGCTGGCTGTCGGCGGTGTTATCCGCTTAAATTGTTCATCCCGCCGACGTTTGCTCTGCACACGCTCGGTGCACCCGACGGTCGCGGACGTCCGTGACGCGGTGGCGCAGAGTTGCTGCAAAAGCTGGTTCGGCGGACACAGAAGTGATAAAACGCGTCGGCGGTAATAATAATAATAATAATAATACGTCGGGCGTGTCGGCGGAGTGGAGCGGGGTCGTGCGGCCGGTAGAGCGGCGGCGCGGCGGGGGGACGAGTAGTCGGAGATGGAAGAGGAGGAAAAACGAAAAAACCACCGCCGCCGCCGCCGCCGCTTCGTCCTCGCCGGCCGTCGCGCGCGCCCGAGTCAGCTGCAGTACACGTTGTTCCGGTTTCGGGTGCGTTCGCGTACAGTCTCTCCCGTCCGCAGACAGTCCTAACCGGCCGACACCGTACCCACGCGCACTATGCGCTCGCAGTACGCCACAGCGGCGCGCCCACAACAGAAGCTCGTACCGTCGTGACCCGTCGGCCCGCGTCCTCCGGAACAACGCGCACCCGCCCCGATAATCCCTACGCCGCCGAAGGGCCGAGCACAACACGGTGTGAAGGGACCGCCGTCCGTCACCTCCCCGTCGCGTCCGAAAAATCCGCGCCAGCGATGCGCCCCGCCGCCGTCGTCTCGCGGCCCTCGCTGCTGCCGCTGCTCATCCTGTTGGCCGTCGCGCTACCCGAAGCCGTGCGCTCCTTGGAATCGCCGACCGACCCCAAACGTAAGTACACCGCCGTCTATACACGAGATAGTATGCTGGAGCTAAGATGTGCGTTATGCGGTTCCAAACACTTTACGCGCGTGCGAAAACTTTTATTCTACGCGCAATTTCACCCCACTTTGACTTTCCCGTTTTCTCTTACATCCTAATTTTTTTTTTCATTTAGCACCCGGTATACTACATAATATGTACGGGTGGTTGGATATACGTTTTTACACTTTGGTCGCGCCACCGACGTTGGAGTACCGCACCGTTACAATACGTATATATAATACGTAATGGCTTAATATTGTTAACACCGTTAAAAATATTATGTTAAGTAAAATATGTAATATAGGTATAGGTAGATACGGTTAAAACATTTACTCTGTTATGAGACGTTTTAAACTGATTTTCATTTTCGATATGACTATATACGTAGGTTGTATTTTTCGAAAACGCGTGATCCTTATCCACGTCAAAAGACCGGCAGTCGGTGCGGCGAAGTAAAATTAGACCTTGATTCTGATTGGAAATAAAAAGTTCCCGTAGCGCTATAGCTGCATGTATCAAAGTGCGTGGTAATATTAATAATTGCTGCTAACGGACGTTCAATGAGTGGTGTGGTTGCGCGTGTTTTCGAACCGAAGACGTCAGGTGAACGATTACAATAATTTTCCGTTTAGAACGCGTCGTTAAGTGCACGCGCTTTATAACATCGGGAGTCATAAAAATGACTTGCATTTCACCGGGCAAAAGGCTCGAAACAATGGACAATACTTGTTTACAATTATTATTATTATTATTATTATTATTATTATGCAGTATCGAGTCGGCGTGATCATATAAAGAAATTGTTGATTGTTACACGTTGATTGTTACATGTTGACATGTTGTAATGGTGATGATTAACCGTAGGCAAGTTATCGGTACGTACCTCGTGTACTCGTTGATGTTTATCATATCTTACGACAAAATGTTGTCGATTTCACCAAAAAACTATATGAATATCAACTGCGATAGCTCCGCTCAGACACCCGGGTCGGTTAACAAGGGTGATGATAATATTCCACAAAATAGTAGTAACATTTACATTTACAAACCGACCGTTTTGCCTACTTGTGTTGCGATTGTGTTCATTCATCGAAATCATTTCATCGAGGATAATAAAACGTAGTCTTCGTCGTATTTTTCAAAAGCAAACTGTACGGATTATTTTCGTCATTACCGTAGGTATATTATAATAATATGTCAAAATATACGTCGTATAATAAATACAAAACGACGCAGTGAGCATAATGTGCGGACATATAAAGTGAAAATGATGTTTTTCACCATTCGTACACGCAACGAAGAAAAGTGTTACAATTCGGTCTTCAAGAACAGTACAAATCGGTCGACATACTCCGTCATCCAAAACCGTCTAGTTTCACTAATGATTTTATCCGATTACAGAGCATAATGATATTTGACGCGTCGGCAGTTGCAAAACATAATGATTATACACTATTATACTATAGTGTACACGAATTTGGTTCTTTCAAAGTACATCCATAAAATGTAGTCATATATGATACATAGATCGCGTTGATCGTGCATCTTTAAACGGAATTGTGATGTGTATCGGTGTACGTTTTTTTTTTTGTTCTTGAAAGCAAGCTTTTCACTTACAATTTATTATTAATTTCTAATATCATTATAATATCAAACCGATAAATAAACACGGACACAATGTCAAGCCGGAGGTATAATTCACATGTTTTCAGCAAACGTGTAAGTGTGTGTGTAGGTGTGCTTGCGTGTGTGTAGGTGTGCTTGCGTGTGTGTGTTACTAAGGAACTTTAGTGTTGTGTCTTCTTGTTATCGAAACCGCGGGACATGTATACAAATACTTAAGTTGGTTGATGCAACGACCCGACGACCAACTCGATTGTGTTCAGAACAATGTCTAGCCGCCGCCGCGTAATAAAATAACATTATGCTCGTATAGCCTATAGGTATATATTCTGTTGAGTAGCGGGGCTAAAGATCTGAGCCCGCAAGGCGCGTACGCATTGTATTCGAGTCATGTGTACTTTTGAGTTTTGACTTTCGTGATTGCGTTTGAACGTTGTTGATTAATCTGTCGACCGCAGGGAATATTGAGGTGGATCGGCCACCTGTGGTTTTTATTAATTTATGGATATTATCATTTTTCTCTTAAGAATCAATTTAGAACAATATTTTGGTACATGAAAGTTGTTGATGGATAAAATACTGTTGCGTCATCAAAACATTTAGATAAATGTAATCATTCTAAAGCACAAAATCATTTATTCTTCAATATCAGCTTAATTTTCTTACCAACCAAAAAATAAGCATACAATTTTAAAACAATGATTAAGTTAACTGTTAACACAATAATAAGATAATCCTAATTTCAGCACAACGACGAGAAAACTAAATTATATACATACAGTTTTATACCACATTATCAAATGAGTATTTCAACTCGAGTGAGGTTAGAAGTATTTTCTTCCTTAAATTCTACACACTAACACTGCAGTTGGGTATTTTTTGAACAGTCGTAGGCCTGAAAACAAATTTTTAAAACAAAACTTTTGCCATACTTTCACTTAAAGCTATAAGATTTTTTTTAATCCACCATGATCGGCATATTGTGATTGTAACACGGTAATTTAAATTTTCCAATTTAAAAAAAAAAAATGTTCACAATACACATCTCGATAGTCGTGTGTAGATACACCCTTGCTGGTGGTCCGGCCGAGTGTATTTCATAACGTGTAATAAGACGACGCGTATTATAAGCCGTACGCTTGTTGTTCGTGTCCGGAATCACCGATCGCGGCGGCTTACGATATCCACGCCAATATAAACGGTGAATGTGAAACGTCCGAACAATAACGTACGCCGATTGGAAAAATATTATGCATTTACGTGCACCTAATCAAAACGACTGACGAGCGTGAAACCGCAACCGAAATTACCGATGACCGTTAACGGACCTACCTGAAGTGTTCACTGGCGTTGGATTGTAGATTTTATTATTTTAACATAGCGTCGGCGGCGGTGGTGTACCTGCCTATGTAACGGTAACGTAGATTGCTGAAAACGTGCAAATCCGTCCCTCGACAATCATAATATTGTTGTAATATTGCCGTGCTACGCTCGAGAACGAGGTTCACAACCGATTCATCCGCCGACGATCGGTCGGCATTCATATCGCATGTCTATATATAGATAGGTTCACATTTATTTATATAATAAAATATGTCTAATACAGTAATGCGGTTTTTGAAAGAAAGAAAAAACAATGCCGTTTTCGTTGAATACGAATGCTATACATTATAATGGGTGTGTGCGTTTAGTCGCAGCCAGCCGAGTTTCGCAATTTCGAATAATTGTTATTTCCGAGCAACACACATAATATATGATCAGACGTTGTCGTTTTTTGTACTGAATCTATAGGAGTGAAAAAAAAGACGAAACGGACTGCTCTATACTCTATGTATGTTACTGCAAACTGGTGACGATTCCCCGGGTTTGTCGACGAGAGTACCGACCGACATATTTTGTCGGGTATCTTTGTGTACGCCACTTCACTTCGCTCATCCAACAATCATTCACTAATAATTAATAATTACTGGTTCGGTATTAACGCACTGCGTTTTCATAAAAAAATGTACGATGTGGTTTAAAAGGAGTAAACATAATTACTACGATAAAAAATTGTAAAATTAATTTTTTTCGAAAACGTCGAGTTGCAATACTGCATACTTCTATAAAAATATTTACTCTTCAAAAACACTTAAATCGCCGGGGAATGTGAGTGTCGAAGAGTTGAATAATAGTCACTCGGTATTATATTGGCACGAACGCGTACATGCGTGTTTAAGTACATATTTCATTGCGTAGAAACACTATTTTGATCGTTCGACTGTTGGCGAAATTCTCCATTTGATTTGGAAAAAACGAATAAAATGTCCATCCACTGGAAGAGGACTTGCACCTCCGAACTCGTACACGACGACCGACCGCCGCTGGATCATAACATGCACCATGCAGTAACCATGCACTCGGATAATCATTACAGACGCCGGTGCCGCCGAATACTGTACTGCTCGTATACTTGTGTGCGCCTACTAATCATTGTCATACCCGCCTATGTGTGTGTGTCTACATACAACATAATATATTGTACTCGCATATAATATTAAATGGTATTTTACGTGGGGTTCCACTCCGCGGGCGAAAGATGAAAAAACAAAAAGGCTATTCGACTACGGGTCGACACGTATTTTACGGTTTTATTGCCGTCATTAGTCGTCGTACCCATACTCGGTTATAGCCATATACATGTACCCATACACACACACACACACACACACACGCACACACACACACATACACGCACACGCACACACACGCGCACACACACATACACGCACACGTACACACACGCGCACGTAATACATAATAATATGATATAAGAATGAACGCGTTAGCTTATGTACGACGGGCTGCGTAACGAGTTGAAGTTATTAAACTCATTATAAACATAATATACACGAATGTACATATGTATTATGCATTACACAGGTGGGAAAACACGAATTTCCATTGGTGGTGTTTCACGTGATATTAATCATGAAGTAATAAAAAAAAATAAAAAAAAAATACGTTTTGAAAAAACTGTTTTACGTCGAAATCCGTCGCACTAGCCAGTTATAGCTGTATCACGAATCCGGATATCGTACCCTTACAATGTACCTACCCACATATCATGATATACTTTATACCGGAAAGCATTCAAAATCTTGTATCGAATAAATAACATTTTTTTAAACTCACACACACACACACACAGCTCGTGCCCTTGGAGGCTTGTTATAGTATATTACAATATTATTAAATTTAATAAAGTAACAACTTAGCGGTGCGGAATCGCTTGGGCTCGAGAATCTTGTCGACTCGATCGAAACACAAACGTTTTCTCCATAATTTATTAATTGTCTACAACTATAAACATTACGTTATTTGCCTCACAGCGATGATGTGAATGGCAAATAAACACGTCTGTTATAATTACTTGTATAATATTTTCGGCCGCCCATTCTCAACACTGTTTTCGGTTTATCGTCAAAAATCGAGTTAACGCATATCATATACATTATCAATAATTTATGTGTGCGATATTGATTGTCTACATCGAATGCGTTCGAATAAATCGTTTCAGTATAAAATATTTTTTCCTCGACCGTTTGTGCGAAACGTACAAAGTGTTGATAATAATTCGTCGGTTTTTGAACAATTGGTATACAAACGTTTATTACAGTGTTCTAATGCTATTTGTTCCTTTTAGATCCAAGCCGCAGAAGGCGCGTCACTTACATGCGTAAATGCAGTACTAATAATGTATACGGAAGAAAACCGTGAGCGTAAAATGTAAAACGTCCTCGAGAAACAATATCCGTTTATCATTAGCTCCGATTGAACGTTTTACATGTTTTACGGGTATATCCAAAGCATATATACATAGGCATACCTTATGTATTTATATAGGCACGTCTTACGGTTGTAGCCGAGTGGAAGTTTGTACACTCTGAACAAACTCAGCTCCGCGTACGTGTTCAGAATCTTACTTTACATTGTGTTCGGGAGCGTACACGATAATATATTATTATTGTTATTGGACGCCCGCTGCTGTATTATTTGAATATATGTAGCCGCAGTCCGCAGCAGACGCCAATTTCATCCATCCTTATACAGAGTAAACAATGATAGTTGTTAACACTGACACTATAGTATACTATCCTTTGTGTACTTTTCAATAATTACCTACGCGTCTGAATAAAATGGAAGCTTTAACAAAATTGAAATAAAAGAAAATATATTATTATATTATGATGTAGACGCTCGGGTATTTTGATAGTATTTATACGCTTGCAGGTAAGAGAATATTATTAACTCGTTATTTATTTATTTTTCTTTTCATGTTTCTATTGTGTACTCACCATGTCCATGACAAATAATCATGATCGCAGAGAAGTGAAAAACCAAAATAGAGAAAAGTACCGATCACGCAAAAGTCTTATGCTTATCAATCGCTGTAAACCGGCCCGAGGGCTAGGGGCGAGTGCTTTGGCTAATATTAACGGTAGATTCAAACGAACATAACTTAACAGTTAAGTGACAGTTTAATATTAAATTGTTCACGATTTTTTTAATTGTGTATTTATAGTCAATGTCAATCGCGCGTTTTCCGCGAAATCAAGGTATAAAAAAAATACTCATGGTCCCAATTTAATAGGAAATGCACTGTTCCGGCGTATTTAATTCGTGGAAACTGGCGAAAAGCAAATATATACATTTTAATAAGCCTATAGCATGTTATATGATAACATTCATTTTTCTATAGATCGAAAACAGTCGTAGATTTAATGTAAATAGACGACCAGCTGTTTAGCCGACGAAGAATACAAAGCCAGAAGCTTTTAAACGTCGCATGCGCATGCATTAGAATGTATCAGGTAGGCATTTAGGTATAAGGTTAGATTTTTTCCCGTTAACTTTCACGTGCATTAGTTACAATCGGTCTATCAAAGTGCATAAACGTAACATATACGTGCATTTCAAACCAAAACGATCATAAATCATAATAATTATGTGCAGCATCGGTAAATGCACTCGTGTTTGGACAAAGGATAAAACATTTTTTGTATAATATTTAACATGCCGTTTCACCGTCTGTGCGGCACTATCGCGATCCGCGGGGACTCGTACGTACACGTCTGGCGACGTGGTTGAAAAGTTGATCATTTCGCGAGGAAAAATCAGCGTCGATTAATCGGAACGTAATAAAAAACTGAATAATATTATATAATGAAATCCTTTGGCCGTATCGGAACGAGAATAATATAGTCGTTCGACTGGTTTGCGCCGAGATTTTATTCGTGTCCAGTCACAACTGCGGAGCGGAATGAATCGTTTTCTGCGGAATATTGTTTTTGAAATGTCTTTTTTTCGTTACCGTAAACACCACCTAACCGGTACCGGCACTTGCGTTGGCGAATTCGTTTTAAACCGTTATATAGCGCGCGCAGCCAAATCGCCAACTGCAGCCTGCAGTTGACCAGCGACCGGCAGATACGTCCGGCCATAAGTGCATATACCGTCTTGTTGCATCGCGCGTTGTTGTGTTCTCAAACACGAGTGCAGATGTGATACGGCCGCGGCGTTTTAAATGATAATAACGTGTTTTCTGTTGCCAACGATTGTTGTATGCTTCGCCCGCGGATACGTATCACTACGATTCACAACTGTACCAGTTTAAAGTGTTGCAATTTAACCAGCTCGTTGAACACGGAAAAAAATCGTAGTATATAATAGTATAGTATAGTATATATATACTATTATATAGTAGTATATAATAATTGCACAATGGGCAACAAGAAAATGTAGTTGACCTAACTAAATTTTAGTCGAACGTACCGCAAAGTAATGAAGGAAATAGTTAAGCGTATATTACACTAATATGACTAATACAGATTTTTATTTATTAGTAAGCCCATGCAAGTTAGTCAAAGTTACTATACTTCGTAGGTTGAACATTTTACTAGTACAATTATAGACCGTAGAACTAACGTGGTTTGACCATAATGTTTATATCGGTATAGTTTTTTTTATGAATACCAAATTTCAGTAATTATTTTTAGGAAATATAAATGGAAGAATTTGAAAAAAAATAATTTCATAAAACTTAAGAAACGTTGAATGATATTTGATTCTAATACAGTAGAATAACCATACTGACCGCATTTAAACACCATTATGGTACCATATTTACCCATACGATTTTGATAACTACCTATATATACACTGAAACCAATCGTCCAGTTACGCGCCGCGTGTACCTACTGTAATGTTTGAGAACTAAGCCAACAACTGTTTTCCGCGTACGTTACCCGGTTACCCACGCGGTGCATTATAGGGCTCTGAGAACTGACCCATCCGGTCGGCCCTGCAATGTTGCGACAATGTTGATCGTACGTTAATATTTTCGTGATTTTATCACTATACGTATTTATCACTATAGTATACACACGGGCGCTGTTACGCAAATCGTCCTGTTCGCCCCGCCAACCACAACGACAACAACACCTTTCGGCCCCGCCGACCTTCCGAAACGGATCGGTATCGACATAATAAATTGCGTATTATCGTATAATCATCATGAGCGTTTTCGCCCTAGTTCCACAGGTCGTCGCGGTCGTTGTTCGGTTTTCGGCGCTTATACACGTTTTCATCGCGGTGGCGTCGATAATGATAATAATAAATATCGCGTTCTCGGCCGTAACTGCAGTTTTTCCGTGCACGCGGGCCCCGCGGTTTTACGGTCGTAAACACATGCGGTACGACACGTCGTCGTCGTTATTATTATTAGTTTATTACTATCGCTGCTATCACACGAATCGTATTGTTTCGATCGGCTGCAATAGCTTACAGGGGCTCTCGACGCGCGAGAATGATTGAATTACAATAACAGATAAGTAATGAAATATATTGTAATGACGACCGTATTCGACGACGAATGCGCCTACATAATGTAACACAAATAATAATCCGAATAATAATAATAATGACAATTTGACCTTGTTTCTTCGCGTTTACAACTCTCACCGCGTCGTCGTAAGTGAAAGGATTTGTCGTGTTCTCTCGTGACGGCCACCGATATTCCTGCACGGACGTACCTACTGCGCCAACGAACAGGCGATAAGCACGGGATACACAAGATACTACGCGCAGTATATGAGTGCAATAGTGAAAATTCGGCAAGGGAACGAAACGTTTACTTAAACCCGTAAATCTATATCACGTCATCAACGAATACACCCTATACACACGTGCACCTATATTGCATTCGATATGGGAATACCTTCTGTCTAACAATTAAAATTAGCTTAACTTAAAACTTAATTACACAAAATAGGTAGTATCACCAATGGGTGGTTTCTTCCATCAAAAAATTCATATGCAATCACTCTATGCACATTTGCTTATTGTTCTAGTTGAGAACAGATTGTAAATTTCTTGTAAAAATAAAAAAAAAAAGATATGGGAATACGTTTCGACGTCCCGCACGTGTCGCGAGATATTATCATCAATAACGTAAATGTAGTACTTTGTGAAAAATCGCCCCGTATGTTATTTCGGGCTCAATTAACGCGAAGTACACGCGTTTCATGATAGGTGGTATGCGCGTTTTGTTTTTGTTACGTTTTAGCCCGAGACTTACTTTAATAATTACTTGCCCATCGCGTGACATTGTTTTCCCCGTACGCGCGCACGACACACGTACCCGGTGCATCATCGTAGACCTTGGAAATCGTACATGTTATTTACGATAAGAGCGACCGGATCGGATAATGAAAAAAAAAAGTAATAATAATAATAATCTGCCTGTACCTTTATAATACATCTCTAAACGCGGAATAACATAATGCAGGCAGGTATACTGTATATGACATTGTTATTATTATGCCTATTATTTGTGATTGACACGATACATAATACATAATACAAGGTCAAGTTCATTTTTTTTCTCTCGAGTCGGTAGCGTAAGATTTTTAGAGTTTGTTGAAACCGTTTTCTTTGCGCGGCTCATTGTTTCTATAAAATACACAATGATTATAATACAGCTGTAATAAATCATCAACTTTCAATACTGTAATCCATTATCTTTAATACAGTACGAGTGTACTCGTATTATATCGTTTGAAATATTTTTTAGCTGTAGAATTCTGAATATAAATTTATTAGAATAATATTAGTCAGAAAACCAATTTTAGGTTAGTTTATGCCACATTCTACGCGTTTTGTATTATAACACTTAGTGATTTGTTTCAAATTTATTTATTTTGAAACATAAAACACTAAAACTATAACAACGAATAGCTCCTAATTAGGTATTCACTTCTTACCCATTACGTAATTATTGGTCACAACCTGACGTTGACATAACAGTTCTTATAGAAATCAAAATGAATGTATACGAGTATGTACATATATATGTATTATGTACGCTTTATACTGCTTTCAATTTAAACTTATAATTTGTTCTGTGTTAAAAATTATTTTAACAGCATTTATAATATAAGATGACAAAAAAAAAAAAAACATCAGCTCCTCGTTACACCAATGGACAAGATTGTCGAAGAAAAAACCTACCCCAGAATGAATTTACCTATATAATGTTATCCCTCCATAAAAAAATATTAATGATTTATCAACCCACACAATATTATTATGTTCCGTACTCGTGTTGGTGGTAAAAAAAAATAAAATTTACGTAGCATAAATATATAGCGAAGGTGTATTATGTTTACAGTTTATTATAATAAGCAATAACGAAATAATTTGAGTAACACCGCCTCCGAGGAAACAGTATAATAATCACAACAATATTATATTGTTGTTTTATCGGTGTACTCCGTACATATATACCTCGATAATAATAATTATTTATCATTCTTCGACTGCTGCAGCGGGATGTAGTATTTGTTTTCGTTTCGACGTCCGACATTTCGGTTGCGTGTAAAAAGAGATTTAACGGCGACATCGTCACAATACAGGTTATCAGCATCACGCGTACCGATCTACCTGAAATAGTGTATTTATCTTACTCGATCTCTCCGCGCGCATACGCGATAATACGGAGCTGATACGATCATCTCTGCGGCGGTGTTATTGTCTTCAGTTCGTCCGGAGAAAAAGTGTGACTAAAAACATTTGCGACTACGCGAAGCAATTTAAACGCTTTTCTTTTTTTACCTCAATGTTGACTACTTGTTGGCGGTGCACAGCGGACAGCGGACAGCAGCCGCATAAGACTGTGTTATTACGTATACGGAATAATAATTGTTCGTCACACGCACCAGTGACAACGAACCGCGGTATTAGTTAAGTATTTTATAATTACTGTTAATTCCGTCGAGATAGTTATTGTCAAGTAAAAAGCATGTCTATATGAAAAATAAATCTACAAATTCGATAACGTTTATTTCAATTTTACGTTATTATCATGATCCGGGGTAACCATAATAATACGGATAGCAGCGAATCACTATAATTTCCATTAATATATGCATATTAAGTGTAGGTTGCCGTAAGACAGTTATTTACCAATTGCCCTTGAAGTATAATAATGTCATAATTCGAAGGTTATATGCATTCGAATTTCTTCGTATACATTCAAATCTCGGAACGTCGTAAACAATACTATAATATAATATTATGTTAAACTGTTTTAAAAAATATATTCCTTTCAAATCCATAGCGTTAACACATTTTTAGTTGGTCGTTATGTGTGCAACTTTGATAAAACCCAAAATAATTAAATGCTGTTCGTTTTGAGTTTTTATCAGTTTTATCTGCGTCTAATTTAAACCTTATTAGCGTATTGTTCATTTTATTAAAACCTTTTATGGATTCGTCGACGAATCGTTTAAATTAACGTGTAAATCATCGTTACATTATAATAACAATTTACGAATGCGATAAAAGATGTTATGCCGAATTACGTATACACATGATTGACGTGTCACCGACTTTCTGTGGGTTGTATCACATTTAAAACCGTAAAAGGTAGTAAACGAACATTTGCATAAAGAGAAAGTGTGTAAATACTTCTTTGAAATATGATAATATTGTCTTACAAAGTACGTCGTATATTCTTATTATATTTTACAGTTTTCAATGTTTTCATAATATTTTGTGGTTAGTTTTTTATCTTCCGCACCTACGTTTCTCGTTTATCATAGTATTACAAATAATTATGTCAAGAATGTGGGTCATTTTGTTATTTAAAACTTGCCACTTATTGCACATAACTATTTTCTGCTTAGTGTACAAAGTATGGATGGAGAAATAATTTTAATTATAAATAAACGATTAATCTTTAATCTATAAAAGTATTGGTGAATTCGTTTAGAACAAATTAACAGTTTTATGTATATTATTTGAATTCTTATTGTGATTTTAATTTCGTCCAATTACAGAAAATATCAATGCATAGTTTATGCAACAGCTTTTACGCAATTTTAAAATAAAATGAGAACAACGGTGAAAATGTAGCAAACAAATTGATAGAACCCAATACGATTTGATCATAATATAGACAATCAGATTATAAATATCACTGGTATGAGTTAATTTCATATATTATTTTGACACTACATTCGTCGTCATTAAAAAAAACCCCTCAAGGTTCATGAAATAAATCGTTGACCAAAGTAAGTCATTTTTTGATTTACGCCTTTCTAATGTACCGATGCGAATTTCGTAGTAAAGTTTTGACCGTCTGCAGCTCGCGAGTCACGATATTACAGCGATAAATTATACGTCTTCGGAGTACGTAAATAACTATTGGCTTGGTAAACGTGGTCTAAGTTGGTTTTGCCTAAACAACCATTTACAGTTTTGACTATATTTATTACGATTATCCAAATTGTTGGTTTTGAATAACAATTACGACGCAGAAACGTATCGCAAATAACGACAGCTATAATATTTCTTACGCGTTGCCTTATGTTGTCCGTCTTATGGTATATCGTTAAAATAACCCTTGCGCGTCGTTGTGCACATTGCAAACAGAGGTATAATACGAGTACATTACCATACCATTGGCGCCTGTAAGGAACGTACGAGTAATATTTCAATCGGTACATTTATGTAAAGAATTATCGCACATGAAATTATTAACCCGACGCGTACACAAGGATAGTATATAATTATAATAACCGATTACAATATAAACATAATCACCGACTGTTTATCATAATCAGCGCGGGAAACATACGTGTGCACCTGTATAATGTGTGGTGTGTGCCTATGTGTGCGTGTGTGTTTGTGTGTGTAGCTTTGGAACGTTTTTATTGAGTCGGTTTGGCGTAGAGTCTTCTTGGCCGTTTATAAGCACGTTCATAACTCTCCCCCCTTTTTTTTTACCATGTAATTGGTTGCGAACAAAAAACAAAAAATCGGATTAATAACACTAATAATTACATGAATTAGACCCACTCCGCGGGGGTCGGGGCGTCTACTCGTCCTTAGCGGCAGCGTTATAACTTATAATACGAGAGTTTCATAACACATATATTTATCACATGTTCATAGTGCCAGTAGATTGCTCTTACACCAGCGTTTGTCTCCTGCTGCACACTGCAGTCCGCGAGTCTTAGGCGACATACGTCACAACCCTATTCCCCCCTTCCCCTCCACACCCCATCGTTTGACCGTGAGCGCTAAACGACTGGACGTATCAATAATAACTTTACTATAATATCATTGCTTGGAATCCGCGAGCGCGAGCGGTGATCTTATGATCAATATCGACGCCTTTCTTACAGAACAAAAGAATTAAGGCTTTGGCCCGAAACGCATTATATTATCAAACATGTCTTCTCGGTTTGAACCGTTTCGCGACCTTCTATGGCCGGGGTCGTCGTCGCACTGTGAAAATATTGCGCAATACTTTTCGCGAGGCAACACCGTTACGAGATACATGCAGGTACGCGCTGTATAATTTTCGCATTGATTTCTCATCAGCCCGTACGGCATCGTTGTCATCGGATCGCATTCCGCGGACACCGGCGTCATCATGCAGTACATAATAAGCTCGTTTTCCCTCTCCGGATTTGCCAGGTTACCTAATGTAACCGAAAATAAAAAAAAAAAAAATGTCAAAATCGTAAATGTTGTTTTTGTTCAACATGGCTCTGTACTGCTAATCGGAGAATACAATTCAATCAGTGCACAATCAGGAATGTCGGCATTCCTGTGCATACGTCTGACGCTATTCTCACTTCGTACAAGATCATATCGTACATCGGAACACGACAAGTTAAGTTATTCTAAAAACAGCTTTGACCGCGCGTGTGTCCGCTGGTTCTCCCGAAAACGTCCCGAGCGTGTAGCAAGTTAGTTAATTGTTATCCTTTCTTTGATTGTTTATCAGCCGCAGCAATTGCCGCGGTCACTCACCGTTCGGGTTTCACTGTTTTTCGAATTAAAAACGAATTATGTGCTCGCATCAAATCCGGTGAAGAGGACCGCAAACATTTCGGTCAAACAAGTGTAGTGTTGATTAGAAGGCGCGCGTAAAGATTTGAGTTTAGAACGGTACATAGCTCTGGTACGGCCCTCTGGGACTCGACCACATTGTCGCAATACACGCCAAACGCAAATCGCGTAATGTATAACTGGTTAAATAAAATGTAATTTTATTACAATAAACATAACAACGTGATAACTGGCCGCAGCGCATCCATTACTGCGGGCGTCTCGCGAAAAAGTACACCTTGGTGCGCAGTGTACAACACACGCGCTCTTGCCCGGTCACCCAGTCTTATGCGCGCAATAGTGGGGTAGGTATGTGCATCGTCGTTGTTTCTCCATTGTTCGCCGCGGCCGTCGTCCACCGACTTGGACGCATATAGGATTGCTCTGTTTTCACATTTTTCCCATCGGATGTCATATAATATCGCATAAATATTATTCTCGTATTTTATACACGCGTATACCTATTATTATTATTATTATTTTCATCATTGTGTACGTACATGTGTGCATACGCGGACGCGCGTGCACAGAAAACAGGATTCGTGCTTGGGTGGGCCGCCGCCGCCGCCGCCGCCGCCGTCGACCGGGGACATGATGATGTACTCGAAGCCGAAGACGACGACGGTGGAAAAATGATTTCACCCATGAAAGCACCATATACACTTGTGTACATATATATATATGTTGTTTTCTTCGCTGTGTGCGAAGCTTATAGGTATTATGCGCAAAGCCGACCGGTTGCACTCTACGTAATATGTGCGCGGGCTGGAAGATTATAATATTATTATTATTATTATTATTATTATTGTTGTGTGCGAAAACGCTGAACAATATTGTATACGTACAGGTAATAATTTAATGTATTGCGCTGCGCAAACAGTAATCGCGGGAGACGTCCTCTGCATAACAATTATTCAGTTACCTGTACCTATGACGATAAAAAATAATAATATCTGCTACTGTTATTACAATATTATCCCATCGAGTGCAGGCCGAGTGCAGGCGCGTACTAATAAGATAGATAGATATGTGCACTGCGTTGCTATGGAAATAATAGTGGGATGTAGTACTATGACCGCTCTGTCGGTTTTCGATTTTATACGAAGAAATAGACGCGAAATAGACGAGAAAGAAGACGCTGGCGAGGACCGCGGATACGAACGCAACATGAATATACACATCAACATTCTGATCCTAAACAAAATTAACTTTCCATAAGCGCACCAGTGCTATTTCCTATTTATTACAACAACCTACAGTCGTCACTGAATTATTATGTTCAATTTTGTCACACTACTTTGAACGACCGTTATTATTACTATTGTTATCCATGCAAATAATAACAACAGTTGTTGTCGAGCAGTAATGCTTAACTGGCCGAGGTTTCATATCAATTTAAAAAATAAACATAAAAATGTTCTAAAAAACTATATTGAAAAAAACGAATTGTCATATAATTATTTTCTACCTTTACCTACGTGAATGTAATGTAACATAATTATTATACGATCGTGTGGTCCGTATGGATGCCATGTTAAATTGCATTCCGCGTATACTATAAGATTACGAACGGCAAATGTACCGTTTTGGTATCGATAGTAGATTTGGAAAAAAGAAAAAAAAAACGAGTCGGATGGCCTGACGTAATCGGCAAAATTACCCGCGAGATCGTATTGCAGTGCGCATAGGTACCTATTATATTCCGCGCGCTCGGACGACCCGGGTGATGATGTTGCGATTTATTATAATTTTTGCCGTCGTGTACGTCCGTCGTGTACACGAATACGTATTATTATTCGCGTACAGATGTACGCCGCTGTGCCGTAAACGACAAATTTTCCAGTCGACAATATACAACTGCCGGTCGTGTTCGGGAAATATTACGTGCAGGATTCATGTGTGGGCGCGTGCGTGTTCCAGGACACAATAATAATATTACGTAAATGATGTATCACCGTTCGTTAAAGTCGTCGCGTATCGTCTGCACCAGTTGCACGCATTATATTATTATTATACTGTCTGCACACGAGCCGGTATTTGCATAAATTGAATGCGTTTATTTTTTGCATTTCAACCGATTTCACGTACCGCTGGTCGAAATTTCCTGCAGTCAAAACGTCCGGTCGGTACGTGCCGTCGACGAATAGTGTTATCCGCTAATTGCCAATACGACGATATTATATAACTACAACCGGCTTGAGGAGTTCGACGTGTTTTAGCATTTACGGTTTGTTTATTCTTTCTGCTATTGCTTTTGATAAGAAACACGAATTTATAATCCATTAGTACACGAGATCACATTGTTACGTTTCCTATTACAGTAGTCACTCGATAATTCGAAATTCAGGGGACCGAGCTAAAAATTTGATTTACCGAGTGTTCGAATAATCGAGGAAAAAATAATTAATTCGAATTAGAGAGAGGTGAAAAATTAAACGTATGTATTACATTTATCAATTGACATTTATTTATTTTACATATTATGTAGTATATTTTACATTTATTATATTATTATATTTTACATTTTAAACTTTAAAGAAATCTGTTATTTTTTGTTGTGTTACATTGTTGGCCATGATGAGTAAGGTGTTAATGTTGTAAAATGGACTACGTTTTATTCGGTTTCAACAACTGTTTACCCATTTCAGAGGTTTATTTTGGTAAAATGATACGATATAAGTTTAGATTAGTTAGGTAAGGTACGATAATATTTAATCACCGTCGTTATTAGTTTCATTGCGAATACGTCAGATTGTACATAATCTTTATACATATGAACATACGTATAATAGCGTTTAAGGGAATTCGAATTATAGAGGTTTTGGAAAAAAAATTCGAATTATTGAGTGTGTACCACTGACAGACATTTCGAATTATCGAGGGGACCGGAATACATGCATTTTCTTCTAATTATAGAGGTTTTCTCAGGGGACTAAGCGTTAAGTTCGATTTATGGAGTTTTTCGATTTATCGAGGTTCGAATTACCGAGTGACTGCTGTATTATAATACTGTTACAATAGTGCGATGTGATGCACACGACTTAAGGTCGTGGAAACCAATATCTTTATACATTATATAATATGCACTCCGAGGACAGTAATAATAATACACGCTTCTTCGTCGACTTGACCAACGTGCGCATTGTTTAATTTTCCACCGTCGGTGCTATAATATAATAACAATAAATTATGCCGCACGCGTGTCGTTTCGATAAAATATATTATACTCGGACGTGATCGATGACTGCAGCGAAAATGTGATGGCTCTGTGCCACGAGTCGGACGTCGCGATTGCGTGTAATTTATAATAGTAATTTTGTTGTTTCCGTTGTTGTGCGTACTGCGGATAACCCTTTTGACAACCTGTAACGTATCGCTGCAAGCACGTCTTGAGTGGCGGTACTCTTGTTTTGATGCACCTGCTTTTGCATTACCGCATGTACGGCGACTGCAGCTATATACAAATGTACAGCGGTTCCCAAACTTTTTAACCGGCGCGCTGCGCTTTTTTCGACAAATTTTAATCACTGTGTCCAGCAGTGAGCACCGCTGGAAGCTCGCAATACGCACGTAATAAACGAACACGTCTAGTTCATCTGACCCTATGCAGTTTTATTTTCATAATATACGTATGTGGGCTACGTTTCCTCCATGGCTCCATCCCTTGAATGGGCGGCTGCTCGCGGTGCGCACAGTTTGAGAACCGCTACACACCGTGTACAGCGTGTTATTATGTGGACCGTTTTTTTTTTTTTTTGTCTACAACGTATGTGTATTATTTTGTGTACAGTATTCTTAAGGCGTTTTCCATCTTTCCGTTCGTGCGGGTTATTTGTGTAGATTAGTTTATGTGTTTTACACATACCTTATGCATTACGTATGACGTATGTACGTCGGGCCCGTCGGAAACCAAATGTTTGCGTTCAAAGATCGTTTCACACGTCTCTTATTGGTTCCGCGCGTAATATTACTATTTCGTACCCAAAATGTGTGAAACAAAACTGTTATTATTATTCGACGTAATTACATAATATACCTACTGTACCTACCTGTCGAGCCGACACATTCGTAAGTCTAAAATTTACCATTAGATTTTTACTATACACATGATACTCACGTATATATAGTAAGCGAACGGCGGGCGGCACGCATAATAATTATAATAAACGCACCCTCGAATTACGACAAAGAACTTATCCACCTCGCAGTAATCCGCGTCGCCGGATATGTTATTATTTCTATTGTACGCCGTGCTCGATTTCAGGACAAATGAATATAGACACGCAATCTCGTCTACTATTATGGCACATGAAAATGGAATACAGTTCTTGTATAACGTGATGACACACGGAAATGAATAGGACTTAATTCGTACACGTATAACACACGATCAATTTTATACGTTACATTTGGCACGTTATCAGTTAATGTTTAAGTAAATAATCAAGCAAACACTAGCTGTTTATCGTCACATACCGCTAATAAGTAAAGCCCGACTAGTATACCAAACTGTTTTCGAATTTTGGTTTACAACTACATCGTCTATCGATGAATTTAATTGAACGCGGAGAATAGAAAAAGGTTAGGAAAAATGTAGACTTCATGATACTCATTATAAACACAATCAACTTTTTACATTTTTGGTAACACTTGGTAGCGCGATAAGTAACATAAAGCCCAAGGTGTACAATAGAAACAGTATATATTATATTATGTAAACCAGTTTCTGAGGCAGACACAGTTCTCGTAGACGATTTAAAAACTATCTTTCATACGAATCTGACATACGATACATATGATATTACGATGATGACATTAAATTCAAATACACGCTATATGACCGCCTGTAAACAGTCATCGGTGTCGTGTATTTCGTTCGAGGCACTTTTTTCTCCATTTCTCGTCCTGTCTCGTCCTACAACAGGTCGTACGTATATATTACTACGTTTAATATAAATATATATAAATTTTTTTTTTTTTTTATTTAATGGCAACGTGCGTTGGTTTGGCCGGGTCAACGGACATGCATAATATTATTATAATGCGTCTCGTCGATACTATTGCAATACATGATATATACGCTCACGGGTGAATTTGTGTTTAATTTTATTTTTTACAGTCCGGTCACGAAAGTATTATCGAACAAAAATTATTCGTATTTTTAATACGTTTGTATAATAGTGTATTATAAACTGACCAGATATAGACGCACAATGCTCAGTGATGTACTGCCTGCACGTGCACGGATAAATATTAAGGATTAAAGAAAAACGAAAATTGTTCAGGTCTCTCCTGTGTACAGATATCATCTCTCCCAAGTTTCGATGTTATGCTTATGCCTTTTAGATATTTTTATTTTAGAAAATTCTCATGTTAATAAATTTGTTACTTTAGTTTCGATTTAATTAGTTACTTAAACTATTTTAGAGACCTTCGTCCATCGTCACAAGGTTATCCTTAGTGATAAGCGAAGCGGTGTTATGCTGTAAACGTTAATTTGTGCGTGTTATTTGATTTTATTACTCGCCATATGAAATTCTACTACTATAGTTATTATTATAATTTCGTAATTTTTTTGGCCAGGAATGATTTTAGGTATAATGAATTACGGATTATATGCATCGGAACGCTTGCGTATTAGAATATGTTTTTATTGTAGACCGCGCACCGACACCGCACACCGTGCATAATATTGCACGCCGTATACAAAACGGTAAAGAACACTACGATATAGTAAACTCCTGCAGGAATCGAGCTGATTTCACTACGAATAAACCCTATATTATGGATCATGGCCCGTACGACGCGTCCAATGTTCATAAAATTAACATTTCACTCTTGTGCTTCACAAAGGAAACGTATACCCATATATTATGTACATGTAGCGAAAAGATTCTTTGGAATCACTGACCGTATAGCTGCGCGCTGCTGGAACAGAACGGGGACGTACAGGCAATATTTTTACATAAAGCACCATATAAAACGTTTCCCAGCTAAGACGTTCCACCCGTGATTCCAACCGAAGGCAACTCGTATTGTGCACGCCGAGATTCGGTTTTTTGTCTGACCCACGTCGAACTTTTATAATGTCCGCGTACGACGTATACGCGTCGTAGGTATAATTGTTGCGTCATATCTATATGTGTACGTCTCGGATTCGAAAACGCCATTTATAAGCGGCGTCTGCACAACGGTGCGTGTACGGTTATTATGGTATTTCCGTTCGCCAACACTTGCACCACCCGCCACTAAGGGGTAATCTTTTCGATGCCCGGGGTACATACTCGTGTTACGAGTGGTTGGAAGAAAACGTGTTTTTTGATCGTTTTAAGTACATTTGTTGTTTTTAATGTTATTTTGTGCAATCGTTTGACACGGCCCCACGTTTACGACCGTGTGTCATAAAATGTTCACACCGATGGCACGGTCTCACGTCATCAACGTGGTGGGCCCGAGTCACGTCTGAAATGTTAAATACAAGTTGAAACTTGAAATTCTATTTAGCCGTTTTAAGCATGTTTAAACACGAGCCCAAGACAAAACAACTCTAACTAGGTATGGTATACCCGTTGCGACTATACGTATATGTACTGCGGTATACCGCCGTGGTATAGCGTTTTTCCTGTTTTTCGATTTTCTCAAAAAGTTAAGCCAGCAGACGCGAACTGGTCAAATATTGCGCTGCGGGAAGCGGCGAGTTCATCGCGTACGTAGATAAAGGTACATGTTATGCATTAATGATGATACGCGCGGTGGCAGAGTCCCGGTCCGCAGCGTCACGTGCGATAATAACGCATATAATATACCTACTACGCGGTATACGCGGTAATGATTATTTATGTAAATTCGCGTGCGTATACCTGCCTACTCGCGCGCGTTATTCGCTGAGTGCGCTACCTACACGCGGTACACACCCACGCGCGCGCCACGGTTATTGTACCGAGTTAAGGCCGGACTACCATACACCATGATAATATATCATGTACGTGTGAGCATGTGCATTATAATAAGGTGCGCATACGAGTAGGTACATAAATTAGTATACGGTAACGTGAAATGTGTACCCGATGTGTGTTGCAAAAAACGCTCGGGGGGGCAGGGTAGGCGGCGGCGGCGGCGGGTGGATTCGCGAAAACGAAAAGTAAACACGAAATGTATTGTGTTCTTTTTCATGTAACTTATCTTTTTGATGTTGGTGTATGTATTATACTGTGATCGTTTAAGGACAAACTGCGCAATAGTAATCATTTTCTTAGAGAGCGCGTAGTGTTCGTCTTCGTCGCGGTCGTCGTCGTCGTCGTCCCACATATTTATGAAACGTCCTCTTAAGAATATATTTCCAAGGTCTATCGATAAAAGCAGCCGTTCGTCCGTCGATAATACATTTGCGTGTGCATGTATTTATAATATATGTGTAAATAGGTAGGTTTAACGCCGTGTGGGATTGGGTTATTATCGTTATTACATTATAAATATTAATAATAAAATAGTAATTTTGCACTCCAGACATGTAACGATAGGCGATGTAACGATACTGACGATTCATTAACCTACTGCATTAAACACCTACTCGCAATCGGTGTACCTATTACTGCTATCCGTGTTTATTGTCGTCCCCACTGCGAATTCGAATAGTTCTCGTGTCATTCGATAATATCTCCGGCACAGCACTCGTTTTGATAAAAAAAATGTTCGGACGACACAAAAACAAACCTACGCACGAAAATAGTTTATGCTCTTGCTGTACCGAAGAGCTTGTCGTAAAAACTATGTGTTGCAGGTGTACGTCGTTTTTTTTCGGCATGCGACTCTTACACGGTTCACGCGCAGACATTCAAACTGTTTCCATCGATTTCTTATGATTGGCGTACACACAGCTGTGACGGTTTGATAATTTTTTTGGATATCGGCTCATAGATTCTCCACTTTACCTGCACGCCGACGAGTGGCCACAATCGCTGCTCGTGCGTGTTTTAACATGAAATACAATTACGATGCAGATAAATTAAAAACATGTCATGTATTTATTGCGCCACGAATGTGACTAATATCGTCCGAAACGAGGAATGCGTCTTAGTCGACAAAACGCACTAGGTGAAAACCATCGTTATTCGTTTGTCGTACCGACATCGATCACCTGCAGTAGGTTTACCGCGTATTATTTTTTATAAAACATATTAACAGAAAATAAGCAACGGTCCGTGAAAACAACTAACCTAGATGACGAACACATATGCGCTTTCGGTTGAAGTATAGCGCAGTGGTTACAGTTCAACTACGAAGTACCCATTCACGCTAAACTGTAAATACTATTTGGTTCGAACGGTAATTGGCGATGTTTATTTTTAACGTCACCCCCGAACAGAGTGTACACCTGTGCATTATAGTGGGTAGTATAAGTACACTTATACGCCTGTTATAACTGCTGGGCCGTCGTAACGATTCGAGGTGCCATTAAAGCTGCTGCGAAAACGATTTGAAATAATCGTCGGGCCTACCGTCGCCGGTCGATACAAAGTTTTCGGTCATTCGGTTTCTCCTATTGTTTTTTTATTTTTTATTTTTCCCGTTAATTCCAGACGTTTAGTCTCGCTTCGATCTCACATTACAACACACCGGTCCATCTCTCCTCGCTGTTTTTTCTCCTATCGCCACGATAATATATATATATATATATATATACATAGGTACGTATAATATATTGTCCGGCGATGTCGGTCCGACTGTACGGTAATTTCGAATCGGTATATATTATTAAATCGAGACCGATATCCATTGGACCGTGCACGCCACAACCGTTCGTTTCATCGTGTATACCCGCGTTATTACGTAATGGTATCGTAGTCGACTGGCAGTTGTGTGTGACTATTCTGCAGCACGTGGTTTTCGGTCGTGTGTATTCGATATATGCACGTATACGGTTGTGCGGAAATCTACGGACACGAACACCGGAGACGAATACCTATCGGTTTCGGACTGAAGAATTATATGACGAAAACCCACTATTTGCAGGAGAACGTCGTGACAAAGACGAAATCTTTTATAATAATATTATATCGTGTGATCATATAATGCGATACACTATATAATCGATGATTGCAGGCCGCGTACGTGGTCGTAATACGACCGATGTAGGTATACCCCGCCTGTAGAATTGTCGCTCTCCGACACGTTTCTCCGCGACGGCAGCAGTGATATGCCACGATGAGCCGTACACAGGAACAGCCGAAATCGGAAGCGAGCCGTGCGGACTTCTGCTTCTTGCGCTGGTCGCACTGCAGACGATGAGCTATAATTCTGTAGGACGGACGTCATGATGTCCTTAAATGGTACGAAATGTTACGGGCAGGATCGCCGGTAATCGCGGAAGACCTGAAATTAAACCAATCGCGGGTTCACGAGACCGCCTCGTCGTAATACTCTGGTTACTCCTGATGACCAGATAAGCGAATACCTGACGGCTTACCGAAACACACGGTACGCGGTTTCACGACGATACCGTCGTACCTACCAAAGATTGTATCTGTATAGCTACAGGTTTTCCGCGGATACCGGTTTCGGCCAGGGCTTCCATCGCTTCTGGATGCGACTCGAGCTCGGATTGTCTCTGTCGAGGCGTGAGGAGCTGCGTACAAGATCGCGTTCGTATGGTTCGCGGGCGATAGCGATAATTTTTTTTTAATTTCTCCCAACGCGCCGGAGATGGCAATATAAGCAATTGTCGACAATAATTGGCCACCGTTGTTCGTATAGTGTCACAAGGACCGGGGATATCTTATACGTGACATCTCGCAAGACCCGTGGACATTTTTATTAGCTCGTTAGTGTCCCGTTCAACGATACCGGAATTCCTATTGTTTTCCCACCGGTCGCTAAAAAGTGTTAATTTCAGTACCTAACTAATACTAAATCAGTATTTTATTATTTTGATACGACGATACATTCTGTACATCCCTTTTTTAGAATACATTTTTATCCGTTGTACCGAATAAACACCGATTATATTATATTATGTTTAGTAAATGAACAATTTATTATTATACACGCGTCATGTCTTGTTTTGAGTTTTGAAACATTTAATCAGTCTTGGTTACCACGATTATTATTACACTGGTAACACGTAACGTAACGGTTCGTGCATTTAAAGTAATGTGTGGTGTATGGATTGTGATATTGTCAAATATATGTTGTCCCAACCACGCAAATTTAAGATTTCCAAACTTTTTGAACACAACAATATTGCTGTAATAAACATCGGTTACAGGTACCACCGACCGACATCGCTAAAAGTGTATTATGTACACTCATTTTGGTGTAATAATAAAATAATACGTAGGTTTCATCACACACGGTTTTAAATCGGTGAATTCCATTGTTGAAATACCGCCTACGTCTTAGACATGTTTCAATTAGAACGTATGATTCACACGTAAATATTTAAATATATCTCTTTAAGTTTATAACGATTATTGTTAACGAACACGTGAAATTAAAATGCTAACAGACCCATTGCGTGTAAGACAAACAATTAACTCGAACATAAAAACATTGTAATTATGTGAAAAATGTTTACTATTCATTATTTTTATTGTCAAATGTTGTGTGTGTGTACTGTGTAAGAAATAAAAATACAATTTCATAGTGTCATTGAATCAAATAAAAAAAAACCCACCGATGAATTTCACGATATTATATTATTACATACGAATATTATTTCAAACCGAGATTTTTATTTCACACCCAATAACACTATAATATGATAATGACGATAATCATTGAATTTAGAAAACTGTACATTTGGTCATTAAAACGGTTATTCAAAATTACTATCAAAAATCGAATACTACGTTTTTGTGCTTAAGGATAGTAAAAAACAATAATATGTTAAATTTCAATTCTAAATCTTGACTGTAATCGTATAAATAGTAAATTACTGCCGTAGGTAATCATGAACTTTTGTAAAGCGAACACAACAGCAACATTTTGGCCGCTAAATTTTAACGGACAAAACCGAAGATTAAACTTCAAATTACCGATAGTTGGCGGAGAATTAATTTGTAAATAATATTGAACATAATTAATTGCATTATTAATAATAAATATGTACGTATTTTACATTAACCCTCTATAGGTTATACGTCTTCATGTGTACTAATTGTGTACTTATATGTGACAAGAATATCACTTGTCGCGGTTTGTTCTCGATGTATTTTGCCCGTATTTATACGACATATTATACGCGTTGTTTTGTGTTCAACACTATTCTTAAATGTTCAGTACAAAGAGTACACTCGTATTATGATAATACAATACGATTTGTTTAAAACTTCATTAATAATGTTTACACGTTTTCCGGATTTTCACAATTTATTTCGCAACATCTGTCATATTATGTATTGTTTTCTTCTTGATCTTTTCCCAAAAAAATGTATTTTACGACATCTAAATAATGTTATGCATAATTTATATTATAATACTCGTACACCTACAATAAGGCTATAAAAATAAGTATTATTCATACGTTGAAACTTAACACGAAGTATGCTGCATCATAGCGCTTATGGAAGTATATTATAGATATCGCATGTAGACCCTAGCGCCCACACGGCTATAAAACCACTATATAAACGACAACGTTGAATAACAATCCACACATACGACAGATGTTCGGCTGTATTGGATGGGTTACGGCTTACATTGGATTTTTTAAAGGTCATCTGCACTTGTGACGCTTGTAACGTTTCGGAAAACGTGCCTCACGTTTTTTTTTTTTGTTGATAAGAACATTAAAAACTAGTACCGTCAAACGTCTACATTAGACAATATATTTTGTAGTTTAGCTCATTTGCTTCATACGATCGAGCTAAACTCGTTCACCACCCGAACGCTTCATATTTTCGACCAGAAAACGTCCACCGCCACCACACGCCGTAAGACCTGAAGTGTTAACCGCGGCCCGTGACAAATTGTGTAAGCAGTCGTTACGCGACGGGATTTAGAACAGTAAAACAATAAACCTCCTCGTCTTGTGAAAACATCGAGACCACGTATGACAAACAAATGAAATGACGTGCGACGCGGTGGGAAAAAATAGATCACGAGAACTTAGCCGCGCGTAATAATATGATCGTACCTATACACGCGGTTCATTTCGATAGTATATTTTTAGTAGTAGTATACATTCAACTGTGCACAGATACCTTACAGTCACTGGAATACTTGGTGCGACGAACAGTCAACACGAAAATACGTAAGTCGTGTTCAATGATTTCGTTTTTTTTTTTTCGATTAGCGGCAATCGCGCAAATATCCGTCGGCGGACAGGAACGGAAGTTAGTTGAAATCCTCATCGTTCCGCGGTCTAATATTGCATCAACATAAAAATATATATATATATCTATGTATGTACATCGTTTTAATGACAATCCAAAAATACTGACAAATTAACGATCCGATCGTGCACGCCTCGTTTACATAACGGTGTAATTCGTTGGAAAAAAAAAACAAACCAACGCGTCACCATACTAAATTATTATAATACGCCAAAACCAATTATTGAAATCGAGCGCGAAATTTTAAGTATAGGTACCTACAGTGGCCGCTGTTGCCTATGCGCACAGGCAGCTCTGCTACGTTGTGCACCTATATACGTATATACGCGGTAAACACTGCGGTCGGTGTAAGTCATGGCGACGTTGTTGAAAATTCAATTTAAAAAAAAAAAACCAATCGACGTCCACCGGGGCGAAAGGTCTGGGGAACACGGAATTCCGCGAACGCGGAAACCGCCGGCGAGTGTGCGATGAACGGAAAATCCGAAAAACGGATCTCATCAAAACGCCATCGCGGTTTACGATCAAAATTTTCAACTCGCTTCGTGTGCCCTCACGGTCTCCCGAACCCGTCGCTGACCACAACCTGATGACCATCGTGTTCTCGGCGTTTTTCGTGCGGCCCGTGGTTGCCTCTCCGAAGGGTATCGACCGCGGTAGGTCCGCGTTTGTACCGTTCAACGGTACGCGGTAGTCGTTTATGTAAACGCGCGCTCAATCGCCGTAATCAAATATGGTTTCTTCGCGACCGCACTTCAGTCGAGTCCGTCCGCACCCCCGTATAAATCAATGCTCGGAAGTGAGGAAATTCGGTTGACGATACAAGACGCTGTGTTGAGACAGCAATAACTCATGAACGGTATACGACGGTGCCCCGCCATCAAATTCTGATTTTTTCTTTCTTTTCTTAATGAACAAAGGCTGGGCAAAGGCGATTTCGCTGTAGATAGTTTGGTAAATGTAAGTGTATTACGTAAGATGTTAAAAAATCGACTTTTTATTGTATCATTTTGGTGAAATTCGAAGATAGCTATTTTATAAGGGCTTCTTTTTATGAAAATGCCGATGGTTAAACTTTCAGTTTTCATTGGATTCATGATTTTTATTCATTTTTTTTTTTTATTTTACAAAGAAGTATTGTAAGTTATTATAATTTCGTCATTTTTCCGATAAGGTTCGGTGATAATGTTATTACTATTTATAGTACACTATTTTCTTGTAAAGTCAATGAAAATTGAAAGTTAAACTGTCACGATATTTTCACAAAAATAAGCCGTATAAAATGGCTATTTTGAAATTTATAAAAGTTATAAAATTTAATTTATAACATATAGTTAATTTTTAACTTCTTTAATAATGAATCTTACATAAATCTTATATTAATCAAACTTAATTGCCTGAGCACTGAGATGCGCATAAAAGAACAGAATTTGGTTACTTCTATTAGCGCGGGAGATATCGCTCTGTGTAAATCCCGGTGGGACACCCTGTATAGTCTGTACTATATTTCATCCAACGCTAGTGAGATAACATCAAATTTGTCACAAAAGGCATGGGTACTGAAGGTTGGCCGCTCCTGGTCTATATGTAAATTAAGTTTTTGGTTCTGATTCTTAGTTAACGGCAGAACATTGTGGTATAGTAAAGTGAATTTTACTTCCTTATGTATCAATATAAGTCTTGTTGAATTATATTTGTGTTTTTATGTCTAAACGTGTTTCGAAGGAGTCATGTTTAACTAACTTAAAGTGCACGACAGCTTGCAGCATATTTTTTGTCGGTACCAAATACATTATTCACACGTGCTCGACAATAGATTTCCTCTAATTTTATTACTATATTAACTTCATTGTTTTTCCAAGAGTCTCGGGAGATCGGTAGAAGTATAATACAGCGGAACGGCTAGGATATAAAATAAAATGTTAGAGAACCGGTGTGTAGCTCCGCCGAGGGCTTTGGAACGGGTACGCCTAAACCGTATAGCAATTAATAGCAATCTATATGGTCCGTACTTGTACGTGTTACGTGCACTACAATATGGTATATTGTATGTCAAACGTACACGTCCGGGTACAATAAGCAATAATAACGCGTAACAGCGGCGGTGGCCGTCGCGACGATGACCTACAACAACGAAAATAGTAAAAACAAACGAAACATAAATAAATAAAAAAAGATACAATACCCATATTATACGCGCTATTGTTTTGGTTCAACAACCCGATGAAGTCCAGTTCACTAGCGTTGCATCCAATATAACCATTATACCAGGGGTGGCGAACCTATGGCGCACGACGAAAAATAAAATTTATTAAAACGTATTTAAAATTATTTCGGTAAAAATTACTTACCAGATTACTGGCATTAAACTTTGTCAGACAAAAGAAAAAGCGAAAAAAAAATCACACATATACAATGAGCAATAATGTATATATGTATCAATAACACCTATTTTAATTCTAAGAAACTATAATATTTTCTTCCGAGCTCGTGAGCAATTTTCAAAACCTCATATGGAAAAATCTGGCACCACTTGACCCGCTGAAAAGTTTCACCGCACCCCCTGGCACTATACGGTTCAGACGCGTGCATTTCGTGTGTACGGGCGCCGAACATGAAACATTATTATTATTGCAGTTCGTACGGCGGAATAAAGTTAAACGTTGTGCAACCAAAACAATAGGTAATCGAAAACGTACGAAAATAACTTTCTCCTCCTTCGGCGTCTGCTGCACGTGAGGTTTTTTTTTTTTTTATTATTCGTTCCTAGTTTCGGTTTTTTTCTTTTTTTTTTTCAAAGTTCCCAGGCCAAACGTTATGTTGCGTAAACGCGTGTGTATTATTATTGTAGTTCTGTTCGGCGCTCGCGAAAAGCAAACATTTCCCCCAAAGGAATAATAACACAACGCGTTAAGGCGCGTTCTATTTCTTGCTCGTGGAAATCGTCACAGAAACGTTTTTTTTTCTTTTCTTTCTGCATATAATTACTGTGTCGCGACGGAACAATCGCCGCTGAACGCACTTGCGTACATCACTGCGCATTCATACGACGGCTGCATACCATGTGAACCGCGGATTTAGCTCGGAAACGAACGAAAAACTTAACTAAAAAACATAAGTGACGGTACGGTATACCTACATCTATATGGACGTGGCTGCAGTTGTGAGAAACGAGTTCGCGCGAACAATCGTCATTAGACACTTCAGCTTGTACAAGATGTTACCGGCAATCGTATTAGGTATTCAGGACGTACACTTTTTTTTTGTGCCAAAATTGTTAGGGATTCGTCGTGCTAAGTTTTCATCGAGCCGTATTTATTCCTTACGGTTGTTACCAATATAGAGCGTCAATCAATCAAAAATTAATTAATATTGATCAACTGCCTTGACGAAAGAACAGTAAATCTTTAAACTATATATTTTGTAAACGTAGAATAAAGCGATTTTGTAAAATAACTACATGTAAAAATATGGGATTATGTTCAACATTTTTCTTGAGTTTTATTCTCGGAGTTTTTTTTCTTTAAATATGACCGTACTCATTTATTTAATTTTTTATCAATATTCCGATACGTTTTAAATTAAATAAATACTTTCACAGAAAATATTATACAGTGGGTACCTAGAAGACGCATAAAGTCACATATTTTCTATTATTTAAATATCATAACAACGCTTCAGTTATGTACTCACTACACAGCATGTATTTGTTTTATTTGTGTAGTAAGAAATAAAAAATATTGTCTTACTTTAAACCTTTCAAATTTGTTTAGTGACATTGCACAACGTCACAACGACAATTGTCAAATATGAGTTTCGCATTACTAATACGTGTACATGATATGATCATTTTTTAGATGTTTGGTAATTTATTTATTCTTAAACTATAATTTGAAATTTAAGAAATGTCAAGTTTTATACAAGGATATAATTGTATTGTCATTAAATTATTTTTGCTAAAGCGATACGACTATAAACTTAATCAATTAAGTGTCACTGAATAACCTTCGATATTTTTATACCTTATATAATATACCTTTGGCAATAAATTCATAACTTTATGCACGCTAAAGTTAAACGAATTGATAATCTATACGTTTCCTGGAACAATCAAACAATGAAAATAATATTATTGTGATTATCGTGTGGCAAGGACGTCAGTGAGTATTAACCAGATTTACTTAAGCTAATGTCATATGCCCATAATAGTCGACAAATCATGTTCTTTTTAGAAAAAAAAAACCTTATTTCTTTTTCTTCTTATATTTACATATTATAGGAAGTTCAGAGCTTAAATTATATTTAGCCATCGATTATAATATTCCCAAACATTTACAACCGCACACAAAGTTAATAAGCATACATTTTAAAGTACATACTTATATATCTTTTGGATCATTCAAAATGTGCAAGTCAGCATTTGAAATGGAAATTATAATATACGAATTATAGTTGATGCGAGTGGACCGGAATGTTCTAACCAGACCTTATACTTACATGTAAAGTATGTATATATTTGGTCATATTAACATAGGTACGTTGATATTGCTGAAAAACTAATGTTCATTATTCTTAATCGTTTTCGTTTTTTTAGTAATGTTTTGGATATAAATATATAATACAACAAGAATGAGAACAAAAGGAGACTGATGTAGACGTTTCTAATCAAAATAATATTTCGTATATTATTATGACAATTTTATTTGTAAATCGAAATAATACAATTATACACGAAATGTTCTCGTAATATTTAAAAGGTCCGTAATTCAAATGGTGTTTTTATAATATTATAAGCCGCATTCACCGAGAGAAGGGAGATGATACACCGAAAAATATGCAAAAATGATTTTCTCCGTACTGCAGGCGTTTGGACTGCGCACACACAATTTGGACCTATCCGATGAAAATGTATATAAAACAATTTCCATTCGTACATTGTGCACAGCATAACAGTACATTAGGTACATGTAAATTGATTTTTTTTTTTTTCATCTTTGTTGCGCGCCGGCTCATTTTCGCCCGTTGTGTACCACTGTACCCACATCAATCGATGTACGCACTTACATGTAATATATTATAATACGATACTTACTACAAACACGGAGCGCACCGCAAATAATATTATACGCTCGCGTTACTATATATATTCTATTATTTATACGTTTTGAACCATAGTTTTTGTTCGTATATTTTCTACGTGTCATTCGATCGTCACTGCATAGCGTACGCAATACCTGTATGGGCTTAACAAAAATACCGTTTTTTCCACGCATAGGTATACGATTCGCTCGCGTTTTTTTTTTTTTCACGTACAAACAGCACATTATGTTATATGTTTGATGGTAATCTATGGATCAACTTGTACACACACACACACACACACACACACACACATCCGTTTGCGTCGCAATACTTCGGCGGAAATCACGCGTGTATGTGTATATCGTTGGCGTACTCGACCATCATATTCGTGAAATAATTGTTTTTTTATTTTTCTTTTTCTCCCCCGTGCGCGCATACACAAGACGCGCGCAACGGTTTGTCCGCAGGTTGGCGGCGATTTGGTCGTTGACCACGTATACCTTGTACAACATCACATTATGTATGCATCGTGCATATCGTGTGTATGCATATGTATAGTGTACACGTACACATTTGGTGTCGCACCCGAATACCATCATCACCACCACCACCACCACCACCACCACCGAGATGTATTTGTCTAATGACGGGGTCATTCGCGTCGAATCATCTTTTCTCGATATTTTTATCACACCGCAAAGTACTACAGATAATATCCATTATCTAATGAGGAAAGGATTAATAATAATATGAACAGGATAAAACATTATATACGATAAATGATTCTAAATCTGATTAGAAATGTGTAAGATTATTGTTATTAATAGACGACACCTGCGGTTTTATTTTACATATTTAACGCATATTTTTTTGCCTGTCACCCAAAACAATAAGGTAAATTGATAAACATGAATTCTATGACGAATAAAATATATTCATTTTTTTTTTTACTTTTTTTAAACGTGGGTAACAAAAAATGTACACTCACTCAGATTGATAACATTGTTGGTGCACATTGAGGCTGTTATCGGTGAAGATGACGAAGTAACAACGAGCTAAGAGCTATAATCAATTTAGATTTTGAAATATAAATATTTACACTCTTGTTTCCACAATAATAGCTAATAATATATTTTTTTTCAATTGAGTTTGTATATTCAATTTTGCAAGTGCATATTTTGTAGCACGTTTAGAGGGTTTTTATTTTTTTGTGTGTACAAATCCGTACGCTACTAATAATACGTATCGTATCACCCGTTCGTACGAAAACATGCAATAACTCATAACAACCATGATAATTAAGTATGCGTCAAACGATAAAGTAAGCCAATTAATAAACAACCGTTTCCATAAGTTTTTCGATGTATTCTTCTGATTAGCAGTATTCTGATTTTGGTATTTTTGATGAGGTAGAAATATTTCTAGTATAGAATATTTAATGATCAATAATAATTTTGATGTTAAGTTTTATATTTGCGGGTTTAAAATACGTCGATTTGATGCTTTTAATCGTTATCGGAAATTCAAATTTTTTTAAAAATTACTCGGGTTCATTACTCGTGTGTTGATCGTATTATTTTAAAATATTTGCAAAATAACAATGTGCAAAATCTAGCAAAATCTAGCAAAAGTGCAAAATGATACCAAATTGTTTTTCAGTTAGAAATACGACGTCATATCCTATGCAAGCACTTATCATCTGTGTCTAAGCTTGGTTAATCTCATATGCTGCTTTTTTTGAAAATTCCTATGTAAATTTACAAACTAACGTAAGTTATTCTAAACAGTAACCGTACAAAGTGTGTACCGATAACGACAGTGTTGAAAATGTTATCGGAATGGTTTAAGCGATAATATTACTAGCGATTATTCCGCAATTACACACATTACACACATTATACGTACCAGAAACGTAAAATATAGTATTCGGTCGTGTGAGAGTGGTATTATGCTATTATTTAAAGCACCATTCCTTACGAATATCTGGAAGACAATTTCCTCGAGAGCGTGTACAACTTACACCGGCTTGTGCGCGCATTGAGACGTTTTACCATTATATTATATTATGTCGCGGATACAATGCAAAATATTTGTAAAACAATCTGCGCGCGCGTGCGACTGTACGCGGCCAAGTCGACTGGAAACCCGACCTAGCTTTTAAACCCGACACCGGTAGAATTCCTCGGATATCTACGGCAGTTATCGGCAAGGGTCTTAAGTTTCGCACAGTAATAACGTATTTTTATTTTGCACGCCGTCTACCGTGGCCGCGGCATATGCCCGACCCAACGCATACCGTCGGAATAATAATAAGATACACTGCGCGCAGCGCGTTTTGTACGATTACCACGGTTTGTGTAAATTACGAGGTATTACGTTATGCGCACGTACAGAGATATGTACTGGGGGAGGAGTGGCGATCACGAGCAATTCGATGTCGGTTTCTTTTTTGACGACTAAACACTTGGAAACACCGAACAGGGATGGACGTGTGAAAGTCAAAACATATTTTCTTTATTCCATTTTTCACGAGGTCAACCGATTCGTTGGTTATTTTAGACGTCAGTCCACGGCCGAAACGGTTTAAAATTTGTAAACACTCACCGCCGTACGTCACACACGAGTCTACGGGTTCTCTGCGGTACGATCGGTGCTCACAGAAATGAAGATCAAAAGAGACGCGTCCGGGACTCGACGTTTCGTGCAGCGCTCGCGGGGGGAGGCGAACGGACGTGCGGGTGCGTACTGCGTGTGACGTTTCGTTTATAAGATTAAAATATTGTTCGCGTGGGCGTGTGTGCGTGTGCGTGTGCTATTGTTACAAAATGTTAAATGCTCACACGCACGCACGCACGCACGCACACGTCTCTCACCCTCCGCGCTTCACGCGTATAATAGGACCAAACAGTGTAGAATATACATAAGCGCGTGCGTGTACGCGTACAAGTCCGTATAGTTACCGCGAGACGTGCACCCGATAGAAGGGCTAACTCAGACGCTACGCCTTGTACGGTGCGAAGGCGTGTAAAGTGAGTCACACACACTCACGTCCGCCGACGTGAACGTACATAAATGGAATTATTATACACGTTACACTGCACCTAACGTCTTCGTTCATCAACGCCGTCACACCGTCGTCGTTTATTGAACTATTTCTATTTTCCGTTCTTTTTCATGTACGGCGCTTTTTATCCCCGCCAAGGTTTTTCGACGCCGCGCTGTACACCCGTAGACGATAATAATAATATGTAAATGACGCAGATGCAAAACAGCACTCGCGCCGCAGCAGTCAGCGGCCAGTGACGACCCCGTTCAGTCGTTGCGTGTTCGTTGCGCGCCGAGAATCAAGTGCACACGGGTAAACGAAAAAAAAAAAAAAAACGAATAAAAGGAAAGAAAAGAAAAGAAAAACATGACCGGTCGACGAGCGCGGAAACGCTCCGCGAGTGTTACAATGAGAACCGTTTTGCGGCGTGCTTCACGTGAGATCCTTTCAGGACAAGTCGCTGCGGAATATGTTGTTTCGACGTATAAATGTAATTTTGAAACCGGAAACGCACGGTCTAGTGACATATTGAACTTTAATGTACACGGCAATACACATTTTCGTCTAGACCACAGACGACGCCTGTGTTGAAACGCTAAAAACATGTTGACTGCGTTATTGTAATATGCTTAAAATCACAATGTACGTGAGACGATTCGTGCGCTGTATAGTCTTATAATTGTACACTCGAGATTCTGAATAAAAAAGTGTTTACCCGAGATTTACAAATACGCGCGACACGAGTCGGAGAAAAAACACTTCTTCGAGGTGTCTTGCACTCGCTGCTAAGAACCGGTACGAACGCGCCTACCTATTCGATCATTTTTTTTTTCTCATTTCGAATTCCTAGTCCAACACCGTATGATCGTCCGCTATTTTTTAAAAAAAAAACAAAGTGCACATACGACGAGAATTCAAAATCGATTTTTGCTGGTCTGACGCGAGGTGAAATGATGCCGCCCGCGCCGGAATCGTGTGCACCGGAAACAATGCACATAACCATAAACGTACGTGCATAAAGAAAAACGATACGGTATACAAATTATAATATATGCACTGTATCACGAGCGGTGCGCGTACGATTTCCGTGGAAACGATTATTGACGAAGATCCGATGCCGTACGTACCAATATATTCGTGCGCAGGTATGATGTAGGTATATACGTGCCTAAATTCACCGAAGACCATTGCAGTCCATTGTTTCCCCGCAGCTGCGGCACGCGGGGCAGACCGTATTGCGCAGTTTAATAGCCTATTCCACGCAACCGCGCCGGCGGTATACGCATATATTATTTATAGTCTAGCGGCATTACGCTGCGTACCATAAACGAGGCGGAAATCGTCCGGAAATGCGGAATGATCCGAACGCGCCGCGAGCTGCAGACTTTTGATTTTTCCGATCCGATCAGATCGTCGGTCGTTCTGGAACACGTCGCCGCCGTGCTGAAAAATCAATACGATTGTTTTCGGGATAATGGCGTGCACACGTAGATTCTGAAAGAACTGATCGGAGGATTACGACGCCAGCTGGACACACATAAGCCCGTCTGTCGATGTGCGATTTGAATTGAACATTTTTTCTTCTTTTTCTAGCATACACGAATATATTATGACGATGTGTACAAATTATGGATGAAATAATTAAGTGTTAGCGTAACGTATATTATGTGATAAATCGTTAGCGTTGTGACAGTGGTGTTTAATGATTGCAGTTAAAAATGTTCAACTGTAAAACATACAGCGGTTCAACGGTTGTAATGTGCCGAGACAAGACAATATTCCCATCAAAATACTAACTATTGTTATTAAAGAGCTCGGAAACGTAATGGACTCGTGAGTTGCGCCGCGGCACCTACGCGCTGTGTGTAGGCGCCTTCGAGTGATCGTTAGTCGTTAAAATATTATTATTTTATTACGAAACTCGAACGTTTGTCATCATTTGTTCGTGGCAGTGGCGATCCTAGACCAATTCCAGGGGGTGGGGCGAAATATTTTTAACATTAAATACAATACTCAAAAATAGAAGTCATAAAAAAAATTTATTTCATGTAATAATTTTATATTTACAAAATAAAAGTCCTTTTCGATTTTTTTGTTTTGCAAATCGGTCAATAATATTTTCACGACTTACCGTAATATCTGTGAATATGGAGTAATGCTAAGCCACAAAGTCTGGTGTTCCCCATTCTTGACCGTAGCCATGTTTTTACTCCATAAAAGCATAGCAAGCAAAGCAAAAGACAAAAATGTTCAGTTAAAAGTTCTGTTTATAATATAAACCAAGTAATTTATAATATAAACCCCAGTAGGACCGCCACTGCTCTGTGGTGCGCAGCTATGTGGCGATATTTCAACGGTTTCGTTGCGCGCACATTATTATTACTATGGCCAGTGCGCCTAGCTGCTATACGCGTCTGCGAGATTTCAGCGAACACGTGCACGAGTTGTATTTTCCAACTGCTAATAACGCAACGGAAATTATCCACAGACGGCGGGGTTCGTAATACGTTTAATAATGCCCACGCGATATAACGACGTCGTAGTCACTACAGTCGGAGACGATTTGTAATTGGACGAGGAGGGAACTACGTGGTGTACAGCGCGAGAGCAGAACGCGCTTTGTACCTACCATTCTTTACGGTCGGTACAGTTACACGTCGGACGTACGATATAGTTACATTATATTATGTTTTGTATTTTTTCTTCTCCTCGTGCACTTGGTTTTCGTCTAACGACTTCCGTCCGATCTCCCCCGACGACTTTTGTCCATTAATTAATCGGCGTCTTAATTGCGCACATGTCTATGCACGAAACATGTCAGTTGTCGTCTCGCCGCACCCGTGCACGTGTACGCTGCAGGTTCACCACACGAACAGCTACTAATTAATTCGTATTCATCGCGTCGTCGTACAATATATAATTATTTCGTTTACGATGGTACACGCGCACACTCATCCGGAATCACACGCACTTGTACACATCGACCGTGGGCGAGTGTGGTGGTGGTGGTGGTGGTGGTGGTGGGGGGGGCGGAAATGTGTAAAAAGATGACCACTACAATGTTACACCGTTTGCAGTCCGACACTATATTGTATACGCAACTCGACACCTCGTCGACGATATTGTAGGAACAGGATAAAATACGCAAGAGTCGACGCAATGTTGGCCAAAGATAAAAAAGATAAAATGTTTTTAAATTATATCTGAAGTTAACCGCGGGCCGTGGACTTGTGTATACATGATATATATAATTCGGACGCAAATCTGTGAACATTTTTAACAAGCACTTTTCATAAATCGACGAGTGTCGACTAGCCGGATTAGCATAACAATTGCATCCGAATAGTACATGTTACACTCACAACTTTGAACTCGAACGAAAGTTCTCGCAAACGATCTTTGAAATGCAGGAAAGATTAGTGAAAAACGTTTTCATAACAACAATGCATTTAATGGCTGCAGTTAATTGGTGATTTTAAGTGGAAAACCCTGTGAAACCTGTTATAAGATTTAAAAAAATGTATTTCGTCGTTACATTATTAATAATGAATACTTTAATGTTTAACTATTATTTTAGGCTTTCTGTAATTCAATTTGTAAAGAGATTGTAAACATCACGATATAAACATCTCATTACAAACACAGTAATAAACGATATTCTATAAAACTTACAGTATTCGTTGGGATTTAAAAAAATTGAATTGAATTATCGAACTTGGCAATTAATAATTTAAGTACCGGCGAACGATTTATTTATTGAAGACATTTAAAAAAAAAAAATTACAACCCGTTCTGCACAGAGAGCAGTAGCAGCTGTTGTAGATTAAATATAATACAACCACGACTTAAGTATTAAGCACTGTTTTTGCATCTAAAACATAATGTTCTGTTCAGACAATCATGTTGTTCCACCTCGAATATCAGGGGTTAAGGATTATTTAAATCGGCAGCGACGATAAATGCGAGTAGATGATCATATTATATTATACATTGGCTTGCGTATTTACTTAACCGTAAAGTGCTTCGCTCCCTCGCATACATTAATTGGTCGGAATCAATGCGTGAACGAATTAAACTCCAGAAATGTTTATTAAATTATAACGGTCTTTGTGTTACATCGTTAATATCGTATTATCTTACGGAAGGGCAATTACGATTTGCAATTCAGATCATATTTCAGAGTAATTAATTTTCAACGCTCATCTCGGTCAACCCGCTGATATAGTACTGATCCACAACTCAACAATAAAATACAGAAATAATAGATACTAAATATAGTTACCTCCAGTAACTTACTGTAAAATGTTATTGAACAGGTCCTTAAATGTTTGAAGTTTGTACTTAAAGTTACACATGCATACACGATATTGTTGGATACCGTTGTAGGTCTTATATAATTATTAATATTTTTAAAACGAAAAACAAAATTATGCCTCAATAATATTATGATGGTTTCAAGTATTACACAGGTATTACTATTTTATTTATACTATTATAATATATTATTCGAGTACTGCAATATTGGTTATTTCATAAAATCCATAGCAAATGAAATATTTATTTAAAAGATAACTTTTGATAAAATATAATTGTTTCCAAATGAATGATGAACTGCATAATTTGGATTACTATGAAATAATCTGTGAAATAATATTTGTTTAGATACATTTGAAATATATTTATAATTTAGAATACATTGCAGTCTTAAACGATATAATATAATTACCTGCAATACCCTGAATATACTGCCTGTCTTTATCTTAAAACAGATGGAATTTTCTCAATTTCTTAGAATTATTAACAAATATTATTAATAACAATCATAAAATGTATTTTTTACGAAATTTTAGTTATTATAGTTGCATTTTACAATATGAAAAAATTGGTTTAATTAGTCTTTTAGTTTATATTAATTTATAATACATTAATTAATTTTAAATCCACTTAAAATAATAATATCACATATATTAACACACTCGAGTACATTCATGCCATCGGCTAACCTATAACTATGAGAAAATCATTTGTCTCATTTGGTATTTCCTATTTAGTTAATCGAAATTGCATGCAATTTTACTTGTAGGTTCTCTGAGATGATGCCATCATATCATATTATTATTCAATAATACTAATGACATAAAACGCAATTATTTATTTATTAAAATTAACTATTATTATATTAAGTACATAGTACATTATATGTACACATATATTTATGATGGTACATGAAAAGAGGTTTAAAGATACATTAAACCTATGTCGCATACACTTAGTGGAATCAATTATTTTATGAATTGGATAGCTATCGACTTCATCAGATGTCCGTATCTCACGAAAATAACGTTTTACCACACTATATAACATGGACGATGTTTTGATATTTTTGGAAACCGAAGAATCCTCATCGTAGTGAAATCATTATACTTAGACACTTAATATGTATTATTTGTGAGTATTTAGGTACATTGTAGTATCGTACACTGGAGTATAGGCAGTCACTGACGTCGGTACACTAAACATTTAAAATTCACAATACGCGTCTGCATAACGAAAACGTAATATACGTTTTAATAATACGTTATAAAAATAACATAATATGAAAACTACATTACACTATAATTTATGCGACCATCAATTGTTATCGACTCCGGATATCCTGATACAGTCCCGCGATCATACTGTTCAGTTTTTTTTTATCTATTTTTTTTTTAATGTGTAAGTAGGTATATACATAATTATTATTGTACACCTAAATGACTGTCATAACGAGAGTGCACTAATCCCCCGCGGCCCATTCACGAATGGCTCGTTATAGCTCTAACATATTTCACACCTAAAAGTTATTATTTTTCTTCCTGGCCAAAATTATCCACGGTTTGTCACCCACCGCGGTGTTTTCGTTACCTAGGTATATATACGTATTTCTTCCGCCGTCGTCGCCTTCTGCGTGAACCCTACGGTTGTCGACGATACTGTCGGTCGTTCAACTGGTCGCGTGACATATTTGATATCTATTATGATATTATTCGTGTATCTGCACTGATAATACAACAAAAAAAAAAAAGAAGAAAAATCGTTCATTTTCGGGTTACGGGGATCTAGGATAATCGTCGAGATTTGTATTGATTTACCAAAAATATACGACTGTATCGCATTACGACAATGATTGCAGTGAATACACCATGAAATTGGTATAGATGTCTATGAAGGTGAGTGGACCGTCGTGTCTTACCATAGACTTACAATTGGAGGACTAGAAGAAGAAAAAAATGATATGTATACGTGAAAATAATAATAAATTAACTTTTTAAGTGGCGTAAAGAGATAATTCGTTCATAATAATACATCGGTAATGTTGTAAAGCGTTTTAGTAATGGTATTTAAATAATTCTGTATTGAAAATATAAATTTTATTTTCATTGTAATTTGTCTACATTTCGTTATTATATGATAATATTTTGTAGGTATGTATTAGTTTTAATTCTTATGAAAAATTATAAATTAGGTATAGTCTTGTTGTATTATATAATTTATAATATATTACGTGAGTTTTAGTTTTAATTTTTGTGTGCGTACAAATTATAAAATTATCCACGTAATTTTATTGACAAATTAAATTAAATTAAATAAAGATATAAAACTATTTATGAGTTCAAAAAAATGTTAAATGCCTTGAAAAATTAAGAACGTTATTAACGAAATTTTAGGTATAGCTTTTGGATAAAACTAATTCTTTGTCCAAGCTCCTTTTGTATTCCAGCGATAATTTGTTATTGTTTTCAAATCTAATATAATAATATACATGCCTAATATTAGCTCGCGTTCAGGTGAACGAATAGCTAAACAATTGTCCAAAACGATCAAAACCCAGTAGTCTTTGTATCTTGTCCGTGAAATTATTTTTTCTTTTTTATAATTTTCAATTGTTATACAGAAATTACGTACAGGAATGTTTTATAATTTAATTTTTATAATTAACTATCATACTACATGTCAGCGTCTAAATGCTTTTTACCGAAAAACAAAATATACGTATACAGTTTCGAGTAGACAATAATGCGATGTTCAGATATCATTATCGTTTTCTACGGACCATAAAATGAAAATGATACAAATAGGCACTGATATTATACGAGTATAATGCAGTGAACAGCAGGAAGATAAATAACCATACATAAACAAAATGTTCAGCGTTAACGTCTCCAATATACCATAAGGCATAATGTATTAAAGTGATACCTACGCTATAACATTACAGACCGTTTTTTTTTTTGGCACGAACATATAGGTACTGAATTATTCATTTATTTTTTATCAAATTAATGGAATTTCAGTCATTAATTATTTTAAAATTACCATTTAGGGATAATATTAAACGATAATAATATATTACGTACACATGACATTTACGTGTATATAGATTATACAATAAATAATGATTGTCACCGTTTGATGGTACCTAAGGTACAGAGGTTCAAAACGATTCATATAAAAATATGTATATATAAATGAGTAAAATAAATTTACAGGAATAGGCATAAGAATTGTCTTATTAATAATCGACATAGGAATAATTAGTAGTGCACAGAAATCTGCCACACTGTCGACAGAAATACTGGTGATGGGTCTTGTTGTTTTAGAATACACCGACTTTTAATTTTGAATGTGCAACTTAATTAAAATTGAAATCAATACCTACTGAACCATATTAAACAGAAGCATTTCGATCAACTTTTAAATGACCATCTGCGAACGGGTGAGGGGGGGGCTATTGTCCCTACTCCCTCCCCCACCCTTGTATCCGCCCAGGATGGTACGTGTGGCGGAACCGGAGCGCAGGATTGATAGGAGTAGTTCGTGTACGGCCGAGCGGAGATGGCATTCGTTTTTCCCGAGCGCCCGAGCGGCCTCGCGTACCTGTTTCCCACCGCGTCCGCTACGTTTTCCCAGCGGTCTCTATGTAGCCAGTTTTCCTTTAGGTTTTCCACCGAGCCGTGATCGTCTAGTGGTTAGGACCTTGCGTTGTGGCCGCAATAACCCAGGTTCGAATCCTGGTCACGGCACAAAACAATTTTTTTATCGAAAATAACCGTGGACATGGCGAAAGGAGAACGACCGGCGGACGGCGGTCAGGTCCGGGGAACGCGTGAGATTTTCCGTGAAAACGTGGTCGGGGAAAACGCGTCCGAGCGGTGGCTAGAGGCGTCGGCGGCGCCGGCACCGACAGAGTCAGCGCACGGCCTTCGCCCGCGACCGTGTTTTTATCAATTCTCACCAGTTCGCCAGGGGTCGTACGCATGTATCACTGTTACGGTACAATATGTGTGATCAAAGCTGAAGACAATATTTATATTATTATATTTTCACGTGTTTTCGATTTTTATACGTTCTTCCGCATCGTATGGCTTGTCCAAACGCCGTTCTGTTCTAGACATATATTATTCATCTTTAAAAACAATATCGGGTCAAAGGAATATCGGTTGTCGACATTGCCTAAACGGCGAAACGTGTCTTGTTATATTTTCAAAGTTTAAAATGCTTTTTGTCGTGTTGAAACGATACGAATGTCAGGCATACTCGCACGACTTGGGTATTTTGATTTTATCATTTCCCAAGACAGCGTGTGTACTACACAAATGATCGGGTCTATCATTGAAAGACGGTTTATCGTTTTTAATACGAGTTATTCATCACTTTAATTTGCCATGCAATGCTATAACGCACCATTGCACCAGTTCATGGGCAATAAACAAATATTTATTGGTACGGACGGACACGTAAAGTTCAGCTTTTGAACATTTTTCAATGCCACAGCATATAGACCACCGTAGGACCTAATGTGAAAGTCCTAGAGTCCGTGACAAAATGTAAATGGCTTAGTTGAGTGATCAGAAAAATAATCAGACAAACCATTTAACGCTCACTATAGTGTTTTAAAGTATGTAATCAAGAAAACATTTCATAATTTTTGTACTCGAATATTTATCAGTAGTATAAATACTTAAAAACTACCGCGAACCAAACTCATTTTTACGTATGTACATAGGGGAAAAGTTTTACCATTTTCTAGGGATGAAATTTCACTCCGTTGCCTAGAATAATATTATCACGTCGCACATTTAATTTGTAACATACCTACACTCCGGTAGTACATTATAAAATGTTGATTGCAATAAAGTATTAAGTGTAAGAGTTGTGTATAATATCATTTCTAATCAGATAATATAGGTATGTAGAATAAACCGGTGTGCGTATGAACGACGAGTCTGAGATCCTATTTTTAAATCTAAAACGTTGCGGTCAAAAATATATTTTACGAATGATAGTATAGTATTACCGGGCCAGGGAGAAAAATAATTTTTAGCGGCAGAAAAAAAAATGTATCAATTTTCTTTTTGCAATCGCCAATCAGCAAGCATCAGGTGTTACTCTCCGTATAAAACGAGTAGTGCAGGTATGCGGAGACACCATACACATATACGGATATACCTAATAGGCTAAGTGTAAAAATAATTTTCAGCGCAACGAATGCACTGAGACCTAGAGGTATATAAACTATATATGTTATATGATGCACCATCATGCACGTATTTTTTCAAATTTGTCAAGTGCACAGCGTGAGTAAACGCGTGTATTTAGTATTTACATATATTTTAGTACTGTATACACTTGCAGTCCAATGTTCGTGTTGATCAAGAAACGTTCCAGTGATAATAATATTATAAATATTGCTACTAATAAAACACCGGTACGAACGTTTCGCGTTCCTTATTAATCGCGAGCAATTTATCGTAGACATTTTATGTATTTGAACTCGAAAAGATTAAAATGGAACAAAAAAAATGGTATTTGTATATGCGTGTAAAGCCGCGATAAGCTGCGCGATACCAAACCGTGCTATAAATTTTATAGGTAGGCCTGTTTACCTGCTTAGTACTTATATTTTTATACATTTATAATAGATGCACAAATAATACTATTACATTATGTACGTACTGGAATACCGGTTTTCTATGTGGTTTATACGACGACGGTGCAGCGTGTGCGTAGGTATAAATGCATTTACGTTTTGCCAAATCGTTAGCGCAGAAAACACTGTCCCGGTGACGTGGAAAATACATCGGTTTACACCAATAATATAATGTGCTGAGCCACAGCCGTACGCGTATTTAAGGGGAGGACCGAGGAGGGGGGTAATAAACGAAGCGGACAACCAGACCGTTGAATTCTGCAGACAACCTGAAGAATATTAATAACGGCCCCGGAAAAAATTGTTTCCGTGTTTTCTGTTCATCGATTTCATAGTTTCAAAATGTTGTTATTTAAAAACGCTCGAAAAATGATTAGCCCTTGTCACGAATTGGTTTTAGATGTTTGACGTAGTAATACAATTAAAAAAACAACTTGTTTACATTTTGACCGCACCACTGCGCCAGCGCGTTACAAATGCACCCTGAGAAACGTCAGCACTCGTCCGAGGAGCGGCGAAGCAACGTAGAAACGGGGTTTTCTTTGTTGTTTTCTCTTTAAATAAACACGCAACACACGTACACCGTCTTTACTCGATATATTTTATTTTATTTAACGTGCCATGCCTTGAACGGGTATAAAAAATAAAAATAATAATATATCACGGAAAAAGACGATTAAATTATTTAACGAACGATGAGATTATTATGTTCAATTATTAGATTGTTCCATTGTTTAACAATATATAAAAATACCATTATTCTTACGTTATTCGTACAGTGTTAGTCGGTTAGAATATTGTTTTACTTCGTGTACTACGTTTTATTTTCATCAAACTGAAAAACACCGCACGCATTTCAACACCTGTAACGAAAGCTGTATTATTATAATACTATTATCGGTGTATCGATACACAAAGACTTTTTAGTCCCCCCCCCCCCGGGTACATACCGTTTAGTACGCAACACTCCGTATTATTATTAATACATTTATATACCAATATACCTGTGTTAACCTATAACAATTATTGTATATAGTATATATTGTATATAGTGTACTACCAACAGTATGAATGCGAAATGTTATCATTCTCATCGCCCATAGTCCTTACGGCTATAAGTTTAGACAAGTATCATAGTACTATGATATTATTCGTACATAGTATTCCGTTTGAAATTTACGTTGACGCGTCGACCAAATATTATATACTTGTCTAAACTTATAGCCGTAACGACTATGGGCGATAAGAATGATAACATTTCGCATTCATACTGCTGGTAGTATAGTACGTGGGTACCATATCGTGATTACGTTGTTACGATTATTACACGAGCTGGGCACATTTTACCGTAACAAACCGTACAGGACGTGGATACGGGTAGTTTTTTTTTTGACTCACCCCGCTGCGTCCATCTCGACAGGGTCTGCGGCGACCGGACAAGATGTGTCGAGCTGCTGCTGGGTTTTCCGAAATCGCAGCGAGGGAAAACGCACGTGTACGCTTTGTATAATATGACGTGCTTTGTGCTCCCCGCTTATAACGTCGTCGAAATATTTTACTATTCATTCCGCCGTCACGGGCACGCGTCTCAAGCCTCCGTCTCTAAATATCTTGGCCTAAGCCGCTGTCTCTACCCGGCCGTGATCGTCTAGTGGTTAGGACCTTGCGTTGTGGCCGCAATAACCCAGGTTCGAATCCTGGTCACGGCACAAAATTCTTTTTTATTGGCAGAAAACCTCTGCGGAAAAAGAAAGGAAAATCGCCACCGTATTACCGGCATTGTTGTTGCTTTCCCGACAACGCCACTCGCGTTTTATCGGATACCGGTCTGCCGCCTATGCGCGCGTTTACCGCGTTGTGAGGAGAATATTTTTATTTTTTCCTAACGTTTTTCCTTTAAGCGCTACTGAAACGCAGCTATACTAGGACTCGGAAGATTTATATTAACTGTTAATAAGATTATATCTCTTCTAGGTATGTAATATTATGATCTATGAAATATTGGGTCGTGATCAAAAAGTACTCTGAAAATGAATCTCATGAAGCAATAATGCATTTTTGCTCGTTTGCTCTTGTGTTGCATTTATTTTAGTTTAGACAACACATTTTGTTGTTATATTCTCGATCACCTATGTTCTTATATACATATATTATTTAATTTTTATGTCTTAAATGACAATAGAAAATATACCTATGCGGTTTTATAATGTCCGTCAAATATTTGTTAAAATATCATTTGTATTACCAAATAAAATATTTATTACAACACAATCCTTAGGCTTATTTCGTTAATTTGACTTCCGAGTGTATACTGAAATGTTTTATGAAAAAATGGTTGAATTTTTTTAAATAAATTGCCTTACGTTGATGATGTGAATAACAAATTTAATAATAATTTTATTTTTTTTCAGTTCAATACAAAGTGAATTGCAACGATGAATACATGACTGTCGATGTTAAAAAAACCGATGATATCAAGAGCATTTATCTGAATCAAATGAAATATTACCCAGGTACGGTTTGTATAGTTTTATACTAAATAATACCAGTTTTACCCTAATTACTCTATCATAATATCATAATTTTCTTCGTGTGAATACGGCTTGTACAAAGCTTACATAATTATGTTTAAAGTTAAATATTTAATCGAAAAGTTGTTAAGTCCATGAAGAATTGTGCGAAATGCCTATCTTTTAATTCCGAATAATTCTTGTTTAAATTTGGTATCATTTTTTTTTCTTTTAACAGAACTTGCTTGCCAACCTATTTTCGAAAAAAACCTCATTCAATTCAAACTGTCATTGCGGGACGTGTTCCAATGTGGACTGACCAAAGTGACCAATCAAGGAACCGTAAGATTTTAAACAGTAGTTACTGGAAAAAAAAAAACTACAAATCAAATTTCCTCGATCTTAGGGCACGGTCACGTACTACCATCAGATAGTCATAGAGAAAGACGACGGCGTCAACGACGGGCTCAAGTCGTTCGTGAACGTGAAGTGCTGGTTCTCCGGCAACAAAAATCACACATTGACCAAGAGGAACGTGCTTCCTGCTGGATTCCAAGAACCAGAGTAAGTACTGAAGCGCACGTGTGTGTGTGAGTTCACTGTCCATTGAGTACACGCCGTATATTGGTTATGAGTTATAACTTATTAGTTATTACGTGTAATGTATTCGCAGCGTCATAATATCATAAAGTACTATAAAATACGTTTTATTGCGCATAATATCACATTAGGTCATCGTAAACAAAACTTGCGTGTAGAAATCTACCCAGTTTATTGGCAAACGGAGGTCTTAAGAGTATGTAACTATATATAATCTTGGCTACAGAAAAGGCATTGAACCCAACATCCATTTTAATTGAAAAATTTAATAACAATACGATAGCGTTTTAAAAATTATTTATGTAGGATTGTATTTTTATTTTTATTATTCTCGCCTTATCAACGTTGATAAAAACTTTTTTTGAAACGTCATTTTCTGCATGATAATAATTTGTTGGTAACTAATATGATAACTGTATAATATTAATAGTTGTCAAAAACGATGGCTGCGCGCAATATTCGTTACTAACGTGTACTTTATAATATATTTCACGTCTTTAAAACAAGAGTACATTAATTGGTAAGAGTATTATGTGATTTCACTGTTTTTCGTTCATTCGTACATCATTTTGACGTTGTATTATGACTACTTTAACGAGTACTGATCGCAAAATGATAAAGAACTCATTCGAAATACAGCAGTAGGCGAGAAATAACGTTTCCTTTGTCGTGTAATAGGGTACATTATATTCGACAGCCAGATTAATTGAACTATTAAAGTAATACAATATATAGCACATAAAGCCGTGATTACCGACGGGGGAATGTTTTATTTTAAGGGGGGGGGTTGTTTAAGAATAAAGCGCTAAGGAGGGCGATGCTTCTGTCACTTAAACGTTTATTATACCAGTTGTTTTGGCTCAAACAAAAAACCATGTACCATCAGCTTTGGAAAAAAAGAAGTGGATTTCCTAATCATGGTTTTTCCGCGTTTAGTCGCGAAAATCTTTAGTGCGGTTCAACAACTTTTCATAAGATCAAAAAAAAAATAGTGATATGTAAAGACGAAGATTGGAGACCGTTGCTGATACCCGTCGAGCCATTTAATTTACGGGGAACCGTCAACGTCAGGGCACTCGAGTATACGATTTGTTCGTAAACGTTACCTGACCATCTTGCGAACGGCCGGCGCAGCACCCGATCACATAATACGCGAAACGCACAGATATTACGATGTTACACGGTGTTCAGAACCGTTCGCGGTGCGATGTGGTCCAGTTTCGTAATAATTGTAAAACGACTACAAGACGCGTATCGGCGCTACCGGTATACGTACACCCGCACGTGCCCGCCGACGTGTAAAATCTAACAACGACGATCTGTGTTTGCTTTTGTTTTTATTACGTTACGATATTCCAGGCGTCGAATGCTCGATCGAGCATGTTTTCACCGCGTAATAATATTATAATCATTGCACGTGTTCTATGCGTAAACACCTGTTATTATAATCGTGTGAAGTACTACCACGGTTTGTCGGCTACCACGCGACGGGATTAAAGGAAAAACACTGGTGGGTAAAAACGTATCGAACAACATAAAATCACGTTGTACAAATAGCTGCTCGCGGGCGTGTGTATTTTATGAATAGGTTTTTTTTTCCTTAAAACAACCGATCCGCCCAGCTGGTAGTGAGGAAAAAAAAGCGAACGGGCGGCCGTACGAACGTGAACACGGACATGTCGTTGTGCGCAGCCGCGGATTGTCGTAGCTGTATTTTGTAAACGGCTATGGGTTGTGTCATTAAGCGACAGTATTAAGCATTTTTAGTGTATAGCCATGAAGCCATGAAGGTGCAGCTCTTTATGGTGGCGACGAAGATACATGTGCAATGGTCATGAGTGGGGATTTCAATGTTAATTTTGCATCTTCTGATTCAGCACCTCTCGTAACTTTATTGCGAGACAAATTCAGTTTGCAACTGAATAATGATCCAACAATATCGACTACTAAATCAGGCACAACAATCGATGCAATTTTTACGCGATATATGGATAATGTTCAGTCGCAAATGTACGTTTCGTATTTCAGTCATCATATGCCAATCATAACTACTATACCGATTGAGCAAAATGATAATCAATCATTAGCATAAAAAAAATAAAAAATATAATTTACATTGTTTCTTTTCTTTCTTTATTATCCTCATTACCCCAGTGTATCCATGCCTTTCTTTCTTTTTTTTTTTTCACTCACTCACGTGTACCGTTCAAAAGAAGTTTAACTTCCCGCGCGCGTACTGGTAACACACACACACACTAATTTTTTTTTTTCCTTGTCTTCGGGCTACACGGTGAACCCGTTTTTTGGGCTCGAAGTGTTGCCACGTTTATGTGCGCCACTACTATTTGTGTCTGACGTGTACGCAGGGACTTGGAAATAACCACCTCGCTGACGGAAAACGCACCGATCCCCATGCTCAAGGTGGGCGTGCGTCAGGGCGGCAGCATCGTGAACGGTGAACTGAACGTGAACCCCGGCACCCCGTTGCAAATGGAAATCTTTCTGGACAAGGACAGTGCTCCGATTTACGGGCTGCTGGTGAGCTATATGCAGGTGACGGACACCAAAGCGCAGGAGGAAACCATCATATTCAACGGGTAAGCGCGAACGCCGTCTCGGCAACGGTAATATAATAGAAATATTATAACGCGACTATAATACTTATCGCGCGTTCGTAATGTAGGGTCTCATTAATTCTTAGTCAGGATTAGTTATTATATTATGTTCGACAACGTATAATATAATATTTAAAACAATTTGTATTTGACAAACATAGCAATATATAATTTAACGAACAGTATAATATTAAATATAACAATTTTGACGAGGCACTATGCGACAGAGCGTCGGACCCAATGTTGTCGCGTCGCGTCTGTGCATCTAACTATAGTGAAATAATAGTGGTAGTAGTAGTAGTAATAATAATAATAATAATAATAGTCGTGTGGTGGGATCCAAATGGGTATGTTATTAGATAAGATATTACTACAGTAATATTGTCGCGCGCAATCTATATTGTGCAAACACGGATCGACCGAAATTATGTATTTTTCGAATATTTTTTATTTCCAGCTGTTCGGTCGATCCGTATCTGTTCGAGAACTTCAACACGGTGGACGGCGATTTCCTGACTGCGAAATTCAGGGCGTTCAAGTTCCCGGAGTCGACCTACGTGCAATTCAAAGGCACCGTTAACGTCTGTCTGGACAAGTGCAGAGGGGTTAGTAATAATACACAATATATATTATCTATCGTTTCATGGAGTTTTCATTTTTAACGAACGCCGGCGGCGAACGCAATAAATAAAATATAATCTTATATTAATTACGTGTGGGTAGAAATGTTACATTTTCACTCACTATACACACACCGGTTTTTTATGACGTCAAGTTTACTAAATGAGATAATGTTTATAGCTATAGAGTACATATTTTTTTCTATTCATCTCACCAAACGCATATTTAAACGATATCTTTTGAATGTCTACCATAATACTATACTAAATAATATCCGGTACATATGTACATTAGAACGTAGAAATAAGTCTAATACCATACCAACTATATTATACACATCGTACATTCGTTTTAAATGAAAACTACTATGTCTTAACTCGGAAACGTGGCGATCGGTGTGCCTGTGGTATGTCCGTACATTTTATTCACCATGTTTAATCGACTCTAATGACACGGCGCAGTTTGTAGAACAGATATTTCATTAAAAACGAATCATGATTAACGTAGTGCGAATGTAAGGAGAAAAATGTGTGTCATTATCTTAATAAGGTACCCGATGACCCGAACAGAGTAGGCAACGAAACGGAGCAATTGATAAATTATATACGATTTGATATCGGTATACTCGTAGACCGTAGTATTTAAAAATGTATTGCCCGTGCTCTAAAGCAGGACACGTTTTATTGTTCCACACAATTAATTTTCTAATACAATTTAAAAAGCGATAGTTTGAAATAATTTATACCCGCAGCAGTACACACGACCATCCGAATACGTTTTATCTGCGTTCTCGTATCGTATATGCAGGCACCAATAACGAATATACTAACAGTCGCGAGTCGTATTATATTATATTCCGTGCGATCTAACAGCCCATAGAGAATACTATAGATTACATACACGAACAGGCGGCGGCTCATTATTTTCTCGGAGGAATAAATAATAAAAACGTACAATGTACACACGTTTATGTACCTACCGTGATCCGGTGGATTACCATTGCGCGTTGCGTTTGTGCAGTGGAAAAACGCGTTTTTGAAATCAAGTTTTAAATATTTCACAGCGTACAGGTGATATGGAAGACAATTAATATGATTATTAAAAGTTTATACGTTCGATAAGTGGAATATTTTATTTTATTTTTTTTGTTGTTGTAAAATTGCACTCGCATCATTTTATTTTACATCGATCAATCGTTTGATCAATATCGTAATCAGGAGTGAAATATTAACGTATGTGATTAAATCACATACAATTTAAATTTTATCCGGATTTTCGGGTACGGTTATAGTTATCAACATTTTAGATTCGATGTATAAATAATTTTGACTTCGGATCCACCATCTGTTTGAGATTTTAACATACACATTTAATGGGTTATGTCCAAAAACAGGTAGTTAATACGTAATATGATTAACCATAAAATACTGAAAAACAAAAACGGTAAAATTATTAATGCAGAATGCGGTCCAAACACGATTTCATTCGCGCCAATTAAAATTATAATATTATAAATAAGTCAATACACTGATTTGAATATTTTCATTCGATGTGAACTATAGATACACATCAGACAGGTGTCTCGTTTCTCGTTTAAATTAAAAGTCTTAATAAATATTTCCGTTACTCAGTGATAAAATTTTATGATAAATAGGTGTTTACAAATATAGCTTATTTAGTGTGTTTGCTGTTAAAAAATACATGATATGGTTGTGTATACTAAACAACATTTTACAAATCAACTCCTCGGCTCTTTGAAATGTTTATGATTTTAAATTATAAAATAAAGTTTCGGGCAATGGTGTTTAATTTGTCTAAAAAAACTGCGTATTGATAATATTAGTGTGTAATACTACATTTAAAATTGTATATACGTTTTCGTGCTTTTATCAAACGTGTTTGTTTGCATTTGTAGGTGGACTGTAGCAATGGTAAAGTGGGTTACGGAAGAAGAAAGCGAGAAATCAGTGGTATCCCACCGGACCCGAACAAGGTATACGAAGTGTCCATGACCACGTTCATCAAGGTGGATTACAAAAACGAAATGGCCCGGGAAAAGGGTAAGACAACAAAAACAACGCGTGGTATACCACGAATACATCATATGAGTAACATCATCGTATAGTCGATTGAAAGGGCACGATAAAAATAAAGTCAATCCCTTTCGGTCGACGAGCGAGTGCAGAACATTATTTTTCCGAGCTCATTTGTTTAACATTGTTTATTTCTCATCATAAGGCTTACTATTTCACGTGTACTATGTTCGCGGTGTTATAATGAAACCGTAATACCGTAAATTTAATTAAAAATGTTATCGTTGAATTTGGAAGTATTATTATTATACTTACAGATAAAAAATAAAACTAGCATGATATAAAATTGTATTGCATATTTTTGCATATTTATTACATTTGTATTGAATTGTTAGTGAATATTTCGTCAATTATTATATTTTCGAACATATTTTAGCAATTTTAATCCGTCTATATAAATATTGTACAGATTATCTTATCCCGAATTTTCTACTTCAATTGGTAACATTGATAAATAAGTTGCGGGCATCCCATAAAATTCATAATCTCTTATTGACTATAAAGTCACCACGATACCTCAATTTAACTGTCGAAAATGTATATAGTTTTCATTATTTAAAATTAAATTATTATTTATTTTTAATTTATTATCACCAAATTTTTCGACAATCATTTTAAATGCGAAAAAAAATACAATTTTGTAAGTGCATATTTCAGTAATTTTATGTCCATATACTATTATAATAATAAGAATTAGGTGTTATTACATATACATTTTTTTATATAAACGTATACATAATAAAATGCTGTGCAACAATTTGCTCGTGACTGATATCCGCGTACCCGTGAACTCGTGTTAAAAATACTCAGGTATATACTCATATTAGTGATAGGAAAAATCTAAGTTTTTTCCAAAATTTTAAAATCCAGTGTGTAGATTCTAAAATTCGAATTTTACTCCAAACTTGGATTTAAATCTTTGAAACTTTAGGTTAAGATTCTATTGTGGATTACGTATAATATTAACTCGAAATAAGTACACATATTTTTGAATCAAATTAATACATTTAATATACCTATTTAAAGTTAATACGATTTAAAAGCTAGTCAAAACTAGAATTTTACTTGAAATCAACTGCCTTATACAATATACAGTAATAGCATATTTTAGGTTCAACAATTTAAACTCAATGAAGTCCAAAAATTGCAAAATTCAGATTACAAAATCCAAAAATCCAGATTAAGGACTTAAAATCGGGATTATGGCACATGTCACATCACTAATAAAAACACGGTTCATAATACACGGATAACAGAATCCATGTACACGTGTGCTTTTGAATGTTAGCGGGAGACCGTGTAACCACTATTATAAGTATTCGTTTTCACTTCTTTTGCAGTTAAATTGGAGATCGACACCACGGACGAAGGGAACCAGACGAACTCTAATGCTCTAGACATCAAACCCAAAGGCAACGTTCGGAACACAGACGGCACCGACCATATGCGAGTAGACACCGAAGAGATCCGCGAAGAACTCAAGTACACTCTACTGGAGGCAAACTCTGGCCATCGTCTCGGGCCGTACGCTGTCGCGATTGTCGCGTCTGCTCTACTGCTGCTCGTGAACGTATACAGGACGGCGCACGTCTAAAGGATACACGCAAACGTCTAGAATTAACAACTCTTTAACCTTATTAACTTTTGTCTTTTATATTATTTGATATATACATATGAAATATGATCGTTTAAAATAATAATAATCGTTTGGTGTCCCAAATTGTTCTCATTTTTTAGAGTGTCACACTCTTATATCTCATCTATGTAGAAATATTTGCTCTTGTTTTGAAAAAACCCCATATTTCCATAAGTATCTATAATGTGTGCTTGCTCAATTTGCATAATTTTTGTTATGGTTATTGATTTTCAGCAATAGTTTTACGATTTCAAAAAATAAATTACGGACACGCTAAAAAGGCACCAAATATTATTATTTTTTAATCGATTTTTAACTTTAATAGATTTTTATTTTAGTTTACAAGAAATTAATTCTAATTCTAATTGAATTTTTTTATACGATTTGCTCATAAATTAATAAGTTATTATTTTTTCTTTGAAATTTACAAATGGTCATTTTTGTACGATTATTCATTATTTAACTTTTTGTTTTAAGGGTTTAGAATTACTAATAACCTATCCTTTATATATTTTTATAATTTATCTTAATTATTTAAAACTGTAACAATTAATCATTAAGTTAATAATAATATGTACTTAGTAATACCAAATATGGTGCATAATATAGTTATATAAATAATACTTTTAACACGTAGGATTTTTCTTTGAATGTGTGAATCGATTTCTTTGACATTTTATTTAGTGCAATTTGAACTGAATGTATTTTCTCTTTTTAACAACTGTGATAATTGTATTATTGAATATTGTATTATTTTTGATATTAAAAAATAACTACACTATAAAGAATAGAGGTGTTTTTGCTGATTATCAATATGTAGAGATAATATGAAGTGATCATATGTTTTTTTTTTTTTTTAGATACAACTTTCTTCGAATTAAAAGATAAAATTAATATAAGAATTAAGTAGGCACCTAGTAGTAAATTATTAAAAATAGAAATACTGTTTTGAATTTTTTTATTTTTGGTTTAGAAATCATCCCATTACAATTGGAAAATTAAGAAATACCGAACGCCTTGAATTATACTATACTTTCATTTTTTTTCCATGTTCATTTTAAGTCTACGTTTTTTGTTGTGGTGAGTGCTTCGAAAAGTAATCAAAAAAATATCGAGTATATTGTTTAAAAATGATAACAGTATAATTATGGCTACGTCAATGCAACATACATGTACTACTATTCAGAAAAATGCAAATATACAGCAAATATTTAACCGAATACCATACTAGTTTATGAACCCTCGAGATTTACAATTACTGTAAAATATTATTGTATGCCATGAATCATAATATCTATTAAATATAAAAATATGTTATTGCATTATATTAAATTTGAACCTTCCTGAACATAATAAATTATAATATAATGTTATATATTATTAAAATGCCGTATATGATGTAATCATTGATTTAAATAGTTTTTATAAATCATAATCCAATGAACAATGCTAATAATTAAATAAATGATCATCCCCGTGGTCAATATTGTAAGAAAAATCTACTACAGAAGAAAAAAGAATAACTTCAGTTTACGACTAGATTCTCAAGTCTTAACATTGTTTGTCATACGCGACTTACTTCGTACATTATGTGGATATTTTATTCAACTGTTTTTCGAATATCGTACTACACGTCTGCATGTAAACGACTGCACAAAAACCAAACTGAATAAAACTTTAGTATTTTATCGTTACACTCTGTTTAAAAACTGAAACAGTTATATTGGAAAACTTGATTTGTTAAATTATATTACCTATTGATTGTTTGCTGTTAAAAAACCTGATATACCGGTGGATATAATTTTATTCGATAGTTATTATTCAAACTGCCGCCAGCTGATGTATCTGTATTGTACAGGTTCTATTACCTATTTAAAAACATTTCGGACTGCACTGTTCATATTTTAACACATAGGATGACAAAAAATTAATTATTTTATACTTTTTTTTTACTTTAAACTGTGATACATTTAAGAAGTATTCCTAGCGGCTGGCACATTATTCGTATACGTATGTTTTAAACATTGTTTCGCGCACTGTTCAAATGGTATTGCACACTATGATGTCGTGATGCACATTGATATGCCGTCTAGTATTGCGTTTTATATAAAATGTAATAATTAATAAATGAATGCATAATAATACTCGGGAATCGATTACAATAGACGACATATTTACTCATATTATAATATATTTATAATGCATTTATAATACATTCGGCCCGAACTTTCACTTTTCGAATACAAAAGCTTATAATAGAGCAACTATTAACTAGATCAAGGACTTTCATGCATTTGTGTATGTTTTTTTTTTATAACACGGCAGCATGGGCCATTAGTTAATACTAAATATAGTTGAACAATTTTTTTTTTTTTTTAGGTTTGCATTATCTTTGCAATTACAGTTACAATTATATCTTATCTATAAGGTTGGTTAGTTTTAATAAGGTGATATATTTCGTGTTTTGATCGGGGTTTGGTCCAAGGATTTCATCGAGTGTTTCCGTCAGATTGAGATTTGTACGCTCCTGTTGGTACATGTGACATTCAGTGATGATGAGGTTGACTGTGATCTGTGTATTGCAAGTATTGCGTATGTTTTCTGGTTTACTTTATCGTATACTTAGTGGGTACACCATATATTTCACAACGTTTGTGATCAAATACTCAAAGTTTTTAGTACATATTTTGACATTTTCTGGTTTAAAGGACCTATATAGAGGTTTATACTATAGCACAACTATGATAATTTAATAACACAACTACAAAGTGATAATATTATACAGGAATGGATTGCAATAAACGAGATAACTGATACTCTATACACATATTAGTATACATCCGACCCGAACATTCACTTATACCATACGGCATACACAATAATCACTTTTTAACAATAAACAGTTGACGATTGATTCGAGTACAGAGTATAATGTCTACAAGACTACAAACTCTTAGAGCTTAATAAGATTTTCGGGAACAACATGAGAAATACAAATGTAACGTAATTCTTTGTTTTATTATAAAATGTGTTTATATTTGACGAGGGTTACTGTTTTATCCACCGTATGCGAGAATAATGTCTATTTTATGTCAATGAGAAATGTATAACATTACAAACTAGGTAGGATTTGCTTTAGGTTAATGTCAACCATACTGTTAAATGTAGATGTCGTGGTCTTCTGTGAACTTAATACCTACGTAATATATATGTAAAATGAATCAGTCATACTGCAACATCATAATATAGCAGGAGTGGCCAAATCGAGGCTCACGAGCCGTATGCGGCTCGAGTATTTTCGTCAGACGTAAAACATTTTTAGTAGCAAGCTTTTTAATAAAAATATAGTGTCCTTAATAAAATATAATAAGAAATAATTAAATAAATGGTAACGTATTTTTTAATTTTTAATTTATAAAGCCTATTATAATTATATTGAAACCGTTTGTTGCATCTGTATAAAATAAAAATGTTACACGTATAATGTATGTGTTGTTACAAAACTAAAATGCTAGAATTTTCTATGTGAATGTACTTTAATGTTGCGTTGAAAAAAAAAAAAATACTTTTAAGCCCCCTATGTGAAAATAATATTTAAAAGTTAAACTTATGGAGATTCTATCGCGTAAACACGTATATATGATATTTGATAATATTCAAAACTGCTGTATCCGTTAAAATAGATTTTAACACCGAGCATCCATTATCCACATCAACTACAAAGGGATTTTCTAAAAATGTAAATGACTGTTTAAGCCTTCAAATCTACCCATTCAAATCAACCCAGGGCTCTTACGAATTTTTCTTTACGTCGTGCGGCTCACGACCCTCTTATCGCTGGCCACCCCTGTAATATAGTAACATATGGTCGTATCTCAAATAAATAATATGTAAAATGACGTTTAAATAACTTTATGTGAAATCAGCTCTGTACATTTTTCAATAATACGCTTGAACTGCAGTGCAAAACAGAAACCGTACGTACGTGCATCCGAGGTAATGGTGCTGTTACAGTGACATATTAAACGTTGCGACGATGATTCGTAACGTCGAATGTTCAGCAGAATGAAAAATAGTATAGGATTTCGCGCCAAACCACGTGGCGAGCGAATACGCTACGTAGTTCTGTGCGCTGAAAAAAAAAAAAACGCCGTTTTATTCCTGATTCACATCCCTGATTCATTTCCCGTGTGCTGTGAGGCGACAACCCACGGCGTGTCCCAAGCACAGATATGCGTGCACGTAAATCGATCAATATGTCTACCCTGTTCCATGCGTCATCATTGTTGCCACACGGCCAAGTTCCTCGCGCGCGGGAAAATTTTTTCCCCTCACGTTCACCCTTCGTGTGTCATACGAGTACATTGAATACTCGGACGTAAATCATGGGTTTTCCGTAAATTCTCTTCGACACGTGGTGCGTTTGTTCGTTTAATTGCGCGTTACATTAGGTACCCATACACGAGAGGATTTTAAGGATCCTAAGGTGTGTCCACTAACGTGAAAATAAAAGTCCGCTACTTTTCGCGGAGCGAATCCACCAGTGGGCAAAGTCCGCTAGTTAGTGGAGGAAATCCGTTGATTTTTGTACTGAGGACCTAGTCCTCTGGTCTTTTAAGATGTTCTGAAAGATCTGCGGACTTATACGACCGATTACAGATATTGTATAGGTATGATAATAATGATATTGATAAAAGAAAAATTCTTATCAAGGTCCACCGGATCCGTGTTCTTAGTGTGTGGAGAAGCGAGATACTTGATCCGTCGGTTTAAACATGCTGGATTTTTATACTAGACAGACTTAACCCTAGAACACCACACACGATAGGACATTTTAGGGGATTTAATCCGCCAGAGACCAAATCCGTAATAAAATCCTCTCGTGTATGGGTACCATATTGGATGCTCGCGTGTCATTCGTCCGTGCGACGCGCGTCGTTTCCGTAGCCCATTGCAGGTGCTGGCGGGGGCCGGCGACAACGACCGGATTTCGAGAGTTCGATCACAGAATAATTGCAGATTACGCGGTAAATGAAATAAATATTATATTACAATAAGCAGGTAGAAATAAATTCACGATCTCCGATATGATGACTCGCGCATCGGGCATAACTTGGGCGTTACCGCAAGTACTACGATTCACACAATTTTTTGACCGAAATTATTGTTTCACTGTTTGCCAATAGCGTAGTAGAGGGATCTCATCTCGGCCGCCTCGAGCCAACTCTGAAGACGTGACGCACCGTTGTATTGCCTATTAAACACTTTTCAGGCGCATCACGCACAACAATGCACATATTATTATATGTTTATCGTCATTTGAAATTGAAACGATACGACGTTTTAACCGTTAAATGAACAAATTGTATGAGGGTCGGGGATACTGCCAATGGTACTCTTCCCCCGACAAGTTACTCGTGTCAATCACATTCGTTACATCGTAATCTTTACTTATCCTTAGGTTATACAGATTGTAAATTTCAGTTTTAATAAAAAAAAAAAAAATCGTTTTTACCGGGTGTTCCAAACTGATCGTTTTCCTAAAAAGTTGTTGCGGCATAACATAGTGTTTGTTTCGAGCGTTTGCATTTTTTAACGGTCTTTGAAATTCAAGCGTACGGCTTTGAAACGTAATATAATTAATGTCGTAACAACATTCTCCGCTTCTGAGCGCGTAGAAAACAAAAATTACCAAAACGGCAAAACCTCATTGATCATGATATAATTATTGTGCGTTGAAACGCGGTTATTTTTCGTTTTTTCCAGTACGTCTTGGTACCGGATAAAGATGCTGCGTCAATATCAAACGTGGAAATGATAGATATCATGTTCAAGTACTGAAGGAAAATATTATACCGGGACCGATGTTACCTTAACGGTAAACGGATCTTGTTAGATAATATTATGCAGTACAAGTAGCAGTACAAATAGCTAAATCCGGTAAAAAAATTCTCGAGGCTCTTAAATTGTTCAGTATATTATCGATATCCGCGAACATTCAGAACAACAGTAAGATGAAGTCTAGTTTCATAACTCATTTATGGAAATCCGGTAATAAATCAGAGGTTAACAATTATCGTCTCATATCAAAATTAAGTTCAAGAAACTCGTTGAACCAAAGTTGAATGAATCATTTAAGCATACTCATTTAGTATGTGAGCGACATAGTTTTCGAAAATTGAAGTCAGTCGAAACAAATCTAATAACATACTACAGTCGAGTCACGATAACTCGAAGTTAAAGGAGGATAAAAATACACTTCGAGATATGTAATATTCGAGATACCTAACTCGAATTTATCAAAATTAAATCAAAACTTCGAGTTATGTAGTGAAATATAATAAAATACGTATAAAAATTATAAAAATGTATGATAAATATATGTACATAAATGTTATACAAAAATAAAATAGATACAATGGTATTATAAGTATGTATATATATATTATTTATTAGATACAGTAGAAAAATAATTTGTAATTAATTTTTGGGTTTTCGGCTGTTTATTGACAAAATCTTCTAATTTTCCTATGGCTTCAAATATAGAAGTATCCACGTTCGTGACAGATTCAACAAATTGCCTAACAATTTGTATTGATGATATTGCTTGGTTCACCGTAATCATATCTAAAGTTCTTTTAGGCTCATAATATTTTCATCATTTTTGGAATCACTATTTGATATATTGATATTCATGACTTCGTTATCAGTTAACATTCCACTGACTTCAACATTATCATCGATTGTAGCATACGAGTTAAATGTAGTCTACAAAAATATCGTGGTATAACAGATATAATACTTCGACTAAGCTATTTATCACAGTTTTATATTAGAGTTATCGAGATTTATAATGCATTGAGTGTTATGAGAATTTCTAGGGCAGCGTTTCTTAAAATGTGTTCCGCGAAGATCACTTCAGGGTTCCGCGAAGCTTAAGTATTTTTTCAAAAATTTTCAAGAAAATTACTTTAAAATTTTCAACTAAAGATTAGTAGTGGGGGAAAAAGTATGCATCATAGACGTAGTCATCATTTAGAATCTGTTCATGGTGAACTTAAAGAAAAAAATGTAGAATTCTTGCTCGAAAGCGTGACGAACTATTAAAATCAACTGTATGGTTCAAACTGCAAAAACCGTGAATGAAAAAATAACCGAGGGTTCTTATTTTGTTAGCTAAATACCTTTAACACAATATTATTATATAATTATAATTTATTTCCAAATAATCCTAAAAAAAGCTAAAAAGCTTAAAAAAAGTAGGGGTTCCACGTTAAAGTGGACATCAACAAGGGTTCAATGGATAAAAAAGTTTAAGAAACGCTGTTCTAGGGGAATAAAAAAAAAATTCGAGTTGTCAAGTTTTTCGAGTTATCGAGGTTCGAGTTATCGCGACTCTACTGTACTTCTATTTTATCGACATCGTGAAATTAGATGGTCGTGTAGATGCAATTTACACAGATCTGAAAAAAGGCTTTTGATTCGGTTGACCACAATATCCCGTTGCTAAGACTAGAAAAACATGGTATAGGAAATCTATTACTACCGTGGTTCTCATCCTACTTATGTAATAGGCCATTTAGGGTTAAATAAACGGGCATTTATCCATAAATACTATCGTTACATCTGGTGTACCTCAGGGCGGCTACCTATCCCGACTCTTATTCATTGTATTTATAAACGATAGTGGAACTTCGTTCAAATTATGTAAATATCAAATATTTGCCGGTGACTTGAAAATGTAAATATACCAGTAAATTAAATTGGAAACACAAATCAGTTAAAAATGATCTACATGCATTTTCGAAATGGTGTACTCTAAACTTTCTTTCAGTTAACCATTCCCAATGTAAATATGTCTTATTAAATCATCAAAGAAATAAGCTTAAGCCACATATAAATAAATAAATTTGAGTTACAAAATACACGTACAGTACGTGACTTTGTTGTTTTGTTATCTTCTGATCTAAAATTTAATTCTCACATTGACGCTATTTATTGCAAAGCTCTACGGGCTATTGGTTTTATCAATCGAAACTGTTACGAATTCTAAAACTCTAATTCTACAACGATATTATATTGCTCGCTTGTCAGGTCCTTATTAGAATACGCGTCAGTGATTTAGAATCCCGAACAACATAATCTTATAGACAATCTTGATAAAATCCAATTCCGATTTTTAAGGATATTGTCATACAAATTAGGTCGAAGAGACGTCTCCCTAGATATTTTAACTACAGAATTAGGCTTAAAATCATTAGCATGTAGAAGATTATAGCCTTTTTTTAAGTTAATAAACTGTAAACTATCTTGCTCAGAATTTCTATGCAAAATAAATTTTAAAATTCCGACCATCAATTCAAGAAATTATCGTCCTTTTTTAGTACCACAATGCTCGAAAAATATAACCAAAAATAGTCCGGAGTACCGTTTTTTAGAAGCTTGTAATAATGTAAAGAACTTCGATTTTTTTTTCGATTCACATCTTAAATTAAAAAATATAATTATGAATATTACTTAACTTAAATACTTTTTTGCATATATACTTATCTCTTACTCTTTCTTTTTAAACATGTAGTATATATATATATATATATATATATATATATATTCTCTAGTAAACATAATCATTGTACTCATTACCTATATGGGGTGTTCTATCTTTAAATAAATAAATAAACATATAATTTATAATGAAAGTAATAAATATTGTTTAATGTTTTTTTTACAAGCAATTTTAAATTAAAAAAAGTGAATATTTGCGTAACTCTGTAATCAGAGTTCACCACGATAATCGTGACGGTTTAGTTAAATAAATTATAATAAATTAAGTACAATAACACAGTGTAGTTGATATGGAGGCCGCGGTGGATGAAGTCTTTGATCTGCCTCACATCCATATGCGTTATTGTAACGACGAAGTCTTATTGCTTTTGACCAGAGTACGCCATATTGTGGACATCGAGCTGCATACTGCGGCCCCAATGTTCCGGGGGATGAGACTCGGACTCTTGACCGCCTTTTTGCGACATAAACAGTTTCTTGATAGCCGTTATAGCGGACAGGACCAAAGCGATTTTGCTCAGCAACAACGCCTTGCCGGCCATCATCATGAGCATTTTCATTGCCATCGGCCCCATAACCGCGGCAGCTGCCATACCAGCCATCATCATGGCTTGCTGCATGCCCTTGTCCTTCTTCTTACCGCGACCTACAAGACAAAAAGAACGGGCCGTCGTTAATATGAACACAGTTTAATTAAAATGTACACTTTAAAATAGATATCATATCGATTGGTAGCATAGTGAGGTTCGATATTATGTTTATAAAAGTTAGATTTATATCTTATTTGACTAGGTGATCGACGATCGTAAGTGTCGTTAAATTACGAAAGGTTGTCGAACAAAAAAATATTCTGTTCATTATAAAATAAGGTTAAAGAAAGTATACAAAATGACAGGGAGACCGAGTTTTGATCCTTCGTTATTCGGCTCCTTGGACAGGAATCTGATGGTGAGCGTACGCGAGAGTGTAGAACAAAATTTAAAAGAATGTCCCAAAATAATGTGTTAATCGTATATTATTTGAATGCAAAAATAAATCAACGAATTCAAAAAAACGATCCGCAAAAGAAGTGACTATATTTTTTTAATTTTAATTTATATTGTTTCGTTGTAAAACATTACAACAATGCGATTAAATTAGACATAAAAAGTGACTATATACAGTTAAACAATTGTACGTGCTTGTAATCTTTAGTCTTAAATCTTAAACTGAGATATCAACTTATATCATTCAAAAAATAAATTTGTCAAACTATACTGAACATTTTGAAAACAAAAGAAACTGTCACAAGTGTACAGCTTTTAATTCTTAAATTTATGTATTTAGTCAAAGCGATTATTTGAATTGTAAATTGAGAAGTAATACATTAAAACACATGTACTAAATGCTTATACATATGGTATAAATTCAAATCATAATTATTTTTTGTTTTAAAAAGAAAATACAACTCGTTCCATGCCGATTCACCCGAGCGAAAGGTGTTGTATACGAAAGTTAATTTTTTTTTTTTGAATAATTTTCCTCGATTCCAGGTCAGTTCAACAAAGACTGCTGGTCTTCATTAAGATTTTCAGAAAGGTCATAAACTATATTTTCAATTGTTTATGGGTCACTTATTTTATTACTTTTTTGAAAACACAAAAGTATTTTCGAAACCAGTTAGCATAGGTATTTATTAAAATTAATATAACGTATGATAGCGTTTCCACACTCTAAAATCTAAATAGTGGAACAAAAATATTTTTCCTTTTTTATTTTTAAGAACAAAATGACGGGCCGAAAAAAACGCATAAAAGGGCTGCGGTACCACGAACTGTATAATTTTGACAACTTAAATAAGAAGTATCTTGAAGTGCAAGGTTCGTTCGAAAATCAAGTGCTACCATTATTTTAGTTCTTATTAAAAGTTATTAAAAATTTTCTTATAAACGCTGTTTTTTTCATTCAGAACTTAACTCTTGAAACGCGTGCCGTGCTAAGTCGAGGACTGAAGACCATAACAATATGTATTCGCTATAATATATTATATTCGACGTTTACACAGGATGATGGGCATCTGGTGCGACTTATGGTCGGATTAAAAACGAAGTTGGTGTTATCAATGACCAATCACTCAATTTGACCATGTCAACACTATATCTGCTTGTAGTACCATTGAGAACGTTACCGTTTTAAACTGTTGTCTGAATGTATGGTGATTTGATGACTTACGAGAACTCGACATCCCAACCAATAGGTGGTATACGTGCTCGTTATACCGAGTTTAACTGTAGACGTGTATAATTACACTGTACAGGTGGTCGATTCTGAAGCTCTCGACTGTGGCAAAAGCGATGTAAAGTTGACCGACACGAGTATTTGGTATTGGACGTATAGTGCTGGTATCCGGTAAAAAGTACTACTGCCAAAACATGACTGACGAACGTTTGAAAATAAAACACCCGTGTTCGTACGTTTCCCGTACTCGGGCGAGGTTGGTACATTGTATTTTACGTTTTTACTTTTTGTAAGAATTAATAAATATTTATAAAACTCGGACCCATCTGATGATCACAGAGACCTGCAATGTCGTCAGTAGAAGATAAAAAAGCCGAACGACTTGTACAATATTATACAGGCGTGTAGTATAGAATAAAACAACGATAACGCGCACATTGGTGTCGCAAAATGTTCGGAATAACGTGGCGAGCCATAAAACATATTCATGTAAATATAATAATTATATTTGATATACACACTATACAACATGTGGACATGTAGCGTATGCACTTTATGACATGATACAGTGACGCTATATTTTGAACACATGTACGTGACATATTATGTCAACCCAAAAGGCATACGTGCTAACACGCATTCGACAGCCATTATTGTACCCGTAGGTACCTACTCAAGTGGTTCAGACCCGACGTCCAACAGGGCCGTAGACCAACACTCCGGGTGGAAACTAGAAAACAGTACACTCGTGTACTATTGATGAACGTTTTCAAAATTTTACGAATTAATGTACACGCATTTATTTCAAATCTGACGATAAAAATCGAGAATCTTACGTCGTTTTTCTGCAGAATTACGTGCCTTGCCCATGCAAGTAGTTATACATGTATAAGTATTGGAGGTATGCGCTACGTGTAATACACGAAAAGAACAATTTAAAGCTGTTTGAAAGGTGCAAGACAGACATTTCCCGGACGGAAAGGCCTAATTCGGAACACTTTTTCACCGCCGCCTTAGCGTTTACGACGAATTAAAATGCATTTCTAGCACGTAACTCGCGTAACAATAATTTTTTGAGTTTCAAATGCAGTTTCAAACTGAAGTATCAATATTATAATATAGGTGCCTAATACTGTTGTTACTCAATGTGATTTCAGATTACCCACCTTCATGGTCGACTGATCCGTCCAGCACGATGGTCCTGGAAGACATGAGCCTGTCCATCCGGTTGGCCAGCATGTCGTCCAACATGGCGCTCTTTCGATCGGAGTCCTTGACGGCGTCCAGGGCTGCGCGATCGGCCTTCTCTGCCTGCGGATCGACCAGAAGGGACCTGCCAGCGCGAGCCGACAGCGACACGCCTTCCGCGACCATCACGGACGGCTTGCTGAGGGCCCGATCTAAGGCCGTCAGCGCTTTGGACTTGAGGCATACCGCGGAAGATCCGCCAGATTCGTCGCCGAAACAGTCGTCCAGCACCGACCACAGGACCGCGCCCAGTCCTCCGGCTGACGTTGCAGGTCCTTCTTCCGCTCGCTGCTGCTGGTGCAATTCGGGAGCGGAGGACGCGATACCGAATACGGTGAAGCCGAGTGCGAAGGCAAACGAGATTACTGCGACGGACGGAGACATGGTTTGCTGTTGGGAGATTAACTCGAAGTGTCCGGTTATGTATATGTTCCGCGGTATATACCTAGCAATATACTGTTAGCAAAGTCGGAGTGCGCGCGTTCGCGATTACCTGTGTGCACGGCGACTGTGCCGACTCGGTGCTCGGGAGAGCTTATATATGAACGTGTGAGGTTGAGTATATTTTATTCATGTTGTACGCGGATGCGACCAGAAGACCGTGAAAATAATGGGTGGGCTCCGCGAGTTTCTCTTGCGCCGCCGCCGGGAACGGCACTTTACTGAAGTGTGCAGTGCACGGCCGGCACTTTACTTCGTACCGTACACGTTGGTACCATAACATTATACACGTTGCATTATACATATGTGCGACCGGTGGTCCGTTTGACGCTACACACTCGGTTTCTCGGTGGATTTTTGTGTTTTTTTTTTTTTTTTTAATTTAGTTTTTAATTTTTTGTAATTGCTTTTCTTCTACGATTAGCTGCACTCGTTATGATTATTGTGTTACAATGTGTATACTATTATGTTTTTGCAAAAATGTGAAAAGATCTCGTTTATTATTATTATTATTTTTTTTTTTGTTTTTTAGTTTTTACACGTGGTGATTTCTCCAATGAAGATCTCTGCTTTTCTTCAATGGCATTTAAGCTCTCGGAGTACAATCGAAATAACAAATTTCAGATAATGCCACGTGCGTTAAAAAAAAAAACCAGTTATTAGCACATCTATAATTGTATCCACAGCAGTTGTTAACAATCTCAATCAACTGCAAGGTGTGCAGAATTTTTTTTTCCTAGTTTTAATTTCGTCGTAACTATTTTATACTCGTTTGGTGTCGGCATGGTTTGCTTTCAGTTACTCCCCGGTCTACAATCAATGTTTTATTATTACTGATTTAGTTTTTTAAATCATCGGAATATCAAATATAGATGGTATACCCTTGCCATAAAATTGTCCGTATTTCAATTGTGTCGGGGCGAAAAGAAGTTTCATAAACATTTAAATTGATAAAAACGTAAATTATATTGAAAAGGGAATATTATAAACAGTGACGAACACGCGCGTATAAATACACATGTGGCAAATGTATTATTGCTATTATGTATCGTCTAACTTAGAGTGCTTTTTGTCATTCGATTAATTTTGATAATTTGAAGAAAAAAGAAAGGATAAAAACACACGATAATAGGTAATCTGAATGGTAAATAATTATGCGATGATCTAATACGAATTGACGTGTTTTGGAAAAAAAATAAAACATAGTCTTGCGGTCCATTGACCGAGGGGGGTTCCTATGTTTTGCCAGATACTAAATATATTTTTAGCCTCTAGCGGTTCTAGGTATTCATTGCTTAAGTGTTTGCTTTTACCAGTCGTTATGAAAGTTGTCGGATATAACATAAGTGCGCAACACAATAATTTTACCTTTTAAATTACAAGTCATTTTAATGTCTGATTCTTTCGTTTTAATCAAATAAAAAAGTGGTATTAAAAACTATTTAACTAATTTCTACATTTTATTTGTATTGAAATAGATTGATAAACTTAACTGTTCTGTCTTAGGATTATAAAACTTTGACGTTGGAAAACTGTTTAAAGCTGCATACGAATGATAAACATAGCGCTGATCGAGTTACTATATTTTTGTTAAAAAAAATTTACAATCGCGGCCGAAAATATGTCGCGCCGCGTACGATATCTCAAGTCCACCACCGATGATCGACGGTTCGGGCGACATCATTCGTTTACATTCGGAGTACAATTAATATAGCGATTGCATAATCAGGCTTTTAGGTCACTATCTTATCTGATTGTTGAGATGACGACGGCAATTCAATGTGTACGTGCGTGATCAAAATTGGTCTTAAAAAAGTCCGTACTTACAGTACTTTTCAATAATATTGTTCATTAATAATTAGTTGATAATATTAATATAAATGATTTGTGAAATTTGTGGCGATATTATATTCTCCGTCCCGCCGCATACCGCGTAATACTTCATGAATCAATTTACTACTAAAAATTCATGTCTTCGAAGTGTTTTAATTGGAACATTTTAAAGAAAGATTTTGAATTAAACATGTAATCATATAAAATGTACTATATTCGTGTTCTTTACAAACTAGTACGTGTTTATCGATTTTACAATTGTATTTTAACACATAAACGTTAACATCGTATCAATAGGAGTGTTCTAATACCATTCTGTATTATAGCAACCTATATCCATCCATCGATAAAATATATATTCTAGTTATTAGTCTAGAGCAATCACCAGAAACCCGTGGTCCGCATTTGGCCGGCGAACCTTATTCTTGCGGCCGTCGTAGGTTTAAAAATTTTTATTTCATATCTCAATTTGTAAATATGAAGCATTGATTTTATGTTTTCGATTTGTAGCTATTATATTTTTACAATTTAAGGTAAAAAACTTATCTCAATAGTTCATGTCAAAGTTCTAATTTAATATTCTTAGTAATAATATAGTGACATTATACGACAAAATATGTGTGTCTGATTGTCGGTATTAAAAATAGTTGTAGCTATGTGTTTAGTGCAGTTCGTTGAAGTTTTGTTATAAATAAATGTATTAATATAATATGTTGAACATTTATTTTTAATTTTAATTTTTAATGCGGCTTTCAATGAAAAATTATAAACAAAATGTGGCCCGCGAAATAAAAAAAGATTGCCAACCCCTGGTCTACAGAGTCTAATTTAAACGTAAGGACACCACTTTTTCACATTCTGAACGAAGCGAGGGATGCATTTTTTTTGTAATATACGATCTATACCTTACGATCTATACCTTACCTCGTATATGAGCAGAAACAATTTATCCGATAGGGGTAGACATTTGGGATAATGTAGTACATTGTAGATATTAAGTTAAACAAAATAATGTACTCGTATATAAAATAACAAAGGAAATCGCGTTAAGTTAATATTAATTATTTTGTTAATCTAAAAGTTAATAATTTTATATTACATCAAACCTGTCATTTTAATTGAAACTCATTATCAAGTCTTATTATTTTTATAATTTAAAAATTAAATCACTAAGCACATTTTTTATCAATGTTAATGTTTTAATGACTGTGGAATGTGCTAATGACGTGAAATTATAAATTATTTTTATAGAACACGAATTCTATATTGGTCAGTATAAAGTTGTACAATAATAGAAATAAACAGTTCTTTTTTTGGTTCGTGAGTCCGTAAATCGAGTATATTTGCTCATTATTTTTTTTTTTTATAAAAAACAAGTTTCGTTTTACTAAGATCAATTAACACAATTTACTATAACCTAATTCATATATCACTCATTTGTTCATTATGTGCATAATAAATGATATAAATTCGAATAAGTTGTATTATAAGTGTGATCAAAATTGATATATTTATACAAAATTTGGCAAAAAATTACTTTACATAAACATACAAGTAACCGTTTCTGGAGTTTAATTCAACTTTGTGATTTTTTATTATTTGGTTACGTTAGGGCAAATTAAACGATTTTTTAATCGTATTTACGTATAAGTTTTTTGGCAGATTATAGTAAATTATTTATTTTAAATGATAAAAACACTAAGAAAATATTCCTAACATGGTAGCTTCATGAAACATTCATAACAATGTGTACTTAACTATATGTTAACTTTTATAATTTAACAGTATTATACAAGTGCTATAATAATATCTAACTTAGTTATTTTGATTGCTTCACTAAAAATTGTTTTTGTTTGGTCAATAAAAACTTGTACGTTTTTATAACTGTGCTTATGATATTTATTGCAGATTTTATACTTGTGATTTTCAACTCTGATTCTAATAAATTAATTTATATTTATGACTTATTCTTTTGTATATCATATATTAAGATATCTACAAATTTAGATTTTAGAACGCTATGCTAAATACAACCGAACACGGTACGACATTTCTCATCAGTTTTTATCATTCCTTCGGAAATTTACATATTAAAATATATTTATTATTATATCTTATGGTATTATATTTAAATGTACATTTCATAACTTGATATATGTAAGAGTTAAGAGAATCGTCGAATAAAATGATTTAATCATCTTCTCTCAAATGTTTTGACTTTTGATATATAATTCATTATTGAATATATTACCAATTCTTGTAAATTATTAGTTGAAAGTGATTCTTAAAAATGGTCTACCTAAATCAGCTATAGAAAAATAATCGTTTCAATTTATTATGTCCGGTTCAACCGAAAATATTTGAAAATGTATTCTCGTTATTGAATATGTATTAAAAAACTGTTATCTACTCGTAAATGGAAACATTAAAAATATTTATTGGATATGATGCGTAATGACTAATGATACATTAATATAAGTAACGGCTGTCAGCTGTAATTTTGAGTGCAAACGACGAAATGCACTAATTTTGCCCTACTACGGTTCTCGAACAGCTACAAAAGTTGCAAATGTGTATATTTGAACAAAAATAATAAAAAAAAAAACCGTTCACTTAGCGATAGCGATAAATTTAATGTTTATCGTACATTTCGTCCATCTCGACTGTATAATATACTGTTTATCAGGAACCAATGAGTTTCACCGAAAATGTCTACCGAGAGACGGCTTCAATAGTTTTAATTACACTTACTAACCATGTCTTCTTAAATGTGTTCACTGCGGACGCTATAATTGTTGTTCAGCTGTACGAATGTACTGCAGTGCCGGGTCTCAATCGGGTTTATACATTACGCATTATAAGAATGCATGGTGTACAATAATAATTTATACAACATTGTTAATAATGCATCCAGTGCGATGGCTACGGCCGTGTAAGCACTTTGTAAGTCACAGTATGATTATTGTACGTGTATATCGCGTATTATTATTATTATTTTATATAAATATACGAGTGTGCACTAGATCCTAGTGAAAAATAGCAATTTAATCCGTGTTGTACGTGTTCACCGAGACAACAATACAGTTATACATAATAACGACAACATTAGCGCTGTTCGTTCGTAATCGTCTCCAGTCACAACTTTAAATTGTGATAGGGTGCATATATTGCGATTTATTATAATGTTAAACTTGCATAATTGTACGTCGAATGACAAAATGTAGGACTTTGTCTTCTATTGTATTTGTATTTATATTTAAATTTTAACGCATCAAAAGCAACGATACGACAATAAATCCATTCTAAACCAAATACAAGTTTTTTTGGACTCCGAGTAAAATTCAGTAAAATGCATGATGTGAAAGGATTGCTCCGATGTATACAAACTTGATACTTTTCCGAAAAGAAATATGGTGTCTAATTGGTACTTTGAAAAAGTCATTTTTCGAATTTCTAATTCTCATACATTTCAAAACACATTTTTTTTTTTTGCAAAATTTAGTACAATAGAAGTTCAACCTACCGTATTAAAAAGGTTCTAGTATCATATCGACCATATCTACTCGTATAACACAAACTGACCTCTTTCTGTCGAATTCATTTTTTCGAGAGAAATTGTACCTATATATACATTGGTTTCAAGTTTAAATGACCCATCAGACCATCACTATATCTTACCCGACCTAGGAGTTTCGTCCGTTTTTATCTATAATTTTCTCCTAGGTTAATATTATTAATTTATGTCCACACGAATAACAGGATTGTGATAAGTAATTGCATACTTCTTACAACTATTGAAGGAAATAGGCCTATACATTTTTCGGCTACCGATTTTTTCTTTAATTATTAAGAAATACAATCAACCGAAAGACGTGTAACCAATTTTACAATTATTATTCGCACTGCTCTCTATTTATCGGATTATGTGTACAATCATTTTTTTATTTTTATTCAACATAATTATTCCAATCTCTTATCGGTCATAAGTTCAAACAAACACATATTCTTTTTTAGATCGATTCAAGTATAAGATTAATCCCATTTACCATTAAATACCAATTTATTTTCTCATCAACATATCAATTTGTCAATGTCTTTGGTGTCAATGTATAGGTCGAAGATGTATAGCATTTATAATTTGATTAACCACATCGTGGTACGTAATGCGATGCCATTCTTAAGTCCATTGACGTGAATAGGTGCTATAAAGGTAAAATAGGAGTGTTCCAGATAAAGCGATTTAATAAAATAATAACAGTTAATGCAATTTGAATAGGTACATATATTAGAATTGCAATCATTTATTTTCCAGATGTGAGATGAGTGTATAAATAAGTTAATAGTATAATCGACGAAAAAACAATTTTCTTTAAATAATATACATGATAATCATGAATGTTTGTCATTATTAAAAATGAATCCAACATGTTTTGTTAGAATGAATAATAATTTAATTATAAGACGGCATAGCCGTTAAATGATTTAAATAATTAATAAATAACAGTATAAATTAGACCGTTTTTACGGTATTCCGTTCAGTAAAAATCTATAGCTTTTGGCCCGAGTAAGCCATGTCGTGAGCTTCAGGTGACATGCTTCTGGCATAATGATGAGACACCGTCTCAGACTCGTGGCCACCGCCTCCGCCACCGCCGCCTTGTTGCGACATGAGTTTCTTCAGTGCCATGATACCGGACAGGACCAGAGCAATTTTCGCGATTATCAGTGCTTTCATGGCGATCATACCAATCATTTTCATCGCCATCGGCCCCATAACTGCAACTGCCATCATACCAGCCATCATCATCGCTTGTTGCATGCCCTTATTCTTCTTATTCTTGCCGCGACCTGCGAGGCAAACGAATACATTATTATGCGTACAGCCAACGGTACATTGTCCAATTGATTACACGTTGGTGAAGTGAACGCAACGGATCTGATGCATACATGTATTGAGTACTACTATTAGTGAGTGTATTGCGGTGAAAATAATATTACTCGAAAGTTAAACAGACTTTATCTGTGTTAGGTGCTCGTGTTGAGTGGTGGATTTTGGTCACGGCAGTTGCAACGTGTGCAATCGTAGCAAAACGGTTTATAAAGATAAAGGATGGTATAAGAAAGCGTTGCGGCAGAGTCGTGATATTTGGGACATTTCGCTGGAGGTACAGAAACCCCATGACAACATTTGACACGACCTACGCTCATATCCACATCGCAAACGGAGTAGGTCCTATAAGTCACTATCAATGTCCAGAGAAAATAATAACGAATTTCACGTTAATTTTGTCTTGCCAAGGACGCTAGGTGTGTAATCAAGAGAAACCACACCGAGTTATCTTCCAGATACGAGACAGTGTTGAGACTAGTTGCGGGGACTTGTTTGATGTTAGTTAAAAGCAGCGCACGAATATACGGTACGTGATTTCTAAACACAGTCGTCCAAATAGTGTGAAAAGCTCTTTAGATTATTTTTTTTAGTCGAACGATAAAATAACTAGTGAAAAACACCGTGAGCCGTATATGGTGTAAACAACACTGATATCATTTAATAATTAAAAAAATTGAACATTGTTAATTATCTCTGGATAGTGGTCAGAACTATTACATGGAGCGTAAGCCGGGACCGGTGGTAGTCGCGGTTCGTCGGTCCAGTTCACGTGCTCCGATGCGCACTGCACACTCGCGTGTGGTTTGAAAAGTTGTCGAGCGATTCTTGTAAAACAATAATGTCTAATTCGCTACACATACGAATAACGGCCGACCAATGGATCTTGTACGACTCGTGTAATACGGTAATGTCGCTCGTTTAGAATGAAGATTTCAAAACCATAATATACCACATACGTCGTAAGTTAACTGGTCCCGTTATGTTTTTTTCCCGACAGATTTAAAAAAAAAATACTTAAAACATCGATTGTGTGCTTTCGGTAAGGTATTGACGAAAACCCGGTTTAGATGTGGAGAACGTTTAATATCAAACTTTTTGCGATGAACTACAAACATGCGTTTTCGTGTACCCATATAGATTGCAATTTTCACTAATATTTTTAAGTTTATAGCAGAAAAACCACTTAAGAATAATTACAGTACATATTACGCTTTAAAAACGTGCATATACCAGTGTACCACGGACGTACCAAATACGTCGCAACACAACAGTTTTTTTCTTTTAATCATGTCGGCAGAATTAATAAAACGAATTCAAACGATATCACCAGCTTGTTTTTTCCGCAATACGTACGTGCCATAAATCAGTGTTGAAAAACGTACGTTTGTGTAAACAATGAGCTATATAACATCAAATTTATTACGCACTAATAGTTTAACGATTCCGATATGCATGATATGAAACGAATCAAATTCGGCGAATGACGGACACTCGATTCAGTGATTATGTCAAAATGATCTATCTACCTTTCGTGACCTCTGACCATGTATTGCACTACAATAGTGCATATCTTTGTATAGAATTACAGTACGAACGACTATTACGAAACAATCGCCGTGCCGTGTAACGGACAAACATTACCTTCTTCTGTGGCAGATCCTTCCAGCACGATGCTCCTGGAGGACATGAGCCTGTCCATCCGGCTTGCCAGCATGTCGTCCAACATTGCGTTCTTGCTGTCCGAGTCCTTGACGGCGTCCAGGGCTGCGCGGTCGGCCTTTTCCGCCTGCGGGTCGATCATCATCAGGGACTTGCCGGCGCGGGCCGACAGCACCAGACCGTCGGCGACCGTCAGGGTGGGCTTGCTGAGGGCCCGGTCCAGGACGGTCAGCGCTTTGGACTTGAGGCACACCGCGGCCGGTTCGCCCGAGTCGTCGCCGCCCAAGCAGTCCTCCAGCACCGACCACAGGACCGTGCCCAGTCCTCCGGCGGTGGCCGCGGCTTCGTGCTCCGGCTGCTGCTGCTGCTGCTGCAGGGGCACGGAAGACGCGAGACCGAAAACGGCGGTGAGGGCGAAGCCGCATGCGAAATACACTGCTGGCGAAGACATCGTGACTGCTGGTGCTGCTGCTGGTGAATGTGATCGTACGTTCTCCTAATGTGACCGTGTGTGCTGACTCGACCGCTGTCGGCGTGGAAGTGATGATTCCGGTAATGCGTCCGACGGTTTTATACACGCGGACGCATCCGTGTGCGGCCGGAGTACCGTGAAATTAATAGACCGTTTTCACTCGAGACCGTACGGTATTTCGCCGTCCCTGTGCCGCGTGTACCCGCGCGGGCAAAAACCATGACCTCTCTGATTTATGATATTAAATTGTATGTATTATTATCGTTGCCGCAGAAGCCCGACCGCCGGGTTCAAGTATACCTATACGTTCCAAACGAAATGTGTTTAAACATTTATTCCGGCGGAAACTCCAAAACGTATGATGTGTATCGGAGAAATTACGAATTTCCTTTCGGGCACGTACAATGATTATTAATTATAGTGGCGAGCAAACCGTACGCGTGATTCTAAATGTTCCATCTATTAAAGCATTCCGGACAATTAAAACATAGGCCAATCATTATTCCTGATCATAAGTTATACAACGAGAACATGATATTATGTCCGTACAATAACTACAAATCGATTGCAATGGAAAAATCAGTATGACAGTGCGAGATCAAAATTCAAAATATGTTTTTACTGCATCGTTCTCTTATTCAGATACACTGTATGTAAACTGGTGCTATTTGCTTACTCAAGGGCAGGAATATAAACCGTTCTTTGAATCCTGTGTTGGTAATTTGGTATAACACTATTATATTTATAACGATGTTCGCGTTAGTCGTAATATTATCTTTATTCAAACGCAAAGTTAAATCCACGTTTTCATAATAAGATCCTCAGTATATGTAATATTATAATCAGAACTACGCATAAAAAATCAAATTTTTCATGGAAATCGTTGTCAATGCCCTATGGAGTTAAGCTGTTACATGCAAAATTGCATTTTACTTAAGATTTTTCAACTTGCAAAACATAAATCTTAATTAAAATGGGGAAAAAGCGTATTTACTAAGTATTTTATGTTTAATAAATAGTCATTAAATTTAACAGTTAATTTTAGATATTCGTATCATCCTTATATTACAATGACAGTAGCTTAAAAAACAAAAATTGCTGGTGGAAACTGAGAAGCTAAAATGAATAGTTTTAAAAGAAAAATAATTGTCACTATTCAAGATATCTAATCATATTACATGATATTTCAAGCTTAAAACATTGATCACAAATAATCGATCAAGACAAGTTTTTCACTTTTTTTTTTTAGTAAAATGAAGGATTAGAGCAGTGGTTCTTAACCGGTGTTCCGTGGACTTGGTATAAGTGTTCCACCAAAATTTTAAAATCAGTGAAAAATTTTTTTTTCAATTTCAAATTTACTTAATTAATTAATAAAATAATCTATCCAATTATTCTAATTAGAAGTTCATTTGTAACGACCATTTTAATAACAAAATGGACAAATTTCTTAAAACAAAAACATGATTCTGGTACTGATAATGCAAGTACAAATACAAGCAATATCAATGATGATACTTTCAATAATGAGAATAAAATAAAAAGAGTCAATAGACAATATTGCAATGATTATTTAAATTTTGGGTTCTCTTATGTTTTCGAAAATGATTGTCAAATTCCCCTTTGTGTGGTTTGTGGAGAAAAGTTGTCTAATAGCGCAAAAATCATCAGGCACAAATATCTCATACAAAGTATTCAATTTCAAATTTTTAAATTTTTTTTAACTTTTTTTATTATATTATTATTTTTTAGTGACTAACACTAACATGTATACCATGCAAACAATTTTATGCTATACATTCATTGATTAATATATTAAAAAAATTAAAAATGTATATATTACTATTTTATTTTACGGTTGTGTTCCGCGAAAATCTTATAAAATGTTAAGTGTTCCGTCATTCGAAAAAGGTTAAGAACCACTGGATTAGAGTAATGGCTAACTATGTTTTTATATAGGGACAATTGGACAAACATTAAAACATTTTAAAGTGAGGCGAATCACACAACTCATTACTAAAAGTAAGTATATGATTTATTTAGTAAAACGTGTTCACATATACAAGTATATGGTTCACGGTACTTCTAAAATACAGTTGCATGGTTGCATCTATTAGTTGAGTAACGTCTTATAATATAGTTTTGGCCACGACTTAAGTTATCAAGCAATAAAGAATAAATGTATACTTATTCTATAAAAAACATATACAAATATAATTTCAATAATAGCAGAAATTATTTGCGAGTATTTTTTAAGTTTTTCTATTGTACTATAAAACATGCCCAAGAAATTAAAAATTGACTAAAAATACCTACTTAACGGGTTTTATTACATGCTCAGATCTAAGTGTAAAACACTTAGATTTAGAATTAAAAAAAGTGATTAAAGAAAAATAAATTTTCATCCTGCTTTCATTTGTTCCCAATTATTTATTTAATTATACAAAATAAGTACGCTTAAACTAAAAATCGTTTGCCTTTTTCATAATTATCAATCCTCACACGTTGTATCAAATTTTTAAACAAGTATTTATTTGAACTTTATATAAATACCCTTAAATATTTCAAAATATGCACTAAAATCAGCTCTACAAATTTGTTAACCAGCTGCAAATGTCTTAAACAAATATTTTAAATAAATTTAACATGGTAAAAGCTTAATGATTCAAAATATCAGTAAATGGTTAATAGAAAAAAATTGTATGTGATTGTATTTTAAAACTATTTTTATAGGTATCACAGTAATCATGAGTTGTTTACGATCTTGGAAATTTCTCTTTGTAGGTAATGTAAAATATTTAAATACGTAGTTATTATTTTTCTCAAAATAAATCATGTCCTCCTTATTAATTCTAAATTACTGCAAATAAGAAAATTTGCATTTTATTAAATTTACAAATAAAATAAAAACCATAAAAACGCAATTATGTGCTTGAGTTTAAAATGTTCCTATAAGATAAAAAAAGATAAAATAAATAAAGATTTAAACTTTCCACTGTTAAATAATATAATAATATGAAGTGTAACCGCTGGGTTACTTTTTTACTTATGTAATTTATGTCATTCTACCATAGCACGTATTCTTATTATAAAAAATAATTAACAAATTGTATATTTATTTATGAAAAAAAAAGAATTATAATAATAATAAGCTATTATTATTGTTGTTATTATTAAATTAGAGAGGTTGTATATAGTTTAATATCAAGAACAAAATTTTCGATTATTTATTTAACTTATTTTATTCCATTAAATTATAATTAGTTTATGCTTATAGGCTTAAGTTTAAAAGCCTATTTGTTTAAAAAATAATAATAATAGCTTTAAAAACATGATTAACGTAATTTTAATTCGTTTGCATCCTGATTCCTGATACATTAGTACATCACTTTTAAAATAATTACATCTAAACAGATAAATTGGTACGTTTGTAATGATAAAAATAGGTTTATTATTTAATTTATATATGCTACGATAGCATAAAAAATATTAATGAATAATTTACGTATGCCATGAAACACTGTAGAACTGTACACTCAAATTAACTAATTTATAGTCGTAAAATAAATGACTTATGTTGCAGAAGTTTGCTAATAGTTTAAAAACCGAAAATAACATAAAGTATCCAGACACCGAAAATATATTAATCGATATGAAAACATACTGGTCCTAGACAAGCTACTTACTTCTAATTATTACGAACATATTATAATATGTTACTTATTTGCTAAACATTTTAACAAGTAGAAAATGTCCTAGAACCATCTTAAAATAATATTTAGTTGGAATAGCTTGAAATCATGCACGGCAATGGGCAAACATCTAGAAATTACTCACTCCCTTTATTTGGTTCGGAGTAAGACATAATTACAACGCGAGTAAATTTATATTATTTTAAAATTCTTACAATTTTATTATTTTCAATCCAACTTTGTTTCAGTTCATTGTTGGTAATAGTTAATAAATAAAAATAAGTTATTACGTTTCGTTTTTACAGAATAAAGTTTTTTTTTCTTATTGCACATACACTACTTCTTCGTTAACACAAAGTCAACGGAACCGCAAAATGACCAGTTTGTGTTTAAAAATATTTGTGCAAACAGATATCGCATAACAAGTTCGTTCGTGTTGAGCTAATTATATAACTACACGGCCGAATTCACTTTATCAGAGAAATCTGAATACACACTATCAAGTACCAATAACAGGCAATAACCGATACAAATAATTTCAAATTATACAAACTTTTAAGTTTTAATAAGCATTTAAGAAACATACATTATTATATGGAAGTTATTTTCAATGATTACATTGATACTAAATTAACTAAAAGAACTAGTAGGCTTTAAGAAAAAAGAACTACAATCTCTGCACTCTGGAGCTCTTCTGTTCGTGTGAATTAACAAAACACGTTTTTTCGAGTTGAAAACGGAAGAAACCAATAAATATTCAACGTTAAGGTTATATAGGGTTATATAGATTATCTAGGGTTATATAGGTTATATAGGGTGATATTAGGTTATATAGGGCCTTCTTCGGGACCGGAAAAACAGTTCACGTTATCCAGTAACTCGTGTTAACGGAGGAGTAGGTATTGCGCATGTAGGTACAGCTTCGGCATAATTATCAATACATAAACAAATTGAAATAGCAGTATTAACACTTAAACGTGTGTATTATTTTATTATGCAGCAAGTAACAAATTCAAGTTAAGGAGCTATCATTTTCCATTATCTTTATAATTTTATCTAACAAAACATATCATTATTACTCGAAACTTTCAAATGCCGTTTCCCGTTTTTTTTTATAAGAATTTTTACAAATTAACTACTTGCCTTTGATTTTGAATATTTCAGCCAATATTATGCCTTAGTTTTAAATGTCTGCCGATGAATGATGCCGTTGATCTACTAGCACAGCTAAATATTTTATTTCAATTATTGTCACTTAGATCACAAAAACCTTTATCGCCTTGGCATTTGCCATATTTCCATATACCTACATTTTATATCGATGATTCATTTTTCAAAGAAAAAATATGTACATTTTTATGTATATTAACAATTCCAAGACGCATACCAATAACAAACACTCACGCAATACGGTATGGAACAATTTATTTGAAAATCACTTAAATATTTTTACAAGGTATATGTATCCATCCTAAGGCAATATAATTGGCGGTGAGATAACGTTGGGGTTAAAAAAATTAGAACCTGTTTCTAAACGACACTTACAACACATACATACATATATAATAGTATACCTGCGAATAACAAAAGCATGCATTTTTCAAGTAATAGCTTATTAGGTATTCATAAAATCATAACATCTCTAAACAATAAAATATAGATAGCTAGAGAATTGTTAAATTTGTATTAGATATTTATAACTAATTGACAGTTATTGACACTTTACAAAGTATTATAATATTACATATTTATGTTTTAAGTATCTTAATTCTGAATGCAATGCACCTGTATTAAAACACGGGCTTTAATTTATTTTAGCTTATATACCCGCGACTTCTAATTTAATGTGTCTTTTGTATCCAATTTCCTATATAAATAAGATATATTGCATATTTTATGCAGTTTAATTGCGTGAGTGTTTGATTTTAGAAAAGAACATATACATTCCTTATTTTGCTCTAAATTTATAATGTATCGAATCTAGATAATATAAGTGATAATGTAGAACACTTGTATAAACTTTTAAGTTTCAACTTATTATAGTCTGTTGCCGCCCGATAACGGCAACAAGAACTCCGTCGCCGCGGTCGCGTTGCACTGTCTCTCGGTCACCGGCTATTCCAGTGCACCACAGGCCGCCCAATTATTGCACACACACACACACACACAAAAACACGTAGATTAAGTTAATATTAAGATTTTAAATTATTCAATATATGTTATCGTGAGTTATTATATAACCGAAAACCCCAGTGTGTGTGTATTATTGTAATTATGGCCATACGTAAACTGCGCCCAAATGACCTTTTTTTTTGTAAACTGCGCCCGAATTTTTATCTTAGTTGAAAAGGTATAGTGTAAACTCCGCCCGGAATGTTATCTATGTTAAAAAGATATAATGTAAACTGCGCCCGACTTATTAACTTATTAAATTTTCACTTATCAAAGTCTCTATGTTTGACGATTGTGTACTTTTTCAAGTATATCACAGGCATTTAAGTAATGACTATAAAGATAAAAATAGTGATATTAGAAGGTGGTTAGTGCATTGTAACGGTTTACCATTTCTAAGTCCAGAAAGTGTATCTGAGTATTTTGTCAATTATTTAATGAAATCAAAGCCTGACGACGAAAGAGTGACACGATTTGCGGATTATTTGGTAGATGTATATATAAGTGAAGAAGCTCAGTATCCACCTGAAGTATGGGCTCAAGCATCAGCAGAGCTAACTTTAACCACAAATGCATGCGAGTCTTTTCATTCTCACTTTAATTCCAGCTTTTATACAACTCATCCAAATATTTGCATGTTCATAGAAAAGTTAAAAGAAATTCAAATAGAAGTATACATTAAACTAAATAGTATAAATGAACCGTTTAAATTCCAAAACTCTAAAACAAAAAAAAAACGCGAAAAGTTAGAAAATTTAATTAATAAATATAATAGTAGTCAAATTCCAATTGATGAATATGTATCCACATTATTATTTGTAATATTTATAATTATTTAAATTTTTTAAATTATATTTTATTTTTAATTATTCAAATTATATGGCTGTAACGAATTAAGTATATTACCTGTAATTTTACCCGGGCGCAGTTTACATGTCACCTTTTTACTCTTGATAAAAACTCGGGCGCAGTTTACATGTGTGATTTTGTGTTTACCTGTATTTTGGGCGCAGTTTACAATCGCCGGTAATTATTCGTGTGTGATTTATATTTTTTCTTTTGTCGTGCGTCCATCTTCAATGTGTGTAGAACGTCGTCCGCAAGGTTTATTTTACTGTGCGCTAATCGCCTTTATAATAGATTTCATTTTTTTTACTGTTTCAAAATTGTTTTGTTGTGCGAGAACCATCGTCGTGAGTAAACGACCGCCGTCCATTTTCTCGAATTATTGTGCGCTAATCGCTAATACCGTATTAATTTATATCAATCTTTATATTTTTTATTTTATTTATTATTGTATTTATTATTGTAATTATTGTTGCTTGTATTTATTATAGTTTGTGTGCGCAAATCGCCGGAACAGTTTTTTATTATTATTTACGTGCGCTAATCGCCGTAAAAACAATTTTTATTATTTATATAAAAAATGTATATATTGTGTGTGCGCTGATCGCCACAAGTACAGTCTTTATATATTTTTGTGTGCGCTAATCGCCACAGTGAATTTTATTTGTGTATTAATTTAGCTACAGGTAGCGGCTGGCCAGTCTACGCTCCACCAATTTGTGAGTTTTTTCTGTTTTATCATTTATATTGTTAATTTATTATTCTGTTGGGCCAGAAGGGCCATTTATTATTACATCATTTATATCATATTCTTACCATTGTTTTTTTTGTATTAACTATTTAGTTCCTATTTTATATCATAGTTGTAAGTACACATAAAACACAAAAACATTTATACACACTTAACACACTCACACCACCACATAGCTCACTAGTAATTGCGCGGCAACCCCAACCACTGCTAGATGAGCTATATACAACACTACACAACACAATAACACACAATTGGTAGGTCGGTGGAACCAACCGCACGCAATAATCGGTGCCCGAAAACAGTGCATTAATATTTTGCGCACTCGGCCCAAACATAGTCATTCAGTTCAATAATTTATGTATTTGTTACATTAAAAAATCATGAATATTTTTGTTCGAATCAATCATTATTTTAAATTGAAGTATGGTATTGTACTCTGGAATTGTTATTTTCTTAATAATTTATAGTTTGTTATGATTTTTGAAAAGTACTTACTTCAGCTTCATTATAATGTTATTTCTATATTCTATTTTTTAAATAACTCAAACAGTTTAAAAAAAATCTACTTTTTCGAAAACTCTAAGTATAAAATTATACTGTCAAAATAAGGCCTTGTCCACATTATTTTCCGAGTTAATAAGTTATACATTTATCATGAATAAAGAAAGTTGAAAATTTAATTAAATCAGACCACAATTATCAAAAAAAAAATTGCTTCTATTGAACTGCAACTAGGTTTGTTTGTAACTGCAATACTTAAACCGGCTTTAAAATATATTATAATAATAAATTCAACTTTATTACATAGCTACGCAGTAATGGTTTGTAGAATTTAGAGTTAACCGAACAACAACAAAAATCACTACTATGTTTAAATACGCTAAATCTATTAGATATACTGATGAATATAGATTAAAAATGACTGTCATTAACATGCACGAGAAGTACATTAAACTTGGGAAATATTTAGGAGACATAAATGTGATAACATTTCATGTAAAGAATACCATGTTAATAAATATTTTTAATCGTCGCAATACACATAATAAACGAACATGAGTTGAAAAATGCCGATTCATGAACATCGTCATCAGTTATAACTTATAATATACAAAAGGAAAAATAATTTATTATAATCAAAAAATGTATACAGTTGTTCCGTTAGAAAAACAAAAAAAAACTAAACATATTGGAAATAATTATTAATAGTTTCAACGGTCCGTAAGCGAATCGCACGACAATAACCATATAAATAGTTATAAATAACGACCGTATAAATAACCATGTAATAAATACAAATAATTAATGAAATACGGTCGCGGTGGTTAGGTGCCTAGCGTAAGCGCTTGTTGCTTTTGGCCCGAGTACGCCATGTCGTGGGCATCGTCGGGTCGCATACTGCGTCCCCAGTGCTGCGCAGGATGAGACTCGGGTTCTTTGCCGCCGCCTTGCTGCTGCTGGAAAAGTTTCTTCAGCGCCACGATACCGGACAGAAGCAGAGCGATTTTGCTGAGCAGCAGAGCCTTCGCGGACATCATCGTCATCATGCCCATCGCCATCGGGCCCATGACCGCGGCCGCCGCCATGCCGGCCATCATCATGGCCTGTTGCATGCCCTTATCTTTTTTCTTGCGGCCTGAGACAAACGAAATGACCGTCACCAGTGCAAGCGTCAATTTAACGTAATACTGTGGCTGAAAAGAATCGCTAAAATGCGTTTTCCCCGTCCTATTGTACACGGCATGTGCAAGTAATATTTTAAAATCCCCATCGACTGCTACGTGTCACGTACAACATTTATTAAGTGAATATTTTTTATGTGCCTATTAGAAAAAACGTTAAACACTTGTTGTAATCCAATGCACAGAAACAATAATGTACATTATTATCCACGTGATTGTCAATGTTCGAATTTAAGCGGCGGTTCCTCGGGGTGTTTAACTAATCGCTAGTAGGTATTATTCGTCAATTTCACTAACATATCATGTCCTTTACCGATTGATTGCATTTTAATGTTGTATGTTTCGTTTCCAAAATCAAGGTTCAACTTAACCTGTTACCAGACTAATCGTTATAATCACAACGATCCCAATCGAAAAAGCTCCGTGTACTACAAGAACTTGAAGTCTATAATATTAATTTATGCCCGGAGAGAAATCCTCGAAAAACAGTAGACTATAAAACTTGCGTTCTTGTTGAACCAGTCATAATTCCACCACGATTCATAATTTTGAGTTAATGTCTTATCTGAAGATAAACTCAAAAGACATGCTCGGTTTCCTACTAAATAGTGAAACCATAATTAGATACGTAATTTAAATTTGAGTTACGGTACGATAGAACCAAAAAACTGAAGTGTTATTGCAGTAATTAGAGGTGTGTAAAATTTGAACCAGATACAGGATTAGCGAAAATGTTAATGGCTCGCACTTCCCAACTGCCGAGTAATAATAATCATCGCTCTAGTCTCATCTACGTACAAAAGCAACATTTCTGCAAAATAAAGTCTCCCATAATGGTGTTTCTCGTAAGTATAATCTTTTCTTACCCTTCGATAAGCTTTCGAATGAAAATCATCCCTGTAGCTCTATGAACAAAGTGAGCAAAGTAAAATAAGCCTCTATATATCAGCACGTCCACACCCGTACACCAAATAATATATCATAATAGAGTCGATCGGTCTTACGTCACGACAGTTTGATCGCAAAAGTTACGATATTATTGTAAATCACGTATGTGAACAATTAGAATGAAAAAATATTTCACCTTGCACAGATCGTGTGGTTATCGAGTCTAATTATTATGTGTTGTCTTAGATCACAGTCGGATGGAACGGTCTTAAATAGTATTACACGGAAGATACGGTTTCGGTTGGTCACGCTCCATCGGTCCGAATCCAACACGTGAACAATGTACGTATACATATAATACAATAAGTAAATGTGTACGACAAGCGAGTAATTTTATCCGGTAAACGGTTTTATTACATGTGTATATAGATTATAAATAAGTTTCAAAAAAAAAAAAAAAATCAATTAAGTGCTCATCAAGGATTTCATAAAATCGAGTGTTGTATTCAGTGTCATAGTCTTCGAAATCGAGTTCGGTTGCTAGCTAACACGTCAACATTGCAACGTGATCTCAAAAATGCTGACAACGTCTAACCGTATACCATAGTATACCAGTGACTTTTGAATTTACCGGGAATACCAATGTCGATCGAAATATTACCCGTGTTTATCCAATAGAGTTTTAAATAAAATGTTTAAGATGCAAAGCTCATATAATGTTGAAAATATATTCCTACTTAATTAACAAAAAAGTGTTTGAAGAAAAAATTAGAAAAAAAATATTCACGTTTTGTGTGTTATACATTTTCAAATTATATTGTTTCATGACTCAAAAAATACATCGTACGATTCGTACCTAATATCCATCACGCTTCTTCGTACTATTAACACACTTTTAATTGTAGATTTGTGATTCTTGATTCGTAATATTTTTTGTACACAAAACGATCAACAGTTTACTAAAGTAAAGATCACGTTGATCGAGGTGTGTGGTATCGTAATTGATTAGAACAAAATGAGTGATTCAGTCGTTTTTCATTATTGACTATTGTCACATCATCCCATGAAGCTTTAAACTGTTGAGCAAAGTGTTTAAAAAATATAAATATTTTTGTTTATATATGTTAAAAGGACGGGGAAGCGGAAAAATACTATGGTATTTAAAAGAAAAAAAATAACTTTCTTGCGCGCGAACTAATGCTGAGTGTGACAATAGTTTGAAATATGTATGTACATCTGATAGCTATGAGAAAACGAAACGATTTTTTCAAACTCAGCATTGAGCTACCAATTGTTTTTACCGCGACCGAGTTTTTGATCGCATGTTATAATGACCGTTCGCGTGAAAAGATATAAGCATCTAGGTTAATCACACGACTGTTCACTCCGAGACCATAATATGTACGTGCCACGGTATCATTATATTATAATACGTACATATAGGTCCGTGTAAACAACGTGTACACAACCAAACATGCGGTATGTCAACGAACCTAATACTGCCCGTAGATGCTATCACGAATTCACGAACCATTGTCGAGTACGACTAGGCGGGACCTACGGCTGTTTCTAATGAATCTCCCCTGTTTCGCGACTGTCGTCGTTGTAGCCGTAACAACAACTACGGTTGTGGTTCTCGACAAACCATCCCTAGACCCAATTGGCGCGCGGACCGTTCCGTTCGGCTTATTTCGCTCGCGATATTTTACGATACTCTAATAACATCTCGTTAGTTAATAATGGCTGTTTGATCGCCGCTGATTCTCACCTTCCTGGTCGACCGGTTCGTCCAGAACTATGCTCCTGGAGGACATGAGTCTTTCCATCCGGCTGGCCAGCATGTTGTCCAACATGGCGCTCTTTGTGTTCGAGTCCTTGACGGCGTCCAATGCGGCGCGGTCAGCTTTCTCCGCTTGCGGGTCGACGGACAGAGACTTGCCGGCCCGAGCCGAGAGAACCAGCCCTTCGACGACCACCACGGTAGGTTTGCTGAGGGCTCGGTCCAGGGCGGTCAGAGCTTTGGACTTGAGACACACCACGGCCGTGTTGCCACCGCCGCCGCCGCCGCCGCCGAAACAGTCGTCCAGCACAGACCACAGGACCGTGCCGAGTCCTCCGACCACGACGTTTTCTCGCTGCTGCGGCTGCTGCACGGGCACGGAGGACGCGACACCGAAAACGGCGGCCAGGCCGAAGACGCGAACCAAAGACGTAGCTGAACACATGGCTGTTCTTTCCGGATACTTCGAACTCGGGTGTCCTGTTACCGCGGTAATACGCACGGTTTTGCCGGCGAATGATTTATTGCAATTTATGTAGTGTTGCACCGCGAGGAGTGTACGCTCGACAGTCGTCAGCGTGATTGTGATGCTCTCGGTCCGGTCACCGGTCGCTTATATATCCGCGGGCAACCGCTTGTGACCAGAACACCGTGAAAACTTAATGGACGGTTTTGACCCGAGACCGCCGCCGCTTCGGCTGTCGCTCAGCTCGTTATCCCTGTGTGCGCTCCGGTGCAGGGGAAAATGACGTTGCGCGGGTATACTCTGCCCTTAACCGCAGGTTCATATTATATATCGTCCTCGCTGCTTAATGCGCGCAGGATAATAAGTTTTGGAAAAGCCATATGCTGCGGTACCACGAGGTCCAAGAATACTACCACGCTCGCGTAACACTAAAACTGAAAATATTCTACTTTATTTCTTTTGCCATTTTTTTTTTTTTTTTTTTACCGGAAGAGATCTACGGTTTTGTGTATGAATGAAAAATATTTATAATACAGTGGACCCTCGACAATTATTCGAACGTCAATGGTTCGAAAACCTATATAAATCGAACTAAACGCTGCCAAGTCTTCTGAGAAAACCACTATAATTCGAAGTGAACATTGCTTGTATTTCGGTCCCCTCGACAAATCGAATATAATTAAGTGTGATACGGCGGAGGGTAAACACTCCGTAAGTCGACTATTTAATACAAACTGAAATAAATTTAATGAGAAACGTGGTCCAACTTACGTTCCTATTCGTTTTCAGTAATCACACTTTTAGCATCGAAAAATAACGACGCCGGTCGGCGATGATGTATTTTCATTTGGTTTATATGATAGTAGTTTTCTGTTCTTAAATGTATTCTATGAAATTTCCCAGATTTCTGTAATCAACTCTACTCATATTGTAATATATCGATTATCACCATTCTAAGCGTCAGAAATAAGCAAACAGTTGTCGTAATAAACCAAAATATCAAATTGTGGCCAAAAATGTATATAATAACAATGTTAACTGATTTTTTTAAATTAAATGTAACGTGAATACATTATAAATATAAATATATTTTGCACCTATAGTGCACCTACTACAAATAATGCATTAAAATAACTTAAATAATAAATATGTGTTCTAATACAAATGTTCAACTCTTTTTAATTCGAATTAATTCTTATTTTCTCTCGATAATTCGAACTCCCACTTCATCCAAAATCTCTTAAAAACGAATTATCTGCTCCGTCTCATGAATTTCAAATCATCGAGAGTCTACTATATTATTGTATACAGTAACTTATAAATGATTTAAGTTTTCAGCTAAGAGTGATAAATCATTTTAATGTAAATTTATAAATGTATATCAGTGGTTGGACGTCACTACTTTATACACATAATATAATTATATAGTGGCATTGTATGGTGTGAGGCAGTGGTTAGCCGCAGTCGCTGATCGGTGCTGTGGTTAGCGCCATCTGACGTCTTTAGTTCCCGGATGGGTGACCACCCGAGTTTTAAGCGACAAAGCCATTTCCCATACACAAATTTGTGGTCCAAATATCAGCCGTAATACCCTACAGATAATGGCCATAGTTGCCAAATCTTGAAATAATAAAAAAATATTTATGCATAATAATGTAAAACCACTACACCTAAATAAGGAAGAAAAAGCTCCCCAAAGACATCGTTAATTTTATGTAAATATAGTAAACTACAAAATGCACTATTTCTTTTGTTATCAATTTTTTATTAGTTACATACTTCTAGTTAAAACCATAAGCCCTGTTTAGAATAAAAAATCTAAGAACTAAAGCTAAATATTTTTAATTTGCTCAATAAAATTAATTTTATTTAAAATGGATATTTATTGTAGTGCTGGAGTTCCTAAAGCTCCAACCTCGATTAAGAGAAAGAAGCAATATCAAATAAGAGCAACTTCAAAAAAGCAACTTTAAAAAAATGAAATGATAAAAAGCAATATGTATAGTATGCAAGCCTAATCAAATTCCAAAAATAATGAAATACTTTAAAAAAGAGTCATGCTCAATGAGCCTGAAGGACTCGTTGAGTACTTTGATAAAACTTTTGTTTGTGGAATTTATAAACCAATTAAACTTTCAAAAGTAGTTCAATTTTTTTAATTTCGAACATACGACTAATATTTCCTCATATTATTTGGAATGCTTATGAAACAACTTTAAATCATTTAAAGCAAACAAATAAATGAACGTGAGGTTTTAACAGTAGATTTTCTAAGCTTGCAAGCTATAATCATTCGTTCTATTTGAAGTTTAATAAAAAAAAATTGGTTGGAAATATACATTCAGACGCAACAAAATTTAGCCTGCAATTTACCAAAGAAAACTTTTTATGAAAATATGTAGAAAAAGTTTTTTATATTATGTTCTCAACATAATAAAAATAATATATACAACTTTTTAAAATTTGTGGCTTACAGCATAAGGTGTAAATAATAAATATACTGTTTTTTGAAACTGTAAAGTATTTTAATTTTTTTTTTATTGTATCTGTAGTTTAAAATATATCAAAATAATATCAATATAGGTTATTTTTTTATGTTACCTAAATATTTTTTCTATCATTGTTTTTTATTTTCGATTTTAATTTCTTTTAGATATTTTTACTTGCGTTTTAGATATCTGCTTTTTCTCACTAGCTATTTTTTCTAGACTCGTCCAACCCCTGGCTTATGTTATTATAACAATTGTAACAATAATATAATTAATTAATTAATTAATTAAATTATTGTTTATTATTATTTGGTAAAGTTGGGTATGAATGTAATGTAAATAAACATGGCCATCAGTAACCTGTGTTTCGTAATAATATAATCGAGTAATGATTTTTTTTAACCGCTTTTAAATATGCCTTAATGCTCAAAATTTAACATCCTTAACTGTAAAAATGCAATTAATTATTGTATTGTAATATCTTATATGATAAAAGCAATAAATAGAAGAAAAATATCTGTGAAATACAAAAATATTATATTTATGATTGTATAAAAATATATTACATCGAGTTTCAACCACAATATACTCGTACATCCGTTATTCCTATCTAGCTCATGCCTATAATAGTGTATATTATGTGACCTACACTATTCGAATAGTTTTATATGCATTCCTTTCACTAGTAGCTTGTCAATTTACGAAGAACAAATGAATAATAGGTCTCATTAGTTTAGATTCCAAGCGAAGCGTGACATACTATTTTGGTTTCGTATTTTTTTTTTTTTACTTTCTGTAAACACTTTTTTGGTTGTTTGTCAGAAAACGTATCGTGCAATTTAAGTCTAACTGGAAATCTGATACAACTGAAACTTTAAGCGAATTATTTTCCTATAAATAATCACTGGTCTTCTGTAAAATTGTGCTCGTAAGTTTTATCAAAACAACACTGTTGTTATTAATTCTTAGCGTTGGCAATAATAGATTAAATGATCTTGATTAGTCTTCCATACTCTAAATAATAAACAAGAAAAATGTTAAAATTGACACTCCACTGTATAGCTGAGTTTTAGTTGGGCATATCATTCAAGCTCTGTATGAATTAGTTACAGCCTATTAGCACTAACGTGGTAAAGAGTTTTATTTTGTTTAATGTATTCTCAGCTTCAATAATTTTCTTCAAGGTTATAATTTTCAAAATGTTAAATAAAAACAATTGATCACTTTTTTAGTGGTGTTTTTATTTATATCAACACTCAATGAAATACGTCACAAAGTAACATCATTAGTAAGTAATTATTTTATCGCTGCTATAGCCTGTAAGAGCACCAATTAATTATAGTAGTAATATAAAATTAAATATCTATACGATCATGATTTCAAATGTATATTTTAAAAATGGCATCAATATACAATTATTATTACAAATATATATAATATTTTATTAAATAACTATGTAAAAAAACTAATTTTTGAAATGATATACAAATCATTTTAAAAATTAGTTTTAATAAAAAAAAATATTAAATGTATCATATTCAAGGACTTATGTAGATTGTAGGACAAATTAAATTAATTTTAAAAATGTATTTTACAATTACTTATTTTATAATATACATGTAGACATATTCCTTTGAAAGATAGAAACAAATTTTTAAAATTATAAAAATTATATAAGTAATATTGAATTTATTATTAATTATAAATGTAATTTGGTAATAACATTTAAAATATGGTAAACTTAAGCTGTCATAATATTCTTTAATGAGATTGATCAAATCAAATAGAATTTTTACTCTTACAATTTGAAAGATATTTTCATAAATCATTTTTATAAAGAAAAAGATAAATCATAATTGAATACAAATCTACGACTTCAACTATTATATTGAGTTGTATAAAAATTATAAATTGGAATAGTTATAAAACTTACATAATTTATTCCTGTGCAAAATTAAAGACATATGATATCGTTAAGATCATTATCATGATGTTATAATTGAAAATTTGAAAAACACGAATTCATAAATATAGTTCGATAGTCACATATCTGAGGTGTAAATGTGAAATTGTATATGAAAATATGAGAAGTAAAAATAACGAAATTATCCAAAACAACCTACATTTATTTTAATTATACACCATTATTAGTGGATCGCTTGGTACTAGACATGGTTCTAGGGATTCACATTTCAACTTGAAATCAACCAGACCTTGTAATGGCCGAGTAAGAAGATAACATTATTAGTTAATTAAAAATGCACCTTCGCATTTTATCCACATTTATGTGGAACCCTTAACAAATAGATAAGCATCAATAAATAAATATTGGTTTACTGCGGTACATCGGCAATGAAAAAATATAGTATGTTTGAAGTTAAATCAAACATAATTAAAAGGGAACTAAAATGCGATTTACATCGGAGGAGTGGAGAATCATGAAAAGAGATGTTAACAAAATATGTTAATAAATGTATTGGAAGTTACATTTTTAAATGTAGTCAAAACTCTTAAGTATATGAATGTTTTTATTTCATTTTGACACAGTAAAACATTGTTTACAAAATTGTAAACTATATTATTGTTGTACTTGTATAATATTCTTTGTCCGTATTCACTAAATAAATACTTGAATATTTAGATAACATTTTAAGTATTCAAATAGGCTAGGCACAAAAGAAAATGGAACGTTATTGCAGCTTAATAGTGCACTATATAATACTCGTATTATAATATGATTGTTCCTTTTAGATAATATAACATAATATACAAGGCATACATAAACTTTTTTCGAATATTTTTACAAAAATATAATATAAATAATATCAAAAAAATATGTAACTAGAATTTTTACTTACTATAATAATTACTATAATGTTAAAGATGCCTACTTCAATATTTTATACTTACTGTCTACTGTAACTTTGTAGTTCCGTGTTAAAGAAGAGCAAATGGGCTCGTTAAAAAGAAGTGTCGTTTTTACAAACAGTGTTTTTTCTATTGAAACAAACAATGAAAAAATATTCTTAGTATTTTGTTCATGATATTTCAGTAAAAAGTTAGGTTCTTTTTTTCTAATTCTATGTATTACGGAGAAAGTTTGATTAAAATTTCAATTCTAATGGTATGAAATAAGTATTATTAGGTTGTGTAATTGTTAAAAATTTAAAAACTTGACTGCCACGAGATTATAAATTGAAAATCACAGTATATACTTTACAGCCCTGTCACCTATTTTTATACTAACTGCCACGAGATATATAATTCTGTTCAATTAAGGTGTAACTTTTAGAAAATTACAATATTAGGACACCAAAAATACACTTTGTAAGTTTCCCTTGAAATCGGAGATGAGATTTAGTTTGAGATCTCAAAGCATTTTGTATATGTTATTTATACGAAAATTTAAATAGATAGGTACCTAAAAAGTGAGATTAAAATGTAAATCTCGAAAGTTTAAAATAAATTAAGAATTTGAATTGCATTTTGATAACGAATAAAAATTACTTTATTAATACACGACTTTAAACATTTTTGAGCAACACAAGACCTTTATGAATCAATTTTAAATAAATAATATAATTAAAAATGACCGATTTACCTGGCCTCGTACGGGAGATAATTTACTATTTTAAATTAGAACAATTATTAATATTTTGACGTAAAAAAAAAATGTAGGTTGATGGTCATTTGCACCATAGTTGTCTGACGATATTTATACAATTATATTATCTTAACATATTATACTTCAATCGGTAATTATTAACATGCATATTAGAATAATGATTATTTTTTTTTTCAATTAAATTTCGTATAAAGGGATATATTATATCTGCTTATTTAAACATAAATTACAAGCTACGGTACTAACAACGTTCTCTTATAATTATTGTTCACTATACTTACAAAGAGTACGTCACCTAATGTTATTTATTCACGTGAAAAATAAAAATGGTACAGTAAAGATCTTTTTCATGCTGCTCGGGATGGCATCGCAACTTAACACTGCACTGGGCACACGTCACGATTAATAACACACCACAATACTTATCTGTACGTACCATGCGTCACTTATTTCACGACATCGATGGTCTCACGAAATGAACTTTCGGTTCACCAGTCTTTTACTGTAATCCAAGTTGTTGAGCTCTCTTGACTGAATCGTGATGTGATGCACGAACAAAAAAAAACATTTGTACTCTTATAGCAATGCATTCACGTGAACCATAATATCGTAACGGGGTTAAGACGTTCAGTTTCCTCCCTCTCCCCACCCGCCGCCACAACACGTTACGTGATGCATGTTCACGTACGAGCTGCGTGACGCAGGACTAAGTGAAAATCACAGTGCGACATTGATTCGTTTAGCTGGGGTAAGCTGCTCGTTACGAGTAAATAAATAATTAGTTGGCGATCCGCGGGCAAATGTAATGTAATGAATATCCAACGCGCACGAAACGGACGAGACCATAGGTACACACGTGCGGCCGTTTGATTGAGAGGTTGTTTCTACGATGCGCGGGTCAGATGTTCAAATGATGCCCACGTATTGGACTTATATTAGTACTGCGCGGTCGCCGCCGACGCCGTCAAGACAACGAAATGCTAAGGCCGCGCGCACATAGGATACGAATTTGTTTCGTACGAAAACGTACGAGTAGTGGTCGTACGAATTGAACGCGCACACTGAACACGTTTTTGTCCGTAAAATAGTCAGTTTTTGTTGATATCGCATTCGTGACGTTCTGGAACGCAATGGATACTCTGTATCTTCAAGATAGTTATTTTCTAATCCGGAGACGACTGCGTCGTGGTCACTATCGTAGAACCGAATGAGTGCGGGGATAAAATTTATTTTTTTTTTTTGTAAAATTTTAAGTAATTTCCATTTCTTTGGATATTTCTTGCCATGCCCTGCGATGAAGGTCACGTGAGTGATACCTTGAAACACTTTGATCCCATATACATGTGTGTTCGTAAATGAAGCTAATACATTTTTCACTATCCATTTTTCATTTATCCATATCCGACGTACGAACGTTATTGAAATCCGAACAAGTTCGTACGTCAAAATTACACGTGCGTATACGTACGAACAAATCGCACTCAGTCTGCGTGCTTACATAGTATTTGGTAGGTCGGGATCGTTCGTACGAAAACGTGTCCAGTGTGCGCGTGGCCTAAGGCCTACATAGCGCTCGATTATCGTACGCGCAGGCTGGTCGGATGTTCGGGTTGACGTTTTAATATTATTCTGCACGTATCGTTTTCAGTAATTCGTAATACAGTAGACGCCGCTTATAAGACTCACGGATATAAGGTTCAGTCGCTTATTAGACTCAAAATCGTCTGGAACGGTCCGGACGTATCCAAGTACATTAAAAAAAATCGGTTATAAGACTCAAACAGTGTTATAACACTTCGGTTATAAGACTCAAATTTCGTAAAATAAATAGTAGAAAATAAACTTTTTTGTTTATAATTTAGAAATAAATTGGTATTGAAAAATTAAATATTATTCGTGTTGATTATTTCTAGTTTAGAAATATTTATATATTTTTGGTACCTTATAACGTATAATAATTTTTATCGCAGATTAAAGTTCACGTTTATCGCAACGATTATCTTTATTATAGTGAGGTATCTGATTATCTGGCGGCTGCACAGTTATCGTAATTAATTAATTAATAATTTTAATATACAATACGAATACGAACAGGAAATATTTTTTCGGAATATTAGAACAAAATAAAAAACAAACTAAAATTACAAATTTTTTTCAAAAATAATTTTTCAAAATCAATAATAAATACATTATATGTACATACATACATACATTCTTTATAATTTTTTATTAATGTATAATTTTTATAATATTTTTATATGTAATACATATTTACCTATTATAATTTTAGTTTTTTTTATCAGGATTATTAAATTTATTTAATAATAAAGTATGTAATATGTAATATGTGTTAAAGTATTAAAATCAAAGCAAAATATTTAGTAAAATAAAATTTATAAATATGTAATTAATTTTTTTTTTTTCCCACTTCGCTTTTAAGATTCATTCGGTTATAAGACTCACTTTGTGCTGGTCCCAAAGTGAGTCTTAAAAGCGGCATCTACTGTATTTATTGCACGACGGACGCGATTTTCTAGATTTTTTAGGCGTGCCTAAATGATAAATCGTTAGAATACGATTTTCGTTGAAGTCGTACGGGGTAGGCGTATGTTTGCAAACAGCGGATCTCGCTCACGTGTCACTCGTGGATTCGTTGTGCGTGTCCGAGTAATGATAATAATAATATATAATACGGTGAAAAAAACTCAAGTGTTCGTGAACATTCGTTTCGTGTAAATGCCCATTTCGTAGACGCACGGACGTGACTTAAATATTCATAAACACACAGACATCGATGTTTCCCGCGACAAAACCCCGAGTCCTACCGGAAATACGGTTCTTTACGCGAATCGTTATAGGGATGTAGTCTTGTGCTTTCATCGTAAAAGTGAACGACCAAGATATATCTACGTGTACGACAGCTTGATCTGTATACAAGTTATTTAAAATAAAACTCTAATCATTGGCTGAGATCAGCCTGCGCCTGTTTACGAGAAGAATAAAATCGTCCTGGCGATAAAAGTGTTACGCCAGAAAAAAATAACTGGTAAACAACTTTTTTGTGCGCAACAAAACCAAGTAAACACGCGTACAAATCGAGCATTACACACGTGGGGGGGGGTCCATAAACGTTTTTATCAAGTACATTTTACACGAGAAATACTGTGAAAGTACATTTATTTTAATCCAAAATTGGTTTTCTATAAATATAAACATAAATTAAAAAAAAAATAATAATAATAAAAAAATACAATATAGTATGCACTGCACGTGGATGGGTACTCTCGGGGACCGTACGGTTTTGAAATGTCGTCGGCTCGTAAGCAAATCTCACGGCGATGAACTTTATGCATAAATAGTCGAAATAAATAAATAAATAAATGTATAGTGCATGTGATCCAGTCGTGTCTACTGCTTCTGACCCGAGTACGCCATGCGATGGGCGTCGAGCTGCAAGCTCCGGCCGTAGTGATGGGACGCCTCGGACTCGTGACCGCCTTGTTGCGGTTGGAACAGTTTCTTGAGCGCAATGATGCCGGACAGGACCAGGGCGATTTTGCTCAGCAGAAGGGCTTTGCCCGCCATCAGCATGATCATTTTCAACGCCATCGGGCCCATCACCGCGGCCGCCATCATACCGGCCATCATCATGGCCTGCTGCATGGCCTTGTCCTTCTTCTTGCCGCGACCTGCGAGACAAATATTTTAGGTACACAATACGGTATTAACACATACACGTTGTTACGATTTGTGCGCACGCGCTGAAAATATGTTTCCATATCCCTAACTTGAGTGGAAGTGGGTGGGGGGTGTTTTACTTTTTCCCAACTAACGTCACCGGGGTAGACAATGTATTTATTACTCGACGGCAATGCCGCAACTTGGTACATGTTTGTGGTTGTGCAAACAAATGTGGGGCACATGTGCCGATAGGCCCATAAAAAATACCGTTCGCTAGTAGAATAATCATTTCACTTCGAATACATTACCTACCTACTCTACAGTCAATACAATCGACTATATAGGGAAAGAGAAAATGGGCTTCAGCCCTTCGGCATTTTTTCACTAACTAATAGAAGACATTTTAATGATTAATGTTTATTTAGAATTAAACAGAACAGACGGACAGTAATATTTTAGTGAAATCTTCGTTTAATATAAAATATAAACACAAACTTATCATAATAATTGCGATATTCAGAATTTTAGCCACTTGTCGGTTTAGTATACTCTCAACAAAATTGATGGGAACATCACTGCGTATACGTATTTAATATCAACAAATTTTGAATGGGTAATAAGTACGAGTAGATGATTCAATTTCTAAATTCGTATTGTTGCATTATGAAATAATATCTGCAGGCTCTGAACTTAGAACACGAATTGTTATTTTCAACAAACAATAATTTTAAGAAAACGATATTTTAACCAAATCGTTCTGTTTTGGACATTTGTTATGATTGAACAAGGGCCCGGGAGTTCCTTGTACCCCCAGCACCACCGGTAGTTGCGGGGCTGCATGTAAACTCCTAGACAAATGACCTTTTTACTTAAATTAAGAAAATAGTGTAATATCTTACACAGATCCTTTTTAATTGCCTAAAAATATGGTGTAAACTTTTACACAAACTTTTAAGTTTGGGGTAAAGGCTACATGACATAAGCGCCTAAGACATACACATAAGTTGTCATTTAAACAATCAAAATATTTAAGATCTTTATAAATTCATAAAAGTAAAAAAAAAAATATAATATTATAACGAATAATCTATATAAATTCTACTTTAACCGTCAAATTTAAAATCGTGACTATACTTATATAGTCTATTCAAAATAAGATCAGCACCCGTCTTCGTTTTCATGACACAACATTTGACGCTTTATCACAATCGGATAATTTATTTGAAGATTAAAAGTTTATTATACGTTTAGCTTGAAGACCTTTTTCTAAATCTAATACACGAGTACACAGGCACTCACTCGGGTGTATCGTATACCTATTGTACAAATACCTGGGATTTTTTCGTATTATTTGTATTTTTATGGGATCGTATCGAAAACTCTCTAACATAAGATTACGTACGAAAATACGCCGCCCAGAAAATGTTGTTTTCGGCGTCCATCGTTCGAATCAGAGGTGTAATTTTTGTAAAATAATAAATAAAACGGATTACAGTCAAAATGGTAAAAATCATTTGGTATGAAATAAATTTTTTTTGCATTGCACTGCAAAAAGTGGCCGAAAAACGTGGGGTTGCATCAACAATACGTGTAAAAGTAAAATGTACATAAATAAACGAAAACAATTCAGTTCTGAATTACTGATTTATGCTCGTTTCAGTCGTAAAGCTTCTTCTTATTTTAATAATATTTTTTCAAACTTTCTGCAGGAGTTAACACTATGGCTCACGTAGGCGTTAACACTACGTCCATGTAGTAGATTACCGTCTTTTGTAGGAGCTCACCATTCCCCAGTTGGCACGGCGGGCGATACACACGCATTAACGAGTATTCTTATCGATACCATTCCTAGCGTTATTGTCTCGAGCTGCAGGATTGCGGTCAGTTCGGCAAACGTGCGAAGAAGAATAACGTCGAAAAACCTACCGTTGCACGTGACCTAGCTCTGCGTGCGTTGAGCGAGTGACATCATGAAGCCATAGTGAAGAATATTAAACGCACACCGGCACTATAGTCACACGGTGCGTACAAGAGTATTTATGGTTCTTATGCGTTTTACCAAACCACAGCGGCGCAGTTGTCAAGAGGATAATCGCGGCCGATGCGGCGGCGCCTGCCAGTGGTCGCGCTCCACCGGTGCGTCACCATATTATTTGTTTACGTTCGACACGACGCGACGTAGCCGGTAGCACGAATTCCGACGAAACGTTTTTCTCTTTTGTTTTTTTTTTCTTCTCTATTAATAATATACATGTGCGAATGATTTACCATCGTTGCCTAAATCGCGACGAATGCGTAACGTACGAGTATATGACACGGGGTTCGAAATGGTTCGATAAAATAAGACCACGGCTGTGGGGTCCGAGTTCGCACGCGCCACAAGTCTGCACTGTGAAAAACGTACTGTAATGTGCGAACAACGACATTATCGCCTCAATCAAACTCGATCGGTTCGACGTGTGAGCCTGTCGATCAGCTTTTCTCAACCCGCGGCACGTGTACCGGTGGTGGTGGTCGGCGGAAAGCTCATGTAGAGCTTAAGTTACAATTAGTACTCATTATTTTTTGTACACACGCCTAATAGCATAATTATGTATATAATTAAAGTAATATAACTAATAATAGCGTTTGGGTCGACAATATGAATAATAATCGATTCTAAAAGTGTCTTATCTCATGACACTCAAGTTTTTTGAAATTTGCGTATGTCCCCAGCCGCACCCCGTTTCGAAGTAATGCGATTTTCGTAGCCCGATCGTATGATACGACCGTCTTCGATCGATTCGAACTTATACTCATATAGGCGAAAATATCACGCTGTCCATACGCATTATATGACATACAAATCTATTTATAAGCAAAAAAAAAAAGTTATATTCGTTCAGGTGGTAAGTGAACATTTTAAAAATATTTATAACTAGTACTCAGATTTATAAGATTGAAAACGGGTGCTGTAGATCATACCCAGTCCTATTAACACTCATGTAGTCATGTCTACGAAAAACACGCAGGCGGATAAAACAGAAACATTATTGATCGCGATACATTATTCAAATGTGCTAACAGGAAACGCTCAAGACACGGTAATAAAAACGTCAATGGTGGATTTGTGGACGCCCGTGTGCCTCTAATGTCAAAACTTATTTTCAAGTAAAATATTATGAAGTAAAAATAAAGAAAGTGCGTTAAAGTAGTAGGTACTGTCGAGAAATATTTTGCAAAAAACTTGTATCAGCCCTACAATATGCAGATTTTTGCAAGTATACAGACCGTCTAACATTCGAAGCCACGATATAAAAGGACATAATAATAAAGTCGATGCTCACCTTCTTGGCCGACGGCGCCGTCCAACACGATGGTCCTGGAAGACATGAGTCTTTCCATCCGGGTGGCCAGCATGTCGTCCAACATGGCGCTCTTGGTGTCCGAGTCCTTGACGGCGTCCAGGGCTGCGCGGTCGGCTTTCTCCGCCTGCGGGTCGATCGTCAGGGACTTGCCGGCGCGAGCGGAAAGCACCAGCCCGTCGGCGACCACCACGTTCGGCTTGGTAAGGGCCCGGTCCAGGGCGGTCAGCGCTTTGGACTTGAGGCACACCGCGGCCGGTTCGGCCGAGTCGTCGCCGCCCAAACAGTCTTCTAGCACCGACCACAAGACGGTGCCGAAGCCTCCGACAGCGGTGCCGCCGCCGCCGCCGCCGCCGCCGGTACCCTCTTGGTGCTGCACGGGCACGGAAGACGCGAGACCGACAAGGGCGAGGGCGAACGCGCAAACCAGCGGCTTCGTCGTAGCTGCGTGTGGTGACATGGCACGTGTGAGCTCGGTGGTCTTCCGGTTACCGTGGTTCGACGTGTGTGTGTGCGTGCGCGAGAGTGTTGTTTACTCTGCCGACGGTGACGTGGATCTGGTCGCTCCGTTCGGATCGCTTTAAATATATACGCGGCGCACGGTGTCCGGGGGCACGTGTGCGACCGGAACGACGTGAAAACGACAATCCCTGCAGCGGTGCGGCGACGGAGAATGTGTTCTCGGGTGGGCGGGAGACGTGCGCCGTGTGACCAACTGACACAGTAAGACGCAGGTGAAACGGTTTTTCGCGCACGGCGGCGCTCGCACCCCCTTCGGCCTACGGACGACCCCCGCCCCCGCCGTACGCCGGTCGTAATGATCGCGTTTCGCGAATTATCAGACCATGCCGTACGCATAGGCGCACACGTGTTCCCGCGCGCCACAAGTATCGCCGCGACGACATCCGTACCGTGCGTACGACGCGTATAATCATATCTCGTGCCGGACGCGCCCTACCGGAAACCCGTACGCTAATCTCGCTGCGGATCTCATCGTCATGACCACCGCGCGCGGTATTTACCAACACGTTACCGTGCACCGTGCACCCGAACGAAATAGCGATCTGCGACTTTCCGCCGCGTACCCGTATTCGCGGTCATCATTACCCGTGTCCATCGTCATCGGCGCTGTTACAGCAACGCCCCAGCTCGTCGGGCTGCATTCGATAGTTGGATAGATAGATTCGCACCGAAATCCACCTTAAACATACAAGAATATTGGTACTGACCTACCTACAACACTATGCGTGCTAACGTTTGCATGAATATTTTTGAAATTCGTTTGTGATTTGCACCGAAATGAAGACAATCGTATGCCATTTGCTCCACGTCGGATGCTAGAAAATGAGAGTATTGTACGATTAGCGGCAACATCCCGAGATGTTACTTTTAGGTACCGAGAATACCGGCACCAGTATAAATAAATCCCGGGATTCCCGGGACTGTGTAACAGCACTCTATAATTCAATTCCCCGATTACGGAAGCCGATTAACGTATTTTTAAGATTAGATTATATTATGTTATGAGATTATATATTATATAATATATATAAAATGCAGGACTTGCTAATAAAATGAGGACATGCTTGAGTGATCGTATAAAAAAACGACGGCGTCCACAGTTTTCTGGCGTATTGAGTTATTTACAGAATCCTCATGATGACTATGATAAAATTACAAATTTGAAAGATATATTTTTAATCCCTAAAAATGTTTTTATTAGAAAACAAATAATAAAATTAATTGAAAGGATACATTATAATGAACGCCTAATGACACCTAATGAAGAAGAACAACATTGTTTTGAACAAACAGAAAGTGAATCTATTACACTCACTCAATTGACATTGAAAGAAAAGTTGGAGCTTGAAATAGGAAAAAGTAAAAGAACAATTGATCCTATAACACAAAAAGAAACTGATTTGATAAAAATAATCAAAAAAGAGATGAATTTATTTGAAAATGGAGGAACTCACGGGCATCACTTAAAGCTAGCATTTAAGTACTTAATGTCTATTCCTCCTACAAGTATCGAGTCCGAACGTGCATTCTCAGCAGCTGCCTATATTGGAAACAAGCTAAGAAGCAGACTGGGAGATGGAACATTAGACGCTCTACTATTCCTGCGTTCATATTTTCAAAATAATTAGAACCAATGTATGTATATTTATAAACTTATTTAACTAATATAAACTTTATTAACTAATATCTATTCTTATGTACATATAATAATACAAATATTTAAATAAAACAAAATTGTGCATAATTCTTTTAAATATTTTCTTATTAAATTTCGGGATAATCCCGGGATCCCGAGATTAATAGCTAAATATCCCGTAATCCCGGGATCATAAAATTGGGCCGGGATTGTAATCTCTAGGTAGGATGCAAAATATTGAGATATGATCAACTTATTATGACACAGAGTATTCCATTTTAGTTGCCAGACGGTTATTATTGGTTACTTCACTCACCTAAAACAGGTGTATTCACATCGCGTTCTATACGTAATATATGTATTCGAGCCTATAATGTTACTAATAATCAATACATTACTACAGCGTGGTACATTATATTGTATTCGAGTCCACGTAACCAGTAACTACGTCAACGGGGTTACCGACGAAATAATCGGTTGTACGGATATTAAAAGCTCGATAAAGTCGACACCGCGATCTTTTCCGAGAGATGTATACAGGTACAACCGTTCCGTAAACGATTACTTTTATTTGTTTTCATGAACAATTACAAATTAGGATTAGGGTACAAAAGGAATGAGACAAACGTATGGAAGTAAAATATACATCATCAATTAGTATCTAGCTGCAGGAAAATAATGTAAACATGAAACAACTGTAGATATGTCGATTCTCATTCAGTGACCGTGACCAATGTCAAGAATATTCGGTTAATGTCGTTTTTCACGAAACGCAATAGGTACACGTTTTCTCCATATTATAATAATAATTCGTGTGTACGTCGATTTTAAAATTACTCATACCGCGTTCGTGTAAAAATTAACAAACTCGTAAGTTGAACTAGTTCTAACTTCTAAATGTTCTAATGCGATGTATAACAGATATTTAGAAAAAAATATTCGAATAATTATTTTAATGTAACACTAACATTCAATATTGTATATGTGTGCACCGAAACACCCTTTCAGTTTTTAAACAAATGATTCAACAAAGAAAGATTTGTCGTACCTAAAAAAGCCACCCTACGTGAAACACCTATAGAGACCATTCTCAAGTGTTCTAAACTTCTAAGTAATAGAATGATTGAGACGCTAATTATTTTGGTTTAAAATGTGTTTGAAATGTTTGTTCTGGAACTATCTAAATCAAAGAAAACATATTATTTACGATTTATAACGATCCAAATGTTGGTCAAGTGAGTTACCACGTCAGGTAATTGCGTAAAAACACTTTACTATTATGACTACCTATGAAGAATACTATTATTTATATAATTAATAACTCCGTAAAACTTTATTTTTTTGAGTAGTGAGTACTCAGAAAGTCAGTGGGTTGATACTTTTCCTACCTAGCACTATCTATGTAATACTACATATTATATTTTCTAGTAATTAGGGAGAAAAAAGAACTAAAATGCATTAATTGTTGTAAACCCAAAGAGTATATTTAAATATGATGCACATGGTTTTATTAAATTATAAAAAAGTATAATATACATTATACATTTAGACAATCCAAAGCTTGTTATTGTCAAAACTGACAAAATCGAGATGAATATTTATACTCTTTTCATAATTTTTCGATTCTCATTTTTCAGTGTACCTATGAATAAAGCTTAGGAAAATTTAAGTTTTTTCAAAACAGCTTTTCATCATTACGTTTTTTTCAAAATTTATCTTTTCAAAAACACGCCTTAACGTCCTCGGTGTTAAAAAAATGTCAATGTTAAAAGTTTACGAGAAGCTTGATAATTTTACGACGTTTTATTTTCAAATACTTTTCCAAACTGTATTATTTTTGTTGGTGAGTCAAAACGTACTCATTTCCATAGTGGCATTGTATCAATGTATCGTAGTATGGACTATTATAATGATGAATCATGATTCGTTCTACAAAAGCGAAAGCCATTAATTATTTTTCTACCGTGTATACTTAAATTATAATTCAATTATTATATCGATAGTGTATTTCAAATTGCCGAAGAGTTCCTATAAACCACGATGGTTATTTGCGGAAACAATAATTTGTATTTAATTTCAAAGACAATTATTGCTGTCACATTCGAAATTTACCGATCCTAAATCGTGATTCCTGATTAGTATTCTTTAACTTTGATGACATTAAAAAATATAACGATTTTAACGCACAGCCAACGAATATATTATTATTATAATAATACTTAAATAAATTATAAAATATTAATTCATCGCGTCATAACAATGTAATAAGTAATAACTAAGCCACGTGAAAAGAAATGAATTATTAGTAGCAAAGTATACTATCTCCACCTATTTTTGTTTTCGAAAACGTACAATTTTAGAAAGTCATACATTTTACATAAAACTAAAAATAAACTCCTAATAACGTACATTAATTTCAGTTTAATCAAAATAACATTTTTTGGCTATAATACGCTTTGGATGGTTGGTACCCTTCATTATTACTAAAAACCGATTGAAAATATTATATTGAATTTTGTTTTAACTAATTAACGTTCTTTTAATTTTATCATATTATATTAAAAACTAAACAATATTATTGTCTTAATTGCACTGTTATTACGGTGTAATTAATATCATATAGATCTAGATAAGAATATATGATTATAGCCAACGAAACATTGTTCTAGGTCGGTATAATGAGTGAAAGTTTTGATGTGTGTACAAAATAAAACGAGGAAAGTAGTTTATTATAGCATTAAAATAATAATACCTATGTCTATTTTCAGTTGAGTTAATGTCAATAAATTAATATGAAATCGTGTATTAGTCATTAATCATAATGCAGTACAATATCGGTATTATAGTATATATAATCATATTTATAATAAGATTTTACAGGGACTTACAAAAGAAGAACTTTTAGAGTTTAGAGTTTTTAACTTTGTGAATGTCAATTATAAGGAGTTTATAGCTATAAGTTCGATAAATTAAATTATAGTATTGATCTTTGAATATTAAAAATAAAATCGAATTTCACTATCCGTTTTATTTAATTTTCTTCTTCTTCAAGTATCAATACTTGAGAAAAATGTATACTTTAAACTCGATTAACAACCCTTTATGAACAATTCTTTAATTAAATGTATATTTAGTTTTTTTTTCAAGTGATTTCTATGGGTAAGATTTTATTTTTTAACTACAAATAATCGTATAAGTGTACTTGTGGCTTACGGAATCATCTTATGCATTAGCTTAATATATACGGTGAATAAAATACCATGGATAATTATTTAATAAGTTTACAAGGGGATTTTTTAGACGTGTTCACTCCTTTTTTTGCCATAAAAATGCTTTAATTTGAATTTTTTTTCGATGTTTAAATTACTATAAAAACTATGTTTTCCAAAACTTTTTTTTTTCGTGCCACCTATACCAGGACATATTTATGTCCTGTGAAATGTGGTGACATAAAGTTTTGTTTTTTAAATGGGAACACTCCATTTACAACTGCGGTATTTCATTGGGGTCATTTTTCTGTGAATTTTGATGTACCAAAATCAAATTTGAACGAGTAGATTTTGATTTGTTCTAATTTCAGTATTAAGGAAAATAGCATTATAAAATACCTAACATTACGATATAGTTTGTAATTACATGTTATATTGTTTTCACTCGTTGCTATAAATTCCTCGATATCGCGCGTTTTACACTTTACAGACGCAATTTTGAACAACTCCAAAAGTATTGGTCCAAGTTTTGACTACACGTTACATCAACTATTAATTGAATAATATTTCGCGCAAAAAATATACGGTGTTCGCATTTGAAAAACAGAAGTTTGTATCGCCACAGAACATACTTAAGGTGGCGTGAAATAAAAGTGCAAAACACATAAATTTTATGGTAACTTGAATAGTGAAAAAAAAAATTGCAAATTAAAGAATTTTCACGGCCAGAAAGGGGGGGGGTGAGCACGTCTACAAAATCATTCTGTATGTTATTGAATGTATAAATGATTTATTAAAAATGACTTTTCTAATAAGTTTTTGTGATAGATGTGTGATCGTACAAAATATGCAAAACGCTTAACGACCGCTGGTCTCGGTTCGAAAAATCATCATCAGGCATAATAAACGCACCGTGTATATAATATCATTGTTTCTAACCGGGAACGGGACATACTCGGAACGGACGGCGGTTAGGGGCGCTACCCGGTCATCGTCCTGGTCGTCCGGGATCGGGAGCTTTCGGCAGCGGCAGCGACCGGGCCAGGGCGGCCGCCACCGGCAAGGGTTGTTTATTTCAGCGCGTCAATCGCGGTTAGTCGTCCGCGCGCGCCGCAAGAGATGGTGGAGACGACGGGACAATCGGCGGGCGAGGCGTCGGACGGGCAAACGGTGCCGGGCCGCCGTGGACACGCGGACCGGCGGCCGCGTTCCGCGCTCACCGCAGTCGTGCTGTCCGTCGCCGTGGTCGTGTGCGCGACGGCCGTCGACTGGGGACGAGCGTGCGACGTTTGCCGTCGCTGGATGTCCACGACCGCGGAACTGCTGTCGGCTGCAGACCAAAAGGTAACAGGCAAAACGTTTCCAAGTCCCGGGGTGTCCCGTTCCCGTCGGGCGGTCAACGTCACGTCTTGTTAACTGCGTTCTAACCTCGTTCGTCCACGTATTTCTCGACGACCGTCGATGGGCGGCGTTGGGAAATTGCGAAAAATTCCAAAAATTCTGTTGCCGTCGGGAATTTTAGAAACGCCGCAGTACACGACGACCTCCTGCGTAGAATAGCCAATCGATAAAGGGGAAAAAAAACCTACGACAAATCCCATCCGAACAAAGTGACATGAGGCGATAGAGGAAAAGTGTAAACGTATTTTGTGTATGCCTCGAACGGCTATTTTTTTGACTTTTCGCACATATTTTTATGATACTTTCGCACGTGACGCTTTCCATAACATTTTAAATGTATGCCTTGTAATTGATCATGTTATAATAATTATTACGACAATTTGTATACACGAGTGTAAAAAAAAATACGTTTGATATTGCAATAATTTGTTCCAGACAATAGCGGATAAATCGTATTATTTTAAAATCGTTTACGGTGTATAAATATTTCATTTGTATTTAAAGTCCTTTACACATTTATTTTGTTGTTTCAGTGGGCAAAAGAAAAACGTAATTAAAAAAAATTGTCACCAATAAGGTAGTAATCTTAACGTTTTATTGTGAATTTAAAAGCAGCAAACTTCAGATTTCCTTTTTAAGTGATAATTTAACAAAAGTGCGTCATATGATACACAACGATATAGTTATATTTGAACCGTTTATGTTACACTTTTCTTCTGTGGGCATTGAATTGCAAACTCATAAATTCTTATTAATTATGATTATACTACGGAAAATGGGCGCACTTATATAATATTGAACTTTAAGACAATAACGATAACTACCAAGTTAAACGTAAAACAATAATATTAATAATATAATGTTACGAAGGAGTTCCGACGGTGAAAACTATATAATACTATAGTTATGTGATCTATATTTATATAATTATATGCACAAGCGAATAATATATACACGTGTGTTGCATATACTTGTAAAATACCATCATGAATTATTCAAAAACCCAGATATGTGTGTACCTACCGTTTAAAAACATTAACGTGTACCACATCGTTTTTCGCTGTAGAAATCATGTTTCGCGGAATAAAAAGGAAGAAAAAAAAAGATTTATATATGTTGTACTACTCGTAGGTCATGCAAGTATGAGGACCGCCGGACCGTGCACGAAAACCATGTTAGTTAGGTACGGTGCATACGCTGTGCAGCACGTTCTTTTTTTTTTTCTTTATCTTCCCAGCCTTCTGGGAGAAATCGGTAAGCAAAGCGAGCGACTATGCCCAACGCCCGTAAAATAGATCCGTCTCCTGAGTTTCTGCCCCAATGCCTATCTTTTATTTTCTAAACGTTTCCACCGTACTACTCGCGGCTTACGGCGTGTCAGTAACAAGATAGTTAACACCTAATAGTGTGATAATCGTATCATAAATAATTATAGGTCCGGTGGTTTAAGACTTGAGTTTTTTTTTTTAATTCGAACATTATCAAACACGAGCCACTTTGAATGTTTTAGCATATTATCACGTTTTCCGTTCGTGCGTACCTCATATACTAAACGTGATAGTAACTACTCATCACCTCGTATGGGTATACCGAAAATATTACAATCGTACTCGAACACTGTGTTAAAAACGGCATAATATGCCACTAGTATAGTACACACAGTATGCAGTAGTTAATTAACCTCATGTAATAATATCACACCAACCAAACGCCATTTAAATAAGAAGTTTATTTTTAATTAGTCAGTTTATAGCTGACCTCTATTGTCTTACGTAATAATTATTTTGAACCCGATTCATGAATACAATTTTAACGAATCGAGAAAGACATGTTATAACTCATTTTTGTTACTAATTAAAATAATAAGTATTACTGAAAAAACAATTACCACCATAAGTATCATACATACATTAAACGCTGATTTTCAATATGCGTGTTGCAAAAGTAATGTTACTTTATTACTTAAATTGGTTATAGTTACATTCGGATACGGTCCCGAGAATTTTACGCTTTTAGCAGTAATAATCAAAATCACTTTATCAGTGGTGGTATATTAGGAGGAGGAGGAGGTGGATCGAAATGTAAGCCCCTTTTAACCTTTTAGGCTCTTATGTTTTTATGTATACCTAACTTTTATATAAAGCTCCTGATCAAAGTGCTTCATCACCCCTTTTGTTAGAGATATATAATATAATGCGGATGAACTTGCAATTTTAGACAGATCATTATTCAATATCTATACACAGGTATACATATTTTATAGGGTAGAAGAATATAATATTAGGTTTTTATTAAATTTAATTATTTTCTTTTTTAGAGAAGGTATTAGTCCCCCTTCAATCAAACACGATTTTTATAAGCTCCCTGTTAGCCTAATCTATAGTTACCAGGTCTATCAAATATTACTACTACTGAACTAAATTATAATACATACATGACCCATGTACAAAATTACATATTCAAACTTAATTTTTTTAATGTTCTCAGTTTCAAACTCAAATTTCATATTTAAATGTGGGTAAGTTGATCGTGTGAAAATATTTAATATAAGGCCATTGAAATAAATTGATTACTATCTATAAGTGATATCGCGTGCACGGTGAGTTTACATAGCGTTTGACGTTTGTACTATTGACCGTTTCAGTATTTTTCCCACTGTATAATCCAAACATGTAATGTCGTGTCGTTGGGATAATAAAAGTATTCTGTTTTGCATACATACTTATTCAGTACATACCGTATACGTTATTATTTTTCGTTTCTTTTATTATAGCCTTTCTAAAGTTACCTAGATCGTGGTTTTCTGTGCAGTAATGTTTTCTAACATACCAAAAATTATTCCCATACAAAAAAATATTAATAGCAGTCGCTCTATACGCTAGTCGGGTATAATTATAATAGTCATTGTTTCGAAAGTATTTTTTATTAATTTAAGAATAAATTACGTAATCATTTATCAGTACGTTCGGATAACAATATTCCAACTTCTAAGCAGAGCAAAGTTTATACCGTAGTATGTATACATCAAAGTATAAATCTTTTTTCATTTTAAATTTTGAATATTCGTTTAAAATAAAAAAAACTATATCACATAAATTCTAAACTTGTTAAATAAAACCATTTACTGGGCGAAAACGTTTGAGTTAACCTTATACTTCTTGAAGTTTAATATCTTAGTGCAAAACTAAGGCATTGACTAAGTCAAAAAAAAAATTTCCTTAATATCATATAATTTGCCAATCATTTTATGATAAAAATTATATTCATTTTATTCTTTTTTTTTAAAAAATGTATAACCAATTTTTATCGAAATACAACGAAAACGAAATGTTTACAGTTTATGTAAATATTGTTGTTACGAAAATATATTTTGTCACTTGTGTTTTTCTTTGTTCCGAAAACATATTTAAACCTTATAAAATGTGTTTAAAAAATGACGATTAAATGTGTTCCATAAAATAATAAACCATGAAATAATCAACAATACACTCCGAATTTCTAGCTATATAATAAAGATATAACATTAAAAAGCGGATCCGTACCTAACAGAGCAATAAATCTCAACAACCGACAAATAATTTTGAAGTTAATCCTCAGTCTCTATACGGACTATAATTATTATTAATTCAAATTAAAATTATATTTTGGAAAATCATCTGAACTTTGCATCTATATACTGCAAAAATTAAAAATTAAATGTACTTCAAAATAATATAAATTAGCATTCATACTGGTAAAGTGTGTGGGCGGCTATCAAAAAATTAAAATAATTCAAACCAATATACATAAAAACAAATAAAAAAAATAAAATGCCTCGATGTCTAATGTATTTCTAATCAGGATATGAATTATGAAGTTTAAATTAAAAATTGGATTAACATTCAAATAATGATAACGTAAATTAATTACAAAATAAATAATACGATTTCCGAGCTTACTTGGTACTTTCGCCGTTTATAATACAGTTCTCAATTTAATTGGGTATTTAATATTGGCTATCAAACATTTTTAGAAAATATTTACAACTACGAGCTATTCTTAAAAATAAAAGTTTGGGAATAAGACGATTTGCACTCACATGAAATGGAAAGAGAAAGGTACACGGAATTTGAAATGTGTAAAAGAAAATTATATATCATAATTAAATAAGAAAGTAGGTATTTTTTTTTTTTTTTATCAAAATTCATTCTATAATAAATAAAAGCGGTAAGAAGTACCGGGTATTTTAAGTATTATTCGATTAAACTTGAAAATAGTAATGAATCATCGCATTCAAAAAATGTTCCTAAACGAAGGTTAATGTAATAATAATAATATAATAGGTATGTACTTACACAATTTATAAGTATTAAATATGTCTTATATATATTATTTTTAATGCTCACATGTATCACGTAAATTTAGAAGAAAATGACTTCTTAGTCTCGTATTAAAATCACAATTTTTCAAACGCATTACACAACTTATTGAAATTATTTATTTCAGAAAAATTTAGAGAGAAAAAATGTTATTTAAATTGAAAGAAATATACAATGATCATCGTCATTATATGCGAGATTTCTTTGTTTTAATTGAAATAAACGCTGTAGTATTTATAAATACTCATAAAACCCGTAAAATAAAAAAATAAAAATTCCATATCTTTTGCATTTTAAAAATTATATTAGACATCTTAGGGATATCCTCGCATTAAATTATTAAAACAATCAACCAAAATGTACTTGTTTTACCAAAAAAATATACATTTTTATATTCCCGCAGACAAAATTTAACAAATTCCATGTATGTTTTTCTAATTTTTTTTAGACTCGTTAAAAAAAATTTTAAAATAACATCTTGAATTTGGAATCTATTGCCAGTTTTATTATGCACCTATTATATAATACATATTTTAAAATAAAATGTCTAACTTGAAACTTTTATCTCACATAAAGAAAAAAAATCTATTGTAAATTCAATAGTTACCTATGTTGCTTGTCATATATTTGTACTCGTATACTATATTACTCATTTAGAGTAATATTACATTTAAAATTGTAAGAAAACTATTAATAAAAATGTGATTTCAATTTTCATTAAAATACATGTTTTTATGTAAATTTACAAAAATTGTGTTCGATAATTATTTTAAAATCCAAAAACTATTAAATCAGTACCAACTAACGTATTAAAATGTTTCTATTAAATTTAAATTGTTTTATTCATAAGGTAGTCTTAGTTATGATATTGAGTGATCTACGAACTATATGCACTCTATGCACAAAAATCAAAGGTCAAAATATCCAATATTATTATTGACCATTGTCATATTAAAATTAAAATAAGTCAATTATGAATAGGTACAATAATATTATGATGCATACAATTGTAGATCTACTCGTTGTATAAAAGAAAACCAATTACTAAAATTAATTTCTAAATTTAATTCTCGGCCGAGCAGTGGATAACGCATGATTATGATTTTTCACGGCTCAGATATTTACGATAATTATACATATATTATATAGTAGAACCTTGATTATCTATCTGCAACGGGACCAATAGAGAGTGACGTATATCTAACATAAGTTGACGGATAACCGTGGTTCTACGGTAAATTATGATAAATATTAGATCGCTGATATCTGAATACGATTTTGTATCTAAAGATCTATAATCTAGGTAACGTAAAAAAAGGAAATCGCTGTAAGGTTCTGGCCCTTATGGCCTTATCATAATTATAGGCACCTATTTTGACCCACAATCTTCGGAAAAAAACATATCTGCTCACGTTATGGTTATAAATAACGTTAGACGGATTTTAATTTAATACAAGAATAGATAAAGCAATCTCTAAAATATTTTTTAATACGAATAGCATTTATTCAATTTAGATTGTCGGTTTTAAGTATTATTATTTAAAAATAGTCTTCTCCCCGCATAAATACGAATAGGTTATCTGCTGTAAATGTAGTTAATATGTTTAACTCATCTATGTGCATTACATTATTTTCGGCTTAAATCAACACGTAGTACTTTATAAAACCCATGTGATATGTTGTGTTTTAATTAAGTACATGGTGCAAAAATTGACGAACACAACTGTTGGAAATCGTAATCCAACCATTTTTTAACATTATGTATTAAATATTTGAATATGTATTATTATTTTTTTTTTTTTGCATTCAATGCGGTTTCAAAGTCGTATAGTACCGTATGGTCGTATAGGTACTTATGCATCAAGATACGTATAAGGTATAACATTACAAGTTACTTTATAGTTTAATATTATCATACGTCCAAGCATCCACCCGTGAACTGTTTTCTATGACTGTATTATCGTTGTTACGTTTTGTTATTTTCTACACGAATCGTATATAGGTAGGTACTAGGTAGGTATAGGAGGTACGTTCGAAAATGCACGACTCAGTGTTATTATATACTAATAATTTACCCGCAGACTCAACTTGTAATAATTGCAATTAAGTATATTAAACTGTTTATAGGTGCCCATACGTATATGTGCCACGTAGCTCTAATCTAGACGATAATATATAATATATAACCTAATTTTTACAACACTGATTGTTGCCCGTTCGCTGCAAACAGATTACATCTTTTTAATTGGTCAAAATCTATTAGCAAGTTAACACAAGTAGGTTCCGTTGCAGTTTAACATAGTATATAATATACTATCGCAATTAATTTCGACCTATCCTCTTTATTATTTTTATGATTAATGCATACTGCGAGTGTATAATATCACTTGTTGATCGATCTGTTTCGATCGCAAGTTGCTCGACGACTTTATCGACGAAATGGAAATCCGAAATAGTCTACAATATGAACTGATATATCAAGTACTAAATATGTACGATTGTGTTTAGCTATCTGTATTTTAATGTGTCATCGTTACTTTTTGATATTAATTTTTGTACCAACTACAGTTACAATATTAGTCTTTACATGACGTAGGCATATACCTCCCATTGATTACGTTCTAAATTGAATTATACGTTCAAACTCATCGCACTCAAGATTTGTTGAAAAATAACCTTAAAAATAATTGCCCGATTTACGTCATATTTTACACATTAAACATAGTCAATGTACACCACATATATGTCAACATAGGTACCTACTACACGGTGTAAGCTATCAATCGTATTGTTTGCTCAGTCAGGCAGTGCACGTGATAAAGGCCACCTCGTCGATGCAACATAACGGTACACAACGGCGCGGCGGTGAACGCAAGGGATTCAATTAAAATCATCGAAACGAAAGTAAAGGTCATAAATCGCATTGAAGGCCGTCGTATAATATTGTTATTCTTATCCGTGGTAACCATACGGTATCATGACGGTTTTTTATTCTTTAAAAGTCAACACTCGCCGACTCGCCGTGTATTTAAGCAAACCAGATTGGTGCAAACAGTATAATATGTCACTATGCTACTCGCAATATATTATAACAGTTCAAGCGGGCTGACTTTATGTGGAGAACATTTGAATTTTTTCTTTATAGGTGGCTCCAATCAAATGTGACATAATATTTAAAAAAAAAACCATCACTTGATTTCGTGAGAAGAATATGTTAGTGGTAGTCAGAGATGTTAAACAAATGGTTAGTATTTAAAATCTCCGGTGGTAGTAGACACCCGCAAAAATTAACCCATTCCACGAACCCATTACGGACTGCCGGTTTCAAGATTTTTTAGAATATTATCCGCAGCGTAACCGAGGTAGAACCAAAGCGCTACATCAACCCAAAACATGTTTCACTGTATATAAATATATAATAAAGACCTTCTTTATGAATTCTAAAATAATTTTTGATTTAATATTATTTTAAATATGAAAATAATACAACACGTATTTTAAGTACTTTTTTTTTAGCTTTTTAAATACATTTGTCCTCCCTCCCCCTCCGTAATTATCATCTAGATCCACCACCATGAATCCATGGACCAAAAACATCTTTGGATTTATTTTAAAATACAATAATATTTTTGTTATCTTATGATGATCACGGGTTAACAATAAATTATATTTTAAGTTTTTAAAGTTTGCGATTATTCATTTATTCCCATAATCTCAATTTGAACAAAACTTAATTTTTTCAACACCAACAAAACCGTCCTCTTTTAGCTACTTTTACTTTAAATTTACTTTTTACAAATTATTATTATTAAAATTATCGAATATTATTGTTTTGTGGGATCAGCTATTACTAAAATCTGTGTTATTAACAAAACATCTTTGATCCGATTTGTTTTACTCTAGTGCGCAATAAAATTACCAGACTTCATTGAAGATGTTCTACGACCACCAATTAATTGCTCCTATTGCATAGGAATGGATTCTATTGATAAAGTAATCAATTTGTCGGCAGAAACGTTTGAAACGCAGTAAGTTAAAAACTTTCATAATGCTATTGAGCTATGAAATATATTCCGTAGTGTGTTATTCAGGAACCTACAACCAATACTAAAAATGACAAATAATTTAAATAGATTAATTATATGTTATAATATTTTAACATTATATCATCATAGAATTAATTTAACTATTCCACATTTTTAAACAAAGTAAATTTCGTAATTATTTACAATTACGTACCTATATAGAATAATACAATAAAGTATTGAGCAATAAATTCTAAATAGGACTTGAATTATACATTCATATTTCGTATACAATTGCATATTTATTCAATGTAATTAAACATTTGCACAAACATTAAGAACTTTTTAAATTATTTTGAATAGAAATATCATTAACATTTCTAGTCCATAATAATGAATTAATATTTATTATTAATTATTATACAACGTCTTATATTTTATGGTTTGCTTGACTTGAAATCATTCTATCCAGGCTTCGGTTTCTTTTTGTAAAAATGCCAACAAAGCACTTCGCCTAATTTTCTATCATTATTATTAAAATATAAAATCGACGAAAGAATAGTCATTTTCTATTTCTCCTGATTAAATGTATAATATTATAATATAAACCAATAGCCGGATGAAAAGTAAATGCTGCAATTTTTAAAAATTATTTAAATTAGGCATTAAAATCGTATAATTACCTATAATGTATGTGTGTATATACTATACTCGTAAATGTACTGTTTATTTATAGTTACGCATACACTGGACGACCGGTAGTGGCCATCGACGTATCGAGAAGCGAGCGGTCCGGAGATTTTGGGTTCAAACTTTTCAAAAACCTATCGAACTCCAAGCTGTTGAAAGCATGTCAGTTTTTTCCGTACAAAACCGAATTCAACACGCTTGAGGAAGCTCTGAACATGGACGAACAAAGGGCCGAGATGATGCCCGGCTATGCACCGTGGTACATAGGATGGTGAGTCTCAGATAATATAGAAATGTCTGATCACAGGAGATTTTTAAATATTTTCTCTGAATGACATCATGTACAAAAAACGTACGTTAACGGCTAAGATCGTAATGAGAAATATCTTAAAAAAAAATAACTATGCGTGAATACTAGTATTTTAAAGACATGATAAGGGATAAAAATCAATTTTAACAATGGTTATACAAGTAGGTACTAAAGATGTGTAAAAACTGAGCATAATATAATAAAGTGAACAAAACTATATTATATTCATTCATTTTTCAAGACCTAGTAAAGATATCATTGAAACAATATGAAACATTGTTCTATTATGCCTAACTATTGCAATACTTTTGTCTTAAAACTAAAACTGTACCTGCGTTACAGCAAATTCACAACAGTAATAAAATATGTAAAATACATATTGTATGTGTACATTCAATTGATATTGAAATGAAACGATAATAGTCACAGTTCTAGTATACACACTGTACACCTTATCGATCGTTTTGAACATGTTTTAGGAGTAATTGCGAAACAAAAACAATCAACCATCTGAAAAAGCACATAGCCCTACCGAATTTTTTACCGACCCTATCGGACAGCAAAAATACCCTTTGGGTTTTTATGGGAACGCCTGGACACGGAGCTCCGATGCACGTAAGTATACAGAATTTGTATAAAAACAGAAACGCATAGGTACCAACGCATAAGCCCAAGTGCCCAACTTATGTACACGCATTATTTAGCTTAACGTACAGTGTAATATTGCAGGCTATATTGCCTAATGGTGTAAACGGTGTAACTGTTATATGATTACGTTATTGGAAGAGATAACAGAGAGAAAATGGTCAAGTAAGTGAGGGGTCGAAACTAAAGGGGGCCACACACGTTCAGTTAAAACTGTGCGATCCAACTGAACAGTTTTATCTGTACAGATAAATCGTACGTGTGTAGGTTAATGTGACGTAATTTTTAGAACTGTGCAGTTGATCGGAAATAAATTGAAAATACCAATTGATAAAATTGTGGCAATTAAACTATGCAGATAAGACAATGTGTGTGTACTGTGTAGACAAACTGACAATTGCACAGTGTTTAGTTTCGGTACAGCCACGTGAAAGTAGACTCAACTTCACTAGTAGTTCAAACTTTATCATAAAATATATTAATTTAAAAAATTAAATAACAACTTATTTTGTCTTTGCCATTTAAACTATGGCCACAAAACTACGTGAGTGGACCGAAGAATTTATAGATATTTATCGTTCTGAACCGTGTCTTTGGAAAATTAAACAAAAAGAATACTACGATCGAAACAAAAAAGATGCCGTGCATGTAAAATTAATTTTAAAATTACGTGAAATAGAACCTGACGCAAATAAAGAATCAGTCATAAGAAAAATAAATAATTTGCGTTGTACATACAAAAAAGAATTAAAAAAAGTAATGATATCAAAATCTGGATCAGGCTCAGATTTTTTAAAATACACATTAGCCCGAGAATTGCAACAGCATCATCTGTTGTCGCCATAGTAGCTCGACTACTAATAATGATTTATTCCGATTGTACAGTCAAATCGCTCAGTTTTAACTGAATTAAACTTAATTTTTCTTAAATCTCGAGACGATCCGTTTTCTTAATTTTTTTTTTCGATCACCCAAGAACTTACTGCCGTTAGCATGGTCATGCGTAAAAAGCTTCGATGGACGATGATGCGCTGATATAAAACGTGAATCGTAACCTTCGATAACCAACGAGGACAGTGGGGTACCTACGAGTATATAGGATAATAGATCATTGCCTGTTATAAGAGTTAATTTAATAAAATCGTTTTGATAGCGTTGTACTTGTAATTGCACACACGTAGACCTAGCCATCACAAAGTAACGTGCAGCAGTCGCAACGGGTCACCGGTTTCTAACCCTCCCCCTGCCCAGAGGTTCCGTCGGTCGCGGCTACGGTTTATAAGCCCGCCGTTGACCCGGTTCGAGGCTATTTATAATCGTGTGCCGGCGACTTTTAATTGTGCAGATTGTGCGCCCACCGTAGTCCAGAAACATTTCACCGCGGACTGTTGCTAAAACGTGTTTTTACGAAAATATAAAAATATGACGTATCGCGTAGCACGTGCATACTCGTGTACGTGTAAAATCAAGTGCCCGTGTAAACAGCCCGAATATTGATTGATGAAACCCGGACATCGGTACGACTGGCAACGAATTGATTGTCTAAGTTTTTGGAATTTCTATTGTTCAAGCGTTGCAAGGCTTCGCGCCATCGAGTGTCTGGCCGCCATGAACACGTCGTATTCTTTACCGTTAATGTTACCGTATGGAGGCGCTAATGCTGTGAAATTGAACTTGAAGCTAATTTAGAATTAACTGTCTGTATTTTTCACTAAGGCCCGTACGAAATTTACGTAGGAATTGATTAATCTTACGAGTTGACAGAACACTATTTCCGCAACTTCTGTGTTGCTATTATGAGGATATAATATTATCGCGGATAAAAGTTTGGACGAAACATCTGTAAGATATTTAAGATATCACTTCCGAGTTTTTTTATTTTTCGCGAAATACGTCGTATCGCGAGCGCGTATCGGAGGGAGATACTACGTTATATTGACCTCAGCGGTGATTTTGGAAAACGTCGATTTCGTCGGATAAGTGATCAACAACGGCAACTGCGGTGCGTCGAAAGGACTTGCGCGCTAGACTTTCACTAGACCGCGCTTAACTCGTACATTATATTTTTACTGAGCGCGAAACTACGCGCTTTGGTGCTGAAATAATTTTATAACACTATATCCGTTCCGTTTGTTCGAATTCGGAAAACGCCAGATCGACAAGGTGGGACATCCGTCGTGGCAGACGCAAATCGGAGGATACAAAAAGTGGACGTTGCGTACACCGGCCGAGTGCTTTTTCACGTGCAAACGGCAGTTCGAGGTGTTCATGGAACCGGGCTTTACGAGTGAGTATATATACACCTATTGCAGTCTCCGGATGTCCTCTCCGAGCTGGGTTACGGACATTATAATATCCTATACACAGATGTGTTCCCATTAATTTTTTTGAGAGTATACTAAGCTCCCAAGTCAGGCACAGATCCATGATTTCAACATGTGGTGGGGGAAGGAGCGCCAAGTACCAAAACATGAATATTTAATACTATACAAATATTTTTATTGTGATATAACTAATTCAGGTGGTAGCGTTTACTAATAGCCACCATGCGTAAAAATAATAAATTATTTTCTTGAGGTGGTTAGCAGTCATGACCACCATGCAAAATATAATAAAATGATGTTGGTCAACACTACCAATCACCATGCCTCAAAAAAGTTTTACAGTATTTCCTGAGTAACCAAAGTTACCTTTTTCCTACGCAGTACAGCCATAATTTTGTCAAAATATCTTGAGAGTATACGGCGTATGTGTAGTATATCCTATGTCAGGGGTGGCAAATACATGGCACGCGAAAAATTAAAATATTTTTGGAAATAAAATTTCGTTATACTGAGAAATGAATTAGAAGAAATTCAGCATGATAGGGCGATAGGTAATAGATCGTAAACATAGGGAACAAGATTTTGAATGTGTGGAATGAAATTCCAAAAGATTATTTCACTTTAAAAATAGTAGCATTAGCTGTTTTGTCTATTTTTTCTTCAACATATTCATGCGAGCTACTATTTTCAGAAATGAATTTTATAAAATCAGATTTAAGAAACCGACCATCTGATGAATGCAGTGCAGCATGGGGACTTTATTAAAAGTTACTAATTATAAGCCAAATATCAACGAATTGGTATCAACTATTCAACAACAAAAAAAATAATAAAGTAATAATATTACCTACACCAACCTTTTTTATACTAGTACGGAATTACACAATCAAATTACGATAATTTTTTTTGTTGAATATAACAAAATATTTTTCATGGCACGCTCGAGAAAAAAAAAAGGTAATTTTTGGCACGTAGTGTTCAAAAGGTTTGCCACCCCTGCCCTATGTGAACCTTCGTAGACCGTAATGGTACTACATTAAGCCCGCGCAGGTCTAGCCCTAGACAGAGGCTCGGGGGGCAAGGTCGGACTAACGTATAGGCGACTAATACTTATATATACATAAAGCGCTAATATTTTAAAGGCGCCAAAAAGATCCTAAAGTCCACTGTCCCGAACAACATTTTTTTTTTCCTGTTTTTGTAATGAATTTTATTGAACATTTTCGTAAATGCTTTACCTATACATAATATTGTTCGCAATTCGCGCAGAGAACAGACAATAATGGTTTTTATAAAATAAGACTGTTAATATCAAGATATCTATCTGTTAACATATCTATTATATCAGTATAACCAATGATTACCTACAGGTTAAACTTTATTTAACTAAATTTATTCTATAATCAATGGTACAACCATATGGCTTACTAAGGTAGGTTGACCTTTTAATGTTCAAACTTTTTCAAGAAAAATAAATGTTTCGAAAGTTATGAAATGTGTTTAAGGTAAGTACTCGCTATATGTTTCGGGTGGCCAAGATTAATATTTATAGAACAACGACCAAACAACTGATATCATATGGATAATGTGAATTCGTCGAAACACGATATTTCGTCAAGATTTCAAAATCTAAATTTCTAACGCTTGTAAAACTTTCTGCGACTTTTCGGTAAAATTTGTTTTTTATCCACTGCAAAGAGAATCTAGAGAAAAATCTTGTATGCATCCGTGAAACATGAACATGCCATTTACAAATATCTATAAATAACCTAGTCTAATAGAATAGTGCTTGATAAAACACTTGGCGGTACCGGGTTCGAAACCCAGTCTCAGTTATACATTGTTTGCAACTTTTCTCCCCTTTTCGCTCAATTATTCGGATAGCTATTATAAAAAGTACCAACTGCATTCCGTTTCCTACCCAAAACCTCCTATGACTGTCTTGATCGGAACAATCCTTATTTTCAAAATCTATACAGACACAAAAAAAAACCCACACATCATGGTAAAGCTCAATACATTCCTCATTTCACCGACAGCGACTTTCATTGTCACTATCATAAATAAACCTTGTTGAGATAATGTTTTACTTCGTTCCTATATCAATCTTCATATTATTCTAGAAAACTTTGACTTGTTCAGAATCCAGTCTTGTAAAGTACTTGAGTAAAAGTATTTGAATAAAAGTAAAGTATAAGTTTTTATGTACTCAAATAAGTATTTTAAATACTTTTGAAATCAAGTATCTGTATCTGTATTTTAATACTTTTAAAAAGTATCTTTTACAAGACTGTCAGAATCTTAGCAATACAATATGACGTACGAGTGTAATGAATACCACAAATTTTGAAATACAAATGTGCTCTTATTGATTTTATATTCATACTTAAATGCACAGTACGTGGGTTAACTCAAATTTTACATTGGTATACCTAAATAAGACTAAGCCAAAAATGTTGGTAAGGCACAAACACTGTGTTTTGAGTTTGAGCTCTTAAACTCCTAATCCAATCCAATATTTAATCTTTTTTTGAGAAAATTAATATACATACTGGGTATTTATAATTTACATGGTAAAATGGCTGTTTAAAATTATTTTTCTATAATATTTTAGTTGTACTGGACACAAACATTTGGTATCATAAAACGCAAACCATTGGTCAAGATATCAGTATAACAGTGGGTGGCGAATACGATTGAAGTACAAGACAAACGCACAGAATATTTTAGCTGCTTAATAATTACAAATTATTGACATGATAAATTCAATAGCTTTTTTTTATTAGTATTAAAAATAAATATGCATACACCAACCATAAAAATAAGTTCAAGACATTTATTTTTTAATACTTTTCTACATAAAAGTTTTGATTTAAAAAAATTTAATTATGACATCTACATAAAAGCACAACATGTTAATTTATAATATTGGATATTAGTGATGATACCCTGTATTAGCAATTAATCTAAAAAATATTACATTAAATTAATTAAAACATTATGTGAAACTAAAAACTTGAAGAATGAGTTATATTATATTTTAACGAAAAACCCTGTTATGGCATTTGCAACATGTTTAAAATAATCTAGAAAAGAAATTATAAAACTTTTGGGATAATATTAAATCGCCGTAAGTTTGAACCCAAATCTAAGGTGCCGTCAGTGAACGGCTTCTCCTACAATTGGTTTATGTGAACTATATTACTAATCGTACATACAATTTACTTAATGTTATAGGTAACAGACGGTAAATAATTCTTTTAAAAAAAAAGTTTGAACCAAGAAAAGCACACTCATGACGTAGGTCATGTATTTCATTATATGATCATTTTTTTTTAACATTATTGATAAAATGTATAAATTTAACAAAAACAATAGAAGTATTTCCACAAATAGATATATAAGTAGATATGAAAATACAGTTGAACAAAAAATTATTTCCAGGAAAAACAATTTCATATCTCTAACAATCTCCTAAAAACATGATAGTACACAAAATAATAGAAATTTAAATGGATACAAGCATAATGGACTATCCAAGTCATTAACGGAATGTTTAAATGGCAGATCTTTCAATAATATATTTCAGATAAGTACATATAAATATATAATAGGTAACTAAAGTGAAAAATCAGGCCAAAAAATAAAATTAAAACAAAATAAATGTACATTGTCCAAGAAAAAAAAAAACAATACGTTTTGGGTGATTTATGAATGATGAGGTTTAACCCATTTATAAGATCCATAGTACTTGAAGTTGTTGGCAAGAGAAAGTTTGTCAGCTTCCTCTGGACCACGAGAACCATACCTATTAATTTTAGAACAAAACCAGAAATGTAATTAAACAATACGATTCCATAAAAAATCAACATACTTGTATAATGCTGGTTCAGGTTGAGTCAATTCAATTTCATGAAGAATAGGAGTGAAAATACGCCAAGCCTCTGAGAGTTCATCAGCACGCACAAAGTGCATTTGAGAACCACAAAATACATCCAATATCAATCGTTCATAAGCATCAGGTAACTTAACATTCTAAAAAAAAAAAAATGTATAACAAATTTGAATATGAATCAAAACATCAATGTCTATTTATAAGAAAACAATTAGCTTACCTTATAACGATGATTGTAGGTCAAATCGAGTTCAGTTTCTTCCATTTCAAATCCAATACCAGGCCTTTTGGTCATCATTTTAACGTACACAGCTTCATCCGGTTGAACCCGAATAACAAGTTCATTTCTTTTAAGTACTCCACCGAATATATCACCAGGCACATCATGATATTGAATTCGGATTTCAGCTTTACGTTCATTTAAAGCTATGTAAAAGACAATACATTAAGTATCAATAACATGACAAAAATAAAAGTAACACGCTTGCATACCTTTTCCACATTTTAGTATAAAAGGAACGCCATCCCAACGTTCGTTATTAATTTTCAACACAGCAGATGCGAACGTTGCAGTCTTTGATCCACTCGGCACAGTCTTGTCATCTGAATATCCAAATTTCTTATATTCTTCTGTAGCTTCCTGATCACCTATGTACTGCCCCAAAATTACATCTGACATTTTCACATCAGGTATACACTTGAGAACTTTCACCTTAACAAAAAATATACAACTCATGAAACAATTATAATACAACATTTCATAAAATCCCTTCAGGAAATCTAACCTTTTCATTTCGGACGTCGTCAGGATGTATGGTGGCTGGCTTCTCCATGGCTAATAAACTAAGAATCTGGAGCAAATGGTTTTGCATAACATCTCGGATTATGCCGAAATTATCGAAATACCCACCACGGCCTTCTGTACCAAACGGTTCTTTAAAGGTAATTTGTACTTGAGCGATATTATCCCTGTTCCACCCAGTATTCAGTATTCTGTTCCCAAACCTAAAAAAATAGTATATATATAATATCTATGTAGGTGAGTATTAAGTTTGAAACATTTTCATTCACAATACAATACCTGAGCGTCATGAGATTTTGAACCATTTCTTTTCCTAGGTAATGATCAATACGGTACACTTGATCTTCAGTAAACAACTTGGCCAAATGTTCGCTCAATTGTAACGAACTAGCTGCATCTCGGCCGAAAGGCTTTTCGACGATAACACGAGTCCAACCTCTGTAAATACATTTTATTAACAATGTCATCATCATTGCTCGTTATGTATTTTAGGTAAATCCGTTATTATACTTACTTATGATCCATGCACGTTTCATGGATGTGAGTAGTAGTTACGTCAAACAACGAAGGTGGTATTGCCAAATAGAATAACCTATTGGAAATCCCGGATATTTCATGTTTAGCCAGTTTCGAGTTTAGAGACCGGTAATCAGCAGATTCACTGTAAGATCCAGAGATGTAAAAATTATAAGACCAGAATTCAGCGAGGCGAGCTTTCTCGTCTTCAGTGCACTAAAATATAAAATGAAATAAATAGATTAAATCTGAAGAAATTAAAATAATGGATAAATTTAGTTTTAGGCGTACTTTTAAATACGGAGCAACGTTTGTTTTCAATTGTTCCATAGTTAGTTTCGATCGTGAGTATCCATAAATGAATGTCTTGTCTGGAATTAGTTTGTCACGAAACAACATCCAAAGAGTAGGGTAGATTTTTTTTTTTGCTAAATCTCCCTGTAAAGTAAAATAAGATTATATCAGTATCAAAATAACAAAAACAGAAATAATATTATATTACTGATGCACCCATCACAACGATTAGATGAGTGATATTTTGATCATAGTGGGCACCTTCGACTTCCATTTGGGGAGAGTTTAAGGATGTCCTTATTAGGCGAAGAGCTTCTTCTAGAGTACCTGTAGAACAACAAGCATAATAAAAACAAACCGTAACAATAACTATAAAAACACAGTCGTATATGTAAAACACTAGTTATAAAAAAAAAACTAAACCAACTAATTTATTAACGTTATAATATAAAATATGACCATTGATGAAAATATTAAAAAATAAATAATTGTTATTATGATATTATAAACACATGTAAAACAAAAGCCAAATATTCATTGCTTATAATCATGATACGTAATACAGTTTTTGAAGATTTTTGAAAGATGTAGGATATGTGATATTCACTATGATACACAATTGTAATTTACTTAATTTCTTATAGGTTAAGTCCGCAATCGCGTTTCAAGGTTAATTAAGAAGTATTTAAGTTTAGGATGAAGATAAGCACAAGACCTTTTTCTATTAACAAAAAATTAGATACAAGTAATTCTTGAAAAATTCATGGAAATTTTATAAAAATTAGAAATGAAATTATTAAAACTAATTTAAGATATATTTTAGTTACCTATTTAATTAAAATAATAACCCAAGACCTATCAACAAGTACCTGTTTCGTATGCACTAAATGCAAAACATTAATTTCGATATTTAAATAAAAATGAGAGAATTTAAAATCATGTACATACACAACCGATATATTTTTTAATGTTTGTTTTCAAAAAAATGTATGTTTATTTTTATGATAACTTTGAAGTTTAATTTTTTTCAAATAAAATTACACTAAAAAGAAAAAAAAAATGCTTATGAATAAAATGTCGTTAGAATTTCAGATATCTCACCAATCTTCATATAACATAACTGTAATATAGTATTATAGTTATTTATGTACACTAATATTTTGGTGAGAATTGTTCAACATAAATGTATACATATTCTAACACAATAATGTAATTAATATTGCACATTTCAACAATAGTATATTTGAGTCATAGCAAAAAGCCAGAACATTTTTTCCTGCACTCTAGATGCAGTAAAAAATTGTCTCATAATAATTAATAAATTTAAATTAATATGTTGTTAATACATTTGATAATCATTTTAAATAACAGTACATTTTGTCATGCTTATACATGTATTAGATTTATAAAATATATATAATTATCTCTAAGCAACAATTTAATAGATAAATGATATCTGAATCAAATATATCAAATAATACACAAACTTTAATGGTTTAAAAATAATTATAAAAAATGTATTTAAAATATAACATATTTCATCAAAATGATTTTAAAAAACTTTATCCCAGCTCTTAAAATAACAGTAATTAAAAATTTGAATACAAAATGCATTTTTAATAATTAAGGACATTACTTTTTAATTTCAAAATTTGATTCATACATCAAGAAGTTGATTAATAATGTTAATTAATATGAATATTAAATTAACATGCATAATAATTTGTCATTCTTAACACTCATACATTTTCCAAATAATAAATCCAAAATACAAAAATTATGTCTGTATTGATAGAATATATAATATATATGTATGTATTATACAACTACACTAGCGTATTTTGAGAAAATATAGAACACACTTTTCAGTAAGTATAGTCCGATAAAAAATTCAATTATACATTGAGTTTTAATAATTTATTATATTTAATTGGGTTCAATGTACATATGAATCAATTAATTAAATTACTTCAGAAATTACTAAGTTAAGCAAATATATCAGAGTTAAATTAATACATGGGGTTACCTATTATACTATTAAGTTATTAATAAGTAAATATTATACATATATAACCAAACAGTTGGAAATAAAAAATATAACATACACACTATTTTACTGATATAAGAGTAAGAGAATATTATTTAATTTATATTAGTTTTGAAGGTTAATATGATCAAACCATTTTTATTTGGCTAGGTATATTATACATTTTTTAGAGAATTATTAAAAGCACTCGTAGAAGTTGATTGATTATACTATATAAATAAGGTTTGCTCAATATTTTTAATGACAATTTTTTATAAAACATAGGTGCAATATGTAATTATTTATTTATTTTATTTTATTTAAATTTATACATATATATATAAATTATAAATGGAAAAAAAATACTTGGTACATATATTATTTTTACAATCATTGCATTTATGAGTTCAAGAGATTAATAAACCGGTCTTGATGTGTTTTTTTTAAATCAACTTTTTTGGTAGTACCTAAATTTAAACCAAAAATTTATGTCGCAACTTTAAAAACCAACATTTGGAGTCAAACAGTTTTTTACAGCTCATATTCCCAATTTTGTGTAAACATTTAAATTAAAGTGGTAAAAAAAATTAATTGTATACTATTTATAATAGCTTACAATAAGCAAAAGGAAAAAAAAAAGTTAGCTATAACTTTGAAGTGGGTTCACTGTAATTTTTCTAATATTAATTCTTCAATTATCATAGTAATTTTTCTAATTTTAAAGAACACTAAAACAACTGGTAAATAATTTTCACTTAGATGTTTAATAATTTACAAGGCTTTAGATAAAAATAGTAAACATATTTGTGTTCGGAAAATTGTTAATTTTAAATACCTAATAAACTATGTTAGGTACATAATTTTAATAATTAGGGGGTTCAGACAGGTCAATTTTTTTTTACAATAGTTTAATAGTAAGAAATATGTTTAACTCAACTACAAATTTTAATAATGGTTGTTTTTCTATATACCTCATTAAGTATACTATACTACTATACTCATATATTGTACTGACCTTTGATCATAATCCAGTCTAATCTTATCATTTTTTCTCTACTTAGAATTAATTTTTTTTCATTTTAAAAATACTTCTCTGAATTAAATGAATTTGAATTGAATTCTCAAACTAACATGTATTAAAAGTATTAAATAGATAGACAATTAAACTCAGGCAGTTATAAAGATAGATGAATAGATAGAATTTAAAATGGTGAAACCGGTACACCAAGCTTAAAATTGTATTTTAAATGCAATAATTAATTATTTATTTCAAGAATAAAATAGTAATAAATCCCATGCCTAGGTACCTACTTACATTCTAATAATTATTTAATATAAATAAAATCAAAATCCAGACAAATGAATACAAATAAATATTTGTATAAGATAAAATATGATTTGATGAGTTTTATTTAACTATTATAAAATTATACATGATGATTAACAAAAAAAAGTGTTTAACTATCTGAGTACAAAAATTTATAATAATAGATTCAATTATTTTTTTGAATTAATTAAAGAAACATTGACAATAAAATTTCAATAGCATCAATATTAAAAAAAAAAAACCTATAGACATTTGGCATTTTATTTATATAGACTTATATATTTTTAATTAATACATTAACAGATTATAATATATTTTTTTATCGAATACACACATCAATATTTTTATTAATTTAAAAAAAGATAAGATAAACAACAATGTTAAAATTTAATATGAATAAAAAGCTTTTTATAATAAACTGAGGTTTAATGGTCATAAAATTTTTATTAAAAATGTATGGATAACATTACCTTCATATGCTGAGAACCTTAATTTTCCTTTTAAATGTATTTCAAACAATCTATTAATTTGTAACCATTAGGTACCTGATGACAGAATTATAAATAGACAAACATGAACAAAATTAAAACTATGATTTCTTTAAATACAAAATGCAAATTAAAATGTTGAAATAAATCACTGTGTGGGTACTTATTTCTAAGTGTATTTCTGAAAATCATTGAAAGATATACGTCATTAAAAAATTGATATTAAAAAAAGCACTTTATTGTAGATAAGATAAAAATTTTAAATATTTACAAAAGTAAATATTCGTCTACAACAGTATAAATCTTAAACAAAATTTACAACTAAATTCTGAACTATGTAGATACACTTTTACTGCAACGCTGGCATATGTACATAAACTCTTCAGATAACAACATGTCTACCAAGTACAAATATTTTGTAATATATACTAATAAATGTATAATTTTATAAAATAATTATGTGTTGTAAATAATTAATAGAAAAAATACTGTACTCCGTAAGAATTTTAAAACGCGTTAATTTTATGTATTATGTTTTTACTCAATAACAAATAATAAAAACACTAGTAGGTACCTAATTTATTTATTTATTTCCAATTTTGTATGTACTAATCTTCTATATTTGTTCGACTTGAGTTTCTAAATAATTTATCAAGCCTAATAATATTATTTAGACAAATCAATAAATTTCTTTATACATTAATATATTCTTAATTATTAGACTCAACTATTTCCATTAAAAATATAAGACATACATTCTAAATTGTTTTCAAATAATAACAATTACAATGAAATAATGTTTTCAAAAATTGGATATTAAGGTCTTGGTAAATTTTCAGAAGAAAACTACAACAAAATACCAGTTTTGTTATTCAAAAAGTTGAGACACCTTAAATTTTGTTACAACCAATATTTACAGTTTTTCCTCATTTATGATTTATTTAATTTTTAACACTAGCAAAACAAACTATAACGTATCTATACATAAGTATAGTACCTAAATATAATCATTCTGATACATTTTAATTATAATATAATAAATCATTAATATACCTAAGACAGGACACAAAAAGGTTCGTTACAACTTTATACATAACGCTCCAGGTTTCAATGCCACTGATAAATGTATATTATAAGTATTAACATATTTTTAGTAATAATTTATGGTGTTCCGGTTCAAACAATTTATGCATACCGAGCACTGAGTTAAAGTGTTTAATTGTCTAAGACCTGATACAAGCCGTAAACCTAGCTATAAGAATATCAAAAGGATATTAGAGTGGAAAAAAAATCACCGCCGCATAAAAAGCAATGTGCTACGGCGCTGTTTTGATATTCACAGTATACTCACTCATTTTGGACTGGTCGACTAGATCGTAGTGTCCTTTTACTCTAGAAAACATCGGGCTCCGGCAACAAGAACGGGTTGGGTGATCGGCCGACGTATGCGAGAGCACGATCTGACGGGTGGTTCTAGATGATGATCGGCGTGTGTGTGGGTTTTTTTATTCTGGTTTTTCACCTCGAAGCGTAACTGAGAGGATGTGTACGTACGTCACAGCGAGTGGTGCAGCTGAACGTCAACGGGTCGACTGCGGGGCGCAAATGCAAAACGAAATGAATAAAAATTTAGCAGCCGAAACCAATCGATCGGGCGAGAGACGTTTAATGGTTATTGGCCGACGACGAGCACCGGCGACGGGGTAGTGGCGAACGGCTACGCGATGCGCCGGAGAGAGAAATAATTCGAAAACAAAAAAGTCGGACGTGTATCGTTGACGACGGCGTCGAGGCGATTGCCACCGGCTCACGCGGATAGACCGTCCTAACGAGTACTGACCTACTTTTACCGCGTGCAGTTGGCTTTGCCACCACCGACGGCAGTCACTTTCGATTTCGCTTCTTTCCCCCTTGGTCGAGACGGGCCGGCCAAGTTCAACCGACGCGGTCGTGTCGTCTGGAGCAAACCAGTTGGCGCAGCTACTGCTGCGAGGGCGGCGGACTTGACGGTTTACCTCGACGGCGGTGGCGACTTATCGGCGTCGACTGAAATTCTCTGCTGCGATCGCTCGTTTTCCCTATCCCCTATTATTACCCCCGCCCCGGTGACTTTATCGCCGTCGGGCACGCCGAAAGTTCACAGCGCACGCGAGACGACGGACGGACGGACGGACGTTCGAACGCGGTCGACTGTTGAGATAGTGGCGTTTTAGCGTGCTCGTAATCTAATCTTATCGCATTCCGGCGGGCGAACTCGCGCGGCGCATGATGCAAATCACCACCACCCTCCAGCCGACAACGATCAACACTCGCCGCGGTGGTCCGGCCAAAATAATTATTGCGCGTTACCTGCGTGATGACGATCGTAAAATGTGTATATTTTAACGTTATTTCCGAAACATCGCGTGACGACGGCATAGCCATGTTGAAGAATCACGGTCGCGGGCGAGAATAAGCGAGATCCGACGAAAAAACCGGTATTTGTCCCGCACTATTTTACGCCGTGTGACGACCGAGCGGGCGGGTGCGCGCGGTTCCGATAGTGTTGCGCGACGCACGTTGTGTTGCACCGGGACATAACCTCCAATCGTCGTCGTCCCGTCGCATTATCACCGTAGTCGTCCCGTCGCGTTATCACCATAGTCGTCCCGTAGTCCGCGGTCGCGACTTTCCGCGCCAAAAAGCCGGCACGTGCGCCGCGGCCGCGCTATCTGTCCGCCCCGCGGCATCCGGCGGGACCGGCGAAACAGTCGAAACGCTCTCAAACCCATCGCCCGGTCCGACCCACTTGCGAACCCATTTAACGTCGCAGGCGTGACTCGACTCGACCGTCGGTATACGTGTTCGATATGAAAAGCCCACAAGTTATAACTAGGTCTTTAGAAAATATTTCGATTTTTTCGAGCACTATTCGTCAGCATTCAGATATTATGGCTTGCATATTTTCTAGAATTCTACTGCAGTTACAGACCACAGCCCTGGTCAACACCTTATAAGGCCGCCTATGTTTAAGGTACTCAATAATAAAAGAGTCGCGTGACGTTTAAAACGTAGGCTCGTACAACTTAATTACGTGAAGTCTGCGAGATTTTATGTGCGTGAGCAACGGGCGCAACAGAATGCAGCTAAATTAAATCGATCTACCTAATGTATATAAACTATATACAATCAATTTCTAATTAATTTTTACAATAATAACAATTATATAACACGCATCGTGTATGTGATATTATTAATTACGCTGAAAACGTACTGAAGAAGACCGCGAAAAAGAATAAAATACGTCCTCGGAGAAACTCGTAATAATAATTGGTCCCGTCACAAACTGTATATCATGTAGGTGTAGAATATAGATACTGAACTGAATCATATATGCCTGCAGCAATTTATCTGAAACGCAATATTTCTCTGGTCCCGCCGTAATTCCGTCTCGAATGGAAATTATAATTGGTCCCGCCGTAATTCTTCTATGGATATTATCTCATTACGATATTATGAGCAAGATACCCATCCGAGACGCAATATTTTTCTGTCTCTAGTAATTCCGCCAAGGACAATTTTCACCGTGTTCGAGTATATCGTGCCGAGGGATGACAAAAATGTCGAAAATTGGCATCCCAGCTATATTATTAGAAGGGAACATAACATATTAAAACGTAGTGCATGTATTGATCTATAATTCTATGCCAAAATAGAAACACATGCAATGTCCCTATAATGATTAATGATTGAGCCACACTGCGGCTACTGCAGCTAAAGCTCCTATAGAGCACTTTTACTTTCTACTTCTACACATATTTGTCTTGCGTAATCTGAAACATTTCACAAATTTGTGATGTGAGACATCAGACGGAACAAGAGTTGCAATTTTATTTTACACATTTTATTTTATTGAAGTTCACCTTGGGCTTTTCCCCGAAAAATAAGTTCTCACATAAAAGTTTTTTTTTACATGGGTAAATTGTAATTGTACACCGATAAGTTGTTGGTATTTCACTTCTTTTTTAAATTCTTAATACTACATTTTATTTTATTTCTAACATATTTCCACGTAGTTAATATTCTTGTTGTGTACATACAATTATTATAAAATTATAATACATAAATTATGTTCGAAAGTGTATTTTTGTAAGACCAATCAGTACATTTTTTACTCCACCCAAAATATAACCGCGAGTTATATACCTTAATAATGATTTTAAAATGCACTCATTTAATATTAAAAATCATTAAAGTTAATGACATTATACCAATCATAGTATTATATTATGTTTTCCTATTACTGATCATGCTTAGGTATATATTTTAACTATCATACCGAACACGTACAAACAATTTATTGACGCTTATCCAACTGACTTATACCATAATAATTAATTATCATCGACCAAGTTGTTTGAAGGAATAAAAAATAAATTGCCCCCGGTCCGACCCCTAGCTGTATACATGCAGTATATACATGAGTATTTTTATGTTTTACGTTCTATACGTACCTAACAACAGTCACTCGGCCAGGGACAAACGGTTGGGTGTGTGTGTGTGTGTGTCTATGCGTATACTTACACCGTTTGGTAATTGTAATATATCACCTTATAATATTACGTTACTCTTTTTATCGAAATGCTTGTTTTTACATTTTTAAATGACAAAAATTACCTACTTGTCGATTGTTAAATTTTTAAATGCCATTAAATGAAAAACCTTACGTCCTTACTTATTTCATACCTCGTTCATCGCATAAAGGTCGACTTGTATAGTTTTAGTCTGGTCTGTTTGATTGTATAAAATGTTTTTTGTAAAAAACTCTTCCGTCGTCCGGGATTGCGTGTGCCTAATTATAACGCTTTTTAACTGTATACATCCTGTCAAAAAACGACGAAATAATAATTTATTGTAAACATAGCTCACCTTTATAAGACACACGATAACAACATTAAAAACGAACTTAAATGAATACGGTGCGTGACAAGAAATAACGACTTCCTCGGTTTCTGTTGACAGCGTTATATCGCCCAAATGTTCGGAGAACTGGATAAGACATTTTATAAAAAATTAATTACCTATCTTAATTGTCGTGTTGTGACATAACTATACTGTCATTCCTGTTAAACGTCTGTGTACTGTATACGATTACATAATAGTCCATACAAGTATAATATACTACGTCAAGATCGCACGCTAGAATGTATTATTTTACGAATGTACGATACACCAGTATATCATTATGTATTAATATAAAAAAGTATGAGAAGATTTAAAGTTTCTTTAATACTTACTTTAACTTCACATTTATTAACAATTAACAAGTATGTTCTACACTATTTTTTTTGATATTTCAAAAAACAACTGTAAATTTAAAACGCTACAATCTATTTTTATTTCGATAGAAAATCACGACAGCTTAAAGTCGGTTTACCGTTAGTAAAAGCTCAACGTGTTATGTAGCAATTTATTTTGGTATCTATACCTACAACCGGGTATATTGGTATGATATATCATATAATATAGGTAACAGGTACAGTAGAACTTCGATTAACCGTCACTGTCGGGACTATGACGGTTAATCGAATAGACGGTTAACGGAAATTTTGAAAAAAAAAACGTGTACATACATATACACATATTTATTATATTTTTTACGTGTGTGTACTTTAAAAAAAACACTAATACACACGGTACACACTTACACGTAGGCTGTTCGTCGGTCACTGATTAAATTACAATACATACATACATAGTACAATACATACACACATAAGTTTATAGTTCGTTTATCACGTTTATCGCTTATATTGGATATGTACATATTACAAACTATTTGTATACACTTGATAGTTAACTGTGTTGGGCACCACGACGAGTTTATCGCGATCGTCTAATCGCCTAATTATTTTTTTTTTCCGGCGGTGACCGATGACGGATAACAGAGAGTGACGGTTAATCGAGTGACGGTCGAAGTTCTAATACGTCTGTACGTATAAAAACGCAAAATCGTAGTAAATTGCTCTTACGCACCGCTATTGCGCATAGTATACTCGCGCAAGTTGCAGCGTAAATCATGTGTAGGCTATAAATGATAACGTACAAAACGCGTTTTCTCTCGACGTACATTCCGTCGTGCTTTCCGACTTGTCAGATTTAAACGTACACTGCTCATCAATGCTGGTTATTTATACCCGATTTCGGCACTTGACCTGTACGTGAGGAAAAGTGCGTAGGTACGTATAAATTCGCAACTATATTTATATAGTTACGAAAACTTCCAATAGTTGTTTTATTCGAGGACAAAATAATGCGACGATGAGAACGATCGCTCTCGTTTGAAAACACACGAGTTCAATCCAACGACCGCGCTTACGCGTTTTTACCGTTCTGAGCCTTACACACGCAGTATGAACACTGCCATCGTAAAATAAATTAGAAAACCATCGAGGACATACTAGAAAAATAAATTATTAGAGTATTCTTGGACTCGTTAACTTCGATATTTTTTAATACGCGTGAAGTTGAACATAATTGAATTTTTATTCTATTTACTCTATTCAATTCTATTTTTTTACTCTATTCAAGTATTCGAATGTATTGTCGAGAAACGTGAAGTCAGTAATGGGAAATCCCAACAGAACGAAAAGATATATTATGTTCATACAGCACTTTTTAACAGGTAAAATTTACCATACGTTCATATTATAAATCTATAATATCGAAGTACTTTTAGCAAGTAATTATAAGTTTTGTATTTTTATTTTGAAGTCGTTACGACGAAAATCAAAGCCACATCGTTTGTATGCGATATTTCTATGGATTTCATATTTGCATTATTGCAAACTGCAGCGGATAAAACGGGCAACGGCAGATCATAATTTGGATTATATATAATATATATATATATAATAATAAACGAGAGACGAAGATAATAAGACGATGCAAGAACATGGTTAAATACCACATTTGAAGATTTGAAAAATTCCGGAGAGATAGTATATGGATGGTATTCGAAGAAGTAATAGCTTTATACGTTAAATGAATGAGTATTATTTGCATGGTAAAACGCATAAAACATGTCATTATACTTAAGTTTGGTAATGAATAATGATAATAGTGAATTATTTTTATTTGTCATTATTTCATCAATAAAAATTCAATTTAGATTATTTCCAAAACCGTTCGCCGGGTGTAGTTTAATTTCTATCATTTTTTTTTTGTCATTAATATAACAAGTAATGTTGCAAGAGTCTATTTTTAATTATTATACAATAAAATGTAATGATAAGACATACCGAATTATGCAATTTATACTCGAATTTTTAATGTACCATATTATAAGTTCTCAAAATGTCTATACAATGAATATTTTTTCGTTCATGTTTGTTAAGTGACAACAAACCAGTAAAACAGATAGGTACTTCTATTACAAGGGTCGGCAATTAATTTCTATGGCGGTCCAGATAATTTGAAAAAAAAAATGTTCGGGGGCTATAAAAAATGTAATATATTACTAATAATTTCACAATTTCATTATTATAAGTTTAACAAGAAAAATTACATTTTTTGTCTTGAGCCAGTTTTTCAAAAATTTGTTACTCTTGGTGAAGAACTAATGTGCTGAGTGTTTTCAAGGCGGAGAGCAGTTAATCTTGAACGATATTTATTTTTTAAAAACGTCATTTTGGAGAATGATAAAATCGAAAAATATATTGGCGGTCCAGTTATTTCCGCTCCGCGGGCCGCCTATTGCCGACCCCTGTTCTATTATAACACATAAATTATAAATATATACACACATTTGAATTACTATTTTCATGTTATTTTTAACAGTTCATATTTTTATTGAGAATATTATTTAATTTAAAATTTAAGTTCTTGAGCCCATTTATACAGAATTTTTGTATGTATTTCTGAGTGTGTGTGTGTGTATTTACGATGACGACAATAGCTCTTATTTCCTTGATACCTACGTAAATTTGTAATAATATTAACGACGACGTGAAATGAAAAATATTGTACCTACGTACCTATACTCAAGTACCCGAAGGGCTCATGTCGTAACACGAATAGCACCAATATACGCTATATTGTGGACTCACATCAAACAAGCCCGTTCACTTTGATTTTTTCCGCTCTAATTTATAATCTACCTGTATCATGTATCAATCATTTTAGTTAATAATGCGTGAACTTTTCCCGCTCGAAATACAATCGCAATTAAAATCGCAGTTGGGTAGATATTTATCGGCATGTTCAATTCGGTTAATATCTGTGTAGTACAACCTTGAGTCTTTGCCTATGGAACTACTGGTGGAAGGTACCTTCTCAGAAGCTATACTCTGTAGAGCTTGATGATTTCAGAATAAATATTAAATAGCTCACTGCCGTACTCTAGATAAAACACAAATTATAATCAACAACCGTTTCACAAATGTACTGTTTAATAGTTTTATTGTCTTAAAACATTTCTAATGGTATGCATTTACATTTTACAATGAGACACGAGTTTCTCTCACTGAGACCCAGTAATGTTTTTGACATTAGGTTTAAAAAATATATATTATATACAGTGGCGGCTCGTGTGTAGGGGCGACGGGGCGGTCGCCCCCCTGCTAAAATTGTAGCAAGTAACTTTTTCAGATATTGGATATTGATTCAAATATTAAAATTATCTCGTATAATATTATAATATTAATGAAAGTAAAAATACTTTTTAATTATTATGAAAAAAATGTCAAATAATCGGAGTTTAAAAATATAAAAATAAGTCATTATAATATAGTTGATATAGGTAATACCCATCTACGCCACTACGCGCCACGCGGTTATCGAGTGCAGAATCAGTATAATATTATCTTATCTGTTATACAGCGCGGCGATTGGCGCTGGGCGACGCTAACAATCGCCCGTAAAAAACTTTTATAAAATAATAAATAATATGATCAAATACAAAAACAAAGGAGGGGGGATTCGGTGAAAATACGGCCGCCGGAGCGATACGAATAATCGCCCGACATGCATGCGGTCTGCGGAAAACTATACATAATAACTAAAAGACAAAGGTATATTTTAGTTTTTAGTTTTTACTGCTTGTTCCGTCGTTCGTTCCGAGTTCTTGAGTTTATGACGCGTTAACATTACAATATTTTAAGAGTATATGACAATATATTTTAATTAAAAAACACGAGAATTCATTTAAACATCTTGAAAATGAAGCTAATCTTAAAGTACTTGGTATCAAGCTCTAGCCATATTAAGCATTGAAAATGAAATTATTTCTGATGATGCAGATTTTAACAAAAAAGTTATTGATATATTTAGTGAAATGAAAGATCGGCGTTTAGATTTTAAGTATAAAAATGTTTGAAAACTATTGTAAATTATTAATGACTTTCTTATTTTTTTTTTTGCAATAAAAATGTAAAATGTTAAAATGTGTTTAGAATTTTATTTTTCTATATAGTATTAATTTTGGTTCGATAATCTTTTAAATTTATATATATATATATATATTTGTACTCTATTAATTTTCAAAAAATAAAAAAATTAATCGCCCTCCCACTTTCAAAGCCCACGAGCCGCCACTGATTATATATATAAAATAATACAATTACAGTCGTGTGGTATTTCAGCTTCGGTATTTTTACTTAATGTTATGTTGAAAAATCGTGAGAAATAATGGTTACTGTGTTTTTATTTATAGCACAATTTTTTATTCTGTGTATTTACATAACATTTCGATACATACGCATTTAACTAATTTTATGATGGTGTACAATATTTGTCTTTTTTTTAGAAGAGTATAGAACTGACGAGGAACGGATTGCACAATACTTTCCTCACGAACAATCTTTGACTCTAATTATTACTATGTCACTCTCTAGTCCTTGAAATTTTATACCTACTCATAAAAAACACAGGCATATAATAATTATTAGTGGCGTAGTTTTGTTGAACAGACTGAATAATCTATTTGAGTTATCAAATAAAATATTTAGATAATTTACTATAATTTTTTATGCATTATAAAAATTTAAATTAAAATACATTATCCGTAACAGCTATATGCCTATGCCCTATATATTAAATTTATATTTACTCGTTAATGCATATTTATGGGTGGTGATTTGTCATATATCACCTCCCAGAGCTTATTTCGAATTCGATTTCAGTAACTTTATGTACATTCTTCCAGGGCCAAAAATAAATGAAACTTCTTACTATTATTTCATGTAATAAACAATAATATTACCCTGATTCATTAAATATTTGTTTTTATAGGCGAAATAACAGAGTTCGTCCAAAACGTATCTGGTTAATGCACCGAATATGTTGTAATAAATTAACTAATAAAACATATTGGAGAAATTGAGGTTTATGACGTATTTAAAATTAATTAATTTCCATTATTTATTTAAATTATAACAAAACGTTATTATGTGACATTTATATTGTATATTTATTAAAAAAAAGTAGTACTTATTTTACAAAATAATAAAATTAGAGACTTATTGTGACGCACTTGATACTTACATTAATAATGTCTCCGATTTAATTATTAAAAATAAAAAACAATTATTTTTTCCATCAGAAATAAAAAGACTAAAGAGAAGTAAATCAAAGAATACTTTGATAAACAGCCTTGAGTTTTTATTAATAAAAACCACTTATATTATAAACAAATAAGAATAATTGACACAGGGTAGGACGGTATGATGTTATAATATAGTTGAATAAAACAACTTGACATCAATGACCCTATTTTGAAATTATTAATAATAAAAACAGATCAGTTTATGAAAAATGAAAATAATATTTTTAATTTTATTAGTTTAATATTTTATGTTAAAAAAACTATAATAAAATGATTGACACTAAGTGCATACAGTGACACTAATTTTATAATATAGTTTACAGACTAATAACTAAAACATTACAGCTAATATAATTGGTTTTATTATCAAATTCATTACTTACAAAAATCATAACTCCTATAGGTTGATTCGGTGCAAAAACTAGACACTATTTTCCGGTCGTAGAAAATGTGTTTTATTTTGGTGAGATGAATTGTTTACCATATTAAAAAGGTAGTTTACAGAATAAAAACACTGGGCGACGAACACACGTCCTCATTTTGGCGGTGATAACGAAAAAATTGTAGAATATTCGATAGGAACTTTTCGCACCGAATTAAGGACCGGTTATCGAGTAAAGTCGCGACCCAGCAATGATTATGAAATTATAGATTACTTCATACTTGTGCAAACAATGGCTATATAATCATATACCTATACACATAAGAAATTAGTAAAATAATGTTGTACCTAAATAGACATTAAAAATTGAATTCGATGATCATATAATATATAAATAATAATAATAAGTATAAAAGCTGATCAGTCTTCACCACGTTATCACATCGACATGAAACGTAACTATTTTATTAGAAAGGTTTTTTGTCTAATTTAAGTTTTTAAGTAGTTAGTCGTAATTATGGAATTTATGCTTAGTAAAGAGGGGAAAAAGTTGTTGATTATTGACAATTATTATAAGTTTAACTTCACAGTTCCTGTGTGAAGAAATCAATAAATAAATAAATAACATAGAACTACGAAAGGGACGGATATGATACTCTTGTGTGACAATAATTGACGAATTCATTGAAAATAAAATGTGACGATTATGTGATAGAAATGTTTTATAATTTAATATATATCATTTTGTAAAAAAATGTAATAAAGAATTTGTAAATTAAAAATTGTCAGTACCAAATGTCATATTGAAAACTATGATTTGTTGTAAGTAAAAACATAGTAAATATCAGTGAACCTTGGATAAATGTAATACAACGAATTGTAATTGATGATTGGGGGAGGGTGGACTACTGATTATTCATGTAATGTAATGATTTTTTTCTGATATCACCTCCCCAGAAGAAAAGTAAAAATGCCACTGTGTTGAAGTACCTGACTTTTCCGGGAATCAAATATCGGTTAGACGGTAGCCAAGAAATCCAATATAGGAAACTGTTACACTTGCAAATATAGAGCAGAATCAAAGAGTTAAATTTAATTTTATATTAATCGATGACTTTTCTGTCTAGCTAATGGCCATTGGCAACAAATCTATCGATGTAAATCTAATAAGAATAATTGTTCGAATAAATAAGCCGGAAGGTTCAATCAAAATTCAAATTTAGGTCTGGCGTTTGTACTATATATAATATCAAATATTATTATACAAATATTTATATTTATCTATTTATTTTTCATAATTTTAAAATTTTTTAACAGTTTATAATTCAGAATTGATACATATATATATATATATTATACCTATACTATAGTTGATCATTTCCTAGTTCTTAAATCTAAAGAAAATTTAAATCACACATTATGGTATTTAATTTTAAATTTAAATTTTAACATAATATCCAGTTTAAATTTATAAAAAATATCTTGTCTAAAATAAATACCTATGGCAATTCATTTGAAATTAGGCGTCGAAAATATTTTTACTTCACGTTTCTGTTGATTAGATATTGTAGTGCATATTTTTGAAATATATTATGCATAATTTACTATAGCTGCTATAATAAATTGTACTTGCACTATAGCTTCGGAACCCTGTCAATGACTTATATTTATTCTGTTACACAAAGCTATTATATTAAATCGTATACAAAACAGTAGGTATACGCAATGTATTATTGCATTGTTGGTTTCGTTTTCACCACAACTCACAGGTCACAACCCAGATCCCATTAATTTTAAAGTTCTTTTTACAGTTCATACATTTATCGTTAATAATAAGTTTCTTTGTATCTTGTATGTATGTACTACATGTATACGTGTATATGTTATTAAATACATTGTGTGTGATAAGTCCGAAAAAAAAGCTCTAGCCTTAAAACTCTGATATAAAACTAAAAATATATAATTGTAAAGATAATAAATACCTATTTACCTACAACAAATAAAATGTGCAGAAACTGTAGTACAAATGTCACTTACCTACTTGACGGGAAACTATATACCACGGTTGATATTGATTTGCTGCACATTGTACATAGTATTACGTACGAGTATACAGTAATGAAATACTTAATATTTCATATTTGTATAACATAAATAATATATTGTGCATTTTATACCAATTAATTGAATATTTGAATGTTTAATAATCCACAACTTATGTTGTATGATCATAAACGTCTTGGTTGTTAATACATCGATTGTCAATTGGTATAAAATAAACATAATGTAAGCTCCGAAAGTTTGTCTATACCTATAACAGTTATTTTAACTTAAATATCTACCTAATTTTGATTTTTTTTGATCATAATACTAAGTTATAAAAATTGCTAGATATTTTTTAGAACTATTTTCGTATAGGTATTATTATGTCTTGCCTACTGTATTCAAAACTCTCCGCCCTCGCGGACGCTTCTATTGATAAAAAAACATTTTAAATCTAATATTTGAATATCATATGCATTTTTAATATCACTAATACCGCAGATATTATCTATCGTCTATGAGTAATCGGTATGAAATCTACGGTTTACATATTAAACCAGGGTTTTGCTGATATTCGTACACCACCGTGTGTAGTAGCATTGCACGCTTATTGACGAAGCCCCTGTAGCTCCCTTGATAATGGCATTAACTACTGACACATTCACACATCAAATATTATATATATATATTATGAAATATATGTATAGAGAAATAAACATTTCACTGTAAGGTATTAAACATGATAGTAATTGATAATAGAAAAAAAACTACCGTACGTGATATTGCCACATACTTACACGTCATGCAACGTTACTATGATCCATTTTTTCGTGTAGAGTATAATTATTATTATAAAATATCACATAGGCTTTCAACTATAACTAGGTTTACCTCTACCGAAAATATTTACAATATAGCTTATAAAAACCTACCCAAGGACATTTATACAGAGGGGACTTGTGATTTTGTTACCGAATGCATTAGTCATCAGTCATCACCTTCATATACATTTTACCTTGTACAGGTGCCTACGGTTTTGTAACATAACTTATATAGGTGGTTTTAAAATAATCAACATACAAAGTTCTGTGATTGACTAATATTTTTCTATGTTTTGAAAATAATTTTTTTTAGTACAATAATTTACAAATATTCTACTGACAAACGTATTTAAGATAAGAACATAAATGTGTATTAATCCTAAACATATTAATTCGTCATAATAACTGGTACTGAACAAATATATTGCACATCAATTACTAGAAATGACATCAACTACTGACATTAATTGAGTGACTAAGTTATTATGCTTTTATAGTTTTGGATTGTGATAATGCCACGTTGAGTTCATCATTGCATAATTAGGTACATAATATATGATATTGATTTAAATTTCATCAGTAGGTACATATTGATTTATTAATAAGGTATAATGGCATGGTACCGTGTAATACGTTGTAACTATGATTGTACTATTGTACCTAATTTTATCTAAATCGAATGAAATTGAGTTCCTGTTGGAAAAACTGGTATAAAAAAATATAAATTGTTAATTTTAATGGTTAGGTAATCAGAGCTTAAGATCCAATTACAATAATTATAAATGTTATGATGATAGGAATTCGGAGTAATGGGGCATATAATATTCGATTGTAAATAATAACTATAATTTGTAATTATTTTTTACTTAGATTTACAATCTACACATTTTTTTTTGTGACAATACGCTTGTGGCCAATTACCGTGTTGGTATGACATTATGGGTACCTAAATATAACAGACAATAATGATTTGATAAAGTAATTTTCACTTTAATATATTAGTTTATTTAAATGATGATTTTCTAAATACATAAATAATTGATTGCTATAAGTGTAGATACTTAAACGTTGTAATCATAAATTGTCGTGCACATTGATTAGCTCGCATACATTGACATTATTTTATTGGCTCGTAGTTTTGGATTTCTTATCATTTTTGTGCAGTTTCACAAAATATTTTTTTACTTTATTTGTACTTTATAAAATTGTTCAACATTTTCATAATATTTTCACGATTTGTTGGTATTCACCATTTAACGAAAAGTTCTGATCACTTAAAACTCATTTTTTTATATGTATGTGTATTATATATATTATATACCTTGCTGTTAAGCTCTGTTTAAAATAAACCATAATATACTCTGTATAATAGGTGGTATGTTTTTCATTAAATATTAGTATAGACTATATAGATATGTGATTATGGTTTTCATTGTTTTAGATAGTCAGCAAACAATAGCCCGTAGTAACTTTGTACTTAGTAGGCACCTTTGTCGGTATGTCATGCATTGTCTGGTAATAATTATTATAATTATATTATATCAATTGATAAAACAATTATTATTGTTATTAATTATTATTATTAAATACTCTTTTCGCAAGAGAATCCGATTGTACTTACAAAAAAAATATGAAGTCGGTATTTGTTTTTCACTTGAAATATTTGTTTATTTATTATTTATACCATGCTAGTATGAACTTTTGATTTTTAAACGACAATTTAAATTAAAAAGTGCATGCTCTATAAAGTTTTTTTTTTTAAATAATTAATTTGCTAACACCAATCTAGCAATATCTAACTATATTAACGAGTTGAACATTTAATGTTTGGAAACTTAGATAGATAAACGTGAATTATTTATTTTTTCTACTTTTAGATTAATAATTTTATATTTAGATTCAACCTGAATCACGTTAAAATAATCACGCTACAATGACTGACAGACTGAATAACTCATAAGCTAGTCAATAACCGAATAATTCAATACTAATTTTGTACCAAGTAGCTTAGAACTTATCAAAGTAAAAAAAAAAATAAAAAACAAATATATATTATATATACGTCGGAGATATTTAAGAACAAAATATGTGATATTACTTTAGTTACCAACAAACACAAATAATTTATTTCGCATAATTTTTAAATCGTGCTTGTCCAAAAAATGTAATCGGTTTTTTATGTTAATTAATTTTGCCCTGTGACCTTAATTTTCAAACGAGAACCCCACATAGAAGCCATGCACGTTTTTTATAGGGTCACTGTCATTGACACACCGCAAGGTTATCGCAAGAATAAGTAATAGCGTAAACACTAAAACTAAACATACATTTTACGTCGGCTCCCGATTCATTATGAATAGACGTTCGAAATGTAAGACCGTTTAAATCTACGTCCGGTGCACACGACCATATTACTTAAACTACTAATTAATTTACTACATGGCACATATTATTAGAAATTATGTATAATTGCGTGCGCACTACGAGTCTACGGATTTAACACGGTATGGCAATATCTTAAATATTTTGTTGGAAATACATTTAATGATGCGTTGCATCCAAAATAACAAAACAAGAGCCATCGTCAACGAAACGAATAATGTTATTCTACTATAGAATATTTAATTATGAATATAACTGTTGATAAATAATAATTAATCTTAATTTGATTTTATAACTTAATAATAATTTTATTGCATCTATTTTGTAACTTAAATACCTACTGTACAAATTTAAATAACAATGGAGTAAAATTTAAGCAATAACTGGAACAAATAATGTTTGTTTTTTTTCCTTTTGTTTTTCAAATAAGATTTTAGTGACAGGCATACAGGTGGGTGGTACTTATGTAATGAAATATGAAATCTCGTGTAGATCACTGAAACAGATTTGTTGGTCGTGTTATCTGTATAAATTGGAAAGCAATGATTAATATTGTCACGTTAAAAAAACAAAACTAAGTGAAGGTCAAAGTAATATATTATACATGTTGAATATTTTATCTCAAAATAAATTATTCGATTGGGTAATAATTTAAATTTTTGATAAAGGATGTAAAATACCGGGGTAAAATATAGTATACGTAGTTTAGGAAACTTTTAAACTTCAAGTGTTTCATTACAATTAAATAAATGAGCTTGGGCTTGAAAAATTGTAACCATATAACTGGACATAACGAGTACAATCCAAATAATAAAAGAAAAAAAAAACAACCCAAACAATACTGATAAAACCATAATCGAATATTGCATTTGAATTTCACTATCGTCATCAAATTCTATAATAATATTATAACAGTTTTTTTTATATATTGTAATATCATATCTACAATAATAGTAAATGTTCGTGCCCATTACCCATTGTTTTGTAGTATACTGAAAAATTATAATTTTCTTCTCGTATTTAGTAATCATATTTTATGTTAGGTACTACTCATATTTATACTGTTTAAGACATTTTAATGTAATTTACTGATTTGTGAGTTTGTTCAAATTCATTTTTTCAAGTATGTTAAATGAGTAAAATATATTTTTCCGTAAAAATTTGTAATTTTATTCTTGATAACTGAAACCGGTGGTAGCCTTAAATTAATATAGATGACACAATAGACCTAAATAAAGACCCCAACCCATAGATTCTTTACTTTTAACTATCTGTAATAATTGTCTCGGTTTCAGCCCTAAAACGAATAAGTTGTAACTGATAAAATATAAACTATAGTAAGTACTTAAGTACATAGGTATGCAAATTTTATGAATTATGGAATATTTTAAAAAACATATGACATATTATATGTGACGTCAAAAAACAATTGAAATTTTTCTTAAATCAATAATTTAGTTTTTCACAACTCATAATCATTGGTTCATAAAGTTTTTCATAAAATGATTTTAAAATATAATGTAGGTATATAGACTAGTTGATATTGTAAATAATATTCTATAACCTTCTATTATTATGGTCTGAAAACTCAAAGCAGACTGACTGATTCGCTAAATGATTTTTATCAAAATAAAAACAAAATATGATAATATAAGTGCACTCACTTGAAAAAATTAAACTTTAATAGAAGCTTTTATCAGACAATTGAAAGCAAAGAAAATACATTCTTAATATAACTTCCTTCTTCTTTTGACTTCTTTAATTATTCAATTAAAGTAAATACATTATGACAATTGAGGTACAATCATGTATTTATAAGAAAATAAAAATAAATAGGTCACATGTAAAAAAAAAATTACTTCTTACTTCAGATATATCATTTTTTAAATTATAAAATTACCTTCCTATACTTGTAATCTTGTTTATAATTAAAATTATAGTTTCTTTTAATATTTTGTTTATTAACTTCTATATTATTTTATACTTACTAATGATTGTAGTAGGCATAACTTCATGGTTACAGGTCTATTTTTCCAATGCATTATGTCCAACCAATTTAGTCCATTATATTTTAGTCCAAAATACTTGTTTGTCTTATATGCATTTAATCCAAGTACAGGTTTCCATTCATTGATTAAATTATAACCATTAAATTAAATAATATAAGCAATTTTTTATTCTCATTTTTTCTTCATTCCGGAAAATAATCATACGGTTACAGAATTCATAACTACAAAGTATAAACTACTTTTAGTTTTAAATTTTAAATGTAAATATGTATATATGATTTATTCATGTCATATAAAAATCTAATTTCGTTATTAAATGTATTCGTAAAATAAATGTATTTCACCTTAGTTCAAACATTGATTAAACAAATATACAGTAAGTATATATAGATATATATAATTATCGGCTTGAATTTTTAATCAAAATAACGTACAAATAATCGTTCGTTCAATTTCCGGCCTCCAAATTAAGAAATGCAAATTTTTAATGTATAAAATAATAATATTCATAGTTAAATATTTATAAGTAATGTACAATGTTAAGGAGAATATGTAAAATTTCCACCATACTAGTACTATAAGAAATTAATTTCAAGTCTCTAATAATATAATTATTATTTTTAGAATAATAACACACTAACGAAAATCAAATATATATTACGTGTGACTTGAACATAATATTATTAGTATTTTTTAAGTATGGTAGTGACGAACGATAAAGATGAATAACTAATTAGCTATTACATTTAATATGCTATTAGTAAGTATTAATCATTTACAAAAATAATATGTTAGCTTTGTGTCGCAAATATTGTACAAATTGTTATGTAGGCAGGTATTTACTGTGCTATATAATTACAAAATCGTTTTGGTAGAAAAATTATGAGAAAAAAAAACACAAAAATGAGCCATAATGAAAATCATAAGACTAATCTACAATTTTACAATTATTCGATTACTGTGTAATAGATAATTTACATTTATACGTCTTATTGGGTTACATAATAAATCACTATTTTACTGTTACAACAATGTAAAAGTACAGCATATAATGCCTAGCGTAATATTATTTTATTAAAAAATTATTTTTTGCATAACAATCGCCTTCATTCACGATGTATATTATTATTTATTAGGTATAGGTACAGCTAAATATTATAAGTAAAAGCATATTATATCGTTATATGAATAATTTCTCTTTTACGTTAATAGGATAATGTTATCAAAAAAACCATAAACTTATCATAAAGCTGAAGGTCATCAGATAAAACTGAAGGTACCCGTAAGGCGTTCGTAAAATAAAATTATACTCAATACAAGTACGGAGGGAATCAAATCTAAATTAATTTTAATTTTTAAACAGACATTACATTCTCGTACGCGAAACTAAACGAAACGTATTTACTATTTATTATTATTTATGTGAAAAATCTATACAAATGACAATATGTTGTACAGAAGTAATGATTTTCCTCGAACATAGCACAGTTAAATAAGTATTTGAGCACAAAAATAAACTTGACAACGGTTTTAATGTCATAACCCATAAATGTAATACTATATTGCGTGTGTTACGATTATTAAATAAAATAAGCGAATTTTCATAACAATAAATACAAATAATTCATCATATGTACATTTTATTTTGGCTTATAAGAACACTATACGTCTATGTGTTCATTTAGTTAATACCTATACGGCCAGCGCCAAGCTAACTTATGTTTTCAAACAATTATAAAAAATAAAATAAAAGGTGTTTCTTCAGAGTTTAGACGTTGTTCTTAACAATCAATAATATATTATACAATATAAATTAATATCAAATGTTAAGAAAATAGTTCTTATCCATCTTCATTCGCGTTGCTTCAATGTCACTCTCTTAACAATTTTGGCCCACGATTCCGAACCCTATCTCAGATTTGGCCAGTCGTAAAAAATTGTTAGAGACCCCGGATTATCTCAGTAATTATTATTTTTTTTTTTTTTTGATTGGCGTACTTTTTCTATCTAAAATAGTTTTTTTTTACTTCGCGCTATACTCGTACATTGTAACACCACACGTTGAATATACACCTGATCGAGCAGTACTATACGAATTCACGAGTAGAAGCGAATGCAAATTTATGTCGACACGTTAACATAATATTATGTACATTATAATGTAAACAAATACAATTAAGGACTATCGGCCAACCGCTAATGTAGGTATAAATTATTTGCTTTAATATTATTTCATTTGACTAAACTACATTGAATATTATATTAAAATACGGACGGTTGAAGTGCCCATTTTCGAGTAGCATAAATATTTATAAATGTTGCGGGGACTACATAAGTGATACTGATAATCAATTTCATAAAACCTGAAATACATATGTCATATGTCATAGCCAGTAGGTAGGCCTGGTAGGCCCGGGCCAACCCAGATTTCATTTAAAAAGAAAAAGAAGCGGAAAAAAGCTTTTCGACCATGAGAAGAGTGAAAACATATCTCAAATCAACTATGAAAAGTTCTAAACTAAATGGTTTGACGTTAATTTCCATAGGAAGTGAATTGTGTGGAAAATGTATGGATAATCAATCGGCAGTTATTGATGAGATTGCTATCATAAAGGAAAGAAGATAGAGTTTTTACTTTGAAAATATGTTGTAAATAGATAATACGTATATTATAAGTTACGAGTATAGTTATTAATAATTATACAGATAAATTGTATTTTGCAAAACACTCTTGTATTCAGAATTAAGATAAATAACAATTTTAAACTTTATTTTAATTTATTAATTATTAATAAGAATAATCACTGTCCACTGATAACTTTGAAACTATGGGAGGCTAATACAAACATTTGGATAAGGCCTTATTTGACATTTCAGTATAAGAGTAGAAGATTTGTAGTGGGTCTACTCAAAAAAAAAAATTTCGAGTTACGCCTCCTAGGTATTTAATAAATAATAATATGAAAGAAAATATTTTTATTTTACTTGTCTTATTGATGACAAGTTATTTGTGTAAAATTAATTTGTGTTATAACCATTGTAACAAAATCACACGATTACCTTCTATTATAACACTGCTGAATAAGTACCTATACATATATACCTGTTTTTTATAGGTGCAAGGTGATCTACATAACTACATTTTAGTATAAATGTTTATTGATTCATCATAGATATTCGTTGCGATTGTGAAATTTGTTGACCTAAATCTCAATCAATCAAATTACCAAAACCAATACATTTAAAGGCTCTCTATAAAAAAAAAACAAAAATTACAATGCAAGCGAGTGATTTTTATTAGTTGATTGTAAACACGCTTTGATTGAAGATTTAATTAGTTATCAGTTAATTGTATTATAAATAGGCAAGCATTAATTTTTTTTTTTTTTACTGAACTTTTAGTTCTTTACAGTTTTAGTTAATATGTCTTAAACCAATAATAATTAGTAGATACCATGATTTAAATTGTTTTACCTATAGTAACTTATCATGTCAATTTCCTATAATATATGTAATGATAAGCCATTATTAAGATATTATAGTTCATATCGTTTTAAACGTGTGTGTAAAAAGTAATTAAATAATGCATTATTATTTTTTATATAGATTCAATGATTTCTTAAACAATCAACATATATAAATGTATTTTAACGTTATTTTGAATCATTATACTTCTCGCTCTATTAGTTCTATCACATATTAGTCGCTCTATTACATTTGCACAAAATAATAATGATTACCTATTAATATACACATACCCACATAATAATAATTTAATGCGAATCACATGAGGAAAGACGTACTTTTATTATTTTAATATAATTGAAAGCTAAGAACCACCGAAGTAGCAAATTAATTATTGAGTATTGATATAATATCTGGTCGCATTCAAATTTCCTCCTGTGCATTTAAAAAAAAAAAGGAACTAGAATTGCCTCAGATTTCGGTAAGACGAAATGCCGAATTAATTTTATTATTATAAATATTAAGTAATAATTGTTTTGGTCCTAACAATTGATTTAAGAGAATTAATACCATGTTATATATCATGTCAAAGTTTTCGTATTTATTAAAAATGTATTATATAAGTATATAACCATTATAACCTATTTACATATAACTACAATGCGTCCCAGTACCTATATGGCTATACGATTCACACACGTCATTCAACACGGTTGTGCAATTCATAATGATGTCAATAATGTTAAAGCCAAAAATAGTAGCTAATTATTAACTAGTTACAACAACAATTTAAACCAATATATAAATATAAATTATGTTATTAAATATTCCTAAAAAAAAATATATTGTTTTTTAGGTTTAAACTTATATGCTAATGTTTTTACGTACTTTAATTGTGATATTTAATTCGTATTAGCTTGTTCGATTAATTTATTTATAAAATATATTTTATTCTTTGTTGCTAATCTCAGTTTTCAATTTCTAGTATAGAAAATAAAAAGATGGTATTGGTGCAAGCGAGTAGTCATAAAAATTATATGGGCGTGATCTCCAATATCGACAGAAGATGTCGATAACGATGTTTGACTAGATGAATTAATTAGTACCTACATAAAACAATATATTTGTTTAATACCTCTTTTGAATAAACTAAATCCTTAGAAAAATTAAAATTAATTAAACAGGTCTTATAAAGTAAACCTATTTATCAAGTATAAATGCCAAAGAAGATAAAAATCAAAATAAATTACATGCTGAAATCTAAAAATTATGCATAACACTATTCCTTCTAAGCTACTAAAGTGACTAGGTATGACGTACTGAATAATATTATTTCACACACTTTAAATACCAAATTTGAAAGAATCAACATCAAACTGATAATAATTAATTTATTGGTAGGTACCTAATAATAACTTTTTGTTAAAACAAAATGTTGGTTTATTCTGAGAAACACTAAAGTGCCTATACAATATCAATACCTTCAATTATAAAATATTGGACTTTGGGCGTAGCATAATTGACGATAAATTATAATTAACGATTATATAAATCTATTTAACTCTTTTACATAATACATTTTATAAATGTATGATAATTTGTTTTGTATTATTAACTCGTCAAATACGATTTAATATTATTGATAATTTAGGTGAAACAATGTATACCTAGAGGCTAGAATTAAAATATGAGAGGTTTCTTATTTGTCACTATTATATATTATTATATATTTAACATTTGCGTACAAAAAATATGTGACTTGTCTTTGTATAATGTATATAATTTATGAAATACAAGTAACTTAATGCGTTTCATAGATATTTTGTAAAATAATTAATAACGCATTAAGAGGACATTTCACGTCGATGTGTTACTTTCGTCTATTATATATGAGTGGCTGTATGGAAAATTTGACTTTCGTAACCTTTAGAGTTGAAGTTAATAGTATATACAATTTATTGCCCGATTTACTTAAAGTGAGAAAGGTACCTGGATAATAGGTCATCTGGGTAACTTACTCGGGCCAGCACCTACCCACAAATAACAGGATGAACTATTGAAAACGGAAGGCCTATACAATACTAAAATATTGTTAAAAAGTATAAATAGTCGTTTCATCGAAAGTTGTTGTCGAAACAGGAGATAAACTTTTGTAAACGAGAACGTAAATAAAATACTTATCCGTACTATATTGGTAGAGGTGTGTGAAATACGTCATTGCAGTAGTTGTAGTCTTGATAATAACACACTGCTAGATACCTTTTTACGTCATGTCTTACGCATGGTTTCGTGTGTATTTTTGTATTTAATAAGTGCCGAGTAAATTAAATCATTCGACAAAGTCTTATGTAACCCTATATTCGCGCATAGGTCAAGGTCCCGGAAACGAAGAATTAAATTATCCACAGGTTTACTCTAACTGCTAACACCGTGGACACAATATTTCTATGGTATACCTATAATACGTACACAATATTATATACTCGGGACCGCACACGCGCTCCTACAGCCGGTTCTCTCTATGACTGATGTCTGATACCTATTTTATTATATTATTATTGTCTACACTCTATAGCTTTTAAATGTCGGACGGTTAATCTACTTATCTATGACTGTATATAATACACAACACGTATTGTTGTAACCAGACGGCGGCATGTCGTTGATCATATCAATAATATTATAATTTAAATTATTTAGCATGGTAACAAAACGATCTCTTGCCGACTTATCTCGTATTACACATCGGTTAAATGTCTGCAGTTGATTAATCGGCGTCACTCCCACCATATCACGATATTGTGTATCTCGCACATTCAATCGTTGTGATATTGTTCTTATTCGTTACTATATAATAATACGTCCAACCCGAATCCAACGTCGCTATACAATACATGACGTGTTGCAGATAGGTCTTGGTGGATAGCTATATGCCTATATGTACTCACGTGGTTCCTGCGAAGTCGTCATTATTAAATTCAACTGCAGGAAGTCAAAACTGTAGGACCTCGTTAGTCATGGCCAATTATGTTCGCCGACCTTCCGTTTTGTTGTAACACCGCATAAACGCGTATTTTATAAAAGAAAAAGTGAAAGGGCTTTATAATGGATTACTTGCATTGTAGAAAAATTAACTTTCATAATGTTTATTATCAGAATAACTGCGTTACACGAATTATTGTTTCGTTCGAAAAATGCGGTTACAAGTCCTATGCATATATACATGCGCACCATTATAAAACGCTCGGAAATCCAGCGACGTCAAGGACGAGTTTGTACAGATAGGCCATGGTCTAAAAATTAAATTTATTCCTTCAAATATGTTTATAGGAAAATGTAAGAATAATAAAAATTAATTTGGTAAAGACAATCGATATCACGTTTTAATTAATAGGTACTCGCGGTAAGGACAGTTGAAAAAAACCAGACGTTATCCCGCGATTTTGTGGTGGGGTATTGCAGACTAGGATCGATTACAATCTAGAGGGTCGGGTGTATTTAAAACTGGTTACGATCAGTGGTGACCAGGATTTGTTTAATTATTAAAATATGAATTATAATTATTATTTAGAATCTTCCTTGCGTTTTATTTGTAACTCTGTAAGAATAATATTATACACTTACATAAATATACAATATACATATACCTTACATATATACATTGCATACCGTCCATATTATAAACACAGTATTTACACATTTTTATGTTAATAATAATAGTAATAGGTACGAAATGTATTGATTTTTCTACTTATTGACAACTTATACCTTTTACCACAAATAAGTGATATTATATCTGCTAACCCTCGAAGGCTACCTTATTGAAATCTACTTCGTGAGAACTAATTCTGAAAAAAAACCCGGGTCATAAATTATAATTGGCATGACTAACTGGATCTGAACTGAACTCTGGGGACACTTCCTTATTCTTAATACCTGTATTTGATACTATATCTCATATAACTAAATCAGTGTATAGTATTGTACTTTATATTTCTCGAAAGCAACGTTTTGGCAGCTAGTATTTTGTTTTTCAATGGGTAATATATAAAATCGTCAAGCCTCGCTGCTAGTCAATAACTTTGCTAAAAGTAGTATATTTTATATTATATTATTATAATACACTACAATTGCTCATTATCAAAATAATAATTTTCATTAATTTTATAGAATTTTAAAACTTTCTATAGGTAATAAAAGTTTGTATAATATAAGTATACAGTTAATTTAAATTTAATAATACAAATATACAATACTGTTTGTTAAAACAAAATCATTTAGTCAAAAAATACTAAAAATTGCCTACATAAAACCCCTTATAATTATTCCTGTCTTAGCTTCTTAAACAGTGTCATACTTACAATATGTCGTATACACCGATCACTCCAACGTTTAACATATACAACACAAACACACACACACACACACACACACAGTAAATAATGAAGTAAAACTTATTCGACGCAGTTTTCCTATAGTGATCACATTATTTGATCATCAGAGAAGAAAAATAATAAATAACACATAAATGAAAGCAATACGCTCTTTATTAAACATATTATTCGATGACAAACGTTTTTACGTGCACCACCGACACCTTATTACTATTTACTCTTCTATTTTTTTTAATACAACTGAACCTAGTTAGAACATATTTGCAAAGTTGTCATAAAACATATTCGTAAAATTATATTATTCAACCTACTAATAATTACTGATTAGGTATACTAAAAATATTGATATTGCCTAAAAATAATAGTATAATTCTTTAACAATTAAATGAAAACTATATTCACCCAATTAGTAGACAATAGTGAAGCAATTACAGACTGTAAGGTCTATTTGATTTCAAGATGGTGATTAAGATTCGGGAATGACTTATCTGACAGTAGGTACATAATACAAAGTTCAAATACATACTTTATTATTTGTAAATATTGGTTTAGTAAATATTATAATGCAGTGGCTTTTAACCTTTTTATATCATTTGTTCATTTTAAAAACGTTCACGTACCACTTGACCCAATAACCTTTTTCTTTTCAACAAAAAATTTAAGAGTACGTTATTATTTACACATAGGGAGAGCGAGATTTCCTTCGCGTACTTACCACAGGTTGATAAATGCTGTTATAGTACAAAATGTGAATACGAGCAAATGCTAGCACAATGTTTTCCATAATAATTGTATATTGAAAATAATAAATTTGTATTATCGTTAACCATGACGACGAAACAAACGTTTTGCAATATTGATTATCCAATAATAAGTATATATTTTAAAGCATTCAAATATTAAACGCACCTATTTTGATTGATTGACTGTGTAAGTTTGTGTAACCATTAAACGCGTTATACAATATTCAATGTCAAAATAGTTTTATATTCTCATAGTTTACCTAAAATTAAATTATCTCATAACGTGTAGATAATAAATTATAATTATATTATTGGGTATAAAAAAGTTAGAATAGCAATATAAACGTGTGAAGGTATAAAAAAAATGCTATATGAAATAGCTAATTTTTCTGTAAAACTTCAAAATAATAAAAAAAGAAACTAAAAAAAGAATTTATTTGTCCATGACCTGACTAATGCTTGCTTTCACGACGAAATAATTTGACGATGTTATTTTAATTGAGCCTAATATTTTGAGGGCATTTTTCCGACGACTATATCTTTATCAATAAATTCTAACCGTGAGTAAACACATCTTCGAGGCTCTGTAAATTAGCAGTTTAAACCTCTATACGTATTAATAAAAACGATTGTTAAATAATTGCTACTAAATATATCATATAAATACCGATTTATAGTACCATAGTGTTATTCCTATGGTAAAATATTATTTAAACGGTGTTGTATAACAAAGATAAATGAAATACATCATAATCAAATTTTCCATAAAGGATACATTTTTTTCAAAATTCGTATTTTAAGTCGTAAAAAAATACTAGTTATGAAAACGCGCTTAAATTTAAGTACACACTCGACTTTATTGAACGCCTTTTATAAGAGCACAATAAACTATTCAGGCGCAAAGCCTTGGTTTTTGTGTTTTCGTAAATAGTTGTGATACTAACAATTAATGTATAACGATTTTTATCACTATGTAACAGACAACCCATTAAAAATTCGTCACGATCGGTTAAAAAAAAAATACGATACTCGAAAAATTCTGTCAAACTAATGAATTTAGTTTTATAAATCACAATTTGAAAAGTTACTCTGAAAAAAATAGTTTTGAACTGTAATTGAGCATAAGTAATGGTTTTTATTCAAATTGAAATTCTTTGAAACTAAATAAACTAAATAAATTTACATTTTATGTTAACCTTACTCGCATCGAGGAAAATCTAGTTTAAACTTTTATCAACTTCCACAAGATTCCGTAAATTAATGGTTGTAATTTACACGAAAAATCAATTTAAATCCCAAAAACGGAATACCTATAGATGTAGTTTAAAACAATTAGCTGTATGGATAGGTGTTACAGTTATAACCTGAAATTATTCAAAACTAGAATTAACCAGGACTTCAATGTTGGTACTTTTTTTTAAACATAATTTCGTAATAAAAGTAAATTTGAAATAAATATTAGTGATTGTTAGTGTTATTTGTTTTGGTTGGCAAACCATCGTTGCATTTAAAGTCATATAAGATATTTTCTTTACACAAGCAGCTATTTGTTCCACATGATTTTTACAGGAGCACCTCACGAAGCTTTGTCCTGATCCCGTTGAGGTTTTAGTCGAGGCTGCGTAGAGAGAAAGATTATTTTCTGGAACTTGATTGGCAGTAATGTACACCCTTGTCCCTTTTGCACCAAATAAATGTAGATCCTAGGAATTCTTTAAAAAAAATTTTAATAGTAAATTCTAATAGTGACGTGAGAGATTTGTGAAAAAAAAGTTTTTACGAGTTAAAACCCGTTTTTACGGATTTCGGGTTTTAACTGTTACATATACAAGCTTCTGGGTCTTGCGAAACGTTGATTATGGGCTATGGCTATTGTAAATTAATGATACGTTGAACTATACGTGAGTGTACGACAATGGTTCCTATAAGTGAAAAAGAAAATCGTTTAAGGTCGCAACACAAACAATAATAATACGATTTCTCACGAATAACCGCTTCAGCACAGCAGCGACCAGTTAAGAATCCACATAACGAGTAGGTGCGCGTATAACGAAATTGAATGTGCATTATTGAAAATCTAGTCAACTCTCTTGCCCAATGGAAATATCAGCTGACAATTGGTTTTATTTTTCTGGTGAAGAGGTCGAGGCCTATCACTGCTGACTCCTAAAAACAGGCGCAACATAATATAATATACACTTAACCGTGTTACGTATGCGTTGTGTCGCAACAGTGTACGATATAAACCATAATGATATTATGCGTAGACATAATACGCAGGTTATGAATTATAATATAGGCATAAGAATGGAATGATATCGTAACAGAGAGAGAGAGAGAGAGAGAGAGTGAGAGAAAGAGAGTTTACTCACGCGTATTTGATAATTTTTATTATTCGGGTTTTCATACTTTTCGAAAGTGTACAATTGAGGCTTAAATACACATACATGTTGTGTATACGTGACTAAACCCATAACGTCTCAACTCACAACAGTCACAGCTGTATGCATTGTGCCAATAATCATAATAAATGCATATAGCCGTATTTAATTTGAATTTGCATTGTCTTAGTTGATATGCATATCTGCATGTATGTTTACACCTTTTTACCAGGCGCCCGTCTAATATGCAAAAATTTACGGTATCGACTAAAACGACAAAGCTATTTTTATATAGTTTTAGAACTTATAATATCGGAAAGCACTTTGTACTTGCACTTCAACATACTTATATCTAACCAAATCCAACTTTTTTTTTCATCAATAAGTACAATAAAACTGTGCACAACGCTACCGAGACCTTAGAAGTTTGATCTAAATAACACATAATTATTACTCACCATTTCAATTCGAGCTACGCATAAATAATAATATAAAAATGAGGAATAAGATAAAAATGAAATAAAAATATAAATATTGTATTCTTCATAAAAAATAAAGTCACATTTTTTGTGAAATGTATATCATATCTAATTACGAAATTAGTTTAAAACCACGTTTTATTATTTGAAAAATTGCTATACGCACACTTACGGTAATATAGGTTAATGATTTTTGTTTCATAATTAATACTTATAATTCGTGGTTTACGTTTCGGAAAAAAAATATTACGTCTCCAATTATAAATAAAATGCGCCTTTGTAGTTTGAGATAGTCTCCTCAGGCTTGGAGATGATGTAATGGAGAGGATGGGTAACCATAATTAATTGTAAGTGGACCTGATTCGATGCGCATTGTACGGTTTCACTGAACTTCAACTTTACCACACTGAACGCTTCTAGCCCACATGGATGCACAATATTCGGCCTCACTATATATATACCAGCGCAAGTGCTGTGATCCGAATTCCAGTGTACACTGATGTTGCAACCCTAGGTTGTACCGGCTACCTTCTAGTCATAACTCATAACTTTATAGCGAATTAAAACCCGTAATCGAAACCTGACTGAAGAACATTCGATAAAAATCCCTGATTGGAATTTTACAAGGGCCCAATGGACAACGCTCAATCGCACCAGGATGCAAGGACAAGGATGGTTCAACCACCTACTTCATAAATGGAGCAAGGCCAGGTCTTCACTTTTCGAATGTGATGAAATACAGTCAATTACGCATAGAGTGGAATCGTGCCCTTGCACAAAGTACGAAGAAGGGTTAACCAAAGTGCAGTGAAACGACTCGAAGAACTTGTTATACGTCGGTGATCTTATTATTTTATTATTATTTATATTTTATTTATTTATGTGTTTAATTATTTTTAATAAATATACTTTTACTTATAAAAAGCCGAATCTGTCATGCGCGTAATAATAAGATGGGTATCTATAAAATTAAAACAGGATAACGAATAAATTGCATATTATAAATAAAGGCGAATCTTAAAAAAATATCTAAAAAAAAAAAAAATAACAACCAAAATAGTAGGTAGCATACAAGTTATAGGAATTTAGTACCACTATTGGCTGAAGCATAATACTATTTTTCGCAAACTTATTCAGAAAAACTGTTCGTCACGGACTATAATTTGATTCAGGCTGCGTATTTATAATCATTGTCTACTAAGAAATCAAATTATTTGTACATTGTACACAGTATAATAATAAATAAAGGAAACATAGAATATTATTTTCTACAAGAGCTCCAGTTTTATAACAATAACACACTCTGTAAATCACTATTACGGGTAAGAAAAAATATATTATTTTTCATGAGTTAAAAAAAAAAATTAAAATGATGCAAGAATAGTTATATACTAATATAATATACATCGTATATACATTCGCATGGTAGTGTCGTTTATGAATTATGATACGGGATTTATTAAAAAAAAAAAGAAAACCTTGACTACATGCTAGGCCGAAATGAAATAATTAATTCGTGCCAAATAATTTACAGTACACGCTTGTGAATTGTATACGTACGTGATTACTACTGAGTACTGATCACTGACAACTTTTCGTCGCACAGTCATTCTTTAGGGGAAGGAAGGTCTGGTGTGGGATACAGGCCCGTAGCCAGATCAATTATTCAGGAGAGGCAAATCGAGTTGTAGTGGGGGCAATATAAAAAACCTATATTATAACTAATTTTATTTTATTTTTACAAATTAATTACAATGTTCGAAATTTATGATTAAAAAATAATATAAAATATAGTATTAATATAAGAATAGTTTTAGAATTAGCTTTTACAAAATGTTTTTTTATTCATTTTTATTGGAGTCTTATAATTTATAAATATAATCGTCGCTCATACATCATTATCCCCTACAATCGAACTTTAATCTCGGTTATATTTATAAAATTATCGTACGATTACCACCATAACCAACTCACATTTAAAGTATCACTTATTGATATACTCTTTTTTTCAATATATATTAATCAATTCGGAAATCGCCGTCTTCAGATAAAAAAATGCTGGCGGGGGGGCAATGCCCCCTTCCCCCCCGTGGCTACGAGCCTGGTGGGATAAAAGGGTTAAAGACATATACCTCACGCGGTGGGTACACGCCGCAAGTAGTTATGGGGCATTTAAGCGTCTACTGTAATACATAATATTGTAACACATATCGTCAGGTCCACGCGCACGCGGCAACGAGACCATCTCACGAGCCGTAGAAAACGTGTTGTTTCACGCGATTGATCTTTGTTCCCAATCTTTAGCTCCCGCCCCTCGCAAGTCACCACGGGTCGACCGCACGACGTTCGCATTTCCCACGTAACCTATATTATGATGTCGCATATTGTAGTATTGTACCCCCCCCCCCCGATGCGCGCGCGTGCGGTAATCAAAATATTACTATACGCACGTAAATATCGCGTGTACGCCGGTAAACGTAAACCACGAAACAAACTGCGTCGCGATGACGGGCCCCGCGGTCTTTTCACAAATCGACGTACCCCGTCCGGTTAGGTTATTTTTCCCGTCACAGCGTGCGTAATATCATTATCGTTGCCGTTATTGCACCTACATCGCATAACGTGGCCGGGCGCCTTGGCAACAAACACACGCGGCTTCGGAGGTCGTGGTTGTGAACGAGTATTAGAACACACAGGTACACCCGTGTATATTGCATATTATTTAAGAGTTCATATTATATACTTTAAATATTTATTTTTTTTTTTGGGGAAAACCGAAATTTAAAATATTGAGATACTATAATGTACGAGGATACAAGTAAATAAATAAATTCTGTATTATTCGTTATACTTACCTACTTTTAATTTTAGCCCACGGGTATACACGGGTATTTTTACCACACGGGCCTTAACCCCGTCTTGCGTAAAAACACGGGTACCCGCGTGTAGTTCATTACACGTGTAATAAGAGACCTCTGTCCTCTAGATCAGTGGTTCCCAACCTTTTTGATACTACGGACCACTATGAGAACTTTCGATACGTCACGGACCACCTCAATTTTATACCTTATTTTTCTTACAAATAAGAATCAATTTTTTTTCACATATTTTAGAATTTTGATTATTATTATATGAATAAATAAAAAACAATGAAATTCTTTATGATAGGCTTTTAATAATGCTTATAATTGGTTTTTTTTTATTAAAGTTTAAAATAATTAAAAATTTAATACAAACTAATATTCTAAAAAAATTTACATTACATTATTATAGTTATTTAAGGTAAATTACAAAAATTATAAAAACAATTTAATGCGATTTTTGTGCTTGCGTTTCGTTCACTAACAAAGATATTCTTGGGTTGATACTGCTCAAAGCTACACGCAAGTCTTTAGTGGCGTCCAACCGATTTCTCTGTTTATTTTTAATAAAGAGTAGTCCAGAAAATCCTTGTTTGCACAAATAAGTTGTCGAAAAAATGACTAAATATCTTAATGCGATTTCTCGAAGTTTAGGGTACGCAATCGCTTTTTTACACCAAAACTCTTCGATATTTATGCCAGATTCAAACGTATCCTTACAGTTTCGATCGTTTTGTAACTCAATCAAATCTTCCTGGTTATTATTAGATACCTCATTGATTTTAACGATAAAAGGGTTTTAAATCATACTTTGTATACCATTCGTTTCCAAATCATTATATTCTGGAAAATACCGATTAAATTCATTTTTAAGTTTTTTCAGATTGTGTAAAACATTTTGCTGTACCTCATTTACGAGGTCAGCATATTTTTCGTTATCAACCAAGCTTTTCAGTGTTTGAAACGTTGAATAGTTATTCATTTCAACTTTACTTATCCACAAATCAATTTTACACATAAACGCTCGAAGTTTATCTTCAAATATGAATATATTTGCAAAGCCTTCCAGTTTATTATTTCCAGATCCTTGTAATTGCAAGTTAAGCTTGTTTAAATGTTCGAAGATATCGACAAGATAAGCCATTATTAAAATATTTTTACATTTTTTAAGTATGGCTCGCGGACCACCTCACAATGTCTCGCGGACCACCAGTGGTCCGCGGACCATAGGTTGGGAACCTATGCTCTAGATCGCACCGTGTCCGGGAATGCTGTCGTTACTGCGCACGCCGATTGTGTGTCGTACAACATTATCGCGCGCGTAGTGCCGCGCGCGCACGTGCTTCCGACTTGGACGCGTCTCCGACGACGTCGCGCGCCCCATTCGTATCGTATAGTACTTGTGCGCGTACGGTGCGATCCGCGCACAGGTGGTAGGCGCTCGGGGGTCGCCCGAGCTTCCGTAGATAGGTGCCTTTCACGCACCGATGAAAGTCGGAACGCAGGCCACGTCGATTACAAAGATTGTTATTTTTTTTTTTCACGACATCGTCGTAGCGTGAGTTTTTTCGTCTACATGGAAGACGAACAGCGGACGGTACGTATATGCGTAATGTTAAATACACATTTTATTTTTATCGGTTTATTCGAAACCCGCCGGTATCTGTCAGGGGTGGCTTGCCAGGGGAGACTTTGAGACTGCGTCTCCCCTTAAAAATAAACTAGCTACTTGTAAATAATATAATTAATTAAACATAATAATGTATAGAAATATTTTCATTTGCATTTAAAATATATTATATCGTTTTCATTGTTTAATATTCTATTAAATTGAAAGTCACAAAATCGAAAACCTATTAATAGTTATATCGATAGAAATACTATTTTAGTCATATCTGCGGGTCATTACGGCTCATTACGACGGTCGCCGGTTCAGTGAAACTGAAGCCCGTCAGTTGCAAACGTAACATGTAATGACATGGCTGGTAGGTCGGAGGGAGCCGGGGAGAATAAGCTGCGTATCATAGACGCTTATGAACCTGGGTTCACGATAGTAATTGCCGTGCCGCTGCGCCGTGTAGCCCGTTTTTACAATTTTACATTTTTACAAGCATTTCAGCATTTGTTGATTGTTCGTATTTTAAAATGCAAAAAGAAAATATAATATCATTTTTCTAACCAGTGGTTTTAATGCTTTAACATACGAACAAAAAAATCAAATTAATATTTAATATAATTAATTTTTTCAATAAAAAGGTTTTTCTTGTTCGTTGTTATATGGAATTTATGTTATATAATTTAAGTATCCCCAGAATATTTATTCACGAGCCGCTACTAGTACCTGTATAATAATATGACGATAGAAGAAAAAAATCGCCGGATACGGTTCGTGGATATATTATGACTAGGGCTGAGGACTTCTAGTTTTTTCATATTTTTGCATATTTTGTCATTATTGCATATAAATGCATATTTGAGTATATTAGAAAAATTAAGATCATATTTGGCAATTTTCGAATTAAGTTCTTAAATTAGCTTAGACGAAGTGGTAAATTTTCGATTTAAAAATAATATTTTTATTATCGGTTAAGTAATTTACTATCTGACCGATAGGCAATACGTTATAAATCGATAAAACCGAAACGCGTATAGGTAGTGAACTTAATTAGTTGTCCGTCATATTTCGTCGCGTACTCGTATTGTTGTGCATACTGCGTGAAATATTTTCGTCGAGTAATTATTTCGTCTTTTTTAAATTTTTTTAGTAATATTTATTTATTTTTATCAAATATGCCAAAGGAAAAACAATCATTTGCTTCTCGCTTAAATAGTTATGTGTCGGAATTTAGTGAATGTAGTGGTCCAGTATTTACAACTGACGGCAAAATATTGTATTGTAAATTGTGCGATTCAAAAGTCGGAAGTGATAGAAAATTCAACGTTCAACAATTTTAAATACTTTTTAATAAACTAACCATAATGTAATTTTTACTAATTTTTTTAAAATAAATATTATAATAACTTATAAGATAAAATAATAAAATAAAATAATTTTTAGAGCATATTTTAAGTGCATAAATGCATGCATATTATTAGATTTTTAAGTACTAGAAGTCCTCAGCCCTAATTATGACGTATTCACACATGTCAGGGTGGCCGTTTGACCCCGTATTTCGACTTCGTGTCCCGACGAATGTTATACGAATCGCATTTCGTCCCGTTTTTCTCTTACTGTTAACGTATATAGTATATACCACTTAGATTATTCGATAAAATCGCTACTCATTAATGGTATTTTTGGGTTATAATTATATTGACAATTTAACCGGGTACATAGTGTTATTATAAAATTGTTTTATGTACAAATATTTTAATTTGTACGTAAAAACCAACATTTATTTTATTGTTAAAGTTGACAAAAAAAATGTTGATTATCTTATTGGTTATTATATGTGATACCTCGTATAATTTAAATCATAATACTATATCGAAAATGACACTGGAGAGTTGTATTGAAATCCAAGTTCTTGAACACTGGTCAAATCAATACCCGTAAGACTGCTCAACGCTTTTTAATATAATATAACCTGTACAATACGATGCCTTGAATTATGATGAAACCCCCAAATCATTAAAAAATAGTACGTTAAGCCGTTTAAAATATTATAATCTTAAAAAATACGTAACACATTATTACTGTTTTACATTAGACGAGTTTTATTAGTTTTCAGTTTAATTCTAATAACCTAATAATAAATAAAAACTGATATACATATAATTATATAATGATGTTTAAGAAATAATATAAAATTTGATGTCTGACGATTGATAAATAAAAATAACAAATCACAATAAGAGTGTCATATTGGTATTATTAAAAGCTTGTATGTTAAGCAATTTTTTTATCTGTGAACGAGCAATGGGGATTCATATTAGCTCCCAATCTCCCCTTCAATTTCTAAATACAATAAATTTATCGGCGCAGCGTATGAGTATTTAATTTATTACTTAAAAAAAAAAACATCTTAATAAATATCTACGTGAAAACATTAAAATGCAAATCCTTTTTATTTCACTTATTCCTGTATCCAAGTCACGATTTAGTGATAAAAATTATATAATTCACAATATTTTGTTCGTGTACAGACGTACAGTGTACACTGTACACTATCGATTTTTTAAATTTTTTTCAACATTTTGATAATAATGACCAAATTTTAACTGGTCCCTTGAATGCCATTGCAATCAGGGGCAGATTTAAGGCACTGCAAACTACGCGACCGCATAGAGCGGCACATTTTGAAAAAAATCATTTAGAAAATGTTCTTTGTTCTTCCGTAGCAAAAATACTTAATTTTTTTTCTCCAATCTTAATAAATTTAAAATTTCCTAGGGGATTGTAGCGGCAGACTGTTTATTTAGCGCAGTGGTGGCAGATTGTCAAGTCCGCTCCTAACTACAAGCGGCTATTACCGTATACTCGTGTATACGGTTAGACTACAGATTATAGACGTTATAGCCATCTATCTCTGTATATGCATTTTTTGTATAATTATTATTGTTATTACTGTTGTTGGACGCGTGCGCAGTTAAGCAGACCCCGGGCAGAGTTACACAAGAGGCACACGGTAGCCAGTGAACACCGGTCCGTGCAATGGAGACCGCAGGTGGACATTGTCACCGACAGTCTGGACATGGCCTTGCTGTCCGTGTACAGTCACTCGGGTCTCACGTTTCCCCGGACCAGCGACGTGTGCATGCAAAAAGAGACCTTCGTGCTCTGTTTGAAGTGAGAGACGCATCAAATATGAATCAGACGTACATTAATGACAAATGACAACACAGTAGAGGTAGACTCTCAACAGCCCGAACCTCGACGGTTCGGAAACCTCAATAAATCGAACTAAACGCTTTATGGTCCCCCTCGAGAAAACCCCTAAAACTCGGAGAAAACACATACGCATTGTGTGGTACCCTATAAAAATCGAAAACAATAAAGCACGAGACGGCAGCAAACACTCTGCAATTCGAATTTATTGCTTTAATACAAGTGCAAATAAGTTTGACCACCGAGTATGGTTCAACTTAAGTGTCTACTCGTGTTCGGTAAGAACATATTGTAGGTGTGTAATTTTAACGTAAAAAAAATAACGGCGGCGTTTGAATACCACCGTTCGGTTTATCTTACCGTATGCACATTTGTTGTTAAATTTATTTTGAAATATCGTATCATTTATCATTTGTCACCAATATATGCCTCAGCAATAAGCGAACACAATTGTTCGTTATAATATGGCTAATGAACCAGACTGCGGCCAAAAATGTATCTCCGATGAAAATAACCGAATTTTTTTTAAATTAAAATATACGCGCAAATTGTATGTAATATGTACCCAGTTTACCCGTTATAAAAAATAAATATGTATTGCAATAAAATATTTAGCTCTCTTTTATTCGAATTGTTTACTTTTTCCCCCTACAAGACTATAACTCGAAATCCCGCTAAACAGAGATGATGAACCGACGACACACACACCCCCGTTTCAAATGACTCACGGATACTTTCGTGATCCACTGTAACATTCAAGACCCTCGCGATTACGTTAGTTTGAAGGGATTGTGTACAGGCAATTAATACACCGCATACGTCCCCGGGTTGTCTATGCGAAAATAGTTAATGAACAGGAATTTCAAGTGGATATAAGAGAGGATTTTTCGAAAATTGCATTCTTTAGAGTCGAAACAGTTTGGGGCTGAGTGTATAAAAGTTTTCATTTATTGTATATGTTGATTTTATTAATTACCGATTGTGGAATAATGTGTAACTTAATATACTTAATATAAATTGGTAAATAAAAATGAAAAGCGACAATTGTTGCTATTTTCAACCTACATTTGCTTAACATTAAAATAGTAATTATTTCAATCTAAAACCGTAAATCACTTCACAGGTGAGGCAAAAATTAAGATTTGTTAAAATTTGAAAATCACAATTGATCGACCCAAGTAATTTTGAACTATATATACTAAATTCAAAGCAATATAATTTAATATACCTAATAAGTAATAAGTAATAACAAATATACAAGAATTATTAATGAAACTTTTTTTTCTAAATATCAAGTAGTTGCAATTACTCATTACAATATTACTACAAGATGCTCCATTGGAAATTCATGCAAATATATTCTAAATCAAATATTTAAATAATATCTAAAAATGCATTAAAATGGTTCAATAAAATATTTATAGCAATGTAGTTAAAAATTCGGTTTCATTTTAAATGTGTATTTATTCCTCAAAACCTGCAAAAGTATAAGAAATTGAATCTCTATTGACACCTTTTACTTCATGTTGTATTAAGCAATGACAATATGTTTAGTTTACATTATACCTTGGTCATTAATAACACTGTTCTACAAACAATTACAATTTATAGTTATTTATAGGTAGGTTATAATTAAAGAAATTTTAACATTTAAAACTTTTCGGATTAAAAAAATGTATAATTAGAGTGTAAAATTAAAAGATAAACTATTAGTCATCAACATTTTAATTTTTATATCATAATAAAAATTTCTTATTCAAAAATATTATTATGGTATTTAAGTTATATGGTACATAAGAAAAAATGTAAAAGTAAATATTTATATAACTTAAGTTTATTTTTATTAAGGAAACAATTAAACAACTTTCGACCGGATCAGAATGCAGAAAAACTATTTAGAAATCATCCATTAAGAATGGGCGGTCTTCTCTGTGAACGAAAAGACATTAACAGTATTAAACTTGGATTAGTCGGTAGCCATATTTCACAAACTAACCACGGATACTCTCGAAAAGAAGATGGGACGTTTTACAATTATTAAATAAGGTCTGTTTGATAAGTTGATTAATCTATATGATATTTGATTTTATACACATTTTTTTTAATATACATATTATTATTTTAAATACTTTTATCATTTCTAATATATATTTAAAATGTATTGACATTTTCAGACAGTCGACAAAGATGTTTTCAATTTATTCATACTATCAAAATGAAATGCGAAAAAAAAACTTTTACTGTAGCCTGTAGGTAATTATATAATGCTATAGTTAAAATAGAAATATTGTATTTATTATTAATTACATATAAGTTATAACATAATTAGTTATATATTAATCAATTTTAGTTTACATACGTAATTAATTGTATTATACTTTTATGTACATACAATGTTTGTTTTTGTTTTTATAAACAGTATAATATAATTGAAAATATTTAATAGGCGTATATTAATTCAAATTCAACTTTTTAATTTTTTTTTTTTTGGACAGATCTACGATATAATAATATACTTTGAATATTACATTTATGATTACATACATAATAAAGGTAAAAATAAATGTTAAACATTATGTATACATATATATGAATATAATTAACATTTAACATTGAATTAATTCTAGGATTAGTTATAGTGGTCCAAGCAAAATGTAATAATAAATTGTATGTTTATCTTTAAAAACAAAATGCAGAACATTAGGTATCCAAAGAAGTACTTAGGACGGCAAAGGGAGATTCAGAAGATGTAATTTGACTTTAGTAATATTATTTTCAAAACATTATAGGTATTTTATATGAAAATAGATAGTTGAAAAATTAGCCAAGTGTTGAGATAACATTGAATATTCAATAAAAATAAATAAAATAGTTATATATATATATTAATAAGCATTTTTTGAATAAAATTAGACTATTAGATATTTTACAGTGTATCTTCATATTATACTGAAGAAGTACAAAATCCACCTATAAGACCAGTAATAACTTTTGAAGTATTGGTTAAATTTTCAGTATTTGTACAATGATTATTTTGTATAATATATTAAAAAATAAAAGCTGATATTTCAATCAATATAATATAAAAACAATAACCGGTAAGAAAAAAAAGGAACATTAAGCAGGTACTAAACATTAAATTCATATAATTAGGTGCTCATACTAAATGATTTATATAAATTTTTATGGTGGGAATAAATATATTCAAAGAAACATATGGATAAAATTTGAGTTGTACAAAACTTTTGATTATAAATAGTTTATCAACTCTGAACTATAAAATTGGCCTGACTTTTTTACTCAACCGTGATTGTCAGTATAGTATAATAAAGAGCATTTCAAAACTTAAATGTATGTAACACTTGAGAAAGTGTTAAATAAAGGAATTAATTTTAAAACTTAATAATATTAATTATTATATGCTATTTACATTTATTTGTAATACTTAATTAGGCGATAGGCCGGAGATAATAATATTGTCATCACGAATTAGGAATAATTATAAAACACTTAAAAATTGGAGTATTGAGAAAACCTAATAATAATATACAGTACAATCTCGGTAATCAGACACATATCAGACCACGCTACTGCCATTAACGAAAACGGCGGATTAACGGGGGTTTAACGGCGGATTAACGGGGGTTCACATAAAAACGCATTTTTACTTATTGAATTTTACCTTTTGACTAATACATATAAAAAAAATGAATTACAGTAATTATATTATTATAGAATATAAATAATACGTACATGGTTATATTTAATTAATATTTTAATTAGATAGGTTTAAAAAAATTATTAATTATAAATATATATATTGGTACGTATAGGTTAAAATAGCCGGATTACTGGATGTATCGGATTATTGAACGGCCGGATTACCGAGATTGTACTGTATTAACATGTCTATGGTAAATTGTTAAGACATATACATACAACTTAACATAAAAATACATTACATTTTACTTAGTTAAATATCTTTGAAATATTATATAAAATATTGTTTTAAATACCATTTATTTCATTTATTTGAGTATGGCCAACTAAAACTTTTCACCATCTCCTACACAAATTCAATGAAACAGTAACATGAATTTTACAAAACATTAATTAATACTTAAAAAGGACATCTTACATACCTTAATTGTATTAACAAACCACATTATACACTACACTATTTTACAAGTTGTAATAATTAATAATGATTTAGAAATAATAAGTGTCAATGCATATAATAAAAGCTTAACTTTCAATTGTCATTAGGGATAATAAATACATAATGGTCTCTAATTTGATCATATTTTTGAAAAAATTTAAATAATAATCTTCTAAATAATCTGCTTTTGGATTTCTTTTGCCATCTCATAGAATACTTTCAAATAAATACCATTAAATAATGGAAACAAGATGTCTCTATGCTGTTTATAGAAATAAAAGTACCGATAACAATTTTATATCTTTTCATTTACCTTAATTCGTGAGACATGTTAATAATATACTTAAATATAATATAATATGATTAAATAAGTCTATTTGAATACAATTTAAGACTTAAAAAGTAATTTGATACATTTTGTTTTAACAATAGGAGATTCAAACATATTTTATCATGGCATAACAATAAACAATTTTAAAGTTTTCCCGGTTACAAATGTAATTATACAATTTTTGACACAAATATTAAAACTTTATAATAAGTACTAATCAACTACATAAATGATATATATTATAACTAATTTAAATTTTCATCAGTTTAATCAGGTATACTGCACCCAAGATATGACAATGGCTATTTTACATTTGACTTGGTCTAAACCGGTATTACTGAATCTATATCCTGGTGGGGACATTCTCTTTAATCGATATGAAGGTAGCAGAATATCAGTGTGAATAAATTAAGCCCATAAGCACGATTATTTATCATTATCTTGATCGCATTTAAGTTTAAAATAAATGAAAATATTGTTCAATGATATAGTTATATTCGATTTATTATTACAAGATATAAATATCACTTAAATACATAAAATATTCATATTTAATCAAAGAATCATTAATGAACCTTGTACTAAATATATAATTATTAATGTACATAGATAAGTTTTGGTTATTTATTTTAATTGTAATATATATAAATTGAAGTATGTATTTTGATGTTTTATTGCCCAGATCATCCTGAAATACTATGTTTATTTTAAAAATATTTAATGGCACATATTTAAACCATTGAAATTACTACATTTCAATGGCGATTACATTTTCACAAAGTAAAATATTATATTATTAATTACTCATTGTGTTTGAACCAAACATAAATATTACTTGAAGAAATTTAATTGCTAAGTAATATTTTAGGCCAGTATAAACGTTGGTTCAGTTGTTTTAAAATTATAACAGTTACAGTTTAATAGACCACTCTATAATTTCATTGTTTTTTTTTTGTATTATTTAATATTTAATTTAAAGGAATGTTTATACCTAAAATACTAACATTATTTAAATCAAATAGGAATATATTTAACATTATTTGTTAAAATTTACATTTTATTTAAAACACTGTAGCAAATAAATGTATCTTAGTAATGTAAAACAATTAATAAAAACTAAGTTTAAATATCTATAAATAGAAAACACACATATATTTAACGTGAGGATCTTAAAGACATAAATAGAGATAAATGATTTATTGAATGTTTTTAAAGGCATGTGCGGATTCAAAATTACAATTAAAATATTTGTAGAAACAAATGAATTAAATTAACAGATTTCAATAGTTTTAAAATATAAATACTACTAATCCAATTAATCAAAGTTACCATGGGGAAAAAAAAAATTAGAACAATTAAAACAATGAGTTTTAGATGTACAAAAGCACAGAGATGTCTTTGATTTTAATACAATTAAAAATAAGTACTTTAATGAATTATATAGAAATTTAAACTAAGTGATAAGGAACTTTAAATTTATTGGTACATCATTAATTATTTTATGATAATAGCATGAATATAATATTTTTTGTTTAGTGACATTAAAATAATTTGAGAATATAATGGACTTTAAGAAAATATTTTATGTAATGTTGTATGGAATAGTTTTAAAATATATTAATGCATTTAAAAATAAACCATTTAAGTTCAGTCTTTTTATGTCCTAAATAATATATAAATTAATTAATTAAATCAATTTAATATTTAAGCTGAGCTGAGATGAAAAATGGATTTTATATAACCTCTTAACTAGTATAATTAATTCTTATTTAATCAATATTTAAGAGTAAAACTCTAGCTGATACCCATATAAATATTAAAATTACTAAATGTATATTAATAAATTATGTTCTTAGATCAAAGTTATATTTAATGCTAACCTGGTTCTTCATTGCTGAAATTAAAACATTACTTAAATGAATACTTAAGTTAATTATCTTTGAGAATAACTATTTTTGAAGAATTTATTTCCAAATGTAACTTGAATGGGTTTATATGCATAACCTGTGGATACAGATTTCTCAAATGGTTTCCAAGTCTGAGTCACTATGTAATTGTGAAGAACTATTACATAGTATTTTATTTGACGGTATAACACAATTTGTGGATGATTTATAAATTCTCAATCTGGAAAAGGGAAGCAAAATAGACGCTATAGATTAATATTTCATGACTCATAGTGTACCTGAGGGGTGCACTTGATGTTAGTTAATGTTGGTTAGTGCTAGTACTAGTGTTGTTAGTATTACTACAAGCGTTATTTGAAGCCTTTTTTCGTACTTGTCTTTTCCGATCAGCATATATTAAACACTTCATCTGCGCTTTATTTTCTGCAGCATTCAAGCTATCTTCACTATCTTCTTGGTTATTTTCATGAAAAACATTGTCAAAATCACTGTCTTGATCTTCATCAGACTCCCAATGTTGCCATTGTCTAAAATTAAAATAATATTAATGGTAAATACAGTTCAAATTAAACAATTTATACTTATTCAAAAGATATAAGAATAATATTACAATGGTAAATTATTGATTTAAAATGATTAAGGATAAATTTTTGACTATACAATAAAATCATTTTGTGTGATTTGTTTAAAAAATTGTGTACCCTTCGTAATAATATATGTATTTAATTATTTTAAACAAAATAAACAGTATACAAAACATAAATATTACATCCAATACTAATATAAAGATTGATTCAAATCAATTTATAAATTAATATACATTCAAAAATAAGTACTGGACTTCAACTGAAAAGAAAGAAAATAAATTAGGACAAAGTTAACTTAACTTAATCACAGTTATAATTCTGTTGATCGGAATTCTATTCAATTTATTTGACGATAATTAATTTATTATTTATTTTGATTAGTTTAAAAATTCAAAAATGTATGAGATAATACAGACATTAAGTTAAAAATAACGACTGGGGACAAATAAAATATTTTATTTAAATGAAACAAAAAAACAAAAGAACATTTCATTGCATACCACAATATGTTAAAAAAAAAGATAATTTTGATTTATTATTTATCAGTATATCTTACTTTATTTCTGGACGCATTGAAAATTTCTTCCTTTCATATTGATCATATCTTTCACTTTTTTTCCAGAAATAGTAAAAACAAACCAGCTCTGCAACTGATCTAGTTTTAACCTATTATAACATATTTTAAAATATTATCAATTTGTAAATAAGGGGAAACAATAAATTTAAAATCTATTCGACAATACAAATTTGACATTATTTAATGAGTTCTAATGATTGGGCTGATACATTTCTCACTTTTCCATCACCGAAAAACAAAATAGGAAATCAAACATATAACTTTTAAGCTGGAGAAGTAAATCTTACTTATCTGTTAGACACATGCATTCATTGTACAGCAATAAAAGTAGATAAACTTTTACAACTATGATTGTTCAGTTTATTTGAAAAACTTGACCATTGTAATAGGCATTAGGTAATACTCAGATTCTTTAAATTTTTTTAATGTTAATATTTAATGTGAAATAATTAATGTTGAACCTATATTATATAGTGATGATAAACCTAGTAATATAGAACTAAGTTTCCCTTTGACATTACTATAAGTTAAATCTAATAAGAATATTAAATATATGTTTCAGGGTGATTGCGTAAGTGATCATCCTATATTTATAAGATTACTTTTATATGATCAATTTATCAAAGTCTCCAGACAGCATTATTTTATATGTGGAATACCAGGGCATAATTTCAGTTATTTAGGTGCATTAAATCACATTATTTAAATATAAAATTGGTTCAATGATTTTTTATGTTAAATACAAACTTTAACAAACTTTTACTTATTTACCTATTTTACTTATTATAACAAACTTTTAGATGTCACACTACTATGTTTTCTATAATGATTTATCCATATAAATTTGTTAAATATTTGACCTACCTCTTTTTGTATAGCATGGAAATTTTTTCCATTTACCAATAAGCCCATCTCAAATTTTATAGTTTCATCTTCTGACCACACGCTTAATGATTTCTCCAATGGTATTACATTTAATGACATTCTTCTAAGAGCTTCAGCGACATCATGGCCACATTGAACCAACAAATAAAGTGCCTGTAATAATATTAAAATATATTAACATCATATCTTAGAGTTTAGCTGAATCTAAATTTTTTGAACACCTTAATATTCATAAATGTTAAATATACATTTTTTTTTTATAACTTATTTATTTATGTGGAATACAAAATTTCTAAAGATATTAAAATTGCTATATATTTAACAATACATATAATACATTTTATTAAATAAATGTTAATGCACATAATTCTAATTTAAAAATAAAACCTAACAATTCGGTACATTGTGATTTACATTTTAGTTCCTACACATATACTCAAATTTGAATGTAAATATTGAATAAAATGTTTCATTTGATCAGCAAAACAATTAATTATGTTTGTGCTTAATATTATTTATTATACTAGAGACATTCAATGTACAGATAATCAAATTTAAAAATTACCTTTTCATTGTCGCGCACACCATCAGTTTTAGATTTAGGTTTCAATGCCTTGGTAATTTGCTGGATTTTTGTCAAATAATCTTCAATTAAATCTTCACTTAATACATTTGGATCCCATAGCAGTTCATCATTGTTTTCATAAGGTAATACATCCCCATAAGTTGATAACCCATCTGTTACTAGAGCTTGAAAATTCAATCCAACATTAACACTCTAAAAAACAAATTCAATTTCATTATCATTCATTAGGTATATAATTTAATAAAGTAACATAATCAGATTTATCCTAACCTTCCAATGAAGTTCCCAATGAGGTTTATAGTCTTCATCTTCATCTTCACTTTGTACTTGGTCTGAAAAGAAATATCATTTATTTTTAGCAAATTATATTTTGTCACAAATTTTGAAAGAAACAAGTACTAAAATAATTCACAGTAAATTATTTTCAGAAATAAAAAAGAAAACTCCAACAAACATAACTAGGGCCTGGAACTTGATGAATAAATATTATAATATTAAAAATATATAAAAATACACGAAAAAATATGCATAAAATGTCATGAAAAAAACTTTCTTACAATTACAATATATTTATCAATAAAATACTATTTATTATTAATCACACCCACCAAGTTCAGCCATGTATAGCTCTAATAGTTTAGAAGCATCATTACTATCTCCAACGCGTCTTACTCTTCCATTTTCCTAAACAAACATAAAATCAAATTTAAATCAAAATATTTTGATTTTTGCAGCTTATAATAATTTGTACCTTGAACAAACAATTTTAAATTAAGAATGTCTTTTTTAGCGGTTTAACCAAGAAACCGGGAGAGAATGGTTTTCACTTCTGTCTCCCAACTCCGCTCCTCATTATGAACACATGTTTAATTAAGTAATATTTGTTTTTAAGTGATAGAGATAATATTAATCTTAAGTCATCACTTTTACTACTCTGAGATACATTTTTGTCATTATAAATGACAAAATTAATTTTTGTATAGCTCAATAGATATCAGATTAAAATTATCCAATACAGAAAACTATGTTGATTTGTTTTTTTTTTTTAGTAAAATTGTTCAATATTTTTACTTTATTCAAACAGTAAAAACAATAACAAATCTTACATTAAGTTCAATTGAAAATATAGAAAAACTCAATTTGATAATAAGGTTTAAAAATGTACATTTATAAGTCTTAATTAACCAAATTAGAATTTTCTATTTTGCATCAAAGATACAAATTAGTGTGTATGTTCTTAATAATGATTATTAAAAAACAAATTACTTTTGTTGTTTCTCCGGGCACTTTATTAGAAGATGAATCACCTAAATCTGTACTTGCATCTACAGAATCATCAACTAATTTTTGCTGCCTGTGAGTGGATTTAGCTCTTTTCTCTAAAAAGATAAATTATAAATAATAAATAATATTTTTTTTTTAGGGTATTCATAAGTCAAAAATAAGAAACCATAGGAATTAGGATAAATTACACAAATATAATTTATCAATGACATTAAATATTTAAAATAAATTTCACTTAGTATATGATTTAACCAATATTGTTTAAAAAAAACATACTGATATGTAAGTAATAAGTATACATATTTAGGTACAATACACTTATACATTCAGGTATTTATACTGATTCATATTCATAAAAGTTATATTAGAAAAAATGTAACAGAAATCATGAAATAAGTAGAATAAAAATAATATTGTGTTCATATGTTTCTCCAAATGTTACATAAACAATAATTAGTTTATATGGGAAATGTAAATAAAGATTTGTCAATTTAAAAAATTACTTAAATAGTTGATTTATAAATATTAATACAATCGTGGACACTAACACATACAAATTATGTAGTTTTTAAAATATGTAAAACATTTGTTTAAAAAAAAAAAATGTAAAGTTTCAAGTTATCATTATATTAACAATAATTATTACCTGCTACATCATCAGATGAAGTTGAAAGCTTTTTCTGAAACAAAATAATAACTTAAATAATGTTAAATTAAAAACATATTTTTATATTTAACATTAAACCTTTCTTTTCTGATCCTTGTTTTTCTGAGCTGAGTTCCTCTTTTTCTTCTTCTTCTTCTTCTTCTTTTTAGTACTAGTTTCTTCAGCAGGAGTAATTTTTGAATAACCATACATAACCATTAGTTCATGAATTGGCATGTTACTTTCCTATAAAATATTTAAACAAATATTAACTAATATATTACATGCTTTCTTGAAGATTCATTTTCAATAATAAATCAAATTTAAAACTAAAAATTAATCTGATTATCATTATCATTATCAATATCATTATCTATTTTTAATTAATTTAAAGTTTTTGATCAATAAATAAATTAAACTAGTAAATGTTGAAGACAATTAAATATACACTTCTTTTTTTAATGCATGTTTAAGAAATAATTTTATATTTTTATAATCATATTATTTTCTTTTAAACCTATAAATAATTGAACAAATATAAGGACAACCATTAAAAAACCTTTGATAATCAAAAATTATAATATTAAATTCTAGAATGAACAAATAATTACTTCTTCGAGAAATCGTATTTCTCTTAAAGGGTCCTCCAATTCTGGAAGTGCCTCTTCTTCTTCCATTGTACATTCATCGTCAACTTCTTCTGCTTGCTCGTAGTCTTTATCTTTATCATTGTCATCGACAAGTGAAAGTTCACAACTATCTACTTCAACAACATCGTCATCTACTAAAAAAAAAAAAACAGCAACAATGAATAGGTATATTACATTAAGTTTAAAATGTTTAAATTTTGATATAATAAAACACATTACTTGGAGTTTGAGATTCATCAGATTTGGTCGCAACCTATGAAATAAAATACACAATTATAATCAGCATTTAAAAGATGCAAAGAAATTGCTTTACTCTAAGTGATTATATATTTTAAATTATTTCACTTTTAACCTAAATGTTGAACGTAATAATAAAAAATCGTAGAAATTTACAAATGATTTTTGCAATGATGTTTTTATATTAAACCTCGTTAAAAATTCTGAAACTCATTGAAATTTATAACTAATATCAATTGATGGAAAATATTAATTGCATCTAGTTTATTATTATTATTATCAAAATGTCAATTTAAAAATACCAAACATAAGTAACTGATATATATATTTCTGTTAACTGGTTAAATAAGATTACATAAAATTAAAAAATAATTGAATTATAAGACAGCTATGCCCGAGGTCGTATGTAGAAATAAACCTAAAGGCAATCAGTATAGGACTTTAAGTATTGAAATAAATGTTTTTCACTTAACCCGTCAGTAGTCGCGATGATTTTTATAACACCGTTAGTCGCGTGTGAGCGCGACGCTCTTTATACCTGTTTTGCCAATTTTGCATACGATTTTCATTAGAATAAGTTTAAGATATTAAATTAAAGTTTGTGTTTGTCGGTGAAACAAAAATAATGCATTAAAATATTACTTTTATTTCTTATAATGATTAAAAATAATAATATATTTAGAAACTAAAAATCAAATACATATCATCTTTTCAATACAACTTTTTATAATAACAATTTAAAATTAACTTTGTTATACCTTATACACAATTTTAAAAATAGTAGTGATAAATTTAGTAAATTTCGTAAGAATTATTATTAATTGTAACATTATGTATATGAAAAAAAAAATGGAAAAAATTATAAAAAAAATAAGCATTTACTTCCTAACGTTATTCACTATCAGACTCAATTTCATTATTTAAAGCAGAAATATTGATATATTCATAACATTTAATTTTTTCTATATTTGTACATATGTCGATAAGAGGTATTTATAGTAACACACAAAATACACCAGAAACAAGCCAGTGATGACCAAACTCGTTCAAATGTGAGCGTGGTGCTCACATCGCGACCACTGACGGGATGTTTTTATATTAAACCTCGTTAAAAATTCTGAAACTCATTGAAATTTATAACTAATATCAATTGATGGAAAATATTAATTGCATCTAGTTTATTATTATTATTATCAAAATGTCAATTTAAAAATACCAAACATAAGTAACTGATGTATATATTTCTGTTAACTGGTTAAATAAGATTACATAAAATTAAAGACAGCTATGCCCGAGGTCGTATGTAGAAATAAACCTAAAGGCAATCAGTATAGGACTTTAAGTATTGAAATAAATGTTTTTCACTTAAAATTGGTAAAAAAACAAAGCAATAAAGTTGAATTTGTGAAGTTGTAAATCGATCAATCAAAAAAGAAAATTTTATTAATACCACTAGTCCAACACAAGTTCAACCAATGATCGAGACTGACCAGGTGTCAGCAGAAAATCGTAAGAAAAATTAAACTTATTGAAAACTGTTTCAACGAATAATAATATTTAAGTCTGTAAACAAAATTGTTGAATGGTTTAATTTTTCTAACGCTTTTCTGCTGACACCTGTTTAGTCTCGAACATATCATTTTTCAAGAACAAATATTAAATAACATAATTAACATGACACTGTTGTAAATCATGATAATGCGGCAACAACGCGTACATAGACCATCCATTCGCAAACACTTGTGAGGTACATAAAGAAGAGTGGCAGCGTAAACGGTTTCGACGATGCCGATACGAAATACTTTTGCCATTGACGACATCGATAATCATGTGGACGGACGCATACGGGACACATTAAGAAGTCCGATGACCGTTGAATCAATAAACGAGACGCGCACTCGGTATTTCAAACAGGGTTGGTCATTGCGAAACGTTAGTTCCCTGCCGCCACTAGAAGCCGTTCCCTAAACGTTTACAGTATAATGTCGGTCGAAAATCAATAACGGCGACGCGCAAGTGGTCCGATCCCGTCGGACCGCTCGCAATGACAACAAACAACAACAACGATGACGACGACGAAGACGCCGCGGCCGAGCGTCGCTATTACGGGTGTGCACGTACCTCTTTACCGTTGTCCATGGTGGCGGCGAACGGCGTCCGGTTGCCAACAATTGAAAGCGTCTCTGGACACAGCAGCGGCGGCGGCGATCGCTTAGCGGGCGGACGGGACACGTACAAAGCGCGAGCGGATCAATGGCGGACCGGGTACGACGCCATGGCGGGCTGCTCTCTCCGTGGACTGGTGGGTCGCGGGTGTGCACTATACGCTGTGCAGAGCGCCGTGTGAGCGAAGTGAGAGACTGCGGTCGGTAGTCGCCGCGAGACGGTGCGCGCGTATATCGTCCGAGGACAGCCGGGACGTCGAATGCGCGTCGTACTGCGTACTGCGAAGTAACACGGACGCGCGCACGCGTACGCACGGACGCTAGTGTGCACACACGCGCGGACGCTAGTGTGCACACACGCGCGATCGAACCGAACGGTGGTGATAACGCGGCGGCGTTCGACCGTGATAACGTCGTCGTCGTCGCCGTTGTTGTTATATTGCCCGGATCGTCTGTTTTATATTATAATATAGTAATATCATTGCCGCGCGCTGCCGCCCAGTGGTTCTCAAAATCCGATTTTCTCCCCAACCCGCCGCGGTGGTATCACAACCTGTGGGTACCGCGCAAATCTCGCTGTCCCCGCCGCCGCAGCGTGACGATAGGCGCGGGCACGGTCACGAACGCGGCGGCGGCGGCCGGTCGTCGGTATCGACTCGTACCTCGGCGGCGGCGGCGGTGCTGCGCGCCGTGCGTCACCGGTACTGACGCCGCCGCACCTGACGAACCGGACTTTCACGATTCGACCTCAGGGTTTTCCCCCGTCTACCCACTCGCCCGGTACCTACGGCGGCGCGTCCAAAATAACAAGCGAAGAAGTCTCGTGACAACAACGTTCCGCTCTGCGTAACCAAATAATGTGTTGTTGCAGCATTAGCTGCCGACGCGATCCCGGTGTAGTTTTTGACGTTATATCAATTTTTTTTTCTTTTTTCTCATCGCGCGCGGGGTGCCCGGGACAATTTCAGCAGTGAATATTGATTGTTCTTCAACGCGCGCGTTCCTTGAATTTTTAAACAATTTGGACCCCTCCTCCCCATCCAAAATTTGTTTTCGGTTACGGCTCAAGTAAAGTATCGTGTTACTGCGGTATCACACGACTGTGTACCGGTCGTTGTTCGGAAGTACATGCAGTGCCGCATTTAGACATTTTGTGCCCCGGTGCAAAAGAAAATTGGCGCCCCCTTAAGGGGCCTACCCACGAGAAATAGATCTTCACTAACCTTTAAGATGTTGAGCAAAAAAAAGAATGAGTACTTTTTTTAAAAATATTGTTGAATAATTGCAGATCCCCTCTCCTTCTGCAGATACATTGGATTCTTTTGAATGTATGTACCCTGCTTATTATCAGGGGTTATTACCATGCTTAATTCAGTTTTAAAATAGGGCTGCCAAATTATTGAGCAGTCCAAATTTGTCTACCACATCAGAAGATGGTAAAAATATTGAAATGTATTACTGTCTTAAAAGATAGGGCGCACGACATTCTTTATACATTTGAGCCTATTTGTAGAAGTCTCACAACCAGCCTACACACTCTTACTTTGAATCTTGATTATACTGTCATTGTGTATAAATATAATTCATACATTTAACTTAAGAACCTCAATTTATAATGATTATATCTATTATCATTCAGTCAAATCAAATTTTTGATTATACAAATAAAGCTGTAAGCAATATATTATAAAAAAAAATCAATTAAGGCTATTAGCTGCAGTTATTTGTATCATTAAATTATTTGAAGTTTTAAATTAAGAATAATGAATAATGTAAGATTGATTTTTATATTTTTTTAATAATTTATATTTATCTCACAATCTTAAGAAGCTAATAAGACTGTTAATATATTTTTTAATTTTGATCCATTGATTATAATCTTACAACTATCAAGAAATATTAACTACAATAATAATAATAAAACAATATATTATTTATAAAATATTTTTCAAAAACTATTATTATAGTTTATTTATTACATTTTAGTTGTGCTGGCGCAGTATAAAATAAAGGCAGGCCAATACGTTTTAGAAAAAAATAGGGCCACCCTTACCCTTATTCATTATATAAGTTGTTTTTTTTTTTCACATAATATTAAGGTAATTCATGAATAAATTAAATAAAGTATGCAAATTAATATTATAATTTTTTAATATGGTTTTCTAAATATATTTATAAATAATTTGAATACAAACAATGTAACAATGTAATATAATATTAGTTTGTATAGATACTTAAATTTTTCTTCTACTCTGTAATGTTGCGAATTCATGAATAACATTATCAAACTCAATGTTAGCTGTTATATCAGATTCTATGTTCAAAATAGCTAAACAATTTAGCCTTTCTTCAGTTGTACAAGACCTCAGATATGTTTTAACACGTTTTAAACACGAGAATGAGCGTTCTGTCGAGCAATTACTAACAGGAGTAGTGAGTACATAACATCATTCTGAGAGATACATCTATGTAAGGATACATACCTACTAAATTATTTTTTCTCAAAAAACTACACATATCTTGAATAGTTTTAGGAGCCTTATCACCGATAGTTAATAAGTGGCTCCTAAAATGAACACATTCATTATCAAATAAAGTACTGAGATCATCTTTATATTCATTTTGAAGTACTTCAGCATTCTTTTGGACTTAAATTGATGTCATCTCTGTTAATTTGAAAAAGAAGTTGTAATTTTCAAGTAGATTCTCATATTTTACATTTCTTTTTCAAGTTGTGACCGCAGTTGATCAAGTATAACAAAATAGGTATTGACTTTAAAATCCGAGTATTCGACTGTTGTTTCTTTAGATGGTTCTTCATCAAAAAATTGTTTTCTTATTTTTGTTCGTTTAGTACAGGATTGAAACTGCTTGATTTTACTTTTTTCAATCGCACATTGTTTAAAATGCTCATAGTTTTTGTTACAACGTAAATCAATGACATATGTAATTAATGATTTATACAATTCACACACTACACCCAAATCGATATTGACAGATTGTAATGTCTTACTTGTTATGTTAAATCGGTGTAATATTTGACCCCAGAATACCGATAGGAATGCAGTTTCTAAATTATTTAATTTGTTGACAATTCCTCTAGCTTCATTTCGTGTAAAGGCGGCCGCACACGAGCAACTTTTTGTTCCGCAACTGTTTTGTCTTTTCCACAAATTCCACCAAGTCAAATGTAGTCCCGCACACAGAGCAACGCAACAGCGACGCAACTTTTTAATTGCTCGACCCGCCGACAGAAGGGCGACGAAACTGTCTCCGTGTAGTTTCCTCGTCTATAGTTTGGATCTACGTGCGCACACGGACGACAATATAGTTGCTGTTTCATTTTTTCAGTGACGTCTCGTAAAGTCACATCGATTTCATTAGTACAAAATGGACACAGTAGCTTGTCCACGAGATGAAGACATGGATAGTGAATCGTTAATAAATTAAGTAGAAAAGAGATCGGCATTGTACAATAAAAATTTAAAAGATTATTCAGATGCTAATTTAAAAAGTAAACTATGGGAAGAAGTGTGCTTAAATGTGCTGTGTACGACCTGGGGACAACTCAATGCAGAACAAAAAAAACAAGCTTTCAAACAATTTCTATCAAAACAATTTCTCTGGGTAACTTCTTAACTCTTCGAACATCAAAGTAAATTTCCCTTTATTCATTCTTTCAGATATCAGCGGGTGAACCCAATATTTCCTTTTCTGTTGATTTTTCCTGTGTCGAATGATAAGAGCACAAACTACTACAGTATCCAAAAAATCCATAATAGATAAGGTGTACGTAATTGGTGTTGAAGATTGGAAATGGACGATTGAGATGTACGTGAACAAACGATGTGCACGCGTATTTATCAAATGCATAGTATACAGTAAATAGTTGATCGTCGTGTGCGCACTCTCACACTCCGAAGCAACTAGACATCGACAAAGACAAAATAGTTGCGCAACAAAAAGTTGCTCGTGTGCGGCCGCCCTAAGTGTTTTCTCAGTTTCATCATTTTTTATTAGATTTAACGCATCAATAATTAAAGACCAGTTTTTGTTCAGAGATTGGCAAGCATCATCTCTGGCAGACCATCTTGTTTCAGAAAGTCCTTTAATAGATGTGTTTAGAACTTTCCAGCGGAGAGTAGAAGCCGTGAAAAATGTGTAAATATTTTGAAGTAAATCAAAAAATAAGACAGCTTGAATACAACAATCAACTGCATTGGTTCCCACCAAGTTTAGGGAATGAGCAGCGCATGGAACAAATTTTGCCAAGGGATTGACTTTTTTAATTTTAGCTTGTAGTCCAGCATAAATCCCCGACATATTACTGGCGTTATCATAGGACTGTCCTCTAAGATAATCAATATTTAAGTTGTATTTTATAAATACACTAAATACAGCATTTGCTATGTCTTCCGATTTATGTCCTACTTGATTTAAAAAACATAAAAATCTTTCGTCAGGTTCCCCTTTATTGTTGACATATCGAACGCAAAACGAAAGCTGGTCGATATGTGATATGTCTGGTGTAGAGTCAACACTAATTGAGAAGTATCGAGAAGCTTTAACTTCTTGAATAATTGTATTTAATACTTGTCTAGACATTATACTGATAAATTGCTCATATACATTATATGATATATATGATGTGTTACCTTTTCCTGGGTTTCCATATGTTTCTAAATGGTTTGATAGGAAATGATCAAACTCGGCCAATAATTCAAGAGCCATAAGAAAATTACCATTGTTATTACATCCTATTTTTGATGTTGCTCCTCTAAATGCCAATCCCCTGGATGATAAACGTTTAACAACAGCCACAACTCGTTTTAATACATTTACCCAATATGTATGTTGAGTTTCTACTTGTCTTACAAGATTGTTGTCGATCCGACTAAGTGTATTGCCACGATCTTTCATCTTTAAGATATTTGAATGGTGATTTGAAGAATTAGTGTGTTCTAATATACGCTCCTCAGCCTTTTGCCAGTTAGAAAAACCCGTTGTAGCAAATGCTGATTTGTTACCAAATAAAAGACATGGGCAGCAAAAAATAACACCTTTGCTCTCAGAGTACATCAAAAAGTCTCGTTTCAATTTTTCTCCATTTTTTAAAGTGACCTGAAGATAGCTTAAATTAAAATACCTGTAGTAGGTTTTATTAACACTTTTTTGAGATTTAATATAGGCTCTTTTTGATTTTGAAAAATTCATACTGGAAACATTTTGAGAAAAACCATGAATACACAAATAATCTTGAGTAGAACTGTATATGGTCCATGTAGCTGGATCAGACCTAATAATATAATATGGTATAATAAGTATGATATATAAATTTTATTGCAGGTATATGTATTTTAATATCTAGTTGTAAAATTTTTATTTGTTTTACCAATAAATATTTATCACAATTACATTTAAGCTCATATACAACAGCATTTTCGAAAAAAGGAGACACTTTGGTTTGATTAATGTTAATCATTCCACAAATTTGTTATTTTGTTTATGCAGTTCTATAAATGGACGATGCTGCTTTTAGTATCATTTTATTTTAAGTTAATTATATAGTTTTTTATAAAATATATAATGAATATTTATAAATAAATAACTCATTACAGTAAAAACATTTTAGAACTTCAATTAAATGTATTTAATGATATATTACTATTTAGTTTTTATCTATGACTTACCCAGGAATGATATTGTAAACGGTCTCTGCTTCTTTAGAAAATGTGTTTTGATCTATTTCTTGAATATCCATCTCTATTTCCTCAGGGATTTCTGTTTTGAAATATATTATTTTTAATTTAAATACAAATATATAATCAAAATTATAAAAAATATTAGCTTTTTAGTTATTAGTTATTACCAATGTAAATAGTGTCTGTTACTAATGGAAATAAGCTTGTATCTAATCGTTCAATAGTAAGTAATTCTGGGACTTCTGTTTTTGAACATAATATTGTTAATAAAAATAAAAAAAATTTAAATACTAATTTATGAATGAAATAATAATGATTTGAGTTAGTATTATACAATAATAAAATTATATTCCAACATTATAACTCAACTTTTTGATAAACAGGGAAATAAACTAAAGAGACATGTTAAAGTCACACTATAATAATTAATTAATAATAAATATTTTAGTAAAATACTCAGGTTATTTGTTTATATTGTATTGTATTGTAATTACTAACTACTTGATTGATAATACAATTCTAATACAAATTAAATTTATCTAGACACATTTTATTAAGTTTTAATAAGTACATGGTTTATTAGTTTAAGGTTTTACATATTTTTAACCATTTATTTTTGCACATTCTAAACTTTATAGTGCAAAGTTAAGAGCTCTGATTAATACATAGGTAGATTTATTGTAACTTGTAAGTATAATTTATATTGTATAATGTATATTTACTTTCAACTGTAGAGGTTTTTTCACGAAACATATCTTGAATATTTCTGCATTTGTTAATAACATTAAGTTGCTTTTGGTGTTTTAATAAAGTTAGTTTTCGATTTTGATATCCACTTAACTTTCTTTTCCCAGTCATGATTAAAGTAGTATAAAATAAATATAATAATAAATAAATACTTAACAGCACCGAATGGCGAATGGCGAATAGTAAATTAAATAGTTGTCACATTGGTATCACTCATAAGTACCTACTACCAGTACTAATCACTGTAGTCTGTGGCTAGAAACGCTGAATTCGTTGACAAATAAGTAATAAATAATAATTGTATTTTTGTAAGAAAAAGGCACGCCGCGCGCGATAACAAAATAATATGCTGTATTATTATAAATAACCCATGTCTATTGACATAATCACAACAAATTTGGGATATTTATAACTCGATCGCTGATAGTATATATTGCTATAAATACATTAGTTGTTTAAGCTTCAAAACACTAACAATTAATATTATAAATATTATGTATTATATAATACTGTTATTAAAATAATTTCAATTGTAAAAGTTTTACAAATGAACAAATTTCTGACCAAAAATTTTGGCGCCCCCAACATACTGGCGCCCGGGGCAGTTGTAGCCATTGCCCCCCCCTCCCCTAAATGCGGCCCTGATGTACATGGTTTGACTGTTTATGCGTTTTACCGATTAATGCGAGAGCGCCTTAATTCTGCCACCATAAAATAACCGAAACAGCCGATTTCGTAGAACGTATGAAACACTTTCCAGGTGTACTACGCGTACTATATTATGCACTCGATTGGAATCGTTAACCAGTGACTAACTGCTAAAGTATAGGTACTAATTATGAGCGATGGCAATAGGACCTAAAGACAAGACTAACGGGCGAGAAATGTTGTTCGTCGAATTAATGAAACGTGTTGACTTTAAACCCAAAGTGCAATTATTATTCGTATTGTACACTGATATATTATATATTATATTATATATATTTATTAATTCGAATGGTTCATTTATAAAAATCATAATTTTTTTACCAAGGTCTTTTTAATAATTACTGTTATTTTTTTAACCATATGTAATATCTGTACATTTTGTATACTGAACTTCTAAATTCTTGGGACTTGTACTTCAATGTTTAAATATAGTTAACGTAGAAAATACTTTATCGTCCTACGAAATGAATCTACCTCGTACGGTAATACCACTAATACTTATGGACCATAGACCTATAGCCTATAGCTCAATAACTACATTTATGATTTATAGCAGCGGTTCTCAAACTTTTTTGTTCGCGGAACCGTTGTGTACGGAGCCTAAAAAATCAGAAATGTCTACTTGAGACGACAATAATACATAATGACTGAAGAAATTATTACAATATTTATTATTATTAGAACTTCGAAGATTGTAGATAAATAAACAAAATTATCGTACATGTAAAATGAACGAAAAACCCGACTTATCTAATCTCATTTTGACTTGGAGCAAAATGTTATGTGGATTTATAAATGGTTTTAAACGTTTCAAATAATACATTGGTACGGTTCAAATAGTATTGAATATAGATATAAAAATGTAACTAAGAAATAAAAGAAATATAATAATAATTTGAATTTAATTAATACAGATATTCCAAGGGTCTAGGGAGTTATGGACCCCCTAAACTACCCTCGCGGAGCCCTAGGACTCCGTGGAGCACAGTTTGAGAACCGCCGATTTATAGTATGACTTTAATGAGTTATGGGTTTAAGAAACTCCACGTCATGAAAATAAAACTATATTCGTTTAACTTTTCGTAAAATGAATTATTTGACAAGAATATGTAATACGATATTGTCTTTTGGACACAAAAATCAAAGTTGTTTAGTTCAACAGCATATTCTTCCTGTTCTTCTTATTACTGTGCCAACATCTATTCAATACACCCGGGTATACAGTTACAAATTACTTACTAGTTACTAGCTACTTATCTAAGCCGACTATACCAAGACTGAACCAATATTATCATTATATAACTATTTTAATATTATCATAAGGTAACTGTGCACTCATGCTTAGACCTAACAATAGTAATACAATTTTTAATTATTATTGAAATACCTACTTAAAGTTTAAGCGAACTTGAGACTTGTACTTCGCACTACTACATGTCGGAGAATTATAAATGGCCATATTATAATTCATAATTTGGACGGTTGTAAAATATATTAATGACATGTTTCTTTAATTAAAGTATTAAAACATTTTTGTAGTTAATACTTTTAAAATTCTTATAAAGTTGTATTAAATATAAAATTATAAATTATTAAAAGTTGCTATATACCTATTTCTAGTAATATCAATGTAGACTGTTTCTTTCTAAACCATATAGGTACCTACGTTTTACAATTCAAGACTCAAAAAGAGAACTTTTATTTTAATATTTAATTTATACTGATATTATTATTAGAAATATGAAATAGCTTTTAATAGGTTATATATTTAATAATACTTTGTAGTTTTTTATCAATAAAAATAATTATTATTTGAAATGTAATAAATTATTGTTTTAAATCTATACATAAACGTGAACTCTCATCGGGAAAGAATTCCATTTGGATAATTTTAACCTTTTTTATATATTCTAGTACCTACATTAGAGTGTAATTTTATGTCATTTTTGGGTAACTACAAAAACAAAATTAATAGTTTATTATGGTGGAAAACTATAAATAATTTAAAAAAATTAAAATAAATTAAATTCATAATAACTCTACGCAGTTTGTAAAGAGTACCATACAATTTTGCTGTCAGTTGTCGAATCGTTCAAGTCCGCCCACTGTATTATATTTTAATTTGTAGTCCATGTATTTGTTTACATTTGTTTATATATATATATTTATGATTATGAATATGTACTGAACGCACAACACTGTACACATATCACCTAATATAATACTGATATGCATTATCTAGTTTTAATCATGGCTGTAATAGTTGACAAACGATTTGATACAGCAGCACTAGCATTATAATGTTTTTTTAAATTAGAAAAATGTCGTCTCGTCTGATGGCTAAATGTACGGTATTAAGACGTTCATAAAAGCGCGTCTGTTGCAATAAAAACGGCAATGTAGACCTACTTCTGTGTTAGGACCCACTGTTAATAGTAAAAAACGTAAATAATGTTTTTGCTCTATTATAGTAGTGTACTGTTATATATCAATTACGGTATAAGTTCATACATTTCTCCTAGCTGCATTTTTTCATATAGATACATAACCACACGCTATGGCACCGAAGTTATTTTTATAAGTTGTATATATATATATATGTACAACAGAAATAAAATACTTCACCAAGACTATCGCAACACTCAGTACCCCTTGGCAATAGACAATAGTTGTCATAAAATCAACAAAATCAACATAAAAATACACTTTAAGAGTCATGTATAGAGGACCGCTTTCAAATAACATGTTTATATGTTAGGTATATCGCCCGCAGAACTGGAAGATTGGCGCCACTATTAAAGCGCATTAAATAAATTAGTTAAAAATTGAAATTATATGAATGTATACAAACAAAATTGACTATATTTATTATAACATGAATAAATGTATTATGTAAACTTTGAAAGCTTATAACTGTATGAAGCGATATACCGTTAGCATATTGTATTCTTATTATATTTAACCGTCGTCGAACGAATATATATAACAATCGTTCTTATTTGTCATACATTACATTTTTTTTGGGTGACTGTTGTTAAAACTTGCTGTAAAAATACTCGACAGAAATTATCACCAGAAAGTTCAATATTTAGAATAAATATGTTCATAATTATTTATTCTACAATGGTGGTGATGCAGAGGCTAGATTATATGAGCTATTATGTCCCATTTTGAAAGTTTCCTGCCCTGACCTGAAATACTGAAATGTTTCAATACGTTTTGTTATTACGTTCCTCTCAAACATTTTTACTGCTATTATCAGATACTATAATAATGTTAACCGCTAAAACTACAAGCGAATAATTATCTCACTCGCTCTCTCTATACACTTCTAAATATTTTAATACATAAAGTTAATTTTTTTGACATTGATCATTAATTACTATTTACCAAGTGTTTTTTGTTTTATTAAAAGTTTATTTGAATGGGGATTATATTTTGATTTACAAAGTAAAATATTATATAAAACACTTTTTTTTTTTTACTATTTGTAGGTAAGTATATTTTGATGGATTTTTGAGTATACCTGATGAAAATGATATAGCTTATGTCCTTTTCTGTTATTTGTGATTTTGAGTGGAAGTTTTTTGAAACAATTTTTCATCTAGTGTATGAAAAACAGAATCGACGTAAAGTGTTATATATTATATATTTATGGTATTTGCTCAGCTTAATGTTGGACAGGGTCACGACGTCACTACGGTAAAGTGTATAGAACGCATATAATCTCATATTTGCTGTATTTTTATCGCGTAACTTGTATTAATATTAGTTGTATACATATAAATATATAATATTTGTCAACTGTAAATTATAACGAAAAGGGCAGACGTATGGACAATATGACATTTAACAGTATTAATTTATTAGTGTATTAGCGTTGGTGATATAAAAAATATTATCAAAACGTTAACATTATAGTTTTTAATTTTTTCACATTTATATTTCAACTGAAAATACAATTCAATCATTTATTCCTCCGTTCTTAGTGATAGTTCAATTACTTTTCGTGTAAAAAGCCAAAGAAATATAGCGTGAATGGTTTAGTTTCAAATCAGAATATTATTGAATATGTATAATACGGTATACAAAATTAAAACAAGTCAACTCGTTGCATAGTTAGAACTCTAACATGCTACTTTATACATTTTGATTATACTAGCCATATGCTAACAAAGAACAATAAATGGTTGAGCTCACTAAAATAATTCCCCAGCAATATATTGTGACACAAGTGATTAAAAATAACCGATAAGAACAAGTATATGACGCTCGCAGTAAAAGCTGCAAATTCAATAGCACGTGATCGTTTTTATTATTATTTTTATTTTTACTTTTTATGCGTACATATATTGAGTAGATACGCGTCATACTCATACACCAATATCGGTAAAATAAAAAATATTTTTATTTATAGCCTTACACGATCAACCGCATATACCTACAACAGATTCACATTAGGCAGTAAGCACAAATTGCAAGAACCTAAGTTTTGAAGCTTTTACTCCGGTGCTCATTTATTCATTTGTAGTTCAAACAAGACTGGTGCGGTTCGTATATCAGAAACAGGAGTATTTCCGTTTACCCGTGTGGGTATTAATTCTCGGAAATATCTCGAGATTAAAATCAATACACTCGGTATTTTACGCAGTGGATGAAACAACGTGGAGATGTTCGTCTAGGTACCAACTACCAATAATTAAATCTCGATATGTAACAGTACCGTTTTTTATCAGCAAGTACAAAGTACATTTAATACAAATTTAAACACAAATTACATTCCTATAGTAGGTCCCTATATAATATATATATATATATATATAATAATTATTATATTAAATTATACGTATAAATACCTAGGTATGCAGTAGGTCACTTTAGTCACTATGATTGTTTCTCTATAGGTATATTTTGTAGTAGAAAAAAAATCATGATTATACATAATAACACATTTTTCTGTGCGTTCGGGAAAAATATTTGTATTTTCTGAGATAGCACGTCATCATTGTCTACAAAAAATAAAAATAATCGATTTAGACAATATCCAAATTGTAAACTTATTCACAGCTTATAAACAAAGTTTTGTTAAAAATGTTGTACTTTTTAAAAGAAGTAAAGAATATGAGCTATACGAGTATATCAAAAGTGACGAAACTTTTTTAATTAAGATTGACAAAAAACAGATTGCTCTTTAAGAAGTCAAATAAATAAATAAACATGTATGAAAGCTATATCTTAAGTATTAAGAATATGTTCAAATTTTGTATTCAATTAACTTGTATAATGTAGAAGAACGTTGTTCTTTTGTATGACATTGAGTCATAATTGTATTATAATTGTTGAAATGTATAGTTTCTACCTATTAAATATCAATAAATAAAAGTTTAAAAAGTATACCATTAAATACATTATTAAAATGTATTAAAATATATATTTACTTAAGAAATGTAGTGTCTGCTTGTCAGCATCACCATCAACGTCATTTAAAATTGATTATTGAACAATTATTGGCTTGTATATTCCATCAGAATATCTTACGTATATTTTGCATAAAATACAAATTATTTACTAAAAAACTTAGTAATGACTTCTGAAAAAAATAATTTACCTATTTTCTAAATCACAATTTATAATAAACTACAAATATAAGAACAATTTTAATATGATGACAACATTATAACAGACTAAAAAATCGTAATAATTTATTGATACCTAATTATATTAATTTTTTTATAATAAAAATAAAATATAATACATTTACATTATTATTTCTTTGTATGAAATGCATTCAACATTTATACGTATTTTATAGAATTTCTAAAGACGTAGATCGATTGCTTAAAATTAGAATACATCGTTTTAATTAGCAACTCGGCTCTTGTGAATAAATTCTGAATTATTTTTGTTCGCATTACATTCTTAATAATTCATCACGGTTATCTACAGTTAGTTCGACATTTTTAATTTAATGCCCTTACACCCGTGTCATTTTAACATGAAATTTATCGAGCATGAGCATTTGGCTTTTTAATTTATTACTTATTAGTCAATACTTAATTCGGAATTGATAAGTTAATTGAAAAATCTTCATAAAAAGTTCGTCTGTTTATCTAGTTCAAATAATACCCATTTTATCTGAAAAAATATTTGTATTTGCTTTAAATAGTTTGGAAATTTTTGGAAACTTGAGGTCACAATTTCGACCAACGAATAAAACTTATAACGTATAATATTTTTCTGAAAAGGAAAATAATGTATACATGTATTTTAAATTTGTTCAGTTTAAATAGTGTGCCTCGCGTATTTAAGCATTCGTATTAATTTACATACACTATATTACATTTATTTTTGAGTTGATTTTATTTCTTTTTTCATTTTGTTATTTTTTTTTAAATACCTTGATGTAGTATTCGTACATCCCTCATAAAAGCAAAAAAGGAATTTGTTCCATTACTTGTTTTAAAAAAAAATCAATTCTTTATTTTAAATAATATCAAACTTCTTTTTTTTAAAGTTAAAAAAATAATGTACATACTAAGTAAATTTTATATAATTGTTGTTTCTTTCATTTATAAATTAGTTTTCAGTATAAAATATTACTCAGTAAAATCATACAATCTCTCATTTTCTATTATTAAGTTGCAACTATGGTCTATGATCATAAAATAAAATACTTAGACATAATATATTTGATGTAAGTATTTAGGTAGTTGTGAGTATTAATTTTTTTCTACATTTTAAAAAAAAAATCTATAATAATAATATATAATTAAGCTTAGTAGACTTACCGTCAACAGTGTTCACTTTTTAAAGATAATGATTATGAAAATAGATATATAATTTAGTTTTCATGTACTTATCTATTGCAGTTCGGTTCCCTTCATTTTCTTTGTCATTTTTAATTTTATCCAAAATTCTATTACAACTACAAAGTATAGAGTATTCTCGTTTATTGTTGAAATTAAATACAACTATCACTGAAAATATAATATTTACTCCAAAATTTATAATTTAATTACGTTTATTTAGTTTGTGTAAATGTAAATTAATTAATTTCGTTATTATTCCAATAGATAAAAAAGTTTCGTTCTGTACCTAGTTTTTATAACAATTTTATAAAAAGGAATTATTTCAATATGGTATTATTGAAAAATAAATTCGTCCCATGATTTCGTTTCTCCTGAAACTTGTTTCTTCCAAACACTAACTAAATACATAAATTAAATTACGATGGCAAAGGAAATAAATTAGCTTTTTGTAAGCTACATGTCAGTTGCAATATTTCATCGTATTTTCTTTTCTGTTATTCAGTACACTTCCAAACAATGGCTGTATCATAAAAGTATCATAATAGGTGAATCCTAATCTGAATAAAATGAATACACCAAAGGGCGAACAGTTTTCGCAAGATTTCCATAATCAAACAACAGCCAATAACCTAATACTGAAATGGAAAAAGTGTAAATTATGTAAGCATTATGTCATAAAATTATTTTTATTTATTATATTATAAATCTTATAATTATAAGAGATTAAAAACTATTTAAAATTTAAACTGGGTGAATAGCAGTATATAGATAATAGTGAATAGGTTTGTATGTTTAAATCACTTTTATTTTTCAAAAGAATATTTTGTTTTTATTTCAATATTAAAGCATTTTTTAACTGCATAGTTTAAACAACATTTTAGAATATTCAACGTTTCAGAGTGTGAAAGCTCTACAGATTTATGGTCTTCACAAAAAAAAATACGTATATTCAAATTATTATGACAAGTTTTTTTTAAGAATAGGCATATTTTACGTACTGTTTATTGAAATTATTTTTCCATAATAATATTACTTAGTTTGTTTTAACCAAATTTTATACGCCATTAAATTTGAACAGTTATTTATTTCCAAGCTAAAATAATAAAAACACCTGCAGTACACAATAAATACTTAATTATATTCTTCCATTTAAACTATCAATAAAATATTTAATATATATATAGTCACTTTGACAAATTCTACGATTGATTCTACTTCGATACATAAATTATAATTGTAGATGATATTAATTTATGTTTTTATATTAAGTTTTTGAATGTCTGCGCGTGCTACATCGACTAATTTTACAAAATATAAATACAAAATTACTATTTAATAATTTTAATACGATTATAATAAAAATTCTCAGACTGTCGGCTATAATCATTCATCGGGGAAATAACGACGTATATAATATGTAATGCTTTTAATTTTAAATTACACGTTTATCACTTTTATGTCTTTTTTTACTTAGGTGCCTATAATCTATAATGCATACTTCACCGTGACAGAACCAAGATTTGATTCAAACACAGTTGTAGTTTTCCTATAACAAAAAAAAAATTCAGTTATGTATTTTCAAAAATGTTTTAGTAATAAATCTGCAATCAGATGTATCGTCGATACGTGCAGATTCATAGCCTCCTAGATTATCAACTCTAGCACAGAACAACTGAACACCTAATTTGTCGAAATTTTACGAGCAGCATGAATATGGTGGTATATATATTATAGTGTAGTAATATAGTGATGAACTACACAGCATAGTATACTGACCAACCTAATACTTAAAGAGACAGTAATAATATAACTATTATGTACATATTTGATTTAAACATATATTATTCAACATTCAAATTGTATTCAGCCGTTTATTTTTAAGTTAAGTAAAACAAATTAAAACACAAGCAGACAAAATAAATACTTCATAACAGTTTTTTTTTTAAAAAAAAAATAAAATTAAAAATAAAAATACTATAAGATTACTACGATACATAAATTATGAGCTTATTAATTATATGGTATTAAAATACGTTATTTATATTTTGATTTTGAATGTCTGAGCATGCTACATCGATCAATTCGTTAACCATCTGGTCTATTTGATTATCGACCACACACGAGTTAGCGAAAATCGTCAGATGTTTCATAGAGTAAGGATTCTGTAATCAATAATTGTGAAAGTTTTGTTAAAATACAAATTTTAGTGTATACATGACAAAATGTTATCATTGTATAATTAATATAATTTATCGTACGTACTCGAGGTAAGGAAAAGCAGGTCTTGGTGAACTTATTCAGAATACTTCTGTAACACGGAAACACTCCCGAACTGAGTGTTAGATGTTTGGGTTCATTTAAATCGCCTATCTGTTTTTTTATGTTTGGTCTTGCCTTCACGATCATCGAATAAATATTCTCGTAAATACTATCGATGAGTAATCTCTCCTAAAACCAAAATTAAAAATAAATGTTAAAAGTCCATGTATTATGGGTGTATTTATTACACCATACATGTACTCGAAATTAATTTGTTATATCACAATTTTATCACATCATTGTCAGTTTAAATCATTAACATTATTAATTTTTTAAATAAATAACGTATGTACCGTAATATATGCAGTATATTATATTGGTCAGTGGCGCAACAAAGAATTTGTCGGGGGGGGTCGTCCGACAAAATAAACCACCCTTATCTTAATTAAAGCGAATCAATCAATCACTTCTAATGAATATTAAGCAATATATTATGTATATCGTAACTAACATAGATAATTAGTTTAACCATACAAGGAAATTGATTTTGACATTTTTAATTTAATTACAATTGAAAATTAACAAATTTAAAGCACAACCAAATGTTTGTATTTAGACGTTTTACAAAGAAAAATCTAAGCGGCATTTTATTGAAGCTAATATGTCATATGACCCGGAGTCCATACCCTTTGTTGCGCCACTGATGTAGGTATACGGATTTTCCAAGTTCATACATTTTAGAAAAACTGTGGATACGTGAAAGTGTGTACACGTCATTTTGGAAATCATATATACGAGTAAAATACCCACTTTGTTGTTTTCATTTAATTTCTGTATCAGATTAGCTTTCTCAACCTTCGACAGCTTTTCATTGGACAATTGATTTAGAATGATGTTTTCTTCAACATCATCACTAGGCATAATCACCTACGGGGGAAAAAAATAAGATTAACTGCAGTTAATAAACGCATATTTATTGAGTGGGTTTATTTTAAAAATTTTTTACCGAATTCGTATTTTTTTTCGACACTGAATAGGTAGTTAACGACTCGCCATCACTATTACTCTGATAACCGATAAACGTAGACAGTTTTTTGTGACCCGTTCTGAAATCACCGTACACCATTACGTTGCTATCAGTGACGTTGGTCCTTACAGCTTTAAAGTCGTTGAAGACGGTTCGCTTTTTCGCAATAGAAGTGGACACTGTCTGTACAGCAATAGTTATAGAAAATATTGTAGTGTTAAATGGTACAACATTTAAATACATATCGTTTCGAAGAAAAATGTAACTGCTAAAAAGACATACCCTGTCAATATTTTCCAACCATGTCGTACTAAACAAATCGGATAGGCATGTTTTGTATGGATCTGCTTCGGAAAAGTCGCAATAGCACGCGTACGAACTTTCTCTTGGTCCAGCAGCGGTTACAGCTAAAACTATTAAATAAAACGCACGGTTTTAATATTTGTTTTGATTTCTAACAATGTAAAAGTGAACACAGATCGATGAAATTTAACCTTTTTCCTTTTATCTATTTACAAATATTTGCATTATAAAATATCATAACAATTGAAATCAATGAATATGAGACAGTTCGACGTGTGACCTATTCGATTATATTTACTCCGCGTATCCAAGTAAAGGTATATTTTTTTGAATTGCTGGTATTTTAAGTATTCATAATAAAATATTGCTTGCTATAGTAGTTTAAGTTTAACATTAAAATAATAGAAAATATTTAATGAACTCATTTAAGTCCGAAAGATTACGATAGAAAACTATTAAATATTGTTATCTTAACCTAATAAATACAAACTGAAAAGATTAGATTTAAACTTACTATTTGTATTCTCTGAAAGAATACCATCAAACATAGAACCAGAAAAACACGCCTCAATGTACAATAACATCTACAAACAGAAATTATACTTTTTAAGTATCAACACAGTGAAATATAGTTAAAATCTATGATAAAAAAAATCACCTGTCTATAACTTCTCGATTTATACATGGTTTTAAATGCGTCGTTCAGTTGATCGGCGTACAATAAATCTTCAGGAAAAACTAACAGTCCGGTTGAACCGTGATCCACAAAGTTAATGAAAATTGTATCAAGTGGTCCTCTTTTTTAAATAGTTTTATAAAAATGGAATTAAATTATATATAACTATAGGTATATACGTTTTATTTACTGAAGCACACAACACGCAAGACTTTCAATGTATTACTAAATTATGACTTTAAATAAACTCCATTATTAAATTATATATTAATATGAGATACTAGAACTTATAATAGATTTTGACCAAAAATAAATAATATAATAGTTTTAGAATAATGAGTCCATTATTTTTTTTAATTTTCCAGCTTTGAAGTATAATAATATATTGAGATTATGTATGAGTATATGTGAGATATGTATATAATTCATTATTAACAGTCAATTATTACATTTATTATAGCAATTTCAATAATAATAAATAAAAGTATGTTCCTATACTTAATAGCTTTCTTAAATTAAAAATTATTATGAAATATTTAATATTATTTATTTTGATTACATTTTATTACCCTTCAATGACTTTGCCACTTCCGATGTTCTGCATAGCTGTTTTGTTTCCTGTGATGATATTTAAGAAATTGTTGCTACTCACGTCCTATTTAAAATAAAAATATCACTAATCACACTTAATTCAATTTATTTTTCAGCTTAAACAAAATGTGATCGCTTCTGTTTTTTTTCCCACAAAAAAGTATAATACTCACTACTCATTGGTATTGAAAATGTAAAATATAGTGTGACGCATCATTTTAGGATACGGATTAACACTCTAATAGTTTAGTGCATTATTTTATACTAAGAATTAGAATTTTTGTACTTTGAAAAACCATGCAATGTGCCATAATATGCACTTATAACTTAAAAATGCTTAAATGTGACTTTATATTTTTTTCTAAAAAAACATACAATCAAAATCGTGCAATTATTTTTAAAAAAACTAAAAATTTTATTGACAACAAAATCAAGAAAAAACTTTTCGAAGCCTGCCAGTATATATTGTGGAAAAATGAAATTATATTAACTATATTATAAACTATAATTTATAATGCATCTAAAGTTCTTACCAAAAAAACTACGAAATAGTTGTTATAGTAATCGAAAATGGTAAACATGAAAACAATTATCCTACAAGTAATTTTCATTATCTATCGCCTGAAATATAGCTATACAATTATATTACTTTTCCCTTGTAGTCGATCACTACTCCTTTGTATACGTCCGGTCCGTTGGGTCTGTTGATTATCTTTCCAGGCGTTGGATTTCTAATTGAATGACGTAACGGAAACAAAAAGACAATAATCACAACGATTAGCGTATTTATTTGCAAACTTTTACTGTCATTTTTTTAAAAACTGAAGTATAATGGAGTACTGTATCTCAAATTAAATTTTGTTTTCTCACACAGCCACACAATTGTATGTTGTACACCAACTTGTTTAATCTTTGTTTCGGATTTTAATACATTCTAAATTTTAATGTATTGTAGTACTGAATTCGGAAATCAATAGCTATTTCTATAGGATCTATTAAATAGCTCGACGAATCCTGCAGTTATTCTTCGAAACACCGTTTGGATAAAAAATAATTATCTATCTAATAATATGAAACGGACAAATATCACTGGGATCCATGTCGATACTCCATCATCGATTAATACATAAGAGCGTATTAGAGTTTTATTCGTAAGATTAATTATGTATGTGATATTTACTCTGGGTTGTATGCTATATCGTCCACCATCATGGTTATAATGTTTTTACCCGGTATTCCATTTCTTCTGATTATGTGATACGCATGACATACATCTGCCTACAATAATATTATGACCGTTATAATATAATACAATATATTAATTTTTGTAAAATTCACATTATTAATTAGTTATAAAATAATGAATTTCATATTTATAATAACCTAAACGATGATCGTGTTGGACGCTTGTTGTTATATCTATTTGTAAATTGCATTATACACACAACATCATAAGTTATGACCATAAGGTAATATTTTGATTTCCCCATGGTCTAAATGCGAATTTAAATAAATATTTTATTCAAAGTGTACGTGCGTCTAACGAGTTTTGAGAGGAAGCCACTCGAATAGACTTAAGAAATCATGTTTTTTTACTTTGAAACTAAAATATAAATATTTAATTATATGATATTTCTCGTCATATCATCAACGTCTATGATACAAAGCTAATAAACATTATTTACTCAGCTTAATTATATTAAACATTTATATATTTTAGGAATTGTACTTAAGTAATGAGTAAATATAGTGATAGACTTATGTATAGTGTAAACATCGATATTATCCATCGTAAATATGATCAAATGTTTGATTTACTCAGCTTAATTATATTAAACATTTATATATTTTAGGAATTGTACTTAAGTAATGAGTAAATATAGTGATAGACTTATGTATAGTGTAAACATCGATATTATCCATCGTAAATATGATCAAATGTTTAGATTGTTTGCATGGGCGTAACTTGGAAATTTATTAGGGGGGGGGGCAAATATATTATTTCATCTACTCTGTGGTTACATATCAATATGTTATTGATTATTGTTATATTACTTACCTTTAATTACTTATATGTTAACATTATCTTTTATTAAATATTGCTAGAAGGTCGCTAGTAACGAAATAAATCAATAATAAATAAACTTAAATTGATTAAAAATATTGAAGAACTTTAATATTATATAACTCCTTAACAAAAAACTGACAATTAAAAAGCAAGTAGGTGTATACAATTAACTTTATACTTAACAAAATGACAAATTTATATTAATTGTAGTCTTCTGACTCTTGGTTGATTCTGCACTAAACTGATCAATAATTTAGTCAAAATTTATTGGATACACCTTTTCTATATTTAAAATAGCTATGTTAGTTAGTCTTTCTTGAACTATAGTATTTCTAGTGAATGTTTTGAGACGACGTAAAGATGAAAAAGAACGCTCACTAGAAGCAGAACTCATGGGAATCGATAAATATATTTTAAAAATCTTATACATATTTTCAAATGAGCCCATTAAGTCCTTGGACAAGAAACAATTCAGACGATTTTCAAAATTTTCAGGAATGTCACTTGATAAACATATTTTACTAAATAACTTTAACTCTGCCTCAAAATCATCTATTATAATATCATATGTGTTACAAACTTCCAAGATATTTTCATCAGAGCAATTTTTGTTGCTCAAACAACTTTGAAGAGAATTAAGTATTATAATATTGTTTTCCTCAAATTTGGTTTTTATGTCATTGATTATAATATCTAAAACGGGAAAATAAATACTGACTTTGAAATAAGATGATATATTGTTTATTGTTTTAGCTTCACCACCTCCAAACCTAGATGGAATTTTTCTTTTTCTAGGAGTATCTGGCAATCTAATATCCTCTTTAGTAGCAAATTGTTCAGTTTTAGTTCAAAAAAGTTTATAACTATCATCATTTCGAAGTGATTCCAGTTCCAATATACATAGTAGCATTTGTTAAAATTCCAACACTTGAGTAATTATCATTTTTTTTTTGAAAATGTATTGAGAAACTATTAGTTAATTAAAGAACTTGTTTCATTAATTTCAAACAGAAAATAAATTCAAAATCTTGAATATTTTTTAGTAATGAACTTGCATCAGATCCATGTATGGAGTCTGTTTCATTTATATGTTCTAAGGTAGAAATAATGGAATTAAAATTTGTTAAAACAGAACGAATAGATTCAATTCGACAACTCCATCTCGTATCACTAAGTGATTTAAGAGTACTACTATTTGACACATTTAACTCTTTTTGAACTTTCTCAAATACTGAGTTTCTTTTTGAAAAGGCGCCTATAAAAGTATATATTGTATTTAATGTACCAAACATGTTTCGAATTGGAGCTACTTTTCCACAAACATAACTACGCACAAGTTAAGTATATGTACATAACAATGGACATACAAAGCTAATTTATTTTCATCTTGTATTCGTTTAGCTACTCCAGAATAAGAACCACGCATTGAGGCAGCTCCATCATAGCATTGTCCTCTCATGTTTTTAATTTCTAAGCCCAAACCTTGCAAAGTATTTTTTAATAAATATGAAACCACCATCCATTTTTTCTGTTTTGTAAAAACCAATAAAATGTTCTAACACATTTAATTGTTTGTTACAGTACCTTAAAACAATAGATACTTGCTCGTGTTTTTTTAAATCTTGAGTTTCGTCCATTATAACACTATACACACCTGCATTTTTAACATTATCAATAATCTGAGATAAAACATTTATACCCATCAAATTTATAAAATTATTCTGATACTCGAGGCTTACATACCGAAATGTTTTTTCTTTTTTTTCATAATATCGATTTATAATACAGTTATCACCGGCTCGAATTTTCATAAATTCAAGGAAGTTTCCTTGATTGTCACTTTCATTGTGTTCATTATGCCCACGTAGCGAAATACCCTGTCTAGCGCAGTAAAGAATAGTTTGTAAGACAGTTGTTAAATATTGTCGATTTTCTGCTACAAATTTGTTGTACTGAGAATCTAATTTGTCTACAATTGTACCACTATTTTTACGTAAACTTTTTGTAAATTCAAAATTTTTTACCGAAGATTCTAAATGAATATTACTTTTTTGGTGATTATTGAAGTTCTATGAACTATAATCACCGAACAACCACATATTATAATATATTATATATATAATCTGTGGAACAACTACTGATCGAGTGTCTACGGCTATGCTTTATTGTGTAAAATTATTCATTAACATACCTAATGTAGATAAACTAAAATTGAAAATTGAGATTTAAAAACTGTATAGTAATAGCTATAATCAGTTGTTTTTGTAATTATGAAAGAAGAAGGTATGTAAAATATCAAAGGGGGCATTGCCCCTCCTAATTTATTCTAGGGGGGGCAGTGGCCCCCCCTTGCCCCCCCAGTTTACGCCTATGATTGTTTGTAACATAGTTATGGATACTATTGACAATTAATTGGTAACGATAAAACGTATAGAACTTGCTAAAAAACTCCAAGGTAAATTTTAGCAAGTAAAATGTGTCTTGCGATTGATAGGCGCACCAACAGTAATACAGCCATAAGTAGTATTGTACAATTATTATCGTTTGCTAACCTTAAGATTTTTAATAATACTAGATATATTTATTTACATTTTTGTATATTTTTCTTTAACTATGAAATATGAATCTACGATGTATACGAGAATTGTGTATACAAATATAATAAAATATTCCCGTATGTGAAATTATAAGTTAACCATGAAATTGAAATAAGCCATTTGTTACCTGATGTCTATAGTTAACCCATTCATTTGAACCAGCTACCAGCACAACCCATTTCTTTCCTCCAATCTTAAGACCTTTGTAATTTTCATCTTTCGTCTCGTCTTTCAGATGCAAGTTTTCCGGTGCATTTAATGAGAATGATCCGATTACAAATAACGCCAGGAACACTACATTTAAAACTCCTAGGAAAAATATTACACATATTGCGTTAGTTTAGTTTTTTTCATTTAAAAAATATTTTTGATAAACGTGGATACTTTAGGTGCAAACATTTTCATTTATTTAGAAATTTCTATTAATTAAGGACTTTTTCAATAAAAAAAATGTAATGTTAACAAATTTAAAATAAAAAAGACTCTGTCTGTCTTTAATATTATATATATTAATATTATTAATAATATTTTTAATATTCAATCAATACGATTTTAAGTCTTAATACATTTAGTGAGGTACTACTTTTAGGTACCTACTAATTTAATGTAAAAATGCCACACACAGGATCTATGAAACTGATTTTCAAAACTGAGAAAAGTCGTCAATTTTTGAGAATATCATCAGTAATTATACCATTGATGGCTATAAAGTATCTTCAAAATGTAATTGGTCATTTTTAAATAATATAATTTAATGTATAAAATAGTATTTAAGTAATAATTTAGTAATAAATGGGTTCATGGTTCATAATATATATACATGAGAATATTGAAAAATTGTTGCGGACATAAATTATTTCTACAGCTAAAATGTTAAAAGTCTAGATTTCAAACCATACCATTAAGATACATTATTTATATTATTATAATAATATTAAAATTATCAAAATACCGGTTCATACAGTGTAATTATTTTACGATGTTCGAGTTATCCTGATTTTAAATTTGACAGTATTAAAATACATTTGATAATTATCCTGTGTTATCACACATTATTTTTTTTGAATTAATGTTTTATAATTTTGTATTAAAACTTTTCTAGTAATCAGAATGTATTTGTATACTTCTATTCATTAATAAAAAATTATAAATTAATCATAGTGCTTTAGTTGTATCAAAAAAATAATGACTAATCAATAATCATTTAATTTATTAAAAATCAAACAAAATGTCAAAAATATCAATAGCATCCTCTAGATGTGAAGGTTCAAGGTATCATACTACCATAAAAGGGTATACATATAAGATAATTATACAGTAAAAGTGATCTAAACGTATAGTATAGACTATAGAGTATAGACTATAGGTGGTGCACCTAACACAGTTATTTTGTAGATAACTGTGGTACCTAGTAATTAGTATACTTGTCGCCGCCGACAACTAAAATAAGTTTACGCTCAACGTCGGTCGGCCACACACACGCACACACATTACATAACACCACTAGATATAAGTTTACGTTAATTAGTGTTATCGTTTTTGTGAATTATTATAAGATCATTTAAATGTGTGTGTATTATTGTAATTTTTCGTGTGTGATTTAAATTTTCTGTCTTTGGTCGTACGTGAACCATCGTGGTGAGCATCGCCGTCCGTAAAGTGTTTTTATTGTGCGCCAATCGCCTTTAAAATATATTATATCATTTTTACATCATTTTTACATCAGTTTTTATTATTAATTATATTTCTTACGTGCGCTAATCGCCGTAAGTGATTTAGTTTTTATTAATTATCATATTCTCACGTGCGCTAATCGCCGTAATTATTTAATTTTATATATTTTTTTTTGTATTATATTATTTATATTGAGTGTGCGCGAATCGCCACTGTGAGTCTGTTGTGTAATTTTTAGGTACAGGTAGCGGCTGGCCAGTACGCTCCACAATTTGTGAGTTTTTCTATTTATTATATTATTTATATTCTTTATTTATTATTCTGTTGGGCCAGAAGGGCCATTATTACATTATTATATAATTTATACCACAATCAACCATTGTTTTTCTTATTTTAGTTCCTATTTTGTATTAGCCTTTAAGTACACATAATACACACTCACACACCATACACACTCCACCATCACTACGTAGCTCGTCAGATTTGCGCGGCGAACCCAACCACTCTGACTGAGCTACACACACACGTATACACACATACACACCGTGTGGCCGACAAAGTCCGTATAGAACAGGGGTCGGCAATAGGCGGCCCGCGGGACAAGTCCGGCCCGTGGAGTGGAAATAACTGGACCGCCAAAAATATTTTTCAATTTTATCATTCTCCAAAATGACGTTTTTAAATATCGTTTAAGATTAACTGCTCTCCGCCTTGAAAACACTCTGCACATTAGTTCTTCACCAAGAGTAGCAAATTTTAAAAAACTGGCTCAAGACAAAAAATTTCATTTTTCTCATTAAACTTTTAACAATAAAATTGTGAAATTATTATTATTATATTAAATTTTTTATGGCCCCCGAACATTTTTTTTTCAAATTATCTGGACCGCCATAGAAATTAATTGCCGACCCTTGGTATAGAATATAGATAGTAGCGCACGAAGCATAGGTGTCCGGTGCGCGCGTATTATTACTATACGCCGCCGGCCCGTACAATACTATACTATAATATGAATTAAACTTAAATTATTTGAATTTATATTGCAGTTTATTTTTTAAAAGTAGCAATTTCAAACAAATTATATATATTTTGACATTATTACAATTATAAATAGGTAAAATAATATAATGTGTACCGATTTGATGTAATTTGTTTAAATGTGAGTATTTAATTAAACTTTGTCGATCAAATATTTTAGTTAAGGTAAATATTATATTCGAAAATTATTGTCAGTAAAATTACTTCTGCTATTCAAATAGGTTTTCACTTTTCATTTTAACAAAATTGGATTTGGTAAAATTAAAAAATTAAAATAAGTAACTTACCCATGGCTTCTCGTTTGATTATATTTTTTGCTGATTCCTAAGTTCTAATTTGGCATACGAGTTCAATCAAACCGAGTGCAGTATTGTAGTATAGGAATCTAACTATCGCCTGGAAGAATTTGACACAGCGTTATATAGCATGAATGACATAATTTTTTTTTGTTTGTGTCGAGTGCTTCCATTAGCGATAAAAATCTTCGGTACCAAAGTACACATAGTTATATTAAGAAATGGAAAAAGTTGGCTATTTTTGGTTTGTTGATAAATACAATTCCTTTTTAAAAAAAACAATTTTGAATTGGGTGCAGTACATAAACATATTTCAAAGTGTATCCTTCCTGAAACACGCTTTTTTGATTTATTTGTATTGATTATTATGAATTATGAAAATGATCAAATTTAGTTAACAGACGTAATGTGTAAATATGTGGATACTATTATAAGTATTAGGTACTAAGGCAGTTTTTAAAAACAATTTATGTCAGTGTACATACTCTTATCGTTCAATATTTCAACTATCGGCAAATATATAAAAAGGTTCTCGGTAACTGTTAATATTTTGCTCAATAGTTTTCGATAATGAATATACAATACCTTGAATACCTCGAATTTACTATCTTTAAGTAAGAACTTATACAATCTAATGTGAGTCACGACGCTATATGTAATATAGAAAAAATTCAAACTATTAATTAAATACACTTATAATTAGCAGTCTCCTTAATTTTTAGTTTAATTGAATTAATAATAATAATAATGTTGGTGAAAATGATAAAATAAATACGTAATAAAATAACAAGTAGTCAGCAGTGGCGAAGTACAGTCGTATAGTTTGCTAAATTATATTGTCTCGCAAAAAGATTTATAAGGTCGGAGACAAGACTTATACATATAAGCCTTAGCATAGGTACGCCTATTTATGTCTATGCATTTAAGTGAATATTATTGTATTTATTACAACTGGTAATTAAGATGAGATTCGTGGATACATATAGGTACGATTATGAGAAGATTAGGAGAACGTACACGAAACATACATCAATGGTCAAACACTCGTTTCTTTGATTGAGAGACGCTTAAATACTCGTATATAAAAAATGTTGGGGGAAAAAATGAGTAGTCTTTTAATGCATCCCCTAAATTCGAATACTAAAAACATAAGTACTGGGATCATAGACATCTAGTGAAAAACCAATAATCTATACAAAATAATTTATCGACGGCTTTATAACGTGTCCGAAAAATTTAAGTAAGTTACGAGTATATTTCGTCGTCTACTGATATTTAAAATAATAAATACCCATAAAGTCCATATGTTTTATGCTTTAAAATTATAATCAACCCGAAAACGTATCTATTTAATTAATTCTCAAATTTAAAATGTAAATCCTCCAAACAGCTGCAACTTAAAAACTCCTAGAATCATAACTCATAGAACAGGAGTTGGAATAATATAAAAATATCAAGACTCATCTTAAGCCTTATTTGAGTCATTAATAATATCTTAAAATACATTACACTTTTGTATACATCGAATACAGTTAAAGTTAGTAAATTTGATATTAATTATCAACAAAACACTTTAAATTTCTTTAGATTTCTATAAGTAAGTGAATGATAGATTTTTGTAGTTAATATTTCGTATTTACAATAACAAAATCTTATCAAATAAACAGATTAAAATTACATTATAGTATTAAAGTGGAAACTTTTGAAATAGAAACCATGAAGTAAAAAAATTCAATTCAATAATATTAATCTAATAAAATAACGTTAACGACAGTCGACATTTTTGCAACTATTCGCATGTACCGTTTTATTTCTTTTTGATACCAACGTATAACATTACGTCCACCAAAGCCAGAATAATGTGGATTTTTTTGTATAATTATTTGTTTTTCATACTATTTTTATCAAGCCTAGTTCGGTCACACAGGATTTGTAAAACACTTTTATAAAATAATAATTAAATTTAATATATTTAGTATAATCATGAAAATAATTTATTGCCATAATGCTTTCAAACATACTAAAAAAAAAAAATTTCTGTGGGCGAGTTGAAAAAAATTAGGTTTTTTTCAACGGACAGAAATGTTATTTTTTGAATGCGGTTTTCATTGCTAATCATTATAATTGAATGATGGAACTTTGTAAAACCTTATCTTAGATATCTCAGTCCTGAGACGAAGACACAATATTGTATGCATGTACCTACAGCCTACAGGCAGCGGTAATGTACGGATTGTCGTTAATAATAATATTAAGTGGTTGCACACGGGTTTCTCAGATAATGGACGTTCAATTGGGAGTATTCTAATTTCTAGTACGTCCCTATGGAGTATGGATACTGCCGCTGTCGTTTCTTCATGTACCAGTTGAAGTATATTTGAATAGTACACAAAAAAACATAAACAATAGACAATTTGGTCCAATCAACTATAAATCCCCATTCACCTATACGTGGCATATGATTTTAATAATGTATACCTGAAAATATGATTTATTTCAGGTCTTGGTACTTTTTTATACTTTCACGTCGCATTTCCGTTGTTATTAAACATATACTTTAATCTGTTTGACATTCTAATTCAGTTGAGAATTTTTAAGGTAATAATAATCAAAACTATGTTTATAAATACTTCATTAAATTTTTTACTTTATTCAAATCAATCATTAAAATTTAGTTCAACAATGATTTAGTAAGTTATCAATTTATGCTAAGACGCAAATTTCAATGGTTTTAAAATACGTTGTTGATATTTTTTGGGATGTCTGAGCATGCTAAATCGATAAAATTGCTGACCATCTGGTGTATTTGTGTGTCGACAACACATAAGTTGGCGAAAATCGTTAACCGATCCAATGAATAAGGATTCTGTAATCAATATAGAAATATATGTAAAAGTACATAGCATGTTAATTATTCATTCGCGATTGAACGAGATTTATTAAGGTAACTATTAAATCGCATCAGAATACTATAATATATATTAGGTGCATCAAATAAAAATATGCGTTTACATTATAATAAAATATAATGATTCACTATACGTACTCGGGGTAAGGAAAAGCATATCTTGGAGATTTTATTCAGAATACTCTTGTAGCACGGAAATACGTCCAACGTGAGATCCAAATGTTCGGGTTCGTCAAGATCACCGATCTCTTTTTTTATATCTGGTCTCGCATTAACGACCATCGAATAAATGTTCCGGAAAACAGTATCAATGATAAGTCTCATCTAAAACAATACATACGGATATATCACAGTACTATTGCTGAACACAACGTGTTAAAATTAATTTATCATATTTATCTTTTTTTCCACATAATAGAATAAAATGTATTTTTTTTTGAAAATTTTGGCATTTAAAATGTTGATGTTCCTACTTAAAAAATAGACCCATATAAAGCAGATTAAACTTTAAAGTTTTACTAACTCGAGAAAACCGTTTTTCTTGCACTTGATTTTTCGAAGTCTATCATTTTTTTGACATTTAATATTTAATTATTTCAATAACTTTTATTTTATTTACAAGTATATGTATAAATATATTATATATATACTGTTAAGTTTGTGTAGTACCTATAATTGCTCTTTAGATTAATCTACTTTTAATTTACCTCTATTCATACTCATTAAAAGTTTAATCTACAGTTAACATTTATTTGTTATCTTTCTTCAATTAAAATAAATAAAATATAGTTTTATATAATTTGTTTAGAATACCCACTTTATTGTTGTGACGTAATTCTTGGGATAATTGATGTCTCTTGGTTGTGTCTTTCGATAGTCTTTCACTCGACATTTGATAATGTAATGTATTTTCGTGAACATTTCGACTAGATTCTGACGTCTAAAGAAAGGGCACAATAATTGTCAAAATCCAGATAGTCTCTTCGCTGGACAGCTTCAATTATCGAATTTGTTTATTTCGAAAAATTACTTTTTTCATACGCCTCCCCGTTTCTGAATTAGTAGACGACTCTCCGCTAGGTTCCTGATAGCCGACAAATGCAGAGAGTTTTTCGTGACCCGTGTTGAAATCGCCGTAAACCATTACGTTGCTGAGTGTAACGTTTGTTCTCACCACTTTAAAGTCGTTGAAAACGGTTCTTTTTTTCGAAGATGCTTGGAGTATTGTCTATTATATAAACGTAATGGTATGACTTAATTATCACATACAAATTATTATCGGTATTGTTCTATTTTATCGCTGTAACAATATACGACATACCGCGTCTAAATCTTCCATCCACGTCACGCTGAAAAGGTCGCCAAGGCATGTTCCATATGGTTCGGATTGAGCTCGGCAATAGCATCCATACGAACTTTCTCTCGGCCCGGATGCAGTTACAGCCATAACTAGTTTGTAAGTGTTTTATTTTAGTTTTAATTTTAAGACATTTTAGAGTATAACCTACTAGTTATAGTTATTTAAATCAATTGAAAAATTTAACTCATAATACATCATATATAATATATTTGTCTAGTGAATTATATAATTTAATTTTATAAATATTAAATTTTCAACTCATGCTATTATATTATATTATAAGCGTTTTAACTTACTATTTGTATTATCTTGGAGTATTCCATCAAACATAGAGCCCGCCCTACACGCTTCAATGTACAACAACATCTTTAAACGAAAAATACCATTTAAAAGTATCAATCATGATTGAAAATATTCAATAAATATAATAAAAATCAGATGATGTATAATCACCTTTCTATAACTTGCAGATCCAAACATGTATTTCAACGCATTGTTCAGATCATCGGCGTATAAGTAATCATCCGGAAAAGATAATAATCCGGTTGAACCGTGATCCACAAAATTTATGAAAACTTTATCGTGAGGCCCACTGTACACAAACAGTTAATAACAGTATAAATAATATTAAAATAAGTATTAAACTTTGAATAATAAATTCAAAGTTTGGTAGAATCATATTATGATATTTGATATTTTGATGGATAGTAGAAACTGGAAAGTGGCAATGCATATTTATATGATGTACTAAAAGGAATTAGATACTCTATTGGATCTATAAAATTGTATTCACTGTTCAGATACTATTAGCCACTATTAGCCAAAAAAGCCATAAATTCCATATCAACTAATTATATTTTGAATTTTGATTGAGCATAGCGTGAAATAATAATTTAGGTGTGGGCTGCAGCCTCACCTGCTCAGCAAATATTTAATAAACAAGTGAATAGTAAAGCCTCTTCCCTGGCGGTAAAAATGTTTAGGGAGCTTATCAAATTACACTGTGGATCTATAAAATATTATGTGGTACTATGGTGAGTACTATTATATGAGTACTATTATATGATACTATAGAATCTTACAAAATAATAATTAGGACGGTAAGGTAAGACAATTACTTTCTTAAACTAAACATATCAATTATGATATTAACTAGTACAATCAGGGTTAGACAAGATGCTCCAAAATAAGTATCTAGATACTCAATACTAGATAAATTGATCAAGGTACAAGATACATACTGATACTTTTATCTTTCAAATATTTTGACGCAAGATACGCCCGATACTTACTTTTTAAGTATTTAGATATTTGATACTTAATGTTCGATAGTCAATACATTACAATTAAATGTATTTTAATTACTAAATTAATTTCACTATACCATATACCTGTGTCTAACATTCTCTATATATTTATAAAATAATAGTTCATAACAATTACAAATATATTAAGAAAATCTACTTTAATCATTTTAGTAGTAAAACTATTATATTTAACTAGTAAGACGTACAAATAATTAGTTGGTATTCAGTAAAAGTTTAACAAATACAATTTAATAATTTTACCATGTTTTAATAATAATTACAAAAAAGAAAAGAGAGACTATTGCGAATGCCATCTATCAGAATCCCTTAACCGGCTTAACCTATACCCGTGCAACTTGAACATCACTGGAATGTGTTAAATAATTACTCATATCATTAAAGCTCAAAAAGTAAAAAATATGTGTAAATAATTTGCTAAAATAATATTTTAGAAAATAATGAATGATTCAAAGTATTTTTTGAGTGAATCGAGTATTTTAGCTTACAAAAACTTTATGAAATACCCAATCGATACATAGACTAAAAATGTATCGGAATACAAGATACTGAATACTCTCCGGAAATGTATCACCTGTATTCGTCAATTGCGTCGATTTTCTAGACCCCCTGAAATATATACATCTTTTGCGGATTTATCATAAACTAAATGTGAATTAATCTCTTATTAAATAGGTACACATCGATTGCACCAGGAAAATATTATAATGTTTTGAAATTCATTATATTTTGTGAATTCACTATAATATTTTTAGATATTTTATTTTAATTAAATACACAAAGAAAAATGTTAAAACAATAAATCGTTATCAGTTATACAGTAAAAGTTAATATTTTAACTTCTAACTTTATAAGTCACTATCAAAAACCGTAAATTAACTTGTTGAGTATTGCATCTTATTAAGACTTAAATACAATCAAGCCTATAGAATAATAACATATATAATGTATCGTTTATTTTTCAACTTTCACGGTTAATTAAATTATAACATTTTTCGTACTTAAATATTATTCGGTGGCCGGTGCAATTGATATATAATCTATTAGAATCCCATAATATTTTTTTTTACCCGCGATTTCCGGCGGGATTGATGTATACCTTGTATATTACAATACAAGATACAAGATACAATTGTACATCATATATATATTTAAGATACTTGTATCGAAGTTACTGCCCAACCCTGAGTAAAATATTGTATTGATTTACGTACCCTTCAATGACTTTACCGCTTCCAATGTTCTGCATACCTGTTTTGTTTCCTTTGAGGATATTTAAGAAATTGAAGCTGCTGACATCCTATATTAGAGCAGAATAAATACATATTGAATTTTATTTTGTTTAAATACATATCTTAACAAATATTAAAGTGGAAGTATTAAAATATTTTCAAATACGCAATGTAAAATAAAATATATAGTCGCTATTAATCGATTTGTATTTCATCGCGTATGTTGATGATAATGACTAAACAATTTTACACCCAGGCTATGAATAAATAATTAATTAGTATAACCTTTAGAGATTTATTATGGAAATATTTTTATTTATTCATTCATTTTCTTTTAAAATTAAATTAATTTTTTTATTATTACTCATGAATGAAAGTAATTCATCAATCTAAAAAATTTCTTATGCAAAAGCTTAATGATATATAATTAAATGATGAAAATTTGGTCCCAATAAATATAATAGTGATAGTCAAATTTAGAAATAATAGTCTGATGAAAAAATAAAACAAAATGTATCGTGTAAATATTGACAATAATGACAAATCTATTTGTAGTTCTATAGTAGCGGATTAGTGATTAATGATTACACATTAGTCCGATTCAGATTCAAAATATTTGAGTTTAAAAGGATCCGAACAAAAATAAACACGTTTAAATTTTCTTGAAATAAAAAAGTAACATAAGATAATGAAGTCGGAGAACCTGCTTTTAGCCATTAAATTAATAACCATGTTTTTAAATTTGTAAATACTCATATCTCTTCTCTGTATAAAATATAAAAATATGATTTCCTCGCTCCGTTATTTCATTTTTTAATTACAACACTCTAGCAGTTCGTTAAATAATAAATAGTTTAATCAGACCAAATTTGTTGACACTAAGTTCCCATTCTGACTTTGTTTATATAAATGAGGTAACAGAGAATATTTGACATTTTGCGGTTAAAGCTTTGTTAGAATAAAACGTGTTCCCTTTTAAAATAGTTTTAACAAGCTTGGAATAATTTCATAATTGTATGCTTACTTCTCCCTTGTAGTCGATCACTACTCCTTCGTATACGTTCGGTCCTTTAGGACGGTTGACTATCTTTCCTGGCGTTGGATTTCTGGTTTAATATTGTAATGGAAACAAAAATAACGTAATGATTAGCGTATAGCTAATCAATGTATACTACAATTAATTAAAATGTATTCGACGGACGAATTTCAAAATAATAAAGCAAACTGGATCGAATAAAGTACCTTCAATTGGATACATTTATTTCACTCACATAAATAGACGCATGCAGAATAACTGTTTTAACATTTTTTTTTTTTTTTAATCTGCCATACATATTTTTACGGCTTATAGTTTGTTTTCCTATTGCGATTATTATTTATTAATTGTCTTCCATTGATACGTTTAATTTTTTAACTGTAAATTATATTTGAATAAAAAGTTAACACGTAACTCAATCCGTTTCATTTTTCTGACTTGTATTATTTATACAATAAGATCATGTTGTAGTTTTATAATTTTAATTTAATTTTTGAATGATATTTACTGTGAATTGTATGCAATATCGTCCACCATCATCGTTATAATGTTCTCTTCCGGTATTCCGTTTGCTCTGATTATTTGGTAAGCATGACATATATCCGCCTTCAAAATTAAATTCATTATATGTACTAGTTTTAATTAATTACAGGTATAATACTTAATCAAATTATATAAGACTATAGGTGTAATTCATTATCAATTGGAATTCAAAAATAATTTTCTTATTAATTTTTATATTAAAAAAAAATAAAAAATTAATCACTATTAAGGTGCTAAGTACTATGAACCCACTCAAAAGCAATTTGTATCCCAATTGTTTGTCCACTTAAAAGTTAAGAGATAAAATAATAGATAAGTAAAAATATTTGATGATATGGGTTTATTATACTTTATTGTACTTGTCTGTCCAGTGCCTATAATATATACAGCCAAGAATCATTGTTTACTCTTCACAATCTCATCACAAAAAAATTGATAAATATAAATCAAATATTAATATTATTTGTTTAATACATTACTAATAATTATTAATTTATATTATACATAGACATTTAATTTCGTTTGAAAATATGTTCATGGTAAAAAATATCGGTTCACCTGTATATATTACACAAATTAAATGTCTAAATTTATTTCGAAATATTTCCGAAATTACCACAAATAAATGGCCACAATTTTGCACAGATAATATACTTTAGGCACATCAAAACTATTACTAATCCTGATATTCCCTTGAATGTATGTACTAAATACTATATAATACTTACATAACATGTGTATATTATATTTGTTTTTTCGTCTCAGTCAACCACCGAAATGTTGGCTGACATATTTTAATTAAACGTCTGAAGTAAATTTTTAGGTACCTGATGTCTGTAATTATACCACCCACGTGAACCAGATACTAAAACGACCCATTTCTTTCCACCGAAAAAGGAATTGTCATCTTCCACCATTGATTTGATATGGTCATATTTCGGTACGCTTATAGCAAATGATCCGCTGGCAAATAACGCAATTAGCACTAAATTCAAAACGCCTGTAATATGAACAATGGTTTTATTAATAATACTTGACAACATTAATCGGTAAGTACCAGTTGTTATAATTTTCATAGAGGTTTCTAATAACGAAATACGATTAGCGAAAAAAAGAATAACGCGAATATATTCAATAAAAAAATAAGTAATGTTATACAAACGATGTGAATTAAAATATAAAAAGAAATGTAGTACATATTTAAAAAAAAAAAAAACAATTCTGGTGCAAGAGTTGAACTAGCCAATACGGCGAACAGAATATTTTGAAGTTTAATATATAATGAACAATATAATTTACAAAACGACTGCAATGGCTCCGTTTTAAGACCTAAGAGATTTGAAATGCTTCAAACTTTTCAGATATTATTGTTTAATCAATTATAGGCTTTGAAAATTAATATTGCCTGAAAATCTATCATTTGCATAACTTTACTCATGACAATTGACATTTCGCAGCATGTCAAAGAGTATTTTGTAATTATATAATATCTTTCTTGTTTTATAAAGGTGTTTACCACTTGAACTTATACTTCATATAATAAGATTACACAATCTGTATCTATTGCTGTGCTTTTATATCTAGGTACACACCAAAATGCCTCGAGATTAAAAATATAGATAGTTGTGCATAGTCAAATTAAAACATAATTGTGTAAAACGCAGATTTGATTGCAAGTTGCAACATACCTATTATTATTTGTATCCCAATTTATAAATAAAACGCATGCGAAGTGATTTCGAAACTTTAAAAATATATATAAGTAATTACAAATAGAATACTCATATAAATAAATAAAAGTCAAAAAATATTCCAGAACATTAAAATTATGCAGAATCAAGCTGTTTATTTTAAATGCTATAAAAAACGTTTAAGGATAACCAGAATAAAATTCACGGCCTCTGTACTTTGCATTGTCTATCTAGAGTCTAGAGTCTAGACTCTAGAGGATTAAAATTAATATCGTTTTGGAAGTACTAAGTACATATAATATCATAATAGTTATAAATAAAGACAAATAGTCAAATACAATTTGATATTTGGGGGAACTGAAGCCGAATATGATAATGGCATATCTACATAATAATACATAATACAGTTAGTTATTTTTAGCGGGTGACCATAAATTGCAAATTTCCGAAAAACAATTTTTGTTCATTTCAGATTTAAAAACGGTTGAAACTCCGGGCGAGATACAGTGATGGGTGAATGATATTATTCTGTTGATATTTTAAACTTGAAAGTAATGTACACATTGCTCTTGAAAAAACGATTCTGCGTGAAAGAGTACGGGTGGTATCAGTTAATATTTCTAAAGATGGTTGATGTAGTAGTAGAACCTAATTTCTTAATGAAGTAAGTTGAACTTGAACTTTTAATGTTCTAACTTTTGCAAAAATTAAAAAAACAAAATATCTATAGAATAACAAACAAATAAATATTATAGAATAACCGAAACTCGTAGAAATACCCGATTACCTACATCAAAATTTCATTTTCTAACGCTTAAAAAACTTTTATTGCGACGTTTTAGTAAAATTGTACTAGTTGTCACAAAAAAAAACCAGCATGAAAAATCTCGTATCCAAGAAACATAAACACATTTTCAAATATCTATAAATAACCTATAGTCTAATAGAATAGTCTATGACAAAATATTAGGTCGTACCGAGTTCAAAACCCGATCTGGGTTGTACATTGTTCGCAATTTTATTTCCTTTTTTCTCATTTATTCGGAAAACGTTTGAGAAATTCAAAAATAACCTCTTCATATCATATCATAATTAGGCACCATTTACCATCGAAAATCTTCCATCATAACTGTGATGATCGGAGTAATCCTTCTGGTCGAAATCGAGTATAGTGACACAGAACAATTTTAATTAAACACACATCATATGGACATATGGTAAAACCAATAACTAATCGTACATCCCTCGATCGTTCAGAATTTCAAATATACAAACATGCTACTTATTCAAATATAATAATATTGACGATGCTTTTCAATAGTCAGTGGCGCGTCTATTCCTTAGACTTCAGAGGGAAATGAGTTTAACGTCACTAGTGTCAATATTATCGAGGGCCATCAAAATATAGGTCAAAGTATACCAACCCATTTCATATTATCAAAACATTTTTTCGTACAAAATTAATACAACGGGTAGACGAAGATGAAGCCCCGAAGAGTCGCAAGATTTAATCATAATATAGTGTCACTACTCACTGTCTGCGGTGAAAATACTTCGGTATAAAACTTACCCATAGTGACGGATTCCCGTTTAGTTGCAGATGTGAAGTGATGTCGCAACGGCGTGTCAGAAGAGCGTTCGGCACAATTATTGTGTACCTTCGCAGTTTAAGACTGTGGTTAAGCAACAATTTTTTCTTGACGACCGACGAGTGCCCCTATAAGTAATAATAATACAACTGTTATCCGGAGAGTTTCTACTGTCTCATTGAACCATAGATAAATCGTCACGATTACATTTATAGAGCAATTCAATACTTCAAAACCACATTTCAGACCGAGCGCGATAGTAATATTTAAAATATTATTTCGTATCAAGTAGGTAGGTGCATAACCCACAATGAGATGCTCGATTTGTTTGTATTGATTATATCACAACAATAATTACCTTACATAGTAGTTATTTATAAGTAGTTACTAGTCCCTGTACCGACCGATTTGCATAAAGCAGGGGTTCTAAACCAGCCCAGACCTATATTCGCACTTAATTTATAAGTAATAAACATTACGACAGACCAATAATATCAATGCAACTTTAATGTGTTTCCCGGTTATGTCAGTTATGGAGTCGAGATAAAATATCTATTGCAACCCAGCTTCACGTCCCCCACCCATGAGATTTCGAAATTAACTCACGTCATTCGTTTAAGACCATCTTTCTTTGTGTTTAATCGAATTTTGAGAAATTAACTGGAAAATTGTTTCCAACAAGTCCGGATTTTCTAATACAGGAGTGAACGAAGGAAAACAATTTGAGGGGGTTTTGAAAAAATGTAAAATGTTCATAAATAGCATACTTAATTACTCATAATATTAATATACATATACCATATCTTAATTAATAATTATATTATAAGATATAAGATAATGTCCAAACGTATTGGTACTTTGGCCATTGTATCAATGACCTCTCCGTAAGTCACCTCAACATCACTATACGAGTACAAGTATATAATGGCATCAATACATTTAATCGCTCTCCACCAGTCTTGTTGCGCAGATACTTTTTCTATCTTCGAAGAAAATCTTAAAAGACTTAAAGACCGTTCGCTCGAAGCCGCAGAAACGGAAAGAGTTGCACCGATCTGTAAAAATCGATTTATCATAATAAATACAATATAATAATACAATATGGAATCGCGATAGTTTAGACTGTTTAGAGTGTCAATAAATGCTTCTCATCTACGAAATTATCGGTAGATCCCTTGATGTAATTTGGCCATTATTTCACAAAGGTATTAACCGTTGTACATATTTCTTTTGAATTCTACTCAGACCACTTAACCGGTAAAATATTTTGAATTTTTTATTGTAGTTCACGATGTTCAAAAAATCTCATTTTCAGCTGCATCGATAACTGGTCCAAGAAAGGAACAAATTTTAAATATACCTCCTTCGTAATTGTCACGGTTCTTTTGTTTTCCCACGCTCCGTGAGAGTACTAAATTAATACCCATTTTGTCCGCCATATATTTTGCTGCAACAAACATGTCTTATTTTATATTATTATAACCCGATTCCGACGAATCTAATTAATTTTATCGTAGTTCATAATATGATTTGCATAATCAATTAAACAGCTGAGATCACAATCTTTCTTTTGTAAAATTAAAATTGTGATTACAGCAGTTGATGTAAATAGTTTCCAGATTAAATTATCGAACTTTATTGGCACATGTGTTGAATTTTTGAAACATTGAATTAACTATAAATTAGTTCCAGATATTTCGGGGGAAGGGGTTGAACCCATAACCACCTCCCTACTTTCGCTTCTGTTCTAACATAATAATAATCGTTTATTAGTAGCAATTTACGTTGGCTTTTCGCAATACTCGTATACAATATTGAAATATATCATGCACATTTAGAACACCTACTTTGTGTTTTATTCATTGATTTCATGTTGACTTTTGTCTCCACTTATTTTTACTTACTTTTAAACTTTATATAAAATATTTTATAAAGTTTTATAATTAAACCAAGTACCTAGACTGCAATAATTCAAGCCTGAGATAATCACATTATTTCTGAATTCCGTGTTAAACTAAAAAGTAATTCACTTACACTTAGGTCATGACGAGGATCTTTCATAGGTCAGAAAGTCTTCAACGTTTTCGGAATACATTTTAATTAATGTATTCATAAACTAATTTGAACACTTAATAGTGATTAGTTTTTAAAAGGTATTTACATTTTTTCTTTATATTTTTCTTAATATGCTATACAAATCGCAAAAATGTAAAATATACTTGATTGTATAACTATTGTATGTATTAAAAATAAGACTATAGATCGCTAATAATTTCAAATTTTGAACGCAGTTTCCCTAGTCATTAGTTAAGTGTTAGAAACCCCTGAGTGTAAAGCTTCATTTCTTCGAACCCAAATAAACAGATAATTCAAATTTCTTAAGTAGTATAACTACTTATTATAACCTACTTAATCTTATCGTTTAATAAACATTTGACTGAGCTAGTTTATTTAAAAGAATCACTTTAATTGTTTATGTTTTCTCACTAAAGTTTTCGATAAATTAACAATACCTCGAACTTATTATATCTATAAGTGGGTACCACCTATACACTACTCATGGTCAAGTTCCTACACTAGATAGTGTAGAGATAACAATTCGTGAAAACAAGCGAACGTGACATCTGCGAAAAAAGTGTGAAACGCCATAAGTATCTAAAAAAAAGTTATTATATGGTATCGTGCCGAAGGTTAGGTTCTAGCGAATTATGGACAAATTATCGATTTTGGCTTTAATTTAAGCCATGCATAGATTTTAATCCTGATGGTAGTCCAATACAGCCACACAATTATTTTTTAAATAATCTAAATTCTATATCAGTAATTTGAAACGTGTAAAAAATTACACGTTCTCCATTTATGTTTGATAAAAATATATTTTCCTGTTTAATATAATAATATGGAGGTAGAATTATGTTTTAAATAATTAAACTGATGTTTTGCGCTATGGTTTGTGGACACTATAGCTGGTGTTGACTTTTTCAGGCATTCTACCTTAAGGCTTTACTTATGATTCGAGGATATGATGCATACATATAGGTATTTTATAATTATTTATTATCATAACCAATACATTTTCATTACATGTATTAATGAAATAATAAACTACTTTAAGAATTGAGTTTTCAAATTGAAAAAAAAATAGTTTAAATCTTGAAAAGATAAAGTAGCCAATTTTTTTTAAAATTGTATGAGTAAAAAACTACATAGGCACTCCAAGTAGACAACTTTGCCTTGAACAAGCTAAATACACTTGATACATCTATAATATTATAACAGATGAAATCGACATTTCTAAAACAAATCCCATTTATAATGTTACACTACAATTGTTACAAATAAAAGAATACCAATTACAAATGTGTGTACATTTTAATATAATAATTTATGAATTTTCTAAAGTTAAAGTTTTTATTCGTTATTTATAGGATCCATAACCATGTCCATTCCACTAATAATAATATAAAATAAAACAAATAAAATTAAAAAGTTCGTAAATTTAATATAATAATACACAAAAAAATATCTGAAATCAAAATAATAATCATTCATAAGTAATACATTTATTTGGTACCAAAATATTCATTTGATTTTTCCCCCTTTTAAAACTTGTAGTTGTATATGGTTGAAATGTTGAGATGTATTATTATGAGTGTATTACATGGACAAATTTAAGAGAATGTAATAAAATTTAACGAAAACAATTTTCATTTTTTAATCATTGCATACATTTTAAATTAAATATATGTGTAAAGTATTAAATTATAAACATAATTGTTAAGCAAATTAAAAAATACAAACCACATAGAGATTTCAAACAGTTCAAAAGGAAACAATAAATTACTAAAATACAAAATATATTTTAAAAAAATAGAGGAGGAAAATAATGTATAAATAAATTGATAGCTACTCACATATTTTGAATTATGAAAAAAACATTATTTATACTGTATGTGTGCTAACTTTATTTAATTGAGTAGTCTTTGAACACTAAAAATAGTGTAACAATGTAAATCTGTTAACTTTGAAAGAAAATATCGAAGAAATATATAGCTATATGTTTTTATGGTTCTTAACCATTTTTAGGATCTTTTAAAGCCACAGTCCCTTTAAAAGAATACAATTCATACTGGTTATGGACAGCATTATTTAACTATTATCTTATATTTTTTAATATAATTGGGACATACCTTAACATTTCATGTTGTTTTTTACAATATTTTTCTTATCATGAAGTTAACATAGTAAATCTTAATCGAATTGATAGGAAATTAAACTTAACTCAAAGTCTTTCATCAACATACCTAAAACAAATCTCATTTTTATTGTTAAACTACAATTGTTATAAATAAAAGAAGACCAATTTCAAATTTGTATAAATTGTAATATAATAATTTATGTATTTTCTATAGTTAAAGTTTTTATTTGTTATTTATGGGATCCATAACCATTGTCATTAGCGGTATATTTTAACTTGACTAAATGTTTATATGCAACAAGCATTAGCATATCAGTTCCATATCAAATAAATATTGTACATTGGTTATGTAACAGCATTTTCTAAAAAATTTTGGATTTATTTGTTGAATTACAAGAATAATATAATAACCTGTTATATTTACCGGCATATTTTAATTTAAATCTATTTCATATTCACATCAAGAAAGTACAGTAGAACAAACATCACCAAAAAATTCACCATTATAAAAATAAAATTGTTTTGTGTATAATATTTGTAAAATAATAACTAAATATTATTAAATATCTAAAAAAATTATTAAAAATTATTATATATTTCCAATAATATCAATATAAATAAAATATAAAATATGAAAATAAAAGTTATTGCCTGAAGTTGTAAAATTATCATCAGAAATAAAAAAACTTATCATTTTATGATGATTTTTTAAATCTAAACTGGTCGTAAATATTTGCTCATATTATACAATTATTCTCCAAATAAGAACTTTTATTTTTATATTTTATAACTTTTAATAAATTATTAATATATTTAATAATTCTTTGTTATTGTTTTTTGTATATTTGATAAGTTAGGTTAATATTATTATTTTAATAAGACATGTAATTCAATTAGATATATTTTGAATTATGTTTTTTATTATTCATATTATCATCTTGAATATAAAATGTTTGTATGAAAAGCATATGACATCAAATATTGTACAATACAAGGTTCTTTTTTCCACCATTTGGGAAATGGCTCATAATATATAACAAACAATAATATTATCAAAATCAGTATTAGCTTTAGGAAAAAAAACTAAAGCTACTTTCATTAATTTTTAATCTGAATCTTCTGATTGTTCTTTTTCTTCTTCATCTTCCTCTTCTTCTTCTTCTTCCCGTTCTGTGATTGCAGGAATCGTGCCGCCAGTTTCAAACTGACCAGAAAATGTTTTTGAAGCATTCAACAATATTTCTGTTTCATTTTCAGTCAGCCTATCATAGAAATCTTTGATACCCTTGAAAATAAAGAAGAATACACTTAGAAAATATCAACAAAATCTAATATTTAAACAATTTAACTTAAATATATTTTATTTACTTTTATTTCATATAAAATGTAATGTCAATAATTATTTTTCTGTATAATTAAAACCAAATACTGAAATTGAAATAAATTTAGATAAATAAAAAATTAAGAGATTTATGTTTCAGTAATCACTAAAACTTAGGTACTAAATAACTTAAGAAAAGTTTAAACTACTTATCGATTTAAAATAAATAAAGGGACTAAAAAACTTTAAGAAAAAATAAGTTTCAAACTAAATGTTTGTATCACAAGCATAAATTATTTTTGTACATGTAAATACATAAAAATATGTTTAATTTTACAAAATTTACTAATGAAGTAAATTTATACCAAGGATAAATGTAAGACAGATTCAGGTGGGTCATTGACTAACATCAGCTTTTCTTTTTTTGACAGATTAATCGGCATATTCTTCAATTTAATTAAGAATGATCTTATTTTATCTGCATTTTGAAAGGCACATGGTCTGTTTTCCATATATTTGTGGACCTGTAATATACAAATATCTTTTAAATTAAAAATAATAACAAAACGACCATTGATTTTAAGTTATTTAATTATTAGTTTTTACATACCTCATATAAAACTGTTGAATGGTTCACGCCTCCAAGAACTTTAGTATTTTCTTGGGTTTTTTTTATCAGATCAAAAACCTAGAGAAAAAATGAAAATACAAAATTCAATAAAACCAAACAAACAGGATTTCTTTACTTTAAGATTATAACCATTTTTATCTGTTTTTAGTGTTAGAATAACCAGAAATAAATTACAAGTAATCGACAGAATATGTCTTGAACCAAAGTCAGTACTAAGGGCATTGAATTATCATCTATAAACTTTTTATAAAAAGCTACTTTGAATACATTTTAATCACAATCCTTAAATAGTTCAATAATTTGAAGTGTTTCATGTAGCTGGGGTACTCACTAGGTACTTGATTAAGTAAACTGAATAACTAAGATCAATAACCAAATGATATTAACTAAACGAATATAGGTATTGTGTATTATACATAGAACTAGTGATTAAAAAAAATTAAAAAAACAAGAATTTAAAGAATTAATTAGAAAATTAAAATATTAAGAAATTAGAAAAAATCTTATACAATACCAGTCTCTAAATGAATGATATGATAACCTGGCGAACGATGATGATTTACCGCATTCTACTATCGCGACGGTATAATAAAAAAAATGTTATCGTTAACACAACCGTACAGTTCAAGTTCATTGTCTGTCTACGAGTCTACCGCCATACCATGAAGGTAAAATCTGAGGTGTCGCTATTAAACCATATGTTTATATTTATAGATTTCGAACAGCAAAACGTTGCATACGCTGACTGTCCGGACGGTATTAGACTCATCGTTAATACCGGCTCACGACGACACACGATTGCGCAAAACGTTTTCGATCTAGTGACCGGTTCCTACCTCGTGATTGCTGAGTACGGCCACCATTGGATTCTTCCTGGAAAACATAAATAAATCGAGTAGGTACATAACAGTTAGCCGCGAGTCGCGGTCTCGTACTTACACCTCCATCGCGTCGCCGTCGCCGACCGGACGGTAACCGTACGATCGACAAGCCGCACAACCGCCTCCGGTTCACCGTCCACGGATCAATCGCAATCGAGCGGCGAAAAACGATATCGGACTGCAGCGATCGTCGTCATCCGCCGGTGGTGGTCACGTTTTGCGGCTTCCCGCGACGCAGACGTTTCGTCGTTCTTATCGTCGGACGCTACTATCACCCGATCACTGCTTCGATAAGACCGTAACCAATTCGGTTCTACGATAACATGGCGTCGGTAGCGTTTTACGAAGTGTCGCTTCGCGTTACCGATCGTATATCTCACTTGGACGGACACCGATGTCTTTTCAAACCACCCGCAGATTCAGCCAACATTAACGGGAGGGGCGGAATATAAAAAAGTACAAATATTTATATATATATTTAGATACCTGTTGGTAAATATAATATATGTATATGTAATAGAATAATGAAATTCCGTATGATTTATAATGAACACTTTTGTTCATAAACTGTACTGAATTTCTTTAGATTAAAATTGAAAATCAACCTTTTTACAGATATATTTCAGACAATGGAATCAGGAAAATATTGATATTTGTAAACAAAATTAATAGGTAGAATCTGATACTATTTCTAGAACAAAACTCCATGAGCGGTCGGCTTAAGCGGCCCTCACACGATCAATATTACTGACAGTATTATTGATCGTGTAATGTTAGTACCTATGTACTGTCAGTATGGAAAAACGATACTGATGAAAAATTCGGATATCGAGTCGTCAGTATTTGTCTACTGATGACTATATTGATGGTGTGAGGTCGATATTGACACTTCATCAGTATTGACATCGCAGCGATGGATGATGGAAATGAAACCACAAGCCGCAAATTCCGTGATCGGGACATTTTGCATAATTTTATTTCAGACTACTCTTTTCGTTTACCAATCCATTCTTTTACCCATAGTTTACGTTTAGACTGCTTTTTTTTTGTCACAGAAAGAGCAATTATAATTGCAATACACGCCTTGTTCTTATCCATTTTTGTTAATTTAAACTAATTAGTTAATTTGCAGTATCAACAGACAACAATCGATTTGAAGGTCTGAACTACTATGAAAGTAAAAAAATACTGAGTATTGACAATAATTTGTACTGACCGTTTGTGGACTATACTGCCAGTTACGTAAATACTGTCAATATTTATAGTGTCGGTAATATTGACCGTGTGAGGGCCGCTTTACGGTCGTCGTCACTCGGTCGGTCACAACAATATTGTTGTTATCAAACATAATATGTCGTTGTGGCAAATATCGCTAAACGCGGAATTCGTCCTCGACGTAATAACATTATAAAAATAATCGGCCTCCAATGTGTTATAGATGTTAATACACAGCAAATGAAATAACACATTTAGATACTGCCAAGGGGGGGGGGCACCCCTTGAACCCGCTCCTGTTACAAACGTCGGTCTATTAAGAACCCCATGTTAGTTACAACTTACAAGTGCTGAATGGCAGATTCTGAAAGGTGTTCGGCTCCGTCGTCGCGGCACTGGCAGTCGTATGAGAGTCTTCCATCATTAACATGTTGATAATATGTTGATCTTAGTTTACTTGAATTTATATCAATAGTTACTTCTCTATCCACAATAAAGTGAATCATTAACTTACATAAATAAACGTGTTGTGATTTGTTGAATCAACCTAATGGACGAACTTAAAACGTTATCAAGCCCTTACGGAACTAACCGGACTGGAGCACAACTAGTGGCAGCGCCGCAGCGGTACTGTTTGGGTGAATTTGCAACAAAATCAAGACCGTCTTAAATCAGGTAACCAAGTCAAGAACACAATCAATACCTACGTCTCTACGTGTATACATGTTTGACGTCCATATAAATATCTAAGAATATTCATATGCGCTATAGTCCGATATACTGCGTATATTACATTATATTATATGTTTTTGCGCATATACAACAACTATTGCCAAATAGTCGGGTGTGAAACATTCAGACATCCTGTTCGCACGGTCAACAAAATCAACCGTGTTAGCGCTAAGGAAACACACGCGAAGGCGCTTAAAGGTAAAATAATAAATTAGCAGTAAGGATAACACAACCACTGTTCTGACTCTCGTAACTCACACGGTAGGAGACGCAAAAAAAAAAATCATCACCACCGTTTCTATATCAGCAATCTTCGGCTTGATCGTGACACGCTTAGGAAAAGTGTGTCACTATTGTATACATATATATATATATATATATATATATATATATATATATATAGAGGCTCTACTTTATGATACATTATAGAATCATATTTTAGTACACACAGCCTCAACAGTAGTTTTTATCATAGTTATCAACAGATAACCTGGGTTAACGTACCTACATGCATCATTATCGGTCAAATAAAAAAATAATTAAGTGTATCCTTCAACATTGTTTTACCTTATTTTCCTTTGAAAATTATTTTTATAAATATACAGTACAAATTCACTAATGACATTAAAACCTTGAAATACAGATTATCTGATAACTAGGAAAATGTAATTTAACATTAAAATCTTGGAAATACAAAGAACCACAAAAAACGCAAAATATGTAACATCCAACTCTGTACCGCAGAATATAATATCTAAAACCGTGCTCTGATAGTTGCATAAGATTCATTATTAACTTTATACAATCAATCATTCATTTAAAAAAATATATATATTTATGTAAGTAAATAACATAAACAGAAAAGCCTATTTAAATGTATGAATTAGTTTTTCCTAATTGTTAATTTTTCATAATAAACAATGAATTTAGTAATAGTCATTAGTAGTTATATAGTAACTAGAAAATGTAGTTAGGCATTTGATTCAATAAACACAAATACTTTTGTAAATATCAACAGATATTAAAACTTTATATTTAATATTCAAAATTAAAGAACTAAGTTAATCCATTTAATTTATAATAAAAATACAATTAAATTATCTGTAGGTTTATGCAAATGTGTATTACAATTTTGTTTAATTATAACAGTTACTTAATAATTTATTACAGTGCGTTGTTAAGCATTTTCACTTGTACATAATTGTAATTACTAATGTATAAGATATAGTACATAGGTTGGTTAAAAAAAATAATTTAAAAAATGGATATTATGGATCATTTCATTTTTTAAATTTCCTTTGTCAATTTTCTATCATACATTGTATTTTGTATCTTTAGAACACTAAGTTGTCCTACAAAAACATAATATACATACTAAATATACAATGTTAAAATAAATAGGTTACCCCATACAAAAACAAATTAAAATTACAACTTAAATATATTTTACAGTTCAAGAGCATTATATCAAACAAAAATAAAAACTGATAATTCTCATACACTCACAAAAGCACAATTTAAATTCGACAAAAATATATATTTTTGTATTAAACCAGTCTTAGAACAAAGCCTAATTGGTACACTCAATCATTAGTTATTAGTAGACATTACATGTTAGGGTCAGGTTACAAGAAAGATAATGTTAATAAACAAGTAAGGTGGTTTCTTGAAACTGATACATAATTAAAGATCTGAAATAATAAGCTTATATTTATATTTACAATTTATAATAACAAAAAAAAACTCACACCCACAATTTTTAAAATGCTTTTATATACTTATTTTGAAAATAATTTAGATTTGAACACCTGCTGTTAAATACCATTAAAAAAAGAATTTGTTTTAAAATATTTAAAATGTTGCCAGTGTGAGGTGGTTTTGAACAAAGGAATATTTTTTTTTACAAAATAAAATGCACAACTGATTACATTTTAACAAAATATTTAACTTAATTTAATTTTATAAATGTTTACAAGTTCTGACTCTTATAAGTCTTTACATAAACAGCATAATTCTTATAATTGTAAAGGGTTTAAGTAAAAAAAAATAAAAACATAAGTATACAACAGTTAAACCATAGTTTAAAACAATTAAGTTTAAATATTATTTATTAAAAAACAACATATTCATTCATTTAAAATCAAAACAAAAAATAACCAAATTATTTTAATAATTATAACTCAAAATATTTGTTTTGTACACATTTGAAGGACTTAGAATTAGTTTTTATTTTATGTTAACATTTTCATTAAGTAGAATTCTATCAAACTGCAGAGCTAAAAAAAAACCAAATATTTTAAAAAGTTCTAAAACTGAATATAATAATGTGTAATAATACACAAAAAAATATCTGAAATCAAAATAATAATATTGGAATCATAATATTCATTCATAAGTAAAACATTTATTTGGTACCAAAATATTCATTTGATTTCCCCCCCTTTTAAAACTTGTTGAGTTTGTTAAAAAAAAAACTTGTTTAAAAGTTGTATATGGTTGAAATGTTGAGATGTATTATTATGAGTGTTTTACATACACAAATTTAAGAGAATGTAATAAAATTTAACAAATACATTTTTATATTTTTTAATTCATTGCATAAGATTTAACTTAAATATATGTGTAAAGTATTAAATTATAAACATAATTGTTAAGCAAATTGAAAAATACAAACCACATAATGATTTCAAACAGTTCAAAATGAAACAATAAATTACTAAAATACAAAATATATTTTAATAAAATAGAGGAGGCAAATAATGTATAAATAAATTGGTAGCTACCTACATATTTTGAATTACGAAAAAAACATTATTAATACTGTATGTGTGCTAACTTTATTTAATTGAGTAGTCTTTGAACACTAAAAATAGTGTAACAATGTAAATCTGTTAACTTTGAACGAAAATATTGAATAAATATATAGCTATATGCTTTTATGGTTCTTAACCATTTTTAGGATCTTTTAAAGCCACAGTCCCTTTAAAATAATACAATTTATACTGGTTATGGACATAATTATTTAACTATTATCTTATATTTTTTAATATAGTTGGAACATACCATAATATTTCATGTTGTTTTTTACAATATTTTTCTTATCATTAATATAGTAAATCTTAATCTAATTGATAGGAAATTTAACTTAACTCAGAGTCTTTCAAGAACAACATAACAAGGTCTGATGTTGTGTTCTATACATTTGGCTTTTAACCAATCAGGCATAGAATTATTTTCTAAATTATCAGTATTTGGCAAGGGATTAATTTCTTCTTTAACCTCTGGAATTTCTGCAGTGTTTAGAGTTTCAGATACTTTTGTAATTGATCCTTCATTTTCATTCATATTAGCATTAATTACGGTTTCACAATTATCCACTTCAACCTTCAATCTTTTATATTTTTTGTTACCATTTTTAGCTTTAGTAGTCTTTGACAATGTTTTTATGCTGGCCTTATGAACCATCTTCATTTTCAAATTAAAACTGTTCTTTGACATCTTTTTCTTGTGAGAAAGATTCTCGAGTTGCGATTTAAACTGTTGCCTAGGCTTAGACTTTTTATCCAACTCAAAATTATCTTTTTTTTCTTTGTTTATTACATTGTTTTCACTCTTCAAGCTATGATCAATTAATGAATCTTTTGGAAGATTTGATCTAAAAATTATATCAGGACTGAATAAGCTTTTACGATCCATTTCATATATTTTTTTATAATGAGAAGTTATACTTTTTGAAGAAGAATTAGTAGAAGATTTGATTTTAATATTCTCCATATTTTTGTCAGTAAAATGAGTTGTAGTAGCGGTAAGATTAGTTTTCATTGGCAATGTATTACAGTCATTGGCAGAAACTGTATACTCTTTCTCATTCAATTTTGAATTAGTAGATGATTTGATTTTAATATTCTCCATATTTTTGTCAGTAAAATGAGTTGTAGTAGCGGTAAGATTAGTTTTCATTGGCAATGTATTACAGTCATTGGCAGAAACTGTATACTCTTTCTCATTCAATTTTGAATTAGTAGATGATTTGATTTTAATATTCTCCATATTTTTGTCATTAAAATGAGTTGTAGTAGCGGTAAGATTAGTTTTCATTGGCAATGTATTACAGTCATTAGCAGAAACTGTATACTCTTTCTCATTCAATTTTGAATTTTCAGTAGTATATTTCTGTATTTGTAATTCCTTACTTGATTCATTGTCTTTTGTACTTTGAGATGCTAATGGACTTTTTACAGAAGTATCTGAGATTTGTACATCTTTAGAGTTGGTTATTCCATCCTTAATTTTTATCATATTAGAACATATGGTAACATTTTCAGTCAAAACATTATTTTGATCACTTTGAACTGCTTTATCACTATTTGAGTTAATTAATGTTAAATTATCTATATCATTTTGGAGTCTTGATACTTTTTCACTTTTTTTGAATTTTTTGTGTTCACGTTTTTTCATTTTCTTGGACTTATTTTCATTTTCAGATTCAGAGTCTTGCTTTTTTTGTTTCTTATTTTTTGATGTATCTTCTTTGATTGATAATAGATGCACTTTATCTTTAGACCTTCGTCTTTTATTTTTTTTTACATTTGTTGTATCAGACATTTTACCCTGTATTTTCTCATTTGAACTGGTATTAGGTAGTAGAAACTTTTCTTCTGTAGTCAAGCATTTTTGAACTGCCAGTTTATCATGTTCAATATTAACTAAGCCCTCCAAAATTTTTAAGCCATTAAAAATGTTAGGATCTTCTTCATTATAAACATCATTACTGATTTCATTTTGTATTACTAATGAGCTACTGGCATGAAATTCAGCACCAACAGTTTCATTAGAAATATTTTTTTTTTCAAAATTGTTATCATTAAAATGTAATTCTTGTTCACTTATTTTCATAGCTAATGACATTAAAGCCTCAGTTGATTTTAAATCATTCCCTTTATCATTGACATTTAGTGAAGACTGAGCAGTATTAATATAATTATTTTCTATGTTTAATTCAGTTGTTGTTGCTAATTCTATTGGAAGATCTTGGTTGCTTCTTGACTGTACATGCTTATGAAAAGTAATGGTTTCTTTCTTATTAATAATGGTATTTTTATTAGTTTCCTTTGCTATTATGTCCAATGAATGAAACTTATTGCGAGAACTATTATTAAATAAATGCGAAAAGATTATTTTACTTAAATCAGAAGTATTATTATTGGATTCAAAAAGACAATTAAAAGATCCTGGTTTATTCATATTTGCATTGCAACATTCTTTATTTACACCATCATCTGAAACAATTTACAGTAAATAAGCAAATTAAGCACAAAACATATTTAAGGAGTTAAAAACGTACAGCAATCAAAATAAATATTTTCAATAATATAAGTATAATATTTCAAGAGTAAGAAATATATAAAAAACATTATTTAATTGATAACAAAAAAATTTTGGAAAAAAAATATTAAAGTAGAAATTAAACTGTTATTTTAGTTTTTACAGTAATAATATAACTATAAATTCCATTTTGATTAGACTTACATACTTATTATACTTATATTTTTAAGATTTATAATTTTTTAAGTACAACACCAACAGTGGACACTACTACATAGAAATTAATTTATCTACGACTTTTAAAGAATTCTTATTGATTCGACCCAATTAAAATGTAATACATATAATTGAAAATTAAGTTACCGTCTTTTAAACATTTCATTTCGAGAGCATAATTAATCAAAATAGTCTAGAATGAGACAATATTCCAATAAATTTTCAAAATCAATAATCAAAAAAAGATCATTTTATTGGGATTCTTTTCTATTTTTAATGAGTTAATAATAAATTATACTTTAACATTAATGATGATAAATATAAATACCAACCAATAATAATGTTAATTAATTATAAACTGAAATTAAACATGATGTCCAATATATATATAAATGTAATTTAAAGTGTATATATTTTTAAAATACAATGGCAACATTTGTTTGTGGGAATAAGAAGCTATACAAACATACATATATACAATTACATAAATAAAACAAATACGTTTAGACTAGTGTATCAGCTTATGAAATTGAAATAAAATGAGTAACAAAATATACATTTTTTTTACTTAATGCCCAACTCTAAAATAAACTTTAAGAAGATAATGACTTTCAATAAGCATATTCAAAATGGTTTTATTTGCATTCACTATAGATTATAAATATAACAATTTGTAGTCTTATACTTACTGTTAAAATTTGATAGTGATAAAGAGCTTAAAGCACTCTGAGTTCTTTTAATATTATCCAAAGAATTTTTAATAATGAACTGGCAAACAAATTCAAAAGTAGCAGTGACAATACCATCCACAAATGTATGGTATTCGGATTCAAATTGTTCTCTGTAGAAAAAAAAAATCAATTATAATTTTAACTAAGTATAATCTTTAGAGTTATACAAAATTTGTATGGTAAATGATAACAACTAGGGCCCGGAATTGTATGCATTTGCATATTTTTATATATTAAACTAAAAAGTAGCTAGGTAAGACAGAAGTTTGAATCTTAATCTAATGTGATGGTATGCGGAATTAAATTTGGTTTATTTTTGCATATTTGGAACATTTCAAATTATTATACATATTTTAGAGTTTTCTGAAATATAATGCATATAAATGGTAAAAAAAATATTACGAAGTTATTAATATTATTACTTAGCGCATGTCCATCGTAAATTCCGTGAATCGTGCAGTTATATAATTAGATTTTTGTGTCATAAGATAAGATAAAGTTTGCTAAAAGTACCAATATGATAATTCTCAATAAAGAAAAACTAGTAATGGACTAATAATGATTAAATACTGGTTTAGTTTTTATATAACTGTGCTTCGCAATACTGTATGTTCGTAAATATGTAGCGGAATTTGGAGAAAATATTTTTGCATCTAACGGGGAAATTCTTTTTTGTAAAGTATGTGAGATTAAAGTCAATAGTGTAAAGCGCTTTACTGTCACACAGCATCTGAAAACAGATAAACACATCCGAGCTGTTAATATAAAAATGAGAATAAATCTCAGCAATTATTGCCCAATATATCGAACAAATCCATGTTCGCAAAAGATTTATGCAGCACATTGTGCCTAGCAAATATCCCTTTGGAAAAATTGGAAAATAAACATGTCCGTTTGTTTTCCATACAGTTCAATAAAATATATAAAATACAGTTGATATATTTTAAAGTATATTTTTTGTTGAATATTAATTATTTAATGAATTGTATACATTTTAAAATTAAATAAATTTAATAAATAATAAACATGCATTTTTGTTTGCATATTTTCACTTATTTTGTACATTTTTAGTTCATATAATTCCGGGCCCTAACATATATCATTATATAAACACATGCATAGCCACATAGGGTCACCACCAAGACAAGTATTTTGTAACATATTTTTGTACAAGTATAATTGGTACATGAAAAATTCTTACACGCGGTCAATTCTGTAATTCTTCAATACACTGAATACGATACAACTCAATACTTGCATTGCATTGTATCTTGTATCTTTTTTCACTTAAAGATACATGACACATTTTTCAAAAATAGTTATAAGATACAAGATATGTCTATCATAATATTTTTAATTTAATAATCATTACATACAATTTCTAGTCACTGTTTGTGTTATATAGTAAACGCCGCTTATAAGACTCACTTTGGGACCAGCACAAAGTGAGTCTTATAACCGAATGAATCTTATAGGCGAAGTGGAAAAAAAAATTAATTACATATTTATAAATTTTATTTTACTACATATTTTGCTTTGATTTTAATACTTTAACACATATTACATATTACATACTTTATAATTGAATAAATTTAATAATCCTGATAAAAAAAACAAAAATATAATAGGTAAATATTACATATAAAAATATCATAAAAATTATACATTAATAAAAAAATATAAAGGATGTATGTATGTACATATAATGTATTTAGCGACTGATCGTTCATTGTACAACAATTATACTGTTGACTGCAATAACTGCGTATGTACATGTGCACGTGTATGTATGTGTATTTATGTACCCGTAATTACGATAACTGTGCAGCCGCCAGATAATCAGATACCTCACTATAATAACGATAATCGTTGCGATAAATGTGAACTTTAATCTGCGATAAAAATTATTATACGTTATAAGGTACCAACAGAAACTAGAAATAATCAACACGAATATTATTTAATTTTTCAATACCAATTTGTTTCTAAATTATAAACAAAAAAGTTTATTTTCTACTATTTATTTTACGAAATTTGGGTCTTGTAACCGATATTTTTTTTAATGTATTTGGATACGTCCGGACCGTTCCAGACGATTTTGAGTCTAATAAGCGACTGAACCTTATAACCGTAGTCCGTGAGTCTTATAAGCGGCGTCTACTGTACTTTATACTCACTAGGAATAACAAACCACATTTAGTTTGAAATTTTTATAAATTATAGAAGTACTACAGTAACACAAGTATGATAAATAAAAATGTTTGTTTTGCATAATTTTAGTAATATATTTAATATCTTAACATTTGATTTAAGAAAAACAGTTTTATTAAGAGAATATATAAAAATATAGTTTTTTAAAAACTTAATAAATAATATATTGAATTACGGAGCATTTAAAAAAATATATAACAACCAATCACCTAATTTCAAAGAATAAAAAAAATATTGAAAGTATTAATCATAAAATAAAATAGATTTAGTAGATATTAAAAACAAAAATTGTAATAAAAATTATTTTTTTAGTAGAAAAGAAAAAGAAATAAAATATTGGTAGGGAAAAGTTTACGAATACTGCCTATTGCCTATTATTCATTGTATTAAACTCAATAAGTAATAAACTACTTAAATGATTTCATAGTAATAAATGAGACAGAGATACAAATCATATGAAAATTATGTAGTATAACACAAAGTAAGTTTAAAAAAAAAACCCAGGATTATCAAGAAAAACATATGATTTTACTCGAAAAACAATGTCTGTTGCGAATATTGACAGAGCATTAAGGCAAATTGTTGTTTATTTACAACCACTTACTGTAATACAGACAACAAAGTCTGGTGTACAGTATCAGGTACTTTAAGATCTATAAACATGTAACAGAATTTCATATTTTAATTTTAAGTCCATAAATATATATAACATGTTTGAGTTAAAGATATTACTCCAGATCAATATCAATAATCGGTAGACCACAATACACGGTGAATGATATGACTAATTAGCCAACTTGTAGAACACCAAGTAAAATGATTGTAAGAACCGATTGACGAGGGTAAAATACTGCAACTGCTCTCTCAAATCAAGTCTGTGTCATGTAGGCTCTAGTTACAGTTGTTGTGAATAGAACAGAGTATAAAAGAAGCACGCACACACACGCGCTCGCGCGCGCGCGCGCGCGCGCACACACACACACACACACACACACAATAGACAATTACTTACTTATTGATTTTGTTCAAAAGATCACAGTGCAGTTTTTTGAGTACTTCGTCGAGTTTCATACTGGCCAAGCACTCGTTGATGTCGTTGATCACTTTGTTCTTGAAATCGGCCACGAAAACCTGCAAAAGAAACAACCAAGACCGTTAATGATAACGTACGACACAATGATGCCAGGGTGGTGGTGGTGATGGCGGCGGAGGCTGCTTACGTCTCTCTGCTGAAGGATCCGATTGTAGACCAGTGAGCGCCATCGGTCCGGAGTCATATTCTCCAGATCGAGCCACGACGGGTCCGAGCATGTGGATGGACCGCTCATCATGCACACGTGCAATCACCCGCCGACGGTCGACCGGAAGGCCGTATGCAGTTGCTTTCGCGTGCGGACGCGGGCTGCGGTGTCGGGCGGGCGAACGGACGCGGGTATCGGTTGTGGCCGGCGTGGATTCGGGATCGCGGCGCGAACGGACGGGCGCGTGCAACGCAGCAAGTGTACACGGGACTCGAAGATTCCGGGACGGCGAGGCGCGAGAGGGTTTCGGGTTCGGCGAGACGCGAGAGGGTTTCGGGTTCGGCGAGGCGCGAGAGGGTACTGCGCGGCGTGCACACGGGGAATTATTGCTGTAGGTGGTGCGATCAGCAGTGCGTCCTCAGCGCACTCGTTATCACTTACGTCCCGATCGGTGCTATCACGCGCCACAACAGTGCTGATCGCGCGGCCAATCGGAATTATGACGAAACGGAACGGTGTCCGCGAGCCGTATTTTGTGAATGTGTGATCCGAACCATCCGGCAACGGAGACGCGTGCACGCGCCCGACCGCGGGGACGGAGGAGCTCGCGGAAACGAAGTAAACAAAACGAAAATCGATACGATCCGTGATAACGTACACGGCGGCTGGTTATCTCTGGTTAGCCCGCACAAAAATCGAAATACCATAGTGTTCATCGTTTTTGCTACCACTGGTGTTTACGTTAGAAAAATGGTCGCAGGGCAATAGCGTGGAGGGACGATAAGAGTGTTCGCCCCCCCCCTCCCCCGGGACATTTGTTTCATGTATACTTATTACTAGGGAACGGATTTATGTGTAAATGCATGTTTTTGCATATTTATGCATATTTTGGTATAGTTACATATTTTTACATATTTCACTAATTTGTAAATATTTTTAAACATATTTTATCATTTCATCGTTCATACGTTTTCAAGCCATAAAAATAGCCATTATGAACTGTGACGATCCACGTGGAGCAAATATTTAGTAGTTTTTATAGTCGTTATCTTATAATTTTCATATAGATATCTTAATATAGTATACATTTATATACGATTGACAATCGATAGCAGTAGGTTTTTATAGTTAGTGTTTGGCTGTAATCGTAATTGTACGTACCTACACAAATTTCAAAAATGCCAAAAATTAGTAAAACTATTTCAATCAGTATTGAATCATTTTATATCAATTATATCAGCGATTGAAAAATTAAAACTCGTAAGCGGACCAATAGGAGATGTTGTAATAAAGAAAATTCATGCAGTTACAGAAAAAAATCCAGGCTATATTGATTTAAAAACAATCAATGACATAATGAGTGGCAGACACTCTTCTAAAAATTTGGAATTATTCCTTCGATATATTATATCGCCTTTTGATATTATGCGCTTCAAATATGCTCCAATACATCGGTTGATGTGGAACGATCATTTAGCCGTTTTAAAAATATTTTGACACCTAATAGGCGACATTTAACATTCGATAATTTAAAAGAAATTTTAATAATTCAATGCAACAAATCATTTTGATAATTTAATAATTTTAATAATTTTAATTGTATTTATTTTTTTCAATTTAATTAAATTTTTTTCCCACATATTTTATAAATTATACTTCCATATATATGTATGTACATATTTTTGTATTTTTATTACATATAAATCCGTTCCCTACTTATTACTTATTTGTTATCAAAAACAAGGTTTTCAACCAATAAAACATCGATATTAAAAAAAAAAAAAAAAATAGAAAAGAAACAGGCTGTTGTTGGCAATACTAACCAAATAATTAATCAATATCATACAAAAATATTAGTTCATAGGGATTTAGTTGCTACTATAATGGACGTAGATGAGAGATTAGAGATATAGCGGCTATAATAATTATATTGTCTGATATTATTATATTGGACATATTTTGCACTGAGCACTCTGCAGGCCGTATAATTAACTATTTCAGCACAATGGTTTTCGGGAGTATCGGGAATAATAGTTGATACCACAGGGCACACAGCATACTGTTGATATGATACAAATTAAAAATATTAAAATAAAAATTGATTGCTTGTACGGTAGTTCTTCAGTAGTATTCTGTGTTAGTACGAACTGCTCGGTATTGCAGCAGATTACAGTTCTCACTACTTAATCACACGAAATAATGGCTTCGATGAAGAAGAAACAGGCTTTCGTTTATAGACGTATACTTTTTTAAGTATGATTCGAGTTCGAATTTCGCCCCCCCCTCCCCCTGGAAGATGAGCTGGAATCACCCCTGTCGCAGGGTCGCGTTTGGCGTGGAGCAATTGGCAATCTTGCCCCAGACGGCAGATTTTAGGAGGGCGGCTGATGTTTTCAATTATTTATTATGACGTAGAAATATTTGTTAACTCATTTCCCACGTTTGGTATTAAAATTAAAATATTTTTTTTATAGTTCCAACATATTATTTTTTCGTGGCCTCAGGGCGGCAAACTTCTAAGCACGGCCGTGTATGGCGACCTACACTGGTCCACTCGCTCGTCTCCTCTACTGTCAACACTCTACCGTCGAAATTATATCTCCGTGGTACGACATAGTTCCCGGTTAGTCGGACATATTGTTTCAAAACCATTTTTGAGTGCGCTTCTGTATCGGTGTTGTCATTGATTATAGAATATTTACATTTTATTATATTATGATCAATGGTGTAATGTGCCACACTATATCTTATAGTTCACCGCCCCGGTTCAATTGTTCAATGTAGTTGACTCGGCCGACGGTTTGCAGTCGTACCAATACATTACTATTTGTGTGTGAGAGTGTTCTTGACGAAATACGATTCTAGACAGTAGACCCCGTGCCGGAATGTTGGCAAATAGTCCACTCAGCGCGTTACACAGGAATACCTATATTTTTTACACACACATGTACAGAGTATACACGGGTTTATAGTCCATCCACAATAGACTCAAAAGTCAGATTAGAATTTAGTGTTGGATCACACTATGCAACCGATCGGTAATAGAACCCGAAATACCTAAGATAAATATGATTTCAAATGGAAATCGCGATATCGCGACCACATTATATACCTTACTATACCTATATCTTACTATATATCTTACTATACCGTACTATACCGATTCTCCGTAGCCGCCGGAACGACCGCAACATGTTGCGGTCGTTCCTTCCCGATACCGATTACCGATCAGTTGTACTATGTATTATCATAGATTAAATATACCGCATGCATCACGATCGTCTCTATTCGTAGAGATAGTGGGTCACTATTTTACAACTTACTATAAAAATGTATTTTCAATTGTATTGCTAGCAATTGTAGACGCGAATTACAGATTCATTTGTATTGATGTTGGAGATTTTGGTAAAGAATCCGACAGTAGAATATTTGAAAATAGTCCTTTTAATATAAAGCATAAAAATAACGAACTGAATCCCAGGAAGTCAACCTCTCCCCGGACCTGACAAGCCAAAAATGCCCTCCACGTTTATCTGAGATGAGGCATTTTCTCTTTCACCCAAAATAATGCGACCTTATAGCGGTACCTAAAGTGTTGTTCGATAAAAAAAGGATTTTCATTTACAGACTGTCACATGCTCGAAGATATGTAGAAAGTGGATTTGGCATAGGTATTATCAAATAAATGGAAAATATTCCATAAACCAATTAATGCAAATATAGATTTATGCATACTTCTAGTAAAAACTTGTTGTATTCTACACAATTTCGTACGATCCAGAGATGGATTTAACATTCAAGAAATTATTTTGTTTCAGATATCGGCAGTGTGCCTTGGCAAACAAATTATATGTAAACTATATACCTATTCATTGTCTTCATATTTTCTATTATACAATTAAATAATATACAGATTTGTATAAATAAAGAACAAATTACATAAAATGTACTTACATTTATCATTTTTTTCTCGTTGAATCCTTCACAAAACACCCTACAAATCTCAATCCACGCTCCTCTTTTCTTAGTTCGATCGTGGTAAGTATTGTCAGCTATATTCCATATTTCGGGATGAAGTTTAACTTCGCCGATAAACAGCTCCATATCTACTTCATCAATATTAAGTTGAATGGTATTTGTCGCCATTTTTGTGATTTTTGTCACAATTTTAAACAATTTTAAAAATGTTATTTAAACAATTTTTACCGTGCGTGAAAAATCGCCTGCGTGTATCACACGATTGATGACAAAGTACTGTTTGCCGGAGTTGCGGTTGATCCGGTGAACTTGCGACGTGACGGGAACGTACGTCGCCGCAACGTCGTATGCACCGTTTCATGCTATTATTAGTAGTTCTAAACGCACGTTAAAAATACGCAAGTGTGTATCTAGCCTAAGTGTTCTTCCGCAAGCCATTAGAAAACGGGTAAAGACTTAACTCACGGAGGCGCACGGACACCGGTGTCTCGCGGCCAGCTTAGACCAGAAGGATTGATACCTCCACGACGGCACGTCAACACAAACAATCATTGATCACAGAAGCTAAAAATAAAAAAATTGTTACCTAACTTACGTTCTAATAATTGTTTTCACTTCTAAAATATAGCATTTAATTGAATGTTTATTTTTGTTTTGAGCAGAATTATATATAAATCATACGCTAATAATACTTTTTGTAAAATGACTGATAAATATCTGTATTTTAAGGTAGTAAGCAATATTATTCTACTCAAATTTTAACTTGCAAGTCTTTTATTTAAATTAAAAGTACATAGTAAAATTTGAAAATTGTCCTATTCTTTACCTCAAGAATTTTTATTGTTACTATACTTTAGGTAAGTATAATACTTATTATTACATATATTAATTACCTAATTACCTATAGTAATACTTAATGTTTCAGATCAATAGTAAATATTACATGATTCATAATTCATATACTATGAGTGTAGGTAGAATGTAGGTACCTAGTTTACTGTGCATCGACAGTTTTATAATTTGAATATAAAAATGTTGCAATAATTTATACTTTATTAATAAATCCAGATCTTATTTGTTTAGGAACAATAAAATACTCATTAGAATTAAATAATTAAATTTAGTTTTTCTATTAATTAGACATTATCATTAAAAAATATTATGAATAAGTTATGTCTTAATGAGTTGTAAAATAAACAACAAAATAGACTACATTAGACTTATACACTAGGTTATTTTCATTATTCTTTTCAATTTTAATTTCTATTATTCTATACTATAGAATCTAGAAGTACCTAATTGGTAAAAAAAAAATTACCACTAAGTATCAATTTATTTGGATTTAACAATCATAATTTGTTTAAAATAATGTATAATTTATATTTGAAGTAGAATATTTTAAATATATAATATTAATATTTATTTTGCTATGAGAATTAAAATAGTTTCAAATGTTGTCTTTTTACAAAAAAAAAATATCAGTTAATACTTTCAATAGCATTTTTTGAATTTAATTAAGGAGAATTCCTATGAAATTTAACTGTGATTTGAAATAATTTAATAACTTACCATTACATGTACAAGACAATATATCATAGTTTCAAATTGATACTTATTAATTTTAAATGTTTTGTACATTTGCATTTTATGATGGGCTTTTTAAGTCATCAAAGTCTTTAGGAAATAGGAATTCTTATATTTTAACAGCCACTTAACACTTTAAAATCATCAATTTTATTTTTGTCTATTTTACTATTATTTAAAATTAAACATGTATTTAAAAAACTTTAAATTCTCTACACCTATTTAAATAAATTATAAAAATATGTTGGCTAAAAATTGAACATACCTACATTGTATTATAAAATCCAATGAATTCCTTGGTATCAAATTAATATTTTTATAATATGGCATGGAGTAGGATAAGCATAGAACAATAAAATACAATTCAAAATCAAGTTTAGTGTATTGAAATCAAAAGACAAAATAAACTAAATAAAATTCAGCTCGTGTTTTAACATAAACAGCAGTCAATAAATCCTTAAAACTATCACAATACTTATCTACTGAAGCAAATAAGAATTGTTTTTATAATATGTAAAAATCCCTAAGTCATTTTTTTTTGTTTTAGAAAGAAATAACATAGGTACAATATCATAACTGACCAATTATTACACAATAATTAACACTATAGTCTATAATATAATGGAATGGGGCCGAAAATAAAACTAATTAAAATACAATCTCACTACTAATAATTATATGAACAGTGAACAGTAAAAAATGAAAAAAAAAACAACCAAAATCAAACAAAATCATTCTAATCATTAAAATATTCAGATGCGAATATAATGTATACAAAATAAGGCTATTCTATTTGAAAAAAAAAATGTGTAAGAGCAAAATAAATTAAATATTTAAGTGTTATATCATCCAATTATAATTCATAACATAACATTTAATTTTGTTTAGTTTTAAGTAGTTCAACTCTTTGTTGCACTTCAGATTTTATACAAATTCAATTAAAATAACAATACACATTGGAAAGACGAGGGATTTCTCTTTAAATAATTATAATTTGTTAAAAATTAAGTTAAGTCTTTTTCATGAACAATACATTATTTTCTCAAAATGTTACATTTAAAAATTATATTTTATATTACAATTGGTTACTTAAATTTTAACTTTTCAATAAACATTTTCATGTATTCAATTTCTTTGGTAATTTTCCAAAAACAAAAATTAATATATATAATTAAATAAGAAAACAAAACAATTATCTATTATAAAAGTACACTAATGTAATCTTTACAAACAGATATACAAATAAGGAAAAACAATGTTTAAATCATGATTTACAGTTATACATGTTAGGTATATTACTAAGCTTATATACATTATTGAAATTAACTCATTGCTTATTGAGTTAATATTGACTGTTCAATTTAAATTTAATTAAAAAAAAAAACCAAAATATTTACCAATAATTCTAAATTAATATTAAGAATTACATATTAATAACAAATTAAGTACATCAATATTGTGAAGCAATTAGATTTTTTACAAATTAATACTCATAAAAATATAATGTATTTATGTATACTGTATACTGTATAGTAATGAATAACACATAATAGTTATGATTTAATGTTAACATAAATGTATATAGCTGGGTTGAACATATTATAAGTTATAATTATATTAATAGGATAACAAAATATATTCCCCTAGAATTTTTACTCAAACAAAACTTAATGAATATTGTTTATGATAGTTATAATTATGTAAAATTGCACTTAAAAACATAAAAAATAAAAGTAATTTATACACAGGATAATGAATTTATACATATTATTTCAACTAATGATTACAAGTCAAATAATTATAATAATAAAACTAATAATGAAAAAAATACCAAATTCTCAACTGTACAATTAATTGAATACAATTCTACAATTAATGCTTAAAATATGAACTTTTACCAAATTTTTGTAATTTAAATATATATTATCAATTAAAATACACATTACATACAACATTTTCTAGTTTAGCTTATTGTATTGTAAGCAAAGGGTATAAGTACCTATTTTAATATATACTAAGAATATTGGTAAATTAATGTTTGAAAATCATGTTGAGTGTGAAAAGCATGTAATTACTTTGAAGAAATTTCAGACAATCATAAAAATACATGTTCTCAGTTTGAATACATAATTTAATACATTGTTGAATATATTTAAAATAATTTCTAAACATTAATGATTGTAATCCAATTAAGTAATTATTTTGTTTACATTTTATAAGTAACTTTAACCCTTTTTTTAATAAACTTTTCATATACTTATTTTACTATTTTTAAAGAATCAAAGTAAATTACTATAATTTTAAAATAAAAAAATTTTCCTCCTATGTTGTGATAAAAAAGATACCCCACATTTTAATCATACATTTATTTACGAAACTGAAATAATACATCTTATGTAATAAAAATATTTAATACATTTTTTAAACTATTATACAAGGAAAAATTTAACCATTTATTTATGTAATGTCAATGAATCACTATACATGTATTTAAAATATATATATAAATATTGTATTACAGATTACACTGAATTATTGTTATATTATATAATGCTATTTTTTTTTTATAAATTATCTCATTGTATCAAAATAATTATTTATGAATAAGAAAAAGTTGTTTTATTTGAATACAATACATATAGTTAAATGGAATAGGATAAATAAATATTAAATGTTAAAATTTGTGTTTAAAATTTTAATTATCTAAATTAATAATTTTTTAAAAATAAAAATTAAAAATAAAATAGGGTTTCAGTAATGTTTAAAGTAAATTACATTTTATAATTTTGATTATTTTCTTTTAAATATATATATATATATAATTAATACTGTAACAACCTGTTTTTGCTGATTTTTGTGCTAGAAAATGTACTCTTCAAGGCAGAGTAATGGTAACTTTAAGTAGCATTAAATAAATAACATAACTGTACAATTGTAATGATGCTAATTAAGTAGATTTTCTTGAAACTCTCCTGAGAGATGTTCGTGTTGTTGTCATCTTGTCAGGAGAACTATCCATTTGTGGTGATTTGTTGGATACATGTTCATGAATCTTAACATGACTGTTTTTTAAGCGATTCGATAGTCTTCTATTATTTTCTCCTTTTTCAGCATTAGATTTTTGTTCGGCTGTTAGTAGTTTTGGACTGGTAAGTTTAGTAAGTTCATTTTTTTCTTCATTATCTTCAGATGTACGTCCTCTATACATACGCTTTATCACTTGGGATTCTATAAATCCATCTTCCTCAATATTTTTGCGTTTAATTTTGCGAAAATTATAATGAGGTGTTCCACTACTAATTGTTGAGGTACTGTCTTCGGACATACAAGCCTCAGAATCTGCAGCAGTAGTATTTGAAGGCGATTCTGGACATGAATCGATATGTTCCATTGAATCCAATATAGTCTTGGTGCCATTTATAAACGGTTTTGTTTCACAATCATTGGAATCTTGGTTCATTTCATTATACAAAGCTTGTTTTAAAAATGATACTTTGGTTTTATTTTTCTTACAACTACTTGGTGTTTGTTCTATACCCGAAGTACTCATTGTAGAAGTAGTAGTATGGGACAAAACTGATTTACGTCTGCCTTGAAAGACATTAGAATAATTCAACTTGGATGTAGATGCTTGCAATAGGCCAAGTGTTGGACTCACAGATTTATCTAAATCATTTAATATGGCAACTTCTGGAAATAATTCATTTGTGCTTGGTTTATCAACACCCAGGCCATCAATATCATCATATAGATCATACTCCCTAGGAGTTTCCACATTATGGTCGAATTTTTTACATTGTTCAAACACAAATATCTTTAAATCTTTAAATGTTTTTATTTCGGTGTGCTGAAATGATTCTTGTAGTTGTTTTAAGTTGTCTCCTTCTAATATTTTTTGAGTTCCTGGAGGCATTATTTTAAATAAACAATTGTTCCAGTTCTTGGATGACCTATCATTTTTTAAACAAAGTGTCAAAGATCCAATTTTTGTGTTCATATTGGTAGCAGATCGATCATCTAACATATTGTAAACAGTATTACTTAAAGTATTTTCATTTTCATTTTCTGATTCACATTCTGTTCTTTCAGGTTTTGGAGATAGCTCTTCTTTAGGTTTATCTAAGAACAAAATAATAAGAAATTGTAAGCTTTTAATAATAAATGTTTTATTATTAGTGTATGTTTTAAGTGAATGAAAATTGTATTGGTACAATCAACAATCACCAAAATATGGTATTTTTTGTATTAATAAATACATGTAACCATTATATTGTTATAAAGTTAATATTATTTTATATATGAATATTTTTACATATTTTAACTAAACAAAGAAGTTTGTAATAATATTTCCAATGTAAACAATCTTTATTTATCATAGTATCAAGGGTAATCATTAAATTAATAAATAACTATTAAAACTTAAAATATTCCATAAGACTACAAATAATACAAATAAAATCTAAATTTAGCATAATATTTAATTTAATTTTAAATTTTGATGAAAGACAAGTCTCATTTATTTCTTAAAAATATTAATGCTTATTATATCAATCAAACTATTAGTATATAGTCTTATAAATTTACTTATCTATGCTTTTTGGTAAAGTGTTGTCGCGTATCAAGTTTGTTATAAGTTTATCGATAAATATATATGTATATATATTTATGAGTCCGTCATAACTCCTGTCAACCCGAGTTCAGTGTTCGTTTGTTCGCGCTCAACGGATACCCTATGATTATTAATAATACGCGACTCGTCATCCAATTTAAATATATTGTAATTCAATAAAAATATTATTATTATTAAGAGTGTTTTATGTTATAATTAATATTCAGAAAAATAAAATACAGTCCACAAATATTTATTGTTAAATCAAACGCATTTTAATTATTATAACGAGTAACCACGTGCCCAACAAGTGTATTGAATTCAATTTTTTATAAATTTAAATAACCTATGGCTAAAATAAAATCGGATTGTATAACTTTTACTACAAGTCAAAAATACGAGTAAAAAAAATTTTGCTAAAATATTATATGTGATCCAGAACTAATTTGTATACAATGCGTTAAGACTAAAAATATATTTAAATAATAATCACTTATAACTTTTACTTACAGGCATTAGATGTTTGGTTGGCAGTAGAAATTATTTCAGCAGCTGAAGCAGCAGCAATATCACTTAATGATATATTTGGCTTACTTTCTTCTTCATTCTTTGGACTGGAAAAATTTAAAGTGTTGGATGTATCTTTAGTATTAATGGTAGATGATACTTTTTGCTTCACTATTGTATTATCTTCAATCTTTATTTTATTTTGATCACTGTCACTCAAACAGTTAACTGAAATCTGATTAGTGTTTGTAATTTCCATTTTGATTTCATCAGTCTTGTTAATATTTTGCAGGCAATTTTTTTCAATTATACTAGATGTACTTTTATTATTTTCTTCTTCTATTTCATGAAATGTTGGAAAGTCTATATCTTCAAAAGGAATGCTAGTACTATCTGAAGATCCAGGTGGAACAAAAGGTGATCCTTCTTTAAGAACTGTACTTAATTTTTCTAGAGTATGAACATCTTGGTCATTGTTTGAATGATAATTTATTTCCTGTTCTATACTTGAATTATTTGGTTCATTATCACAATAGTTTTTTTGAATATTTTCTAAAATGTTATTCTGAGTTACAGGTAACTCACTATTATCAGATGGTTCCAGTTTAGGTGTACACGGAAGAGTATGTATAACACTAAATGTACTTTGAGATGCTTGATTTTTTTTCATAACAGGATATGGCAATTTTTTATCATTATTGTAAAGTACGTGAGCTTTTTCCATTGATCCTAAAATAATATCGGGTTTGTTTATTTTATGTTCAAAAATATTGGAGTGTTGTGAAGCATTAAGTATAATTTCATTTCCAAGACCGGTATTAGTGACATGTAAATCATCAGTGGATAATGCAGACAAAATAGGTGATTCATTAATACTATGGCCTAATATATTGGAGGACATTTTTACATCGTTTGAGCAAGAGTCTTTAGTTGTGATTTGATGAAAAAGAACAGGACCGGGTCCAGTGACAGGGCAATGTAGCCTGTACATTTTTTGATTATTCCCAGCGGCAACAAGAAGTCTAACATTTCCTGCACTACCTTCAGGTATGGATAAAAAAGATCCAGATGTCCCACTTACAACAATTTGAGTAGACTGAGATACCTTAGACTTCATTTCAGCATCAACATTAATTTTTTTAATAACATTATTGACATTAATTAATGCATTTTCAATTAAAGGAGTTTCTGAAATCACTGTAGTTGTAGTTTGTTCATCTGAAATTCGTGAAGGAGAGTTTAAAATATGTGAAAAATGGCTTACAGCATTAGAACTATCTTCACTGTCAATAGCTTGCATGTCAGAAGTAGGACTCATTTCCATACCCGACGACGAGCAAGATGTTTGTTGAGAACAAGTTTTTAAATTTAATTGATTAGACTTTTTACGTTTAGCATTGAGGCTTGGATTGGTAGGTGGGTTTGTTCTACGTCTTGGTGCAGGCTTATTTTTCAATTCGGGTGAATTACGAAGTTGTTCTGCATATTTATCAAGAATTGCGTATATTCTTTGTGTTGTTTGCTCGTCTTCTTGCAATTTAGGTAAAGGCTTCTGCAAAACTGGAACTTTAACGGTTGAAGTTGATGGAGAACTAGCTGGTGTGTTAATTACAGGTTTTATATTGTTTGCAATCTGCGTCGAACACTGTGTCGACCCATCAACTGGAATAACTGACACGCTGTTGTTTTTGGGCGATGTTACCGTTGGTATAGGAGTAACACTACAAGCTGAAATAATTGTAGATGGAACCGAAACTGGTTCTTTTTCTTCAGAATCTAAATCATTTACATTTGGTAACGTTTGATTTATAAACGAGAATGAACAACGATCTCTTTCATTGTTTATACTCGATTTTTTATTTAATGGAAATAATGTTTGACTACTATCTGTATTAAGTAAATCAACATTTTCTGTAGGCGAATGGATTTGAATTATTTCATGATTCATTTGTGGTAACATACTGGCCGTACTCAGTTCATTCATCAATGAAGTCTTCCTAACTTCTTCCAAAACTGATTCAAATTCCCTCACTTGTTCCATCATCGAAGAGCTAACATTTGGTTCAGAAACATTAGATTTGTTAGTACTGATTGATATCTTATTGTTCAAAGAATCAATAGTAGTCTTAACAATACTTGCAGAAATTAACTTTTCAACTGTTGAAGTTGTCTGTACCTCAGTATTTTGTTTGCCTTGACGAAAACAATTCTGCTGCCAAGTAGGATGCTTACGCAACACAGTTTGAATGATCGAAGGAGTAACTTTAAGTTGTCTTTGAATTTGAGTTACACCGTGCACAGATTTTTCAAAACTACTGTTAACTTTTGAATCATTTTGTATAGGGATTGAATAAACCAAACTAGAACTAGATGATGCAATTGCTGAATTATTGCAACTCGTAGTAAATGCAGTTGGAATTTTGGGAATAGGCAAACCAGTGACTTCTTTTTTAACAATATTATTATCAATGTTACTAGAAAATAGTTGATGACTAGATGATGCTGATACTTGAGGAATATTTTTCACAGAAGAAACTGTTTTACATTTCATTATAACATTATTTTTGTTATTTCCAAGTGTCATAACATTGTTATATTTTGCCATATTAACACTATGCTGAAGTTTACTTTCTGCCAATTTTGGTGATAAACAGTTCAAAACATTAGGACAAATTGGGTCAACATCATGATTTGTCTGTACGCCTTTGGAGGACGAATATACTCGAGACGTTGATAAGTTAGTTCGATTAATAATTGGCCCAGGATGTGAAGCAGGAATACTTGCCACATTTGATGAACAAAGTGATGAAATGTCGTTGATAACAGATGAACTTTGAAATTTTGTTTTACCGAAAACTTGTTGGAATCTTGGTAACATTGAGCCTGTAATAGTGACATTAGGAGATGCATTTGGTGAAGGTTTTGGTTTTTCTAAAGATTCTTTAGCTTGCTTATTTTGAATTTTTACATTTGTCATGGGATTATTTCTTGGAGAGATGACTGACTTAGATGGCTCTATTTGATTAATAACTTCATCTTGAACTGCATACAGTGTTCCTTTTTCAAATACAAACATATCAGACATATTGGCTTGTTTTAAAGCTCTGGTCTTACTTTCATAAGTTCTCATATTTCCACGCACTTTATTTGATGATTTAGAATTCAAGTCTTTTTCTTGACTTATATTAGAAACACATTTTTCAGTATTCTGAAAAATCGCTAAATTTGGATTACTATTTTTATCAATGTTATGAATAAGACGTTGTGATTCTGAACTGCTGGTAACAAATTTAATTGCTTCCGATGTAGCAGTAAATGTTTGGCTTAATAGTTTAAGATTATCAATCTTCTTTTGTTCATCAGATCGATTTGTTTGAGATGTATGATTTAAATCGGGAATTTGCATTCTTTGATTTTGTGAGCATGTGTATGATGAATTATATACATTCGTTTTTATAACCTGAGTTTGGGTTGAAGCTATCATTAATGATATCACTGAAGAGTTAGGATTCAAAACTTCATTTGATGGCCGTAAACCAATACATGTTTGAGTCTGTGTACTTGAGACTGGATTTGCAATGGAAATATTTGATTTTAAATTATCAAATATATTGTTTTCTTTTATAAATGAAGCATTTACAATCGAAGAGGTGTTAATTCTATTACTATTTATTGAATTCATAATTTGATCATTTAACAATGGCTGGTTATTCGAAGTTGGGTTATCAGTTATATTGGTACATATTTGAGAAGGTTGGTTATTTGAGCACATCATATTTTGTAAACCTTCAGGTTGTTGATTGTTAAAATTTACTTGCAAACCAACTGAAGTTTGAACTGGAGAAATTTGATGAACTTTTGAATTCATTGCTACAGGTATATTTGTGGAACGATTACAATTGGTTGATACAGACGATATTGATGCCGGTAATGATAAATCAAATCGTTCACGAGTTTTAATGTTATGAGCTGAAGTCTTTTTCATTGCATTAATTATTTGTCCTGTATTTGAAGTTACATGACTAGGATTATTAACATCAGAAGTACGAACTATAACATTAGATGATAAATGTACAGCATTTTCAATTGTTGATTGTAGTCGTTCCCCAGAAGTTTGTAAATGAATATCATTCCAGCGTCGATGATCCAAGTTAATTTGATTTTGATTTAATAACACATCATTTGTTCCTATTGGCTTACTTGTTTCTAGCTGACCAGTACCATGAACGCTTGAAATTGAATCAGTAGTTATTCTTTGATTGCTTACAGATACACTTCCAGTAAAACTACATTCTCCTTGACGAGGAGTCCCTTGATTTTGAATAGAATTTATATTACTTAGAGAATTTGATTGATACACGGACACAAAACCATCCAATGCTTGAGTATTACTTTGACTATCATTACTTTTCTTTTCAATTTCATTATTTGAATGATGATTTGAAACATGATCAGTTTGCGTTTGTGAAACATTCGTCAAAGTCTTTGATGTAGCTTGAATTTGTACTACATTAACAATTTGATCTGTATTTACTGGCCTTATAAAATCTAAAGAACTTAGTTGAGGTACACGTTCAGACAGCATACTTAAATGTTCACTATTGGGAGGTGGGAGATCAAAACTGTGAATGTTATTCATTGAATCTGTATTACTTTGTACAAGTTTCTCATTTTTTTTGTTAGGCTTTTTTCTAAGAGACCAAGAATAGTCAAAGTCTTTATGTTGGTTTTTACTGACAATTCTTTTTTCTCGTTTTACTCTTGTTATTGGGTTAGATTTCATATTAGTGCCAGATGTTTTATCTGATTCATCATTATGAACTTCAACATTTTTGTTAAGAACCGAGTCAACTGAATTATCTCCATTCTCAGTAGTAGAATTGGTGTTTTTAGATTGAGTTTCATCATTTATTATAGAACTAATAGTAGAATCATCATTTTGTTCAAAACTATTTTGAAATTTAAAGCTTCGTCTTGTTTGTACACCAGTTCTTGGTATAACTGGTTGTTCAACTTTTGGTTTTTTTGGTGGTCTAGCTTTTGATGATTTAGGTTTTGCTGGTCGTTTTCGTGAACCACTTTTCCGTTTACTTTGACGAGATTTTCTTTTACGCGAACGAACTTTTAAGTACTTTCCTGAGTTAAATAACACTTCTCCGGATGAAACAGCTGATGGTAAAGAGTCGTCCTCATTAAAATCATAATCACTGCTGAAATAACCTTTGTCTTTGGTTATTTTTCTTAAATTCATTTCAGTTAATTTATTATATTCTTCAATATTTATTCTAATGAATTGTAAATCAGAATGTTTAAACGTATTTCTTTTAATTACTAAATCCAAGTTTTGTAAATAGTGTAGGCACTCAAGTTTCAGTTTGCACCAGTCTAAATTCCAATTAAAGGTTCCAATACGAGGTAGCTTTATAACTGAAATTAGATTATCTTGCATAAGTGGTGATAGTGGCTCTGGTAGTTTCTCTAACTCAGAATGTATCTTTGTATAACTGTCATTTTTGACATAATCTTCCATAAATTTTGCAATTACTTCAGGTTTATGATCAGGTTTAGCTTCTGGTTCAGGTTCTACAATCCTAAAACCATCTTTATTGGAATTAAAAGTTTTACGGTACTTTATGGGTTTAACTTTTTTAATATTATCATATAACCCATCTATATCAAAATCAATTGCATTTTCTGAAACTTTACCACTTTTAATGGCTAAATTTTCCACTCTGACCAAAAGATCGCTCGAAGGCATTAAAGAATATGCAGTTAAAACACATTCTCGGCATACAATTGCAATATCTTCTAGAACATTGGCCAATTTCAAATAACCTTGAACTAGCTTTTTTAAAAATTTGAGTGATCCTTCTGAATCACAAAGCTGTTTGCAGCGTTCTTTTTCATTTAAATTAATGTTCAATGCACGTATATACATTTCCAAGTACAACGTTAGAGGAAATTTAGAACCAAACTGTAAACAGAAAACATGGTTTTTAAAACATGAACTTTAAATATGTAAATACATTCAAATTTGATACATCCAGACAACAATTACAATTCAAAAACTAATAAATCTATTATATTCAACAAAAAAATGATAAAGAAAATATTATATAATTATTATACCTCATAATAGCTATTTCCAATTGAAAATATTCAGTTTCACCCCAATTAAAATTATATGAATGCATTAGAGCAAAAAATATTTATTAAATTAATACTTAATATTTTCTAAGTAATAAATATTAAAAAGAACCCAGTGATTTAAAATATTATATAATATATTTTATATACAGGATGTCCCACAGGGATTTGCATAGGGCAACATCTTCCGTGTTAATAACCAAATTCTGTATTTTTATGAGCATCCCTGTCTAAAGGAAATTTTTTTAATAGTTTGGTAAATATAGTATATTATTAATATTATTAAAGAAGTTAAAAACTAACTTTTTCTTTTATAATTTTAGTGAAATTTGAAGATAGCTATTTTTTGGGCTTCTTTTTCTGAAAATTTCCGATGTTCAACTTTCAATTTTCATTAACTTTTTGAATTTTATTAAAAATCAATAAGTTTATAAAAATTGAAAGTTAAACCATTAAAATATTAAGAAAAAAAAGCCCTATAAATTGACTATTCGAAATTTATAGAATTTCTTAATAAAAGTGAATTTTTTAACTTTTTTAATAATACACTTATTCTTAACTATTGTCATCAAAATTTCCTTTGCCCACGGATACTCATATAGATATAGAATTGAATTATCTCTATTAACACAGAAGAAATCGTTCTGAGTAAATATCGGTGCGACATCCTGTATATAATAATTTAATACATATTTTATGTTATATATATACATAGGTAATAATTTTAAGATTTTAATTTTATACATAGTTATATTCAAATGTAAAAGTGTTTGCTTACTTCTTCACTAACAACATCAATTAACAGATATAAATGATCGGATGAAGGTGCCATTTCAATATATTTTCGGATCATATTTTTTATACGAGAATTCATATCAGATTTCATATCAGATTCCATCATTGTTTTCATCAAAAAACTCCACTTCTTTACTAGCACAGAGAATTGATCAAAATATTTACTTTTTTTGAGAGCAGTAGAAACCAAAATGCAGGCAGCCATTTCACAAACTTCTACCATACTTTTACAAATTCTTGGTAGGCTTTCTTTTGACAATTTTGAAAGAGACTGAATCTTATTACAATACCTTTGCATTAAGAGTTGGCCATCATCTTTTGGAGTTAACTTGACTAACTAAAATTTGAATTACATAAGTATAAATTTGAAATGAAGTTTAAACAATTGACGATTATAAAATACAAAAAAACTTACACAATCAATAAGTTCCTTCCTTTTATTTAACTTTTCAAGGCATGCATAATAGATATCTCTGATAAATAGAAAATCCTCTTCTTCAGTAATATATCTACTTTTAAGTTTGAAATTTACCAAATGCATTGCCATAAATGATAATCTTAGAGCTTTATCTTCACACTTTTCTTCACAAAGTATTTTTAAACGCAGAGCAAATATATTACTCTTTTCATACTCGATAAAGTTGGCCACTGAATAAATACAAAATTGAATTTATAATTTTGATATTAGAAAACTTGTTAAAATTTCAAGTATTTCAATCTTACCTTCTTCCTCGCATGGATCTCCATGAAGTAATTCTGGCAAATAATGATGGTCCCAAGGGTTTTTCATAATAGAAAGCATAAAATGACAAGATTTTATTGACTCTAGATGAACTTTCATATAATGTAAGGTATTCAACATATTTTTGAAAATAAAATTAAAATCATCTTTAATTTGTGTTGCAATTTTTTCCCAATCAGGTTGTAAAATGAGAAGAGCTGATTCACTAAAAAAATAGAACAAAATTAACATTGCTATTCATATACCACAATTTAGTTTCTAATAAAGTACTAACTATATGAAAAAATAATTTGCAAGTTTGAAAAATTAAATGATTTATGTTACAAAATTATAAGACTTATTTTTACAATAAAAAAATATATATTTATACACACTATTATTTTAAAATAATATTAAAAAATGTATAATTTTCACATAGTAGCTTTTGATAAAATTTATTTTTATTTAATGTCACATTAATCACTAGGGGTCAATAAGAACTAGAAATTAGTCTAAGTATGTTTTGGATAAATTTAATCAACAAAGGCAAAATTGTAAGTCAATAAAATCTCAGTTTACAATATTTTAGTTAATATTAATTATAATATCACCATACAAGTACACAAAAAAGTTCATTCATTTTTCTCATAAACAATAAAAACACAATTCTCAAACAAAATTTAAGATGTTAAGATTTAAAATTGTTTGGGCAGAGTATTTCTTTAAATATACATGGAGTGTAAAGAAATTAAAAACTTGGATTTAATTGAATATAAATGTATTATAGTAGAATAATTTATACTTTTATACACCACTACTAAATTAAATAAAAAATTATGAAATATTAATATTATATCTAATAGATACTAAAACGTAATTTTTAAAATAATAAATCAATTGAAATTATTAAATAAAAATTAATTTTAAAAATGTCTTAAATGTATTGTAGAACATTTTATAATATATACAGCTACTCACTATGCACATATCCTTGGAAAATGTGTATTTTGTATGTGTAAGTGTTATACAATGATATACTATTTAAGACATTTACAATACAATACATTTAAGATTTAGAATATTACAAAAACTATATAGGTACATGCAATTTATTGACAGATTAAAAATAAAATACACAAATAATATATTACCCAATAGCATAATGCAAGAACACATGGGTTCCAGCACAAGGGTCACTGGATAGTATATTACTACATCTATTCCAAGTTTGTAGTAAATGTATTACTTTGATTTCATAAGTTGAATATAGATTTCTTGTCACTCCCTCAAACAACTAAATTATAAAATTTTAAAAACTTATTATTAGTTAAATAAAACACTTATACAGAATACAGTAGAATCTCGGTAATCCGACAGATATCAGACCACGCTACTACCAGATTAACGGAAACATGGGATTAATGGGGGTTTACATAACGCATTTTTACCTATTGAATTTTACATTTTTACTCATATTAAAAATGAATAACTTTATTGTATATTATTATAACACATAAATAATACATACATGCTATGTTTATTTAGTTAATCTTTTGATAAGACAGGTTTAAAAAAATTATCAATTTGTTTTTGATTTATTGTTTGAAATGATGCTTTAAAGACTTTTTCTTAGTAGGTATAGGTTAATATAGCCGGATTACTGGACGTACCGGATTACCGAGATTCTACTGCATACTATTTTATACTATACCAAAAAAAATTTGTTTCGTGATTGATACATTTACGCTTAGCATTAGCATAATATTTAAGACACCACATGATTAAACTAGCACTTTTAAGATGATGTAGGGTGTGATGAGCAGATTTCTCCACAGGGTTTTGTCACCCAGTAAATATAAGAGTACAGGAAGCTTTCTCTCAAATTGTGATTTAATACAAATTTAATAGGATTACATGTATTTTTATATTTATTATTAAGTACCAAAAAATACATATCAATTTCAAAATTGAAAAACATTAAGATAAAAAAATTTAAATAAGTAATTCCATAACATTAATTCCTTCAATATAAAATTGTGAATACTGTGATGAACAATTCTTTAAATAAAAGAACTACTAAAGTACCAAAGAACATTTTTTAAAGTAAATAAAGTTAATAAATAAAATTGAAATAAACTTTTTTTTAGAAATATTTTTCTGGAAAATTATAACATGATTGATATTGTTGTCATTAAGAATAATGTTAATTGACTACTGTTTATTGTAAACAGGGAATAGTGAAAAAATGGCCAAAAACTGAAATTTCAGAAACTATAAAGTTTTGCCAACTATACTTTAACTAACTATACATGATTTGTTTGTTATGTTTATAATAGTTGCTAATCATCAATGAATAATATTTATTGAAAATTTGATACAATAAAATAAAATGTACTGTACTACTAACCTTAAGTGCATTAAAATAAGACTGTGTAAGATATGGCATAGGGGTTTTCCTTGGATGTATAATACAATCAATTGACCGGTGATTTTCATACATAGCAATCTGTAAATATGAAAAAATATTTAATTAATAATTGTTCACCATACTTATATTACAACATTCATCATATTTGATAAATTCACTACTTAGATATAAGTATTGGTTATATTGTATTGCAATACATTTTTTTTAATCAGAAGTATCCCAAATAGGTAAGCTTTAGTACAAATTCACTAAAAAACATTCCTAATTACCTAAATCATATATTAGCAAAACAGGGACAAAAATGTCAACAATCAAAATTATTATAAATTAAAACGAAAACTGAAAACAGGAAATCATCATAATAAAAAACCAGCACATCTCAGCTCAGTTTATGTTAAATATAATTAGCAAGTAATAAGAAATCCAACTTTTATCAAAATAAATATAGAAATATCAAACTAAAACAATGATTACAACACCTAATTACAGACTACAGTCTAATAAGATGCAAGACAATTTTATAATATAAACAGAATAAACATAAAAAAAAAATTACTATCTATATACAATAAATCTATGTACAACAATTTGAAAATACTGTAGAATAAAATGCTACTTTCAAAAATCTTGATAGAATGTATGTATAAACTATGAGCAAGTATACGTTTATAGTGAATCATTTAAAAAACATTTAAAATACTTGTAAAAAATATTTCATTGGAATTAGATTGACAATGTCATAATATTTAATATCAAATATTGATGTTTGGTATTGAATTTACTTAGATATTGAGATGTTTACAAAATGGAATAGGTGTTATATACATATGTGGTAAAAACTGTCTTTTATTTAAAGAAAAAAATTTAATTTTAAGAAATATATCATCAAATTAAATATACCGAATAAAATATTTTAGGTTGATAGATTGTTCTGTTGTTTTTTATGAAGCTAAATATTGTAGCTATATATCTAGCTTTATATTGGATTTATATAGAGTATTTATACATAATTTAATAACTCAACATTGAAAAGAAAATAAATGAATTTTTAAAGTGCACAAAACGTAAGTAATAAGTAAATGATAAGTTATTTTAACCAAATAGAATAGAATATAAACGATCAAAATTCTTTCTAACACTTACTGGCATACATCTACAATTCCATACAAAAACAACAAGGACTACAACAATTTTTCTTCTTATCAGTATGATTGATGTACTTATAATATATATAATATAAGTCTTATATAGAAGCATAAAAACAAAATCAATATGCACATCTACTTGAGATGGATCAGACCAATTTTGAAATTAAATTCTATTTTTGTTAAAAAAAAGTATAAAATATTTGAAACTGTTTCAAAATATTCTAATTAAATTTATAGAATTCAAGGATATACATCTATAAGAGGTCAGTTCAATTCCAAGTAGGATTCATGTTGATACCGATTCTCTTTCCAGAATCTTTAACGCTTCAGTACACTTATAGGCAAAAATTGGATAGTATTTAATATGCTGCATGTGTGAGGACATTGTGGGTTAGCATATATTGATGCGAGTAAACCGATAAGTTATTTCTAAAATTTGATCATCAAAGAAAATAATTACATTTCTAGACATCAGTTAAAACTATTGTATATATATTCTTTAATGCAAGTATAAGCAAAATGCATTACAGATTAAGCATTTAATATATTTAAAAAACCGTTGAAGTAGAGACAACCAATGGGTGAGCATAGGTATGGCATTAGGGCCTTGAGATCAAGAAAAACCTTTAAAAGTGGACTGGTGTAATCAACACAAAGGCTGCGATAGTGTGATGAGCAAAGTCGAAGACGGAAAAAGCGCAAGTTGGTAGGTGACATAGTATACACGTCGATGAAACCGTGACAAGGAATGTGACGCGAACAAGAGAACAACACAGGGCAGCATATTAGGACTTACCGTGCGAATGGTGCCCAAGTAGGCACCGCCGCCGCACTCACATGCTGGGTCGAAATAGTCGGGCCCGAGCTCGTCCTCCGGGTCGGAGGGCGTGGAGACCCAAGGGTAAGGTTCTTCTTGGTCCGACTCGGCCGAGTCGTACAAGACGGGCATTTCGTCTTCGGACGTTTCGTCCAACAACGCGGTGCTCGGACGCAGCATCACGTCATGGGGCGGCGCGATAGACATGATGAACGAACGGGTGCGACGAGCGCGTCCGGCAGAAGCGTCAGGTCGACGAGGCTACACGTGAACAGCTCCGGTGCGAGATGCACGGGAACCGTACTGCGTCGGACGATAACGACGATACGGCCGGTGGCTACGGCATTTGTGGGGGCGCGTCGTAGGTCGGCCGCGGGACCCGTGCGCGGGGAGCTACGGCGACGGACGGTCAACGGCCAAGTTGCTGGTGGCCGCGGAGAACGGGTACACGCGCACGCACACTGCACGACGGAAACGCGTCGACGGCGACCAGTGGCGACTGACGAGCGGCAGTGGCGGCGAGACGACGGCGACGGAACGCGGGTCTTAGCGCATGTTCACACGGTATATCGTCACTAGCACGATGACGGTCCACCGACGGTATCACTGCCGTCGCGGGTGTTCGTGTTACGTGCGTACATCGTACCGTACAATATCGTGATTATTATTGAAACCGTGGAAAACAAAACCAATGCGATTGAAGATAACGTCGTGTATATATGTATGGGTTACAATATCACTGTTGTGTGAGACGAGAGTTGCGTGCGCGTGTGCGTGCGTGCGTGCGTGTTGGTGCGTGCGTAGCGGCTCGTGCCCGTGCATTTGTGTGCGTGATGGTGTGTGCGCGCGCGCGTATGTGTAGTGCACGGGACGGTGAACGCGTGCGTGTGTTCGTGCGTGCGCTAGTGTGTGAGTGTGTGTGTGTGTGTGTGTGTGTGCGTGCGCTTGCGCGAGGGAGAGGAGTGGTCGGGAGAGGGTGACCAAGACGAACGCGTAAAAGAGAGAGAAAAAAAAACAACCTCTGTACAATCAACAAAAAGGAAGTGCACGATAAGTGGAACCTTTGCAGTACGGACCGCATAGGCGGCGGTGAAAATGCACCGCGTTAACGTTCGAACAGTGTGGCCGGTGGCGGCGAGCGGACGACGCTACGCCACCGCCGCCGGGGCCCACGGTACAGCCAACCCTAGCCGGTCGCGGGGGTGTGTTTTCCGAGCGGTCGCCGTGCCGCGCGTCCGTCGCAGACACCCTGCTGGTGCGCGGAGGCGAGTCGGTGGAGGTAACGAAGACACGGTTATCAGCGAGCGTTCTCGTGATTAGAGACGCGCCGCGCCGTAGAATAGTGCATTTGCGTCGTATTTTAATCTCTTAAGACCATTTACCGTAAACGCATTACCGTAAATTGCTATACATCGTGCAACGTCTGCAGTGTGACCCAACGCGTTTTTCGTATAACATTTGCGTTATGACTAACGACAGTGGACACTATGCACGCATAATAACAACGTTCGCAATACTACCATCGCTGAAGCTCGGCGCTTATTTAGGTTGTTTAGGTCATCATTTTGGGTGGGATAGCAGCAAAACACTGGCGCTAGGTATCTTCAAGATTTGCATGATTATCGTTATCGTGTTGTTTAAACGTTAAACCATGGATTCATGAACGCTCTTTCTAGAGTACGATATTTTATTATTGCCGAACAGTAGGACAATGGGAGTTCGTGTGAACGGCAATAGCTCGAACCGCTTGATGTCTGCGAACGGTCCAACTCAATACACAATACGGTGTGGGACCTTGGTTATAAGTGGTTCGGGACCGACGTCGAACGGAAAGGTCGCCAAGCTGAGACAGGGGGAGCGCGTGTGTCGTACGCAAAAAAGAAAAACAATTATGTGGCTCGAATGTACGTGACTACACCTACCTACGCGTCCGACGGTCCGCGACGCGCAGCAAAAGCTCTACGATCCGTCCGTGGACTTTAAACGTCGTCGGCCGTGCACGGGACACGCTCGCGCGCGCTCCGAGCGAATCGGTACAATACGTTCGCGTGTGCAACGATTACACGCGCGTCGTCGCGCCGCTCTGTCATGATCAAATATTTACCATCTAACGACGTAGGTACGATTAATTAATAACCGTCACCGTCGTCGTTGTTGTTATTATTGTTTTCAACACGAACCGTCATCGTCACGACGACGACGGCCGCGCGCGTTCGTGTCCACAACGAAACCGTGGCTCTGAGGAGCGGCGAGGTGGCGGGGATATTGTCTCGACCCCTCTGCCATAAGTTTCAAATGAAACGTGTAAGACGTAAGTGTTTGACGCGAAAGAAGAATCGAAACTGCGATCATTTAAAACGCTGTACTGTATAATTTACGAAATATTATGGTGCTGTGCCAAAGTAGTGTTAGCGGAGGCTGCAGACGAACGGATGTAGCACAAGTGCCGCCATTGTCCCACACTAATATGCCACCCTAACTCTTACCCTTCCGGGCTTCCCTTTAGAAAATTGTTTTTTTGATTCAGTGCAAAATATGCTACCCTTCAAATTTCACCGCCCTAGGCTCGGGTCTTTGATATAAACAAAATACGGATACTATTGGTAACATTATTCTCAGAACAATAATGATCATCCCCGATTGATCCGGTTTGTAAGAAACCCCCCCCCAGGGAAATTTCTTCCTAGTTACACTACTGGCCATTTTCTGTAGTCTTCTGTGTCTGCGCTGTAAACTTTCACGGTGACGACGTGAGTATTTATGTACTTATACACTCAACGACCGTTGATGAAAGTTTACGGCGTCTCACCAACCGCATATATATACGGCAAAAATGCATAATGTATCATGGCAAAACAACTAAAACACCCCTATAATATGTACACGGGGACACTACGGTATAAAAATCGGTTCGGAGTCGGCGCGCGCTGCATAATAATGCATAATTTATAATATACGCTGCACCAGCGTTACAACAGGGGTGGCCTGTTCGGGCCCGTACGTTGTGGTGAGGAAACGCGTCACGGCGACGCAGCGGCGGCGGCGGTTGAGGAAATATTTTGACGGCAGGGCGGGGGACTGTGAACCGTAACCGGTGGCGCACGGCGAAACCACCAACAAACACCGCCGAGCCCTCTGATCCCCCCCTCCCATTACTCTCCTTGTAATCCTAGACTTTTTTTTCGGTCGTGTTTATATTCAAAAGGGCCGAGTATAGTCATTACATGACCTGCAGGGGCGTCGTCTTTTGATGGATCGTAAGCTGGCGGGGGTTCGTTTGCTTTGAAAATGTCCCCGACCGCCGACAGGCCTGTCAGAAAACGTCCTAATTAGTGTGTCGCGCTGGCGCAATAATATAATACAGCAAACTTATATGCCTATACTTATTTTTCTTGAACACACGATTTCTATAAAAATATATATCTCCAATAAAAAGTGTACGTTTATTGAGTTTGTTACCAGTTTTCTCATGAAATCTATATAATACTTACTAACCAAGCTTGATGATCCGACGAGATAACGAAAATTATGGTATATGGGGGTTTATAAGTTCCCACACGAAACATGACAGGTAACAAGCGGTTACATACGTAAGTTCCGACAGAATTAAAAATACAATTATGAAATTATTGAAATTTCTTACGCTGTAATAAACTACTATTACTTTCTGAGTTATACAATGCTCTGCGACTACATTCGAAATAATTCAAGTTTTAAAAATATTTCAAGGAAGTACATAGGTACATCAACAAAAGTACATCCGATTAATTCAAATAGACCTCAAAAAGTCAGTAAAAAAACCTATGGAAAACAAAATTATATTAATAATAAAAAATAACACAATATGATTATGTTTTGAGCTTTCGTAATAAGTCACATAAAATGTAATTATTATTAATATTATTATTATTTTATACATCTATAATATAGATCCATGTATAATATACATTCGATATTCATGTTCTATTTTCTATATTTTTTAATTTTTTATGAAACACAAAAATAAAACTATTTCAACCATACCAAATACATTACATTTGTTAATCTTAAGTCTGAACAAAGTGGGAAGGAAATTTGTGATTGTAATAATTTTTATTCGTGTAGGAATTTACATAAATTAGATGTATTTTTTTCGTGTCGAAACTTACGTATGCATATCGATGGACGATGGGTGATTTTTACCTACCTTATCTCGTGTGGAAACTTATATTAACCCATATTACACCTGTATTGCAGTACTGTGTACTAATTAAATAATATTTTACATTAGGCATTTTCGAACTATAATCTTTATAAATTTACAATATTTGCTTAGTTATTATTATGAGTTATTTTCTTTTTTTGTCTTAAATCATTTTCAATAGTAAATTAATTTTATCTGTGATAGACAAATTTTAAATGTTTTGGACTTTAAATTTTGTTCAAAAATATTTTTCTCTGAATGCATTAAAATATTTTATAGCTTGATAAGACTTAAGCTATTTTTTTTTAAAGTTGATTTTAAATTTTAAAATTATATTATTATTATTGTTAATCATCCATTAAAACGACCCATCCCCATAAACTATTATATAACTATTATATAACTTAGTACGAAACGAATAACATTTAACTACCTTCGTACCCTACTAATAAACCCTTTATTTCATATCTATAGGCGTATAGCCATATCGGTAGATTTTTAACTCTTATGTATTTATATAATATTGGACTAGAACGAGTATTATTATTACACGAATAAAATAAAATGTTTTGTATTTTCGAAGGATGGCAATGTTCCGGTGATCAAACATTTTTGTAATTAATATAATACCTATTTATATGATATAATCCATCTTTACATAGTTATAGAATACATTTTTACGGCCAGTGAATGGGTAGCAAATGTCATTATATCACACAGTAAAACACTATTGACTACGGTATTGTTTACTGAAGCTAAAATCAACAGGATATTTTATATTACTAATCACTATTATTTAGTCTTGTATACCTACCATGGGACTTCAAAATCAATACCTTAGTACAACTCATAATGTACGAGTAGAAAAATATAATATTATCTTTTATAACTTCATATTGATTTACATAATCTATAACAATACCTAATAATAAGTGTTTATGTTGTTGGTATTACCGATAACTTTGACTCAATTGAAGAAGCCTCCCATTAAAAGAACTTCGACATCAATATAGTATAGTAATCTTAGACTTGAGAGCATAATAATTAATATGTATTATTCGATTATATGGATTCGTTGTGATTAATCGAATAATTTAAATATACCCGTAATTAATTAAGTTAGACAGATGTACGAGTATTATATGTATTGGGATTACTATTTTAAAATTTACCGATTATTAACCTTAGTGATTTTCTTTATAATTACTCGTGTTTTGTGGATTTTTGATGGACGAAAAAAAATAGGCTGTAAGTTAAACACTGAACTGCTATTGTCGACTTCAACAAAATATAACAGTTGACGATCTAGTTTATAATCTACTCTTATAGTTACGATTTTTCACATCAAATCTTATATGTGTACACCTATACAGGGTGTCCCACCAGGATTTACATAGAGCGATATCTTCCATGTTAATATAATTCTGTTTTTTTTCTGAGTATCACATTTTTATGACAATATAGGTCTATTATGAAAGAAGTTAAAGGATGTACTTTTTATTTTATAATTTTTGTGAAATTCTAAGAGAATTTGTATAGGGCTTATTTTTCTGATAAATGCTGAAGGTTCAACTTCAGTTTTCATTGGATTCATAATTTTTAATATTTTTTTTTAGTTTACAAATAAATAATGTAAATTAGTATCTCTTAGTCATTTAATCGATAAGGTTTGATGATAATGTTATTATTATTTAAAATGGTGTAAATAGTACACTATTTTTCTTGTAAACTAGAAAAATTATTAAAAATCGAGAAGTTAATGAAAATTGAAAGTTAAACAGTTAAAATATTAATAAGAAAAAAGCCCTATAAATTTTACTATTCGAAATTTATAAAAGTTATAAAATAAAAAATGAATTTTTTATCTTCTTTACTAATACACCTATATATTTTACCAAACTACGATCAACAAAATTTCCATTTCCCTGCAGGGATACTCATAAGAATAATCAGAATTGGTTTATCTCTATCAACATGGGAGATATTGCTCTGTGTGAATCCCGGTGGGACACCCTTTATGTATACAAATATAATATATTTTATGATATGTCACATTCATTTCACATTCACATTTCAGATTATCATATTCATAGGGGTTTGGATAGGCTAATTCCCGGGATGAAAAGTTGTTGCATTAAGTTTTTTTTGCCAAATGTCGGTATGTATAATTTATAAGGTGTTTTTATGATGAACAAAAATGTAATGGAGTGGAGAGGTAGTTTACACATTTGAATAGGCCAGGGGCACTAGAAATCTAAATACAGACTCAGGACTATAGTTTAGTGTTCATGCCAAGACGTTCAAACGAGGAAGCGCCCCATCACAAATGTTTTGACATTACGTATGGTGGTATCTTTTTGTATTCATACATGTGTAATTACGGCACTGTAGACTGTAGAGTATAATAATTAATAATAATAATAATAGGTAGTACATTTATAAATTACAACATACAGACCGAAATCCACGACAATGTGTGTGCAGTCACGATCGTTTTAAACAATATAAACATATAGGTGCGGTGCACATTTAATACCATTATTATTGTTTTTAGAAGGATATAATATTATGTATGTATAACAATATATTATTTACGCACTCAGCTCGCCCGCCGCCGCGCCTGTCGCTATAGCGACTGCAGGCTGTGGTTGATTTTGAAATGCCCATCATTCGTTAATTATGCATGCAGACATGCAATACACGTATAATGTGTTTTATATGTATTTATATTATAAATCTTAAGCTTCGTCCATCATGGTTGGCTGTACAGTTGTGCCCAGTCCCCAGTGGCTAGTGAAATAGTGGTTTTAATCATCTATGAATAATTTCATATAGTGACATGCGTTCATTAAAACAAACAATTGTCGGGATGGTAAAATATATTTAAAAAATTTGTACTGGAATTTCAATGAAAAATTTACGTATAAATTATATTATATAAAAGTTTCATATTTGAATGTGTTCGTTTTCCAAACGTGATACCAATAAATGACACCGAATATTTATTGACAAAAATGATATAATACATAATACGCTTCCAGCTAGTCACAGCACCCTCTTAGCCTCTTATATATATTATTATAAAACCATTTATCATTACAGTCGTTTTACACTTTTATCGATTCTAATGGAATTACTATACCTACCAACTCTCTTGCCAAGTATTATTTTTATTATTTATTTTCACAAAACATTCTTTCGGTCGGTGACATTTTTCTCTTTCACTAGTTCCGATATTCGTTATTATGAATACGAGTGAGTATACGGTTTCCAGTCCGATTCATTGTATCTAAAATACAAAAATAGTATAAATAGTAGCTAGTTCCTATCCAATACTCATAATCTGTTTACCAAATACACTTAACTGCTTATCTACATGATCAGTTATAGACGATATTGGATTTTAAGACCCATGAATAAAACATAACTAATATTTTATAATAAAGTAGATATAATGTATAGCAGATTATTCATTTATAACCATATCAAAAGAAATAAAAGTACAAAATCAATTTTTTTTTTATAAACTAGTTTGTATTAATTTAATACCTTTGATCCTTATGCATATTATGTGACGACATTATTTAATGATATCATTATTCATTAAATATTGACTTATGAAACTGTTATTGTAAGAACTAAAATAAGATTGCACATAAGTAAATAACAGTATAAAACTGAATAGACCGGTTATAAAACTGATAAGAAGATAAATTAACAGTATACAGTGCGTGGAGTTTCATATTTCTACCGTACGAAAATCTATGTGCTATAATAAAATATTGGTAATAAATGGTAGAAATTATATGACAATTATTCAATACCATGACCAACATATTAAGTTCGCTATAACCACAAGGAATAGAATATTTAATTAAACTATAGATATTTGATTGAAATTTTTTACAATTTTCACTGACTGAATATTCGAGAATATACATCACAAACAGCTATCAGGTCAATTTATAATATATTCATACTATACGTCTGTATGGTACATCACAAAATCTCATTCTTCGGAGAAAGAACCTTGACATGTACCCAAATCAACGACGGTTCCGCAGTCCTATAACAAACATATCATTATTTATTGTATCAGGTTCCACACTCAAGTTACCGTACGAATGCGTCATTAAACAATTATAAATTTAAATATTTTACTATAGAAAAGCATTTTATAAATTGTTTTCATATTTCTGGCGATGTTAGGTTTTGCTTTTCATAATAACAACTCGTGCCACGTTGATCGAATCGTGTGACATGTTAACATTATATATTACAATTTTTTAAACATTTGAGTATAAAATTTAAACTTTTAAATTCTTGTAATAACCATTTCTCCGCTCAAAAGTTGTACAATGTTAACGTTAGCAGTGTGCAGTGTTTTGGCCACACAACGGGAAAACTAAAAGAATATGAAGGAACAATTATTTTCTTAGTGAAAAAATAAAATATTACATCAAAAGTGTTGCCCTTTAGATTAATCAACCTACTTTACACCGGCAACCAAATTTGGACACAGGCCCCGAATGACGAGTTCGCCACCGCCGTTATATTCTAATGCAGCCATATACTTGGTAAAAGGTCTATGGATAAAACCATGTGGTATTTGCCTACGTTAACATAATATATCACCTATAATTATATTTCGTTTGAGATATTTAATTAAAAACAAGAGATATGGATACGCATAATACGAACAAAATACGTATTTTTACTATCGTACATTCGTACAACTTATTTTAACACACACACACACATTTGCACATAGCACATTTATCCGCTACACTCAACATCACACACCACACACACGACACACCTACGTAAACCCGCGCCCCGCAGTGCCACCGCCGCCGGCACTGCGGCACGCGGTGACTCATTAGCGTCTATCTTTGAGTGCCACCCCTCACCGGCACTCCACCCCATTCTAAAAACCGCGCACGAGTCAAATTATAATTTTACAGCGCCGGTCGTGCACTGCGATTTCTTCACGTATAAACGCGTGTAACCACTGCACGTACCCTATGACGCGTATTACCACCCACACGACTGCTGCAGCAGTGGCATTCGCAGTTTCAAGTTTCTCCTAATGTTTTTTTGTTTCCTTACACGTACGTAACGTATTTACACACACACACACACGCACACGCCATATACAATGTCACATGGATTAATATGATTTAATAACGACACGATATTGTATCGATTCACATGAATATACGCGTGTTTATAAGTTATGTAATAAAGGTAAACGTATAATATAAAAACATGACTAATAAGTGTTGGCAAATTCGATCCCCCTCTTCATGTCATCGATTTCCCGCCGTCTCCGCTGCTGCTGCTGCGGCAGCAGTAGTCGTCACCCGGTCGAACCCTACAATATTTGATATACATCGGCTGAGCATTACTATGGAAACGCTATTTATTACATGCACATCACACCCTTCACCCGCTCGTCTGCACCCTGTCGCCGCGCTAAAGCACCACCGACCGAACGATATTCGTACGTCCCACGTGACGTATAGCGTGTTGATTGTGTGATTTGGCGTTTGTACGCACCCGTTAATGAAATGTGTTTAGTTACTCTTTGTACGAAAAGAAGGTACGCGTGTATCGTGTACATCCGTCCATACGTGCGTAGTGTTTGCATATTTATTGGGTTCCGCGTAAACCCCATTCTCTAAATAATAATACCCTTCGCACCTCGTAGTGCATAATACATAGGATTATTAATATTATTATCGTTATTATTAACGGGCTGTTCGCAAACTGATCGATATCAATCATTATGCGCACGACGGAAAACGGTGTTATTGTCCCCCCTCCCCCCTCCACAAATCGGTCCTCGATTCGTTGTTCGACTATAATTAACGCTCGAGTTATCATATTATATTCTAAATAATGATAGCCGACCGACACTAATTTCGGCAGCTCGTTTTGCAGCGATGCTTTAACATACTTTGCGAAAACTTTGTTTTCTTTTAATTATATTTTATAGTTTGTACATCTTTAATATTTTAGTTGGGTTTACATTTTGTAATTACTTTGGTTCTTTATACGCAAAGTACGGTTACAATAAATGTTGGATTATTATTTGTATTATTACTTTATTTCGCTACAGGGATAAGATAAGATTATAAGAGTTGTACGTTTTCGATTTCAAAGACGATTAATTATATTAGGTTCAATTATATGCTAAATTATGTGTAACCAAACAGATCACAAGCCAAAAACATACGATTGCAGGCCAAATTACCACTTTCAAATTTGCTAATGAATACATTTCAAGTGATTTAAATTATACTACTAAACTACGTGAATTCATATAATATTTTATAATATTCATCGCATGTTTGTCCCATATATTGTAGTTTTATAATATGCATGTTAATCTAGAACTGCATATTATATTTCACTACATAATTTAATTTTTTTTTACAAACATAAATACAAATGTACAATATTTCCAACTTCCAGTTATATCTTTAAAAGACTTTAAAGTATATATACGAATCACTGGACAATTCCCAAAATTATTTTTTGAATACAATTGGTGGATAATAAATATATAATATAATTGTGTAATTTAATGTAATTTAATTTTAGCACCATTGTTTGCAGCATAATGACGCCAATGACGTAAAAATAGTACGAGGAATTATTTAAGGTAGGATTATTCAGACAATAATACGGTTTCGTGGAAAATGAGTTGATATTCAGATTTAATACGTAGGAAATGAACGAGATTATTTTGTTTTTACTTGAATTATTATTAATTTAATTAATATAAATCCACAATATAGTTATTAATTATTTGTCCTAAATAATTAATATTTATGGCTAAGTATATTGAATTATTAATTTATTTTGTGTCATACAATGAGTCGATATATTTTCAATTATACGAGTATTTAACATTTTATACGAATTTTTATCACAAAGTTAATTATTTATTATTTTGATAATTCTATAAATGGTTTATTAAATATACTTGAGTACCTATGTACGTAATATCAATAAGAAGAGATGTAAGAGATGCAAATACAATTATATTTTAATTTAATTTTGAATTTTACCCTCATTAATGCAATTATTATAACATTATTTACATAATTTATGCTTTATCCAATTGGAAATCAAATACTTATCCATATACTATATAGTCAAGTCTTAATGGCGTGAACACTACTTATAATTATGCTGCTATAAGCTTACACAATGAATAGTGTTATCAATGTTATCATAAAACAAAATATAAATCATTTTATTTTATTTAACATTTTTCCGTGGGATTGTTATAAAATAATTATGAAATTAATGTAATATTATTTTTACTTAAGTTAGTTATCGTATTTGTTTAAGTTTTGTGTTCATTTGAACGGTAAAATTAAGAATATTTATTTTCTATAGTGCAAAATATGTAATAAATATAAGACATAACGAAAACAATCAGAAAATAAAAAAATAAAAAAATGTTGAGACGTTAAAAATAAAAACCAAAACGAATAAATAAATTTATTAAAATTTCAGACTAAATACGAATTGTATAACGAAATTACCTTAAAAATTATTTTGCTGCATTACTCTTATATTGTAATTTGTAAGCACCATCACAATAATACAAATGGCACTGGTTTCTAGTTTAATGTTATACATAAATGTAAATAAATATTTTGAGTCATACGTTCTGTGGTTTGGATATTTTTTGTTTATTTTTAAACTTTCAGGGTGTTAAAAAAATTAATTTTATAAAAAATAAAATTAACTTTGTCATGACGTGCACGGAGTAAAAATAAAATACGAAAGACCAAATTTTGTGTCCACCCTTTGTTTGCAATATAAGCATATATATGTGCATTAAGAGGAAAATAGCAATAGAGGGAGAGAACACCCCGCGTATTACTCATTCAGAATTATTTTTAGTTCTGAATATCTAAGTTAATGTTGTTTGTGTTTTTCAAATGGTTTGTATCTTTTTTATGATTATTTTCAAAGTACATATTTATATTTTAGTAGGTATTTTAGTTATTTGAAAACGAAATAAATTAAATACACGAGAAATGATAAAATCTCAAATGCTAAAAATATTCGAGTTATTTTTACTCAAACTCGTTTATAAACGAGATGGACTTAAATTTTTTATTTATGCTGTTTTGTAAGTAACAAAGCCATAAACTGCAAATGTTATAAATTATTTGTCGACTATAAAACAACTCTAGGTACTCAAATATATATCTCAACAACGCCCGCACGTCCCAATATTAACCCACTAATAAATTATAAAATTGTAACTGAAGCATTTTTCACCTTCATTTTGTTACCCAGTAAACTAAAATTATAGTGGATAGAGGGGTGAATTATAAGTGGTGAAATGTATACCCGACCCAGTTCCCCCATTGCTCGCGGGAAACATATATTTCTCGTTACACAGCCCGGCCGGAACGTGACGCTTTGTTCGAAAATACATCCCCTTGTCGTACTTTACTCTTTCATTTGGTAAATCCCTATAGACCTATATACACTATTGTACGAACCATCCGCATATACGCCATATTATATTGTGTAGACTGTTGAACTAGATCCTTACATTTTATATGAACATAATCGTTTTTTCTCATAACCTATTATTTAACAACGTGCCATAATCACGTATGAAGTATTACGCATTTAATGTTTTGGTTTATACTTTTTTTTTATCAAGTTTCTACATAGGTACTAAATATGAGATTTGTTTTGTTTCAGAAGACAATACGATGATAAGAAAAAAGGACTCAACATTTACAACTTTCTATAAATTGAAAAGTAGACATAGATGTTGTTTTATACAAGAAACTTTAAACTTCCACTACAGTAAAAATCATGAAAAAATTACAAGTTTAATATTGTTAATAACTTTGATGTATGTACAATTATTGAAATCCAAGTATTGAAAAAAAGATAATATCTAAATTTAGTCTAGTTTAGTTAAAGCATGTCTATTACAATTTCTCAACTAATCTCTAATACCTATTACCTACTAATATAATGAGATTAAACAATATATACTAAAACTATATAATGAAAACGAATATACGAGTATAGTTGTTAAAATAATAAGTATATCATTAGATGGATCCATTACACCAATATTTATTTTAAGTTTTATGTTGTTGACATTTAAAAGTTGAAACTGTAATTTTTACCCAATATTATTTACAAGTGACCAAATGATTTAATTTAGTAATATGACTTTACAATTTATTATTAAAAACACTAGATTAAAAAACAAGCACTAAATTTAATTATTTTTTCTACTATACTTGTAAGTCAAAATAATCTTTTATATTAAAAATATAATGTTAATTTCAAAATAAACATATTCGCCAAAAAGCCAGTTGGGTATATTTCTAAAGCCTAAAGGGTAAAATGTGAACTGATCAGTGATCAGTGATCACCTATGTCCTAAATATTACATTTCTGGTTGATATAATAATAAAATACAAGTGATAAATTATTAAACCATTGGATTAACTGAAATACTCTAATGTTTTTATACACATAAAATATAAAATATGATTTCTATTAATATAAAATGTATATTTAAATAAATTAGATTTTATCCAAAACAATTTATGTTAGATTTTTTATTTAAATCCTTGTTTAATTGAATAATAAAAACAGTTCATAGCTATAATTTATTGTACAATATCCTTTAGGAATCATTAAGATTTTAATAGTTTAATGTTTATTAATTAGTTGTATTTTATATCAGGAATAAAATGAAATATTATAGGTTTCATTTGTTTATATTTATTTTTACAAAAAAAAATTTAGTTTATTATTTTGTGATTCTGAAAAGTCAATTAAAAATACAATATTTTGTAGAAAATTAAAATAAAGACATAACGACACGACGAGAATAAAACAAACCGCGTAAAAAAAAAATATTTTCCAAGTAGGTACTCGTAAGATTAGTAATTAATTTACAATTATTATTAAATCTAAAATATATATCATAATTCATAAATATTTTTCAAAAAAAAAATTAATTTAAATATAATTATTTGAAGTATTATTTTCTAAAAGAAATATTTAAGTTAGTATTTATGAGTAAGATATTAATATTATCATATAGAATTAGAGTTTTGCCAATAACGATGAACAAGTACAAAACGGATCGTCCGGCATATAGGTTGAACCATTTACCTGAAATATATAATTGTTATAATGTATTTATTAAAATTGTTTAGGAATACATATTATTATAATATTTTGCACTACTTACAGATTAGGTTTACACTTCAGTTGTTTCGGTTTTGGTTGAATAATTAGAAATTATTATTGATCCTCCACGGTCGTCATTGACTGAGTTATATCGAGGATGAATTATTTTTGGGTCGTTTAAAGGACTCTTGTCCGACATGATTCGCGGACGTTTTTTTTTTTTCCTCAGAAGACCAAAAAAACCAATCGTAAATAGACCCTAAAAGTGAAAAAAAAAACATGTACCTACATTATATTTCGTACTCGGTAGTTAAGTCGTCTACAGAGCTTCTATAAAAAATTACATTTATAAATAGTTTTTGTGAAACAAACAAATAAAAGTATAAAGAATACAATGTCTGCCATAGTATTATTAATCTTTTATTTGTTTCATTATGGCAATAAGAATAAACTCGACATAACACTTATTGTATTGGACGTACTTTTTTCTTTTAAAGTATAAAAAAAAAATCTTGAAACCATTTGAGAACGATGGAACCTAATTTATTTGTTATCTTAAATTGTTATACAGCGAATGGGAATGAAGTATTCGAGCCCATTAAATCATATTATCATGATCACAATAGTTTAATTAAATTAAGAAATTATAAATTCCGAGTTTTCAACGTATAACTTAAAATAAAAATGCCATTTAATTGTTCCTGAATGGCGTAAGCACACGATCAGGTATTTTCAGAAAATAAAGTTTTCTGATATAGTAATTTATCTCAGGACTCATTATTTTCTTTATGCTTTACTTTCACACGCAATCTCACACACAAATGTTCCTATTTTATTGCAATGCCACTAGATTTTTTTTTAAATATTATGAAAACGATTTAAAAATGAAATTATATTACAGTACTTAGGTATATTAAATACAGAATATTACATTTTTTAGTTTTTGTAAAAAAAGTTACTTTTGGAGATTATACGGACTATATAAATAATAATATAGTAAATATGTCATAATTAAACAATCATTTGTAATTATGTATATCTATACACTTACCAATACCAAGCAAAGCATGCCCATTGTAGTCATGCATATAGAAAAGCCGAAATTTTCTAAAAGCACTCCTCCCAATGATGGACCTGTCATATCACTAAAAACAATTTGTTTGGTTCATTAATATTTTATTTCTTTTGAAAATTGATAAATGGGTAATTAACGAGTGACAAAGTTACAAAGGCAAACATATCAATAAAAACTAAAAAGTTTTTGATTACATGTTTGTTGTTTCACTTTTTAATTAATTTTACTTTTCAAAATATAAATAATTCATATAATTATTAAAATGATGTGTACCCAAGTGAATATGCTGATGACCAAAATCCAGCAACAGTGCCAAATGTAGAAACGCTTTCTTGAAACCCATTATCTCTAAAAAAAAGTACAACAAAATTAAATCACCGAGTATTTTATTACCAGCAATCGTATTATGAGTAAATTAGCAAATGTAACTTAACTTACATTGCACTTGATAGAATGAAATTGAAGGCAGGCATCATCGTTAATGATGCAGACACACCCAGGATTCCAAGTCCAACCAAATTCAACCATAGGACGCTAAAATTGTATATATTAAAATGTTACCAAATAAAAGTGTTCATAACCAACGTGCATTATATTGTATACTACATACAGTACTCGTATATATTTATTTTTCTATATTGAACGGAGCAAGAAACTTATTAATTATAATTATATGTTTTGTATTGGTAAACTAAATAACCCAAAGTGTTCATAAAATCACATGATAAATTAAAATTTCAATTTCAATTACAACTCAAAATAATTAATTTCAAATAGTAAACACTTGGTCAAAATATTTTAGATATAAGAAATTGGGAGTAGCTCTAAACGAATTAGTTTTAATAATTTTGCTAAAACATAGACTCTAAAGGATTAACAATTTGATCAGTGTTTGTCGAAATATTGGTCTGACGATCCGATCTGACAAGTTGACTGTCAAATACGTTTATTGTGTAGTCTTTAATCTTTACCCTTTGGACCAGACGGACGACACGATTAACGACTACAGAATAAACGTGTTCGCATTGCACCGATAGTTACATTTATAATATAATGCATAAGCTATAGTCAATCAGTATAATATATTATAATCAAATAATTCAATATAATTTCCTTACGGAATTTAATATTATAATATTCATATTTCATTTAGAACGATCGAACATGGTGCTAGATTTTATAAATCAAATTAATTATAATTAAAATTAAATTTCAACCATAATATATTCGAGTATCGAGTGTGATGAATTGTAATTGATTATTTATTATCTCAGCAGCATATGATAACTTACTCTTTATTCACTGGTAACCAAGGAATAGGAGCTAAAATAAAAAGCCCAAAGGCTGATAAAAGCAAGCCACCAGCCATCATTGACCAATGGTTATTGTATTTGTCAGCTATGTAACCCCAAATTGGACTAGAAACTCCGTAAAGTACAGAACAAAATAGAAATACCATTCCTACTTCATCGGTAGACAATCCCATCTGTAAAAAAAATTATAATTGAAATATTGTATTTATTAAAATTATAGACAAAGAGATGTACCGACGGGTTCACCATAACATTTATACTAGGTCTCGGAACTTAAAAATATGTGCATATATTTGCACTAAAAATATTGTTTGAATGTTTTTACATTTTGAACATTTAATAAAATGTTATAAATAGAATTAACAATTATTATGGGGTTTTGGTAAAAAATAACAAATTCAAATATATTTCAATGTATTTTTTAGATTTTATTCTTTTTCATTTGTATAAAAAGTTTAAAGTGAATTTAAACTTTAGTTGGTAAGTTGATTATAATTGTGACTAATAATAAATGTGTAACTACGCAGTTTTGAAGTTATTATATTGATTTTGTATAATACTAAATATAACACATTTTAAAAATATACATAATAAGCGTCATTTCGTGTGGGATTAATCTTTAATAAGTTTTTTTAATGACTTTTTCATGATAAAAATATTTACCTAAATATTATATTTTTTTTTCTGACAAAATAATAATAGTTGAAGTATATATCAATGTATTAAAAAATTTGTCAGGCAATCAAAATTAGAAATTTACAAATGCATAAAGTTCAGAGTCCTGATTATTAAGTATTATTATTTTCGGTATTTTCATTGAAACCCCGTAAATAATTTATTGAACTAATTAACTTTCAAAATCTGTTGGAAATTAAAAACGTCACCTTTCGTAAATGTGGTTCAAGCGTTGGATCGAGTGATGCCCAAAAGTTGGATGTAACCGTAATGACAGCGCCGACCACAAAGGCTGAAGGGATTATGAGTAATTTTACAATACCCTTTGATCGGCTTCCAACAGCTTGCGATGCTTTCACATCGTCTGTTACATAAACGTATATTTAAACTATGCAATTTTCTATGAATTATAAATTTAAATTATTACCTCTAATCGGGGGCATGAGGTAAATATGCAGCGGAACGGTAGCTACCATTAAAATACCTACCACGAAAAATGGCATAGCATAACCTCCGACCTAAAAATAAAAAATTACTATCAAAGCTAATCATTTAAAATTAGGGTTTATTTTGATGCAATACTTACCGAAGATAACAAGCCACCGATCGCAGGCCCAACACTCATCCCTAAACCAACAAATGTTTCTAATATACCCTAGAGTGAACAAAAATACAGTAAAAATAAACTATATATGAATACATTAAAATATTGAGTGACGGATTTGGAATAAACATTGAATACTCACTAAAACGCTACTGACGTTATCTGGAAACAGTTGAATAACGTAAACAAAACTTGACGTAGAAAAAGCACTGGCTCCAATTGCTTCTAGTCCTCGTACTAAAAAGCATAGAACTTTAAACTGAAAATTATCTTCTACCATTGGCAATAACCTGAAATAATTTTAGTTTTTAACTTCAATAATTTATTTTTAATATATTATTTTTATTATCATTGAAATAAAATATTTTATATTAGTTCAGTCCCTAGAGCTGTTGTCCCCTACGCCCTACCCTGAAATTCCCCGAGGCCTGATAGTAGTTGATAAGTTTATGTTGGCCATCACTATATTTTTGCTCATAAGATTGATTTTTTTTTGTTCTTTAAAAATGTAATACTTAATAATATAAGCTCCTTAAATCAATTGTGGCAAAGAAAAAATAGTTTTATGGACATGATTAACATTCAAAAGTTCAAAATGATATTCACTCTTTACGAATTGTTTGAAGTAATAAGATGAGAGCTCTATTTTATTAACATATATAATAGAGTTGGATAAATTAAAATACTGATTTCATTAAAAAAGCAGATGTTGAATTTTACAGTTATATTTCATCGCTACTTGTATTAAATTGATTTACAATTTAGAGAAACATTAATGAACTTATCAAGTGATATTTCTAAAATAAACTCGCAATCAGTATAGTATGATTAACTTACTATAACTCATACGACATATGTCTCTACATACATTGAATTATATTGATCGTATTATTTTGACAGTATTAGGTAGTTGTTACCTAATAGTAAATTATGGTTTGTATTTATAAAAACTAGGTACACTTAAATAAACAACCGATATTACCTAATAAAATAGAGCTCATAAGCTGCATGTGTAATATTTTTAAATTTTTTGCGTCTCATATTTAATTTTTTAATAGGAAATGCAAAAATAAATAATAATAAATGGAAAACTAATGTGAATTTAAACGTTTTCAGTGTATTCTACTCCATCCAGCCTGCCTACATATCTCTAATCTACCATCGCAGCATATCATAAACTGATTTTATCTTTATAACCAGTATACGAATATTTATATTATTTTTCAATAATTATATAATATACAAATTCTTCGAGATAAAAATACGTGCTTGTAAGAGTTATAAATAAATAATCAATCTTTTATACCTCAAAGCAAAAGTTCTGAGAACGTCAGTTAGGGAATATTAATTTTTTCTTTATACTATTTGTGTTTCCAGGCGTACTTTTTATGAAACTCATTTTAAGTCGGGTCTTTATATTATAAATTTGAATGGAAGCAAAACAAACATTTTTAGGATTTTTTATGCGAATATCTGATGTTTGAAACAACTGATCGATGAATCAGATAAACTTTTATTTAAATAACAGACATTTATACGTGAAAAAAAACACAGAAATCTGATGAAAATAATTCAGATACCGTATTGGTAAATATATTTTTATATCTGTGTTTGTGAAGTAATCATTATTAATAATTTAGTTGTAAAACCGTAGTTTTTATAATCAAGCTACACTTTGAAGTAATTAAAAAATTTGGATTATTTTAGAACACTATGTAAATAAATAAAATAAATTATGGTCCAACATATTTTTAGTGGTCAAATTAAGAAGCTATAACATTTATATCGAATATGCTTGAACAATAGTTTCTTGACTCAATGCAGAGTTCAGAATTTAATTTTATATGTACTTTTAAATAATGTGATAATATATAACAAAATATATAATTACTTACCCAAAAATCATATTGCATACTCCGGCAATAAACACGCCAGATATAAACAAATATTTTGTACCAAATATCGGCATCTAAAACAAATATTAGAACTTTATAGTGACAATGATGAGCCTGTATATTAAAAATATTAAAAACAAATGTATTTAACTATAAAAAAAATTATAATTATAATAAGTTATTTTTTTAAAAATAAACGTATTAATATTATCGTGCATATTAAGAAAAACATTAATATTGTATTATCACGTTTATTTAAAAAAAAATTTGTATTATATAATTACGGACCATGTATTAAAAGTAAAATTAATTCATATACTTATACTTACTATCGACCCCATGGCTGGCGACAGTAAAAACATAATCAAAGCAAAGAAACTAAAAACTAGACCAGCTTCTGAAATTGACATATCTTTTTTTTCAGCCTAAACAAATAATTAATAAATAGTGATTAATAAAAATGTTTTCAATATCCTAATTTTCAACGTACACTATGTTGTTGTTATCTATTACCTATACAGGCATACAGCTTTTCAGGAAAATATCTGATAGGTACCAAACATATTTGTGTTGGTATTTTTCTTAATAACAAATTATACAATTACGATTTTACAAATATATAAATCCGAATTGTGCTTTAATAAATTTATACCATATCATTTTTATTTTCAAAATACACATTTTTAAGACTGTTAATATATTTGCGTATAACCCAGGTACGTTTAGTTATGTATTAATATCACGCTATCACAGTAAATAAGTGTTTTAAATATTTTTCTAATATCATATGATATTTAAATAACTTACCTTATTTACACTGCTAGAAATTCACATTGTTAGTAACAGTTCGTTTCTTAGAACTTAAAGTTCGTTAGCAGGTTAAGCTAACAACAGCATTTAAGAATTAACTAATTAATAATTACAATTAAAATTTTACCGTTGTTATTTTAATTTAATCTGTTTAGAGCTGTCAATAAAACACCACTAGATGAATTCTAAAATCTAATTGAAAACCATCTGCAAGGAATATAATATTATGTCATCCTTAAGTTGAATTAATAATTTACATAATTTCTCATGATTAATCAGGTAACTATAATATTATATTCAATATATTTTGACGGAGAGATTGTTCGACATGCGTTCTTGTTGTTCAATTCAAATAACTTAAGTTGAGTAAAGCCTAATTGTATCAACGACTTGAGACATATGTTTTTCACTAGTGTTGGAAATCAGGAAATGTTTGAATACAACGTTAAGACTAATATAGGAACACATTATCAAACGCATTATATTTTTGTAGTATTTTAAAAAGTCTCGTTTAGGTTTGTTTGATAAATTGTGAAAATTAATTGCGTTACCATATGTGGGTATTTTTTCAAACGGTTTGATTTAAACGTATCACTCTACGTAAATCACTTACTGGTTTACGTAAAAGTGAAATTCGTGATGATACGGTTGTCTACTTTGGGTTGGCTCAAATATTGTACATAATATATACCTCAACGGAGCAGTCTAATATTTTAAAATGTTGAAAGTGAATAAATATATCACTTTGCGTACACTTTGACCCACGAAAGCCCCGGTGAAACCATAAAGGTACATGTTATTATATATAATGTACACGACGGTTCGACGGGATCTCGTGGGTCGACTCCGTAAACCACTGTCGTGAAACTCGTCGGCAATGATCGACATACATTTTGGTCTCAAATAGACAGATGGACATAGCCGTGGATTATCTGTGTTAGTTTCGCTTAAGCACGTGCAACGAATAATGAAGAAGAAGAACATCTTCTCTTACTTATGTTTCCTACGTCATACATAGATAAGATTATTATGACCGGACGAATCCGTCGCAAAATGATGCCTCTACCAAACGCATGGCATATGTATAATATAAAGTGATGAACGGGTGTGCATGGAGTCTTATAGAGAGACATAATACGAAGCAACCGAGATAGCGGATTAGAATTAAAAGATAACGAGGACAACATTTTTTCACGACACCAGTACCGTAAGTTCTACGAAATTGCAGAAAGGGTTTTGTCCGCAACAAACGCTACGCGACGCTTTAGCCATTTCACGTCATGAGACGGAGACCATGAAAACGACTCGGGACTTCGGATCGTAAGTTATGGGGTTGCAGCCCAACAGTCCATAGGAGCGTGAAATGGTTTCAATCGCAGTCTTAAGAAAATACTCAAGATTTGTCGGATACTATAAGTGCTGCACAGTACGATATTCTACTATTTTGTTCTTTTAACCAGCTGCCGATATTATACGGTCTCACCTCTTTCGGGAAGGTTGGGGCCATGACCGACATGGAGCAAAACCCGAGGAAGTCGACCAGCGCAAGCGAGCCGAGTGCCATGTACTGTCTGATGGTGAACCCGAAGTACCGCGGAGCACCCTTGTCGTCGTTGCGCTCGCCGCCGCCGCCGCCGCCGCCGCCGTCGCCGGACAGGTCGAACGGCACGGGGCTGCGGGAAACGCGACACAGTTCGCAGAAAGCGTTTCGCTCCATGGACAACGACATGCTGCGGGCGTTTTGGTACTTTTTCGGATACTCGATGCGGAACTTCTCGAGGCCGCTGCTGCTGCTGCCCCCGTCGCCGCCGCCGCTGCCGCCAACGTTTTGACCATTGCTGAGACCGTTTGCCGAAGCGAACGAGAGTTTTTCGGAAAACGTTCTCGACTTGCGGTGGTGTTGATGGTGATGGCGGTGTTGTTGGTCGGACAAATCACTTCGTATGTGCTCGTCATCGTCAGTACTAGCATCTTCTTCGTCCATGCTCACACCCGCAGTGGCGATGTTGTTGTTGGATTCCAGACCACATGGTAGGTTTGTCAGACTTTGGAACTGCAAACGAAAGGAAAACATTTTTTTTTTTATTTATAACATTTTTATTGAATCAATAAGTTCTTGATGCGACGTGGATTTTCAACGTGCTTGACCAAAGATACAAGTAGGTTTTGAAAAGTACGATTTACTGCATTGGCTACACAAAGTACAAACCACATAAATACTTTAAACATTTCATTGTATCGTGGTTCACCCAATCTTTGTAGTCATATTGTGAACAATTTGTCTTAAATTCCATTTACTTTTCACATAAATATTTATTTATTCATTTATTTTTTAGCAACTTTCGAAAGGTCAAGTCCATTTTGGTTTTAAAATGTATTCCTACTTTTTTTTACAAATTATTTTCTCATATGTGTAGTATTTTCGTAGGTCTATATAATATATTATAGAAATATTATATTATCGAAATATGAAATAAAAGTTTTAAGTTGTTTTAAAAAATTTGAAGTTGATAAAGGTTATTATCTAGTTGTATAAAAACAAGTTGTAATAATCTATTTTTTACAGAAATTAATTTGATGAAAATTAATGTTCCTTTTTAAAAATGATGTGACTATTATCATACTAATATCTATTAAGTAAATATTATTTTTAAGTCATATTTTGTTCAAGTTTTTTCATACCTATATTAACAGTATAAAAGCATGCAATTTCTTTTGTTTTATAAATAATATGATGTTTATTTAGAAATATGAAAAGACAAGTGATTTTATATCTATCTATAGATGCAAACAATTTTAATAATTTTAAAAATATAAGATGTATACCTATATAATGTCAATAATCTCACAGGTTATTATAGAAAACCAAAGTTTTCATAAAAACATAATAAAATAATTCATTGTGCAGCATTTAAGCTCTATTTAGTATTGTTTATAACATATAAAAGAAAAAAAAGAAATGTCAACGTTTCTACATGTTGGACTAAAAAGGGTTAAATATTGTTCCTATTAAATATTATTAATTGATTTGTACAAAATGTTAAGCTTATAGCAATTGTATCTTGAATAATTTTAAATGCAAATTAATTTAAGTACAATTATCATGATAAACGCAGTGATTTCATAGCTATAGTATTTTCTTTCATGTTTTAATTTAATATTACTAAATATTACCGAGAAAAAAGTAAAATTCTTATTTTCAACAGAACTATAGGTAAGTATTAAATAAATAATCACGTTATAAAAATGGTCGTATTTAAATACAATATACAAGAATGACTATTTTCATAGATTTTTATAAGACTATTAGATAGTACCATAAAAATGACTGAACAATAAAGAATTGTTTGATTTTTTTTATCAAATTAAAATTATAATAACATAATCAATTCTGTCCAATACTCATCTATTTTTATCAATATGATGGTAAAAATATAAATACGATTGAAAAAAAATACTGACAAATAATTAAATTAAGTTAATGAAAAGAACGATTAAATAAACAATTAACACAAGGGCGTCCTTTAGAGTATTGCATTTTGCAGATTAGATATGCAAATCCACCTCTAAATTGGCAATGATTAAAATAAAGCCAGCATCAATTTGTAGTAGGTACTCCGTAGTTAATGTACAAGTATGTATCCATTCAAAAAAACATTCATTTTGATTTACTTCACGATGTAATCAACTAAAATGTAAATGCATAGCTGATGGGTAATCGTGCTATCATTATATCCGACAACGATTGTACACTCAATCCTTTCGTCAAATAATCTAAATATATTCTCGTATTCTATATATTATCCTCTCAACATCTCAGTCTCGATGAAGAATCTTATTATTTACTAATCTTTATTATTTACATTCAAATGTTCTCACTGTATAACATTGTCATAAAAGTAAATCATTCTTCCAAACTTTTTTTATTTTTTTTTTATAAATGATGAACGATTGAAAAATAATTTTAAATTCGATTTAATGTCATTGGTTTAAAGCATTGATTTTATTAAAAATAATTATTCATAGGTGACTGAACTAAAGGTTTATAAAACGTATTCGTTGAAATATAAATCGTTTTACGGATGTAGGTTTATTTTTACCGATAAATTAACTATGAGTATTCTATTGAAGAGGTTTTAATGTTTTACTTTCAAAACATAACACTAATAATTTAGAGAATTCAATGAAAATCGATCAAAACAGTTCACCTTTGTTTTTAATAATAAAACTATTGATCATGTTTAAAGTAGGCATACGACTATAAAAGACAAAAAGTTGAAATAATAATTAAAATACATTAACAATTTAGCATAGTCATTTAGTATTGGTCATCAATCATCATTATATAACTATACAGTTATTGTCATTATGATTATTTTTCAGAGTTTTATACAATTTCAAATATTTTTCTTACATAACATTCAATACTACTTTCAGTTTTTTTATGATAGCAATTTTTATTATCTCTGAAGCACATTTTTCCAGTAACCACTGAAATTTTTGAATCTAATTAGAACACTTTTCGTTTAGTAAAATTAACAGAAGATAGATACCACTGATTAAGCAAAAAAATAAAATAAATTTATTTGTTATTTGAAAATTACAATATCAAGCGGCGTTTTCTTAATAATTAATCCGTGAGTATAATAATTTATAATAAATAAATATACTAAGAAGCAATAGCATTTCCACCCATAATATCAAAAACAAAATAATATTTAACAGGTATACATTTTTTTATGTTTTCATACTGATTGTTTTTCTTTTTTATTTAAATACTATTACAGTTTCATTTACCAACAATATAACTGGATAATAATGAATTTTAGTGAATCAGTGGTTATCGGGTATCCTGGATGTTACAAACATAATCTGTCTGTAGGCACAAAGCTATTATAGATAATTTATGAAAGTTACAAAATAATACATTTGAAAAATCCGGACAGTCTAGTCGGTGATATTAATGTTGCTGTAATTAATTACATTATTTCATAATGACGCAACACTGAAAATTCAATGGAAATAAACACCGAATCAATGTGGTGTCAAATATCTAGTTTGTTTTAAATTGTAGCACATTTACAATACAAACAAGTACCTAACTACATTTTGCTTCAATCATATATCGGGGTGGCGCATAAAGTTCACAAACAATAAACGTTTAATTAATGCCAGGGTATCGATATTAGCTATGCACACAGCGACGGACGCGAAGCAGTTTCTAACGCAACATAAACCTTGTGTTAAAAAGGTACCGATCAAGGCGGAGGTTTCTGTCTATGCCCTCTAGTACGCACAATGCATTAGTAACGTCGAGTTAATTAAAATAGAAACACGAACTAATATTTTGGTTTTATTTTTAATGTATTAACATATTTATAATATAAGAGGTTAAAATTAAAAGAGTAGACGGGTAAAATCTAAAAATAAAAGAATCTGCACGCTTCACTGATGGAAAACCGGTCATACTGCCACTGTAAGACTTGTTAATATGTATTTATAAAGTACTGGCTGTACATTATACAGCCAGTAGTTCAAGTTCAAGTAGTTTAGGTTTTTACTAGTTTAGTAGTTGTTTTTGAGAATTATGGACATTCAAATATGATTTCCCATTTGTTACCATTTGTTTCAAATTGCCGATCTTAATAAATACAAAATAGTATAACTATCCAAAAGTCCGATCACCGAAAAAAAATTGTCATTGTAAAATCAGAATATTCCTTATTTTGTCCAGAATTTAGAGTAAAACGTATGAAATTTGTATACATTTGTATTAATTAAAATTATTTAGAAACTATGTGTGTACAGAATCAATTATCATAAAACAATTACATACGTTCCATGAATATATTATAATAATATGGTTTAATTTACCTTTTGATACTTAACAATACCTACTGTATATATCGCTGTGTAGAATATTGAGCACTAGAGCACTTAAGAAATATGTTATACATAATACAATGTTATAATATGTAGCAATACATGTTAAGTATACATATTGCTACATGTTAAGTGCATTGGGTAGTATATTATACTACCTATACAGATGAATATTATTCGTTGAGTCTACGATTGCATTCACGTTTACTAATATAAACTTTACAAAACTCGTACATTTCAAATACTATTTTAATTTTTTTATAATGTTTTAAATTCACAGTCAGTAGCCTATAAGTCCACGCGTCAGTAGTCCCGGATTAGTCTATAAAAAAAAAGCCCCCCCCCCACTCACAATTTCATATAGGTAGCCATAATTACGGGCACATTCCAGCGATTCCACCAATGTAAAATCACAATGTGCGTTTTATGTTTTATTAGATCTGTGTTATCTTTTTCGTTTTTCGTTTGGCTTCGAGTCACGAAGTGGAGACGAGTGTTTTGTTTTTGTACGTAGATAATTATCATAACAAAAGTATGAAAATAATTTATGATATGTTTGTTACTGCGACAGAGATGTTATAGCCACATTATGAAACATCGGTCGTTTTAATGAACTGAAATACTTCAAAACGTTTACGATTATAGAGTAGGTACCCACAAAACCTACTTATCCAAGTAAAAAGGGGTATATGTTTACTTGTCATCATCGATGCCATTGTCACTTTGTCAGTACATTATCAACACAAAGAGTTTACGTGCATAGATATAATAATGATTGCGCATGACCTCAAAAACAATAGACGTTGATACTAATACACGGTTTCGCCGATTTGGACGTTATTATTATATTGTACAAAATATATTATAAAAGTGTGATTTATCGGAATACAAGAAAACTAAACGGGAGAAGCGAGTACTGCGTCGATTTAAAACGATCGCTGTTATTTCTATGACTGTTTTGATTGGTTCATTTATATAAAAGCCCATACGATAGTAGTATGGGACCGCTTGGAGCGATTTATGTTTTCTTTTATATTTAACGAAACACAAATGAATATTACGTCAACATTTGTAAATTGTTTTAGTGAACGACATATTATGTTACAGCGCGTAAAGCCGAAAACAAAACAATGTTTTGACCACACTCCAATCATCGAAATAACTGCACCAATTTGCTTCTACTGAATTTCTACATCAGCGTTTCTTAAACTGTGTTCCGAGAAGCTTAAGTAAGTTTTTCAACATTTCCAAGAAAATTACTTTAAAATTTCCAACCAAAGATTAGTAGTGGGGAAAAAAAGATTGCATCATAGACGTAGTCGTCATTTAGAATTTGTTCATGGTGAACTTAAAGAAAAAATGTAGAAGTCTTCATTCGAAAGCGTAACGAACTATTAAAAAATCAACTGTACGGTTCAGACTACAAAAACCACGAATGAAAAAGCAACAGAGGCTTCTTATTTCGTTAGCTAAATACCTTTTAGTTATTTGCAAATAATCCTAAAAAAAGCTTAAAAGCTAAAAAAAAGTAGGAGTTCCACGATAAGGGTTCCACGGATAAAAAAGTTTAAGAAACGCTGTTCTACATCATGCTTTTTTTTTTTTACTCGTGATGTGATTCGTGTAGAATACAACTTTAACTGATTTACTCGTCGATGCGGAAAAAAATGATATAAAATTACCAATCCCGTATACGTGCGGGTAGACCGCCGTGAAACGTATACTTATTATTAAATGCACCTACCGCGTATTCATCGTGTGTACTCGGGTACAACTTTTCCGTGAAATCACTGGAATGAATTGCGCTCGTTTACGCACACGTACGCGCGTTTGATACGAACGCAATTAAATTGTATCATTATATTTAAATCGAATTACTTCTACATGTTCGTAAGACATAAATTGCACGTCTTGGGCCGGTACCATCGACCGCTGCAGTCGTGCGCATATCGTGTAGTGTTTTCACTATACACGCGTGATCGGAACAACGTGCAGTGACGAATAATTGACATCGTATAGAAAACATGTAGGAAACTGCATCGGGGCGTAGCACGGCAATATGTTGCGTTGTGTATCGAATAACGACAGCATTATTATTCCGATTTTTGCGGGGTTTCGTTATGGATTGCGCACGCCGTTCCACGTGCACATTCGGCTTATAACCTCCGGACAATTCACTTCGGAGATCGCTCAAGCGACAATTAAAACAATTTTCGCCTACTATTTTTTACAACGTACCGGGCTCTATATTATAAGCGCGTGATATTATCGAGAATAGGTCGGGTGGATGCTGGGTAGTAGTTTTGTTGATATTTTTAGAGAAGGGAGACTTGAGAGAGTGTTGTACGATTCGGTATTCGAGATTCGAGTGAGCAACGAAACCGTAACATGGTCTCTTAAGTTGAATTATAATTTTAGAAATTATTATATTTAGATATACTAATGAGAAAACGGTAAGCGTGGGATTGAGTTCAAATTATTGCATTTAAAATAGACGGGGTACGTTGGTGAGTTTACCACTCTTACCTACTGCACACCGAATAAACTTTTAAATTATTAGACGTTCGTGAAAAATAAAATAAACGTTTTATTCACAAAAGTGTCTTTTGTCATCTTCGTTGGTTTTCGTGTTACGTTTATTAACAGTCATATATGAAGATTATGATATTTGTTAACACTAATTTGTTGTTTAATTTATCTATTAATTACTATAATCCATTTAAGAAAAAACCTTTAATTTCAAACCTAATAAAAAAACAAATTAAATTACTTATAAGGTATATCGCGCCCTTGTATATTTATTGTGTATAGATTAGAACTGATAGTTTTAATTGAATTTTACCATTTTAAATATTGTTTTAATTGTTTAATTAAACTACAAAATAATCTACGTAGGTATGTATACACATTCATTCACTTATTTTTTACGGTTTAAGACAGTCAACTTAATAGTACCTAATAGTATTAATTTGTAATGAGTTAAATTCTTATAGATATTATTATTATGTGCTGCAGAATTTGAAGATATTTGAAAATTAAACATACTACTGTTTTAATAATTATTCCCATTTTCAACATTTATATTTAATCATAATTAATAAATACCTGGTATTTATTGAATACAGTATAAAGGTACAAACTGTTTTGTAAAATAATCAAACTAAAAAAACCAAACAATTTGCTGTTTTAAAATTATTTTTAATATATTATGTACTTTAAATTGTGAAAAACAATACAGTGAGATGTGCTTAACATTTTTATTTCAATATTTGTTTACACTCTTGCCCTATATTGTATCAAATAAAATAAATTATCGAGTAGCACTGTATTTGAGCTTATTTATATAGTAATATCTCATAAAAATATTCCATGTTTTCAGTTTTGCATTAAACTGAAGATAATATTATTAAACTATAATTTATTTTATTTTTAATGGTTTTAACTTGTAAACTTATAAAACGATTGGAATATCTAATACAAATAAGAAATATATAGGTAAAATAGTACTGTCCATTTTTCACTACTGCACTTATTCGAGTTACAAACAATACATTTTACATTAAACAATATTTTATTTCCTACATCGCAAATTATACGCAGTAGAGCAGTAAACTTTCGAGATTTGTAAGCACTTACCTCGTTAATTTTGTCACGTTTTATGTATAAAATATAAATGTGTTAAAGTAGTCACAATGAAATTGATAATAAGCTAATCTCAAATTTACCTTTTTGCTGAACCTGTAAACGTTAATGCTAATCAAATACAATTTAAACTTGAGGCAATTAAATGAGATGATCTAACAAGTACCTAAACTGTGGGTATTTCAAATATTGAGCCCGGCCAGAAAGACGTTACGTCAATCAGTAATTAAGTTGACTGTTTAGAATTTTAGATAACTGTAATCGAATCAATGAAGTGATTTACATACTTTAAGAAGATAACGTTCAATGAAATTGTACAGCACCAACACTAATTCGTACATGAAGTCGTATAAAATAAAAATTATAAATTACATTGGTTGAAGTACCTGTTTTATAATTTAGTATAGAACTTAAATGAGATCAATTAAAACACTATGAATAGATCGTAAATAGATTGTAGAAGAACAATCAACTAATAGAGGGAAAATGCGTTTTGCTGCCATAGCTCATGACTTAAGTTATATAATAATTTGAAAAAAAAAAAACAAATATAGATTTACATAAGAGAACTTCTCAATTATAAGCTGTATTAAATTTCCGTACAAAAGTCTTACGGCTTCCACGAGCGCGTTTGTAAATCGAAAACTTTCACAAAAATGTACATGTATATTTCCTACCTAAATTTGGATAGTTTGTCTTCAAGATCAAACGTATTTAATACCATCAATTACTTGTAATAAAATTATGAAACCGTATTCAAAAATTATTCTAATGGTTTAGAACCACATAATATAACATAACATAGTACAATGATAATCTATTGGTTGGTAAACACTGTGTTAAATGTCAATTCATATGATAACATACAACTAAAATCAAACAAATACAAAGAACGTCGCCTGCATTTGCGTAATCTTGGTTAAAAATGTGTTTAAAAGTTTTTAATAATTTGAGATGTAAAGAAATTAGTATAATGTAAAAGAAAATTGTTTTGAAATAGTCCATAACATGATATTTGTCCTGTAATAAATTATAGTAATTTTTTAAATTTTGAAAGATATAAAATATTGGTTATGCGATAATTGCAACTCTGCATTCTTATTGTTATTATAAATTATTATAAAATATATTAATATATTATAATATACTACCTCAGGAGTCCACTGTGTTTTGTGTGGTGGATATTTTTCTCTTTTACTTTTCATTAAGTTTGTTTAACGAAAAACATATGCGTGAATAACGAATGACAATGGCAAAGGGGCTTAAAAAGTAATTAAAGACATTTTGGGAAAAGTATGTACGTTACAAGTGCTATAAACAAAAGACTCTTGATTTTTATAAATTATAAACTTATCCCCAAAAAAGTGCGAAGTAAAATTAAAAATTAAAAACAAATATCACTCACACTAGACAAAATATTTAATAAGTAATAATAATAATAATAATAATAATAATAATAATTATTATTATTATTACTATAAACTCTGAGCACGTGATTAAAGTGGGCGCAATTTTATCATTTTACATATTTGGTGATATTTTGTATGATTTTTTAAAGTGTCGTTTGTGATATATCGCATATAATGTACTCGAGTTGTAAATTTATATTCTATGTATAAAATGTTATTGAAAACATAGTAAATTTTAACATTTGTGTAACTCAATAAAAACCAAAATCTTGATATACCAACAGACGAAATACAGTATGTGTACAGAAACATCTTATTATTATTATTTTATACAGAAAAATACATTCTGGCATTGTTTATTAATTTATTTAAGTTTATGTATTTTTAGTTTTATACAAGTGCATTGTTTTAACTTGTTTGTATAGAACAACAACATTTTGAACAGACTATCTACCACACTGAGAGGAAGGATATAGTTGGGAAAATAGTCAAATACAACCGGTACTAAAACATTTTATGCTGGGCATATTATTTCATATAAATGAATGCGTTTAATGAAGGCTAAAAATGCACTTTACAATGATGTTGTACAATGAGAAACTTTCACTATAAATAATGTAGTTTCAGATTATTATATGGAATGATTTGATTTTCACGTGACAGGGATGAAAGTAGAGGAATACGCGTTATGGATGTACATTCACATTATTTGACGAGAAGACTGAAAATAAACAATCGTCAATTTGGTAGCACGATTACTAAGCATGAATTCACATTTCAGTATTAACCATTAAACAGTACAGTTAATCAATATATAAGTTTTTTTGTAATGAATACTCATTATTCATTATAAAAGGGATATTAAAAGTGTATGCTGGCTAGCTATATTCCAGTCATTGCAAATTTAGAGTTGCAGTAACCAAAATGAAACCCACTGATTTTATATCTATATAATAATCTGTATAAACCAACCATTATGATCAGCTTTAATATTTAAAATATGGTTGAAAACCTAATAGCCTATATGCGTTAAAAAAACACTTTTAGTTGTTGGCATCGGAAAAATCAAAATTTATGTTAAATGTATGGTGTTATTAACATTTCTAGCTATTATTTATAGTCATTATTAAAGACAATAAGCTGAAGTAAATAATATATTGAATAAAGATTCTCCCACCTTTATAAAAATTAAAATTACTTAATCAGTTAAAATATTTAAAATATAAAATGTATTGAATCATAAAGGTAATTATTTCTAAATAATAAAATAAAATTCATTATTTTTGTTTTCTTATATCAGTGCATGCATATTGTTTTATAAGCTATAACTTAACACGTTGAATTTTTCGGGAAGAAAACGATTTTATAATATATAATCTACACCACTTGCGTAATATGCGGACTTTAATCTTTGTTTTGAGTTTATGCGGATCATAGATTGTATTGTCTTGCTCAACTTTAATACAATGTTAATGTCTTAATATTTTAGTATGTTCTTTGTCTATTTAAATAATAAAAATTCCAGGCATCAAACCATTATATATGTGAAATAATATTTTATTATTTCGTTTTTATTTTACGTTTACATATAAATAATATTATTATGTAAACATACTGACAATACATAACATAACGTTAAGTATATAACTTCTAAAATACTTATAATTAACTATTTTCCTATTTTGAATAGGACGCTCGCCAATGCCTTTTTTTTCAACTGAATAGCATCAGATAACGTCCGGTATCATTTAAAGGACATGTATCTACTGTACTATACTATACTAAACATACTGTTTTTTTTTCAATAACAACATTAATTTTAATATAAATTTAGTGACTAGTTAAAAAAAATTATACCTATAAAGCCGTACACTTTAAGATTATTAACATTTCTTTTTAGATGTATAAATTTATTATTTTTTTATTTCGGAATTGATTTGTACAGATTATAAATTAAAAATATAAAAATAATAAAATTGTAATTTAGATTAAGTATTTTATCGTTTTGGTACATTAATTAAGTGTGTAGGTTTATATGAATCTACAAATCACTTAAGCTTATAATTTAAGTAAAATAAAAAATAGTTTAAGTTTATAAATATACATTTATTACCTTTATATGATTGGTATAATGTTGATGTCTGGATTCGTCGAAGAGCATATCACGTGTTCTTATTGGACACTGATTAAAATGAAAGTTAAAAAATTTGTAGTGACTTTAAGAAAAAAAATCACAAATTTATAAGAGAAATATTCTAATAAATATAAATAGTGAAGTGAGAAGTAGGTATCGGTGATCACAGGTGGCAAGCGCCTGATGAGTTTCGAACAATGAGCGTTCAAAAATAAAGTCAACTTATAATACGTACCACCTATCTTATAAAAGACATCCAATAAAACACACACGAGATAACGTTTGTCATTAAGTGACAAATTGATAAACTGTTGGTAGGTAGGTGAAATTAATAATTAGCTGTATAATAGTAATATTTAGAATGTATATTATATATTATATATTACATCAGCGGTTCTCATTGATACACAACATGTTTATAATTTCTGTACGACTATAATATATATATATTGCACTATTAATTAAACAGAGTGACTTTTTTCAACATTTCGAATTTTTACTTAGAATGCTGTTCGTCTATAACTTTAGAGAAATGTTTAAACATGCTATAATTATTTGTTTTAATTTAAGACTGTCATACCAAACCTCCTTGTTTCTACTTAGATCTTTCGTTCTATACATGTGTAATTAACGAGTCTTACCCAAAATAACCAAACACAACCAATAACCAAACTAGCAATTAGTTTTGTTTTATTTAGGTATATACATGAATCAATTGAGGTAATTAAATACATCTTAAGAACAAGTGATAACAAAATACAACATTTGAAATAAGTTGTATCTATAAGAGTAAGGTACAAACTGTAGGTAATTAGTTTTTTGTCAACAATATCAATACATATAAAAATAATTATTCTCCTACCCGTGGTCCAACAATAAACGTGTTAGTAATTTCTGTTTAAAATCAACAACGAATTTTGATAACTTTTCAACGAAAATCATAGTAGGCGAGCAGTAATAATGTTTCTGTTTTAGCAGTGCTTTTTATTAATAAATCAAAAACCTCAGGTGCCTAAGTATTAAATGCTAGAAGTATATTTTTAAAATAATTTGTTCACTCATAATATTTAATATTATATAAATATTACGATTTTATAAACAGTAATAGTAAATACTTATGCGAGTGTCAAGTGAGTAAATACACCAACCACATTTAAGTGTCACATTCATCGCATCATCTGGCGTTTTAAATCAATTCGATTTTCTAATGCTCACCATGTGATATAAGAAGTATTGATTATTTACTGTAGGTAACTATTTTTGTTTTATTATTACTATAATTTAATAAATTATTGTAACCCCGTTTTTTTTACGTACACTTCAAGAACTACACATTTCAAGTTAGGGCTTAAACATGGATCACATGGCGTTGTATGAAACGGGCAAATCTAATATTTGTGCTAGATTAGATATCAACATAACTAACAATAATTTAAGACGTGAGCGAGCGCGTGTGTGGCTGATTTTTAAAATATTTCATAAGAGTTGTCAATATGTATGTGGAATTATAACAAAATCTTAACATCGCTTATCCTTTTATACGCACCTTATATCATACATATTATATTCCTCAAAATGTGTGACAAGACCGCATTGAATGGTATTTCGTCATGCTATTGAAGTCATGTATTTTAATTTATAGCCGTATTGACGATATTTACAACTGTGTTAATGATAAATTATAACAACATTATGTTCCCATTGTACAGGATCTCTATTCTCATTACGAATGTTACCAAATCACTGTTTCGATCATGATAATTAATCGATTTAAAAATAATAACAATAAGGAGCTCTGTCTTTGTTATTATTTTTAACGATAAATGAAATAATGACGCTAAAATCTATTATTGCCAATGGTTTTTATTTTTTAATATCCGACCGGACGTGTATAAAATTCCTTCATAGATTTATCTTAGATTGCTCAAATGATTTGACGGTATCAAGTATCAACATAATATCCGATAAACGTTGTTGTACATCTATCGATTCATTAGTTGTGTGTATACCAAAAAACTACATACTTAAGTTACTATTTCGGAATAAATTAGCAACGAACGCATTTAAGTCTTAAAATAAATAAAAAAATTAACAAATAGTCGTATTGTGTAAATGTCAATTATAAAGCTGTTTGTTAAGTGTTATATGATAAATTGATAACAATTGAATTTAATGATGAACATAGATTACATAGGATTACATGAAACGGTTTATTATAAGCTTGACAACAAGAGGCATTTAATTGTAAAGAATTCTATAAAACGATGACATTTTATGCAATACAAATTACTTAAATTTTTTGTAGCTATTATAATAGTAAATATATAATTCGCAATTTTTATTTATCTCTACATAAACTAATGTTCAGTGCTACGTGTCGACCGAAAAAAAATGCATACATTTAAGTGTCATAACTAAACACACAAAGGTGTGACTTGATAGTTTTGTGATGTTTACAGTTAGTTCATATTTTGTAATATAATTAAACACCACGTACTGTAAATTATACGTGCAAAGTATGCAAAATATATATATAGATATGTCTGTACTCATAAAAGGTCATAAATACACCAACAACCATTTATAATAAATCTCTTGTAAACGATTCCAAGATAATTTAGTATTATATTATTGTACTCGCCACTCGGTTATTATAATACGTTATTATAATATCGTGGTGCTATGTTATTTCATTGCTGTAGTTCGATGAATAATTTTTATATTTTTAATCTTTTTACAAGTTTATATGCATTTTTGAAAAGTTTCATCTTATATTTTACAAAAAATTTAGTAAGACAAAAAATGTTAAATGCAGTAAAATAATTAATAATAGGAAAGACACTTTGAAAAACAAATGCATAAAAGATCAGTGGTGAATTAGAAATAATTTAATTTGGAAGGGTGTCCTCCGGCTGTCAGATCTGAAGCTTTAAATTAATATACATACAGTTTTTCTCGAGTAGTTAACTGAACATACATAAATAGATTAATTTGACAACTTTTTATTTTAATGCAGATATATAATAAAAAATTCTTAACATATAAAATTAAATTTTTAAATATTAAGGTTAAGGTAGTTTTGTCAATGTATTTTTAAGGATATTACTATGGATATTTTCCATTAAAAACGTTTATTAATTTAGTAGTTCTTGGCTCTTGCCACGGTGTCATTAACTATAACTGGAGCACAAGAGAACAATTGTTTTTCGATCATTATTCATTACCTACTCGTATGTTCGGCTAATGTAAAAACATTTTTTTCGTATTAATCCTAACTATCATTTTACGATTTATATAAGGTTCCTAAAGATAAGTTATGCAATACACATGTCACACTTCAATAAAAATCAAAACAAACGTTGCCGTGTGTAAAATTATGATTAGTTGAGTAGAGTAGGCTTGGGTCCGCTTTGTAAAGTAATACATATTTTAATACTATTTTTAATTTTATTCTCACAAAAAGATAACGGGAGCTGTTTTCGTTGACCTCACAGAAGCGTACGATACGGTTAACCATAACAAATTGCTACAAAAAGTGTATCATTATACCAGGGACTGGCAATTCGTTCAAATAGTTGCTTCATTACTACAAAACCGTCGATTTACGGTAAATCTGAACGATAAGTGGAGTAGATGGAGAATCCAAAAAAACGGCTTACCACAAGGCAGTGTGCTAGCACCAATGCTTTTTAACCTATACACAAACGACCAACCAACTCCGAGAGACACGAAACACTTTTTATATGCAGACGATCTAGCAATCACAGCTCAAGATACAACCTTCGATGATGTAGAAAAGAAATTAACAAACGCACTTAAAGTGATGATCAACTACTATGACAATAACCAACTAAAACCAAACCCAAACAAAACACAGGTATGTTGCTTCCATCTACGTAACCGTGATGCCAAGAAACACCGTAATATAGAATGGCTAGGAAAAACGCTGCACAACACAGACTACCCCGTATATCTTGGCGTCACCCTTGACAGGACATTGACATTTAAGGAGCACTGTTCGAAAACTAAAATGAAAGTGCAAGCAAGGAACAAACTACTTAGAAAACTCGCTGGAAGCCAATGGGGGGCACGACCTCACACCATGCGAACAACAGGAATAGCTCTATGATTCTCAACTGGAGAATATGCGTGTCCAGTGTGGAGCCAATCCAAACACGCCAAAAATGTATCTGTAGCTCTGAACGATACCTGCAGAATCATCACGGGATGTCTTAGACCAACGCCTAAATACAAGCTATACCTTCTAGCAGGCATAGCTCTACCTGAAATTAGAAGACGAGTAACCACCGATATAGAAAAAACCAAACAGATAAAGGACGAAAGACATCCTATGTTCGGACATGAAATCGCGAACACAAGACTTAAATCTCGAAAAAGTTTCATACAAACGGCAAAAGAACTGCACGAACCCCCACAAAAAGTTTGATTGCAAAGGTGGCAAGATGAGCTACAACCGGAAGAACTGACTCAGATTACGCAACAACTTCCAATGGGCGGACACCTTCCATGGGCCATGGCCATTATGGAAAACCCTCAACAGATTGAAAGCCGGGGTGGCGAGGACAAAGGCTAACATGGTAAAATGGAAATTCAATGGAGAAGATGACACATGCAACTGTGGAGAACGACAGACCGATGAACACCTTTTGTCGTGTACCATGATTCCAGCACAATGCACCAAGGAAGACCTGATTTTGACAAACACAAATGCAATAGAGGTGGTCGCTTACTGGTCGCCACACAACATATAGAACGTTACCAAAAATGTGATTTATTAGATGTACCAAATTGATTTATTGTATTTATTTATTGTTTTTTTTTTTGTATTTTATTTGTCATAATTATTTCAAATAATTGTTATTGGCATTTTTTTACTATCGGACACGACAAGAAGAAGAACTATTTTATTCTATTCAAATAATATGGGTTCTCTAAACAATAATAAGTCGTTATAACCAAAATACCATTTTGACACACTTAAAGAGTCGTTTTATATAGGTTACCAGTGTCAATAAATGTATTTTAAATAGTATTTTCGAACATATGTTTACAGCATATTTTTTTTAGTATTCAATATTTAGATAAGTATTAAAAAACCCATTCAGTATAATTTCCTACTCGTATATTATATTAATATGAATTATTGTTTAGTATAAAAATACAAGAGCACATTATCACAATGATTCGGCGTTACGCCAAGCCTAGCGAAATGCAAACTGTCAACTGACCGCACCAAAATAAATAAATATTACTTCCGTTAAGTTTGATATTATTGCTGCATCTTCTGATTATTTATTTAATAAAACGAAATATTTATTTACTTGGGTTATCTATCACAAAGCTACACGTCTAATAAGTTAATAAATAATATAATTCGGTAAAACGTAAGAAAGAATAAATGTAGGTAAGAATTATTAAATATTCAGGTGATTGTGTATTTGTATATAATTCAATATATAGAACATCTTTAACGTTTTTATATAGATACTTATGTTAAACATTTTAACTGCGTACAAATTAATTCCATTATTTAAGTAATTTGAAGCTGTATAAAAATAATACAGCACACTAAATAATAATATTGGACACCACTGTCGTATAATATAAAAGATATTAATTTACAGAATAATTGAACGTAACTTATATGTCATATGTTAGGTAACAAAACACATTGATATTTTTGTGATCGGGAGGGAAATATTATCTTGATATAATTATATGTTACAGGGAAATACGTCAACGTGGTACTTGACGTCATTTATACCTAATATAGTAATATTTGGTAAATGTTGAAACATTCACCGGTTATTGACGTATATTTTCAGTAAAGTAGAAGGATGTTAATTTAGTGCGATTCGGCCAACTCTTAGTAAGTGCAACTTTTGATTTTACGAGGAAAATGTAAATTTAAGTATCTTACTTTATTTTCAATTATGGCTCGGTAAATTCAGCATGCTAGTGTGAGCCTTGTTTATGGACGCCCAGTGATAATCGTATGGGATATAGCCAATTGGCCAATCAAAAATATCATAACAAACAAACAAACAAACGTAGATAGCTGAGCAAAAACCCAATTTCTGTTGATAATTTGTTTATCCCAACCACGATTTAAGATATTATAATATATAAAACTATTGAAGATCTTAAATCATGATCCTAACTCGTAATATCACAGATTATAATAATTATGATGTGCTTTGTAATATGTGGTAAAATTATGAAACAGCTTCTTATAGTATCTACTAGACAACTTTAAATTTATTTATTATAATTATTACTATTACTACTATAACTATTATACTAAAGCTAGCATTTCCAAGTGTCACAGTCATAATAATAATTGTACTAATATTTAATTATAAATATTAATAATATGAAAAATGTATTTTTTGGATTCTAAGTAAAACGAGGAATGTATTGGTTTTTTTTATTATGAAAAATATAAGGGTTATCATCATTGATCAAACGTCTTAGTAAATTACGTATTCGACCGGTGAAAGAAGTAAATTTGAATTTATGAATTTAAAATGCTCTTTTTTACAACATTTACCTATGTAGTAGAATATTGTCAAAATACGTAATTTAGTGATAAATTACGTCTTTTACCAATTTTCGTCTTTCACAGTAATATATATATTCCAACAATCACGCCTAAGTATTGTCATCACTTATCTATAAACATATTAATCTATAGGTGTATTAGCTTTTTATGAAAATGTTTGTTTTCAGACAATAATTTAGTGATAACTGATAACTTAATAGAATCCTGCTTTTATAATAATGCGTGAATAACTTTGCGCAACTTTTTCTGATAAAATTAATAGGGACAAACTCCAAACCTTCAGCTAATAAATTAATTTGAAATTACTTCTAATTGGACTTCAGAGTTAAATGAATAACACAAAACATGATAAAAAAAACTGAACTTTTCAAATGACATATCCGTATATTAATACATCGTGTTAACTAAATAAAATGTGGTTATTTTTCTATGTAGTTATTTAGATTTAAAATATATTAGATTCCTAATAACAGTTCCATGAAAAGTGCATTGGTAGTATAGAAAAAAACGACTTGATATTAAATATGTTCTTACTTTTTTTGATTATTTAATTGGTAGGTACCTATCAGACTTTTAAAAATACTTAAATTTACAAATTTCAGTCTATGTGCAATATGATCAATTGCTTCTGAAAGACAATCACATTTCTAAAGTTTTACTGATCACATATTTGAACCTTTTTTTTTTTTTGGTTCAAATAACTTGTTTTTAATGATATTCCGTCCACTAAAAATGCATACTTACTATTTGGTAAGTTTAAATACGAGTATACTATACAATAATTTTCAGGGTAGAATAAGATATGGGAAGAAGAATAATCATCAATAATTTAGGTTATGAAAAAAGTATTTTTCTATGTTTAAAATCATTTTTAGTGCATTTTATTATGCATTTTCTTTTTATCTTTTTTCTTCTTATCTTTTTTTTTTATTAATGCATTTAATTGTATTTTCAAAGTCATTTTTCTTGTTTTTTGGATCATTCAAATAGAAACCCTAGCTATAGTAGCTATAACACATACGAATAGGTAATCTAGTAGGTATTACAGTTAAATTTTATGCAACTATAAATACATGGTTTATACTTCGTACAAAACATTCCATAGTTCAAAGCCTCATGAGTGGGTTGCCAAGATCAATTATTAAGTAATTATTTAATATTATGTATAATTCTGTGATTATGTAATTTATCTTCGTTTACATCTAAAAGATAAATTATTTTCAAGTAACACTTAAATGGTTTTATATTATGTGTATAATAAAATAATTTAATGGTTCATATACATATATAGGTATCTATGTATACTTAAATTTGACTTAGGTTGCTTCATGTCTACATTGAAAATTAAAATATCAATTACTAAAAGTAAGTTGAATTTTACCAGACCTAGAATTTTATAATTTGATTGTACTATTTTTCAAAATTTTTTCAATCACAGTTTTTCAACAGTCATCACCAGTGTTTATTTCAGGGGGTGACCGGGAGGGTAATACCCCCCCGGAGAAAAACATATACCCCCCCACCCGAACAAATGTATGACATTAAGTGTATGACATAATCAAATTAAGTGCTTTATTTCAATAATTTGAATCTTTTATTACAATCACTGAAGAAGATGTATTGAAAATGTGTTTATATTTTCCTGGTCTTGAACCAACCAATGTTTGGATAGACTTGAATTCATTTAAGTATGTTGTTTGATTGAAGAAAATTTAAAAAATCCACTGTTATATATTTGTAAAGCAAATATTGGGTATGCAAATTTGAAAAAACTAGCAGAATGTTTAATGTGTGTACCAGTTTCAACGGCCACTGCGGAGCGCTCTTTCAGTACAATGAATAGGATTATGAACAAAATAATAAATCGAATGGGACAAGAAACTTTGCAATCCTGCATGAAAATTAGCACAGAAGGACCCTCAGAACTCGATGAAGATACTGTTAATGAGGTAATTGATTTATACGCACGTCAAAAACAGCGCCGGATTCGTTTAATTTAATTTAATATACATAATAAATATTAATATATATATACTCGTAATATGACTTTAGCTCATAATGGAGTATTATTAATAATATAAAATGTAAAAGTAATGTATAAGTAATGTATGTATAGTAAATGCCTGTTAAATTTTTTTTCATATAATTAATCAAAATAAGTTTTTTTTTAAGAGTTTATGTATTCGTTGTCCATCTAAAACTAATAAATTGAGCTTAAAACGATATTTTTACTTCCCTTAATTATTTACTTCTAAGTCATACCCCCCTGAAAATTTACGATATTCCCCCGGGATAGAAGGTCTGAAATAAACACTGGTCATCACGGTCTCTAAAAAACTTGAGAAAATCTAAAAACATGCAAACATTTTAACTTTAAACCATTTAACATTTAAGTTGCCGCCGACGTCGATAATACATTATAAATTATTTTATATGATATATAATTTTTTTTTGTACCTAAAAACGATTATAATTTATAGTGTATTAATGTATGACGTATAATATATTATTATAAAGTCGTTCGTTCCTATGTCCTATACGTTATCAGTTGTCATAGTACGACTTCGTTGATAAGCAAATAAACCGCCAATTTGTTATCAAAATATAATTTCACATATTTTTATTCATCTACTTCACAGTAATGTTTCGGATTTCGGGATCTAGTGCTCGAAAACAATATAATTATTTAAAATTCTAAATTGTTCGAAGTACATAATCTTGTGCGTTTTAAAATATCGGCTCCTACATTGGTACCTAAGTGTGTTTATTCCCAAACTTAATTAAAACTATTAACGTTTTGTAAAAAGTCAGTGAAAAATTATGGACAACCATACCAACGAAATATTTTCTGATGGCTTTCACTACACAGATCTTCAAAAAGTATTACAAAAAATAATTATATAGTAAATATTTGTAGTCTTAATTGTTTTAATTTGCCTTTTTAGAAACTAAACAGTGTAAAACAAATCATCAATGATTCACACTATGAAGGTGATAAAGAATTGTGCATACGCAGATTATTGCAGGTAGTTATTACAATAAAATCATTTTTTTTTTTTATTGAATTGTAATAATTTAAAAGTTTTTAGAACAGTATACAAATGTTGAAGAATGTAAAAAGTGCTCTGGAATGTATGGAAAAAGAGCCTTGTACATCAAGCATTATAGGAACTGACCTCTTAGCATTTGAAAAAGGTGTAATAGCGTCTTTTCAACATTGTTCAGAAAGTTATCTTATGTATGGAGACTTGTTTAGTAATTTAAAACAATTGCTTACGGAATTATTCAATACAACATCAGAAGCACAGATATTATTTTTCAAGATTTTAGAAAAAGTTATATTTGATTTGACACTTAAAGAAGACCAATGTTTATTGATTAGTGGTAAGTAAAATGTTTTGTTTTGTTATTGTAGAACTAATACATAAATCAGCCTTGTATCATAATTAAATATTATTTCTGTGTTGATTGCAGTTTTACAACACATTTGGCAGGGTGTTGAAGCAGTATATAATGCAAGTAATATACTAATGGCTACTCATTGCAAAATGTATATTACTATGTCACAGAAATATTCTGAGGGTTTAAATGGAAATATTACAAATGATGAACCAATTAATTTTCTTTGCAACATAATAAAGAAAAAAGTTTTGTTCTATCGCATTAATGATGAAGTTACATTGAAATCTTCAACATATTTAATGAGTGTCTTAGTAAGAATTTATTCGTTTAGCTGCGAGTTTAAATCTCATAAAACATTGATTGACCTTATTTTATTCTTTAATTGGTATGTATGAGTACATTATCTTATACTTAATTAGTTATAGCATAATAGTGACTTCAATTTTATCTATGTTACTTCGGTTTTTACATTATTAGCTATTGGTTATCTGATACACAAGAGGCAGTTACTATGAAAGACAAATTATCACAATTTGTTGATCGGCTGGTGTTGTTATCAGATAAAACGTTTGTAGAGGTAATTTAGTATTTAAATTAACTTAATTTTTTTTTATGCATTTAAGTTATAATTTTGTTGTTTTTAAGGTATTTCAATTGAGTTGCCAAGACATAATTAATAACGATACAGCAAACCAAAAGATATCTGCACTGTGCATTGCAATATTGTTGTTAAAACGTTTAATTAAAACGCCTTGTGATCAACAAGCTAATGAAACTATTAACATTGTTTTTCAATTGATAAGATGCATTGATTCAGTAATTTGTTGTTATAACATAGATATCTATGACCCTTTACTAATACATTTAGCGTCAGTAATCCTTGTATCCGATTATAAATTATTTGAAAAGGTTGAAAAAATTGTAATTCAAAATATTATGAACACTGAGTACTGGCCAGCCATGTTTAGCAGTGACTTATGGATTATTATAATGAGGTTTTGTTTTTCAATGAATAATAAAAATAAAAATTATATATTTGCATTTTGTTTTTCCAGATATCTGCCTTCAGACATGTGTAATACACAGTTTTCAAAATTAGCTAAGCTCTTTGAAATGTTGATTAAGTTTCCATGTTTTACTCAGTGTCCACAACATATTTATCTTGAAACATTATTGTGGAGACATTTCACACTGTCAACTGATAAAAAGCAGCTAATGAATACTTGCCCTCAATTCAAAACTGAAAGTCTGAAATCTGTTCTTGGAATTTTACATGTTCCGACACTTTCAAAATACAATCGTCTATCCGAATTGGTATGATTTTTATGTTAAAGTAAAAATGTTTTTATTTTTTCTTGATGGATTCAATTATTTTCATGAAAATGTCAAATTTTAAATTTTAATTGTAAAAAAATTTGTATAAATTGAATAATTTATTTATAAATGTTTTGAAGTTAGTAGATATGATAATGTTTTTTTTTTTTGTAAATCATTGATATTAAAACAAAATTATGAACTTTTCAAGAATATCAATAGACACAGATTAACATTTAAAAACATACTGGTATAATGCGTCAATGATTATTGGTACTTCAAAAATACTTAGGAAAAAAATTAACCAATATTAAAAATAACTATGCATTTAATTAATGATAAGCAAGATATATTCATATTTTTTCATACATTTTAAAATATTGTTGAAAATTAATGATCAGAATCAGATTTAGATATAAAAGTTAAAGTAAATATTACAATTTTAATTTTGAAAAATTAAGTATAACACCAAAATAATTGTATAGTTCTTATAGTGTTGACTAGAACAAAACTTTTTAGATAGACACATCTCATATCAGTATGTGTCATAACTTCTGATCTATATTTGTATAATATGTATAATAAAATTAATGGTTGTTATTTTTTGTAACACTGTTTAAATAAATAGAAAATACATATGCCTATCTATAAATCAAAAACTGTTTTAAAAAATTAATTTTAAAAGAAAATATTCCAAACCAATGAATCCCAAATCTCATTTTATCTATTTATTTATTTTCTAGGTAAAAATGATAACTATATTACCAGAGCAAAAGAATTATGAACAATTAAATGAAGACATTATACATTTATGGAGTTGTGTTAAAGATGAATATCCAAATAACTTTTTATGTGCCTTAATTGAAGTTACCATTGGCTCTGAAAAGTTACTAAAAACAATGCTTGCAGAGGTTCGACAATTATACTTTAGCTATGAAATTGAAAAAACTATTGAATGAAAAACATTTTGTTAACATTTTTTTTTTAAAAAATTTAATATTTATGTTTATTAGACTCATACAGTTCTGACTGGATACAGCGATGAAGACACCACAGGAATGAAACGCTGTAGACTACGATTGATTCGATCAATATTATTGCACATACCAACATTTCAAGAAAATCTTATTTTGGAAATTTTTCATAATTATCTGTTTGACCGACATCCATTAGTACGCCAATGGACTGTTGAAACTATTGTTTATATTCTTAGTATTACTGGAAACCAAAACTTGGTTTCTATGCTTTTTAAACGACCAGAAATTAGTTGTGTTATAACTGATTATTTAAAAATGAAAACCAATCATACTTATAATCATAATGATATTGATAAATACTTTAAACAGTTATCATTACGTGGGAAATTTCATCATACATGTTCATTTAATGGCAAAGTAGACAAGGTGTTAGATAAATTAAAATCAAATATTGATTGTTTAAATAGCGTTGTATGTAAGACTCAGATGTCAGCAGAAGAGATGAAAAAATTAAAAGAATATTCTTCTCTTTTAAATAATATTTGTGAAGCAATGCAATTTAATTTTGAAAATGTTTAATATTCTGTAAAGTTACATTTTTAACATGTAACCATTGTATAATGTTATATTCTTAATATTAGAATTAAATAATTTTTTTATTTGTTTAATTTGTATTTAGTTATATTACTTATTATAAGTTATTGATTTTATTAAAATAAATATTGAAATAAATTAAAATGTTGAAACTAAAGTTTATAGTACTGTATACCGTATATGGTAAGATTATTTTCCATAAAAATTACAAAAAAAAATGTGCGTCTAGGTTCTTGCCAAATAAATATGGTAACCCTAAATTCGAACTTAGATGTATGATTATTTCCTGCGGTTTCCAAAATGCTCAGTTTATTATTACTTATTAAAATAATTAGTGCCTATATATATATATATGTATCATATAACTATATAAGAAATTTTAATATTTATTTATATTAAGTATACCTGTATGTATTAAAATTACTTCTATAAGTAATGCAGAGGTGTCGATTTTAAGCAAGTAATGTGATTTGTTAAAATAGGTAAGTACTTAAATATTATGGTAACATACTAGTTTGAACATGAATATGTACTTTAATACTTATATATTACACATTTAAGTTTATTTAGCGTTCTACATTTTTTTAATATCAAGACTCGGTTTGAGTAAAAACATTGATTTAATTTGTGAACACTGAATGCTGATCTATATTATATTAGTTTTATTTTTTAATTCAAATTTGTAACTACCCAGCTAAATATTAGAAGAAGAAAATATAGGTATAATTTGCATCGCTGTAACTCGTTACTTTTCAATCACAAGACCAATGCGATTTCATCACTTAACATACTCGCTTGCAACGAGAAAGTAGTTTGGTCTGATGATTTTTTTCCAGTCTAACAAAACTGTGAATCATTATACCGGCTTTTAAAAAGTGACCCGCCCGATAAACAATCTATTATATGCGTGTCAGATCCGTAGGACGTTTTAGTTAGTTATTAAACAATTAAATGTTAATGATTAATTAAATACATTATATATTTCTATCCTACCAAGTGCGTATGGTAGTAAGCAATAATAATCATACAATATTAAATCTATTTAACATAAACGGGATGCAGAGAAGATCTAAGAGATATTATATACATATTTCGAAAAATTTACGATTTTAGTCTAGTCGTTCTACGAGCTACGCGGTTTGTTATCACTCATCATCATTATCAGACCGCGGATTATACGAGTATGCATTTTCATATTTGCATATGCCAATGCATTTAATCGCCTATTTATACCCAGTATGCATATTGCATTGGCTCGTAATGTAAATGGCATATAATCGTCTTTTTCTACACGTAAACACTGATTGAACGTGTAAAAACACATCTGACCGGAAAATCTCATAATTTTCGAAACTTTTTTTTTTATTTCAAAGCTCCATTCACCTTATTAAAAAATTTGGTTCCACTAATGTATCGATCATCATTCGGAGTCCTAACTGATCCAACTGAACTCTTTCACTCAGAATAGTTTTTTTCGAAATCAATGGACAATTGGTTTCACGTTTAAAATATTGGGCGATTGTAAACTCGGCTCGAAGAAAAAAAATGTTCAAAAGGTCTATTGTAAACTCGGCCCGTGTTTTTTTTCAGGTAAAAATTATTTAGGCCGTCTACACACGGAGCTACTCATTAAGAACTGATTAGTGACGCGAATCACTAACTAGTCCACGTTGAGTCACTACCAATGTTAATCAATGGAACACAACAGACGGCGCAACTGGTTACTAACCAGTTACTAACGCGTTAGTGATAAGTTCCAAGTGATTCAACTGTCGAGTCACCTTTGAGTTGCGTTTACAAATTTTCTTCAATATTTCGCTGCCCAACGAAGCTTTTTTTGTTTTGTACGAACATAAGTAAAAATGAACGAACAAAAAATGAATTTAAAATTGGTGGAAGAAGTGGAGAAACATCCCATTCTCTACAATTTCACTCTTCCTGGCTATTCTAGGAAGGATGAGACGGAAATGGCATGGAACGAAGTTGGAAAAATATCTTTACACATGCGATAAAAGCATAAACATTTTGCGTCTGAAAGATTCAATTCTCGCACGGCAACAAATAGTCGATGGTGAAAATTTCTTTCAATAGAACCCAAAAACTTTTTCGTTTTCTATTTCTTTTGGTATGGTAATAGTAATAATAATCAATAATCATTTCTTCGTCACTAGAATCACCCATAGTATTAAAAATTCGTGATACAGGTCCTCCTCCTTCCATAACCTAACAGTATAAACTAGTGATTTCGATCACTTTACAGTATGATCGTGTGCGGATCCGAGTCACTAATGCGTTAGTAATCGATAAGTAATTTAAGTTACAAACCCGTTCAGTTTCTAATGAGTAGCTCCGTGTGTAGACGGCCTTAGGTGTAAACTCGGCCCGGGTCTTATTCAGGTAAAAATTATTTAGGTGTAAACTCGGCCAAGGGTTTTTTAAGGTAAAAATGATTATCGTGTAAGCTCGGCCCAAATAAAAATATTCTTATGATATTTGAGAACCATTTAGCATTACCCAAAGGACACCACGAGGAGGCGATACTCATTATCTTCCAAAAATTATTTTCATTATGTAGAATGAAATTCGTTATATTAATGTAAAAGTGTGTAAAAATGTAAATAAAATGTTTAAGTATTGGATTTTATTTGAGTATTTAGAGCAAAAATTATAAATAAAATGCATTCATGAAAAATCGTATGTATAAAAAAGGATACAAATATAAAATTGTTGTGTAATTATGTAAGATTATAATACAAATTTAATTTTTTAAGTAAATAGCCATATTTTTGACGTACCTATTCGCTCACCGATATTTCCTTATTTTTATATTTTTAATTAAATTTCCGGGCCGAGTTTACAATCTACCTATTTTATTACCTTAAATTTCCGGGCCGAGTTTACAACAAAATGTAACCGCGGGCCCAGTTTACATTTGCCCAAAATATTTACCCCTATATCTCACCCGACCGTGGATTCTCATCCGGCTAGGAGTTTTCCTTCCGTTTTTTATTTAATAATTTCATCATCATAAAATTGTCGAAAGTTTTTCTTTTTCATTATTTCATCTATAGTGCATATTTTATCATAACCTATGCATAGTTTAGCCATTTATACGGCATATTTGCATACGCAGTTTTTTCGACGCGTATAATCATTATCAACGTTCTTATCAGTGTCTTGTCGTGATACAGATAGTCACAATCACATAAACGGTATCACTTATAAAATTACCAATTTATGTAGAATGTAAAATGAACAATTAAAAACTTTACTGCACCATATTACTTAAGACAATCCTATCGTGTACACATGTAATATATACGCGATTTTTTAGTGACTTAATGTCCGTGGATCGAAATTGATACGCTGTGGGTCGATAACAATTTATCGTTGAAACGTCGAGTCGGCCGTATCTGTTGTAAAATGCAAGAAGAAGAAAACTTATGGTGAGTAGTTAAAATACCTATTGAAACATTTCAGTTGTACCCGTATGACCTGCGATTGTGTTCGTACGCCAACTAATAAGACATTATAATGTGTTACAAAGTTAATAATTGCCATCGGGCTTTCACAAAAATAAGAGTTCATTATCTTCGTAAATGTTGTAATCAATCAAATTATTATGTTCAAGTGAACCCGTATTTGTTGCAGGAATTCAATGTTGATTTCGTTAAAAGAAAAGGGAGGGACCAGGTTACCCACCGACAAGTCTATGATCATTATAGGTAAATTTCACATAAAGTACAACTATATTATATTAATATATTTTACTGTTTTTAGGTGATAATCAATGTGGTAAGACCACACTGGTAGCAAAATTACAGGGTATTGACGATCTAACCAAAGGTATTGGACTGGAGTATGCTTATATTGATATTCGTGATGAGTACAAAGAAGGTAACTTAAAAGTATAAATTGTACTTAATGGTTGTATTTTTTTTCTTGGTTCTCATGTAATATGTTACATACTGCAACTTTTTGGTGTAGTATGATACCCATCAGTAAATTGGGACATGATTTTAAAAATTATTGAAATGCATGATTTTTTGTAATATGATATTTTCATCCAATTTCGCATTTATTTTCTTATTGTTGATTTTATATTTTTAATTTTGTTTTACTACGTGAAAAATGAAAAGCCTTTAAGATGATAATTATGCATTACTCTAAATCATAATAGTTTTTTATCATACAATGGAGGCTCAGACATTTTGAAATACTTGGCAATATGATCAATAGTCATTACTCATTACTAGGGAACTGATTTGAATGCAAATTGCATTTTTTTCTGAATGTCCGAAAACATTGGTTTCCAAGCAAAAAGTTCATTTCATACATCAAGGAATTAAAAAATGTAACTTTTATTTTGCATTTTTTGCATTTTTAAGACTATTACATTTTTAGAGCATTTTTTGACATTTTTAGTGCATTTTTATGGTTTTTAAGTCATTTTTTCAACATCTTTTCAACATTCATACTAAAAAAAATAAAAATACCTAAATATGTTTTATGTTACGAAATTACCAAATTATTATTATTATTTAAATCCATTCCCTACTCATTACATTACAGTAACCTACTCATTACAGTTTTTGGTGTTAATGGAATTGTATGGTAGATAGTATATTACAGGCGTTCAGTTTTTCGATAGGTAGCATACTATATGAATTTATGAGTACCTTTTTTCTTCTTCTAACAGTTGTAGATTTTATCAAACTTATTTTCTGTATGGACTTTCAAGTGATCATCATTTGTTAAGTCTTTGAGTATATGGAAAGAATAGCTATTTAAAAATTGTATTTTATTGAAATATGTAATAGATTTAAAAAAAGTTAATTTACCATTTCTCATAAATGATGGAATTGTTTTTAGATCATACAAAATTGAATGTATGGGTACAAGATGGCAATCCACTATATTCATTTCTCTTAAAGTTTGCCCTTTCAGAAAAAAACTTTAAGAATACGTTGATTATGTTTGTTGTTTCTATGAAAACGCCATGGAATATAATGGATCAATTAGAAAGTTGGGCGACTTTGTTACAAGACTATATTGATAATCTTCCAATTCCTAGTGAAGAACTTCGAGAATACAGACAAAAATGTAAGTGAGGGCTATGAATATGCAGTTATAACTGACACTAATAATAATCTCTTGGCAACAAACTTACCGGTTTTACATTTATACATATATTTATCGTATAGCTTTGGGTGCATGGTTTAGAAAATCTATATTGTAGAATATGAAACTCTTAGAAAAACTGTGTTTTAGAATATAAACTATTATCACCAACTATTGGTGTAGAATTACGATAAAATTCTATATATATGATAGGGAAAAGAAGAAATATTAAAATACAAAGTTATAAATATTATACTGTGTTATTCTGTAATCGTAATCATGTACTCGTATTATTTTATTGTTATTAGTTATTACTAATAACTTATAAGAATTAGTTTTTTTTTTACTTTTCTAGAATTTCACAAGAATTATAAAATAAAAATTTTTTAAACTTCCATAATGATACACTTATATTTATTAAACTATAGCGAACAAAATTGTCTTTGCCCAGAGATGTTCATAAAAAACCTAACTTGATTATCTCTATTAACACGGGATATATTTCTCTGTATATATCCCAAAGGAATACCCTGTATATTATTCATTTTTATTATTTTACTTAATTTTTAGAGTAGTAAAACATTTTACAGATACATTTAAAATACAAGTTGATTAAAAATAATTTTTATACAAAACATACAGTTTTAAAAAAATAGTTTAAAAATATCTTTGAATAGTCTAATAATATAAATAAACATAATAATTTACTATCACTTTTAACTTGAACCATTATACTGAGATTAGTCATAAGTAAAGTGATAATCATGGTCATTGTATTTTGAATAAAGATTTTAAGATTCTCTTTAAGATTTATTATATAATATAATATAATATATTTAGTATGTTGTTATTTTTTATAAAAGGTATAAAAAAATGGAATGAATATATTGAAGAAAATGTTAGTGATAAAAATGGTTACTGGGAACCATCTCTTGGGGATGGAGTACTTACAAGAAATCTAGGATTAGATATAATTGTTGTTGTCACAATGGTATGTCTATTATATTATTTTTATTATTATTAAATACCAACATGATTTTATTAAAAACATTTTTATTTTAGACCGATTATATTACTTTTTTGGAAAAAGAAAATGATTTCAAAGATGAGCATTTTGATTTTATACAACAAGCAGTACGCAAATTTTGTTTACAATATGGTGCATCACTGTTTTATACATCAGCAAAAGAAGATAAAAATTGTGATTTATTATACAAATTTCTTACACATAAGATCTATAACTTTCCATTTAAAACTCCTGCTTTAATTGTTGAAAAAGATGCAGTTTTCATGTGAGTTTATGTTTTTCTATAACTTTAATTTCTTGCACTTAAGAATATTTCAATATTTGTTATTCTTATAAGTAAAATAAATATAATTTTTATAACAATTTTATTAGTACATATTATATAATATTCCATCAATTATGTATTTCAGACCAGCAGGATGGGATAGTATGAAAAAAATTAGTATTCTCTATGATAATATGCAAACTATAAGACCGGATGAATTTTACAACTCTGTTATTACAAAAGTGAACACAAGAAAGGTTAGTGTTAAATTATACTGGCAATAGAGTTTATTGTGATACTGGACTATTTTTTTAGGCTTTTGCAAAAGACCATGAAACCCAAGCAGAAGATGAACAAGTATTTTTGAACAAACAGCTAGGGTTACTGAATCAAAGTGCCAATCAGCAATCAGCTCTAGGTATTCCAAGACAAGACTCCGTAATGAGATCACTTACAGGTGTGTCTAAGTCGGGCGATAGACGTATGTCATTAACAAGCCAAGGTCAAGGTTCTCCTACTAAAAAGGTATGTCTGCTTTCTTTAATCCTTTTGACTTTAATTTAATTAAATTTAACTTTGTCGTTTTGCTATAGATTGATCCAGTCAAAGTCACTAATACATCAACTCCTGGTGAAGGTGTATTGGCAAATTTTTTCAATTCCTTACTACACAAGAAGTCAAACCAAAGTCCTGTCATGACAAAAACGACAGGTAAATACATATTAAGTATATAAGTTAAAAATGGTCCATCATTATACAATTGATTTCCATTGTGTATTACAGGTGAATTATCTGGTTCTAAATCGTTATCATTGGAGACCACTGAATATCATACGGACACTTCAGCCGAATTAGACAAGTTAGCTAAACGAACATTGAACTTATCACATGAAACATCTACTGAAACTAATTTGTCTGAAAATGCCATCGAAGAACAAACTTCAGCTACTTATGGTGAAAAATCTTCGGAATGTTAATTCAAGGTTGACTAATTATTTTTCCTACTATTGTGATAAATTAACCAATATTAACATTTTGTGCAATTTTATTTATTTTTAACTTTTATTAAATTTACACAATATTTATAAATTTTTATACAATTTTTTTTTTTATAATTTTTTATTTTATGGAACTATATTTTTATTTTAACAACGCTATTAAAATTGGTTGCATTGTTGCATCAAAGAAGGATTTTAAGAGAAAAATATCATCCTAGAGCAAAACTCAATGAAAGGTTTCAACCCTAGATTCTAATATTTAATACATTAATGGTCCCAATATAAGTATATAATTAATAACCTTTATTTATATATATATATATATATATATATTTAAGTATATAATTTATAACCTAATTTAGTGCAGTTCAAAATAGTTCTAATACCTAAATATTGATTTTTATAATATTTTGTTCAAATATCAAGGTATAAAAATGTTTACATTTTGGAAAACAAAAGATAATTAGTGCTGATTGTTGGGAGCTTTTTAATTTGATCAAATATTTTGCATGACTGATTATTTCAGAATATTAACTATTAATTCTAGCCATATTTTACTTACATTGGTGTAATTTAATTTATGTTCACTTATATAATTACATAATTTAATATATTTATATATTACTATATACTAATATATTTATATATTTTTATAGATACATATTATAACTAAATAGCTATGAAAATAGAGCTCAAATTTTATTTAGCTATTGTATTATTTATATATGTAACCTATTAGCAATCATGTTGTAATATTATGTCACATGTAAATTGTATCGCTTGACTATATTTATATTTAACTGGTAAATTTTTATTTATAAACTTTTATGACATTTGTTTATATTCAACACTGTAATTTTAAATATTATATTTTTATCATGACCAAACTTGCACTTTCAATTTTTTTTATAAAGTAATATTAATAACTTTGTACACACATTAGTAAATCATATTTGCCTATAACAATCAAAACAAATAATAATAAGTGTTCTATTTAGTGTTAAATTTTTTAACATCGGTGTTTTTATAGGGCTGTTGTGAAAAGCTTAAAAACATAACTATGCTAAGCAAGTAATATATTGCAATGATTGATACTTTCGGTTGATTTATTTTGTTGAATCAAATTGATCAAATTTGATCTATTATAACTAATTTATTGAAATAATTATTTATTTTTCCTACAATCGGTCAAATATAATTTATTTAAACTATACTTACTAATTTTAAGACCTAAATTTAGTAAAACTGCTCTCTATTACTCCACTATTATTATTTTGTATTAATGAATAATACATACTGTGCATTGCGACTGGATCTGGGAAATGTAATACAAGTCAGGACCATGGCTATTACATTCATTTATAAGTAATTATAATACCTAATTAGTTTTTTTGACTAAAAAATAAAAACAAATATGTATAAATCATAAAAATATATTACCAAAAAAAAAATGTTTAAATAATAATTTTACATTTGTTGAATAATTATCAAATAAAAAAAGATAATTTCAAATTATCTTAAAAATAATGAATAGAGTTAATTTTTTTATGACCTCAAGATATTTTGAACATGTTAATTAAATTAAAAATATCTGATATATTAATATTACATTTTAAAAGCCTGATAAAAAAATCTACTAAAATTATATAATTAATATTTAAAAATGAATTAAAAATTGTATTTACTCGTATTGTAAATGACATTGAAATTTAAAATGTTATTATAGTTATAATATAGATATATAGATATCCAATATTCTGATTCTAAAAACCATGTACCAGATTATTAAAAAAAATGTAAATTAATTATTGATATTTATGTATCTGCAATTGACGCATTTTATATATTTACCTTTAAAGTATTAATTAGTATACTCTGTTTAACTTGGAACCTCCTGATTTTGAGACGGATGATGTATGTATAAAATTTAATAAAATAATATAATTATTAAAAAAAAAAACAATAATTACCTGATGTATTTAATGCAATTCTTGACTATGACTTTAGGCCAAATGAGTTTGATGTCCATATTTCCTTGCTTTGTGTACAAGTACCTTTTACATATTTAAAAATAAAATAAAATTCTAGGTAGTTGTACATTTAATATTTAAAAAATATTACCTTTATTCCATTAATTTCATGATAATTTTTTAATATTGGATCTATATTTTCTATTGCGATACATATTTCAACAAAGAAATGTTGCGATTGATCCAACTTTATTCCAAATGGTATCGAAATATGTAATACACGTGCAATTTTTTCAAAATACTTTTGTATATCCTGGTAGGTTAAAGTACCATTCAATCCTTTGACAAATAGTTTTATAACTTTTGATGCTAATAAAGCATTCCTTAGTTCAACGAACTTGTTATTGATCATATGATAACGGAATGCCAACGCCTTTTTGGAAATTAAAAATAGCAATTATTGTTAAATAAAATAATAATAATATGTTTATATGACATCTAAATATATACCTATAACATACCTATCATATAATATTTAATAGATGTAGCATTGTAGCCATGTAGGAACATTGATACATTTTAAATTAGGTACCTATCTAACAAAATCTTTGAATATTTTCATAACGCATAATTTTCTTAATTTCTTCATCACAAAAAAGTTATTTCTATATTAAATCATATGAAAAATTCACAAAAAATTCTTCATTGGATAAATATTTGTAAATTATATTATTCTAGGTAGTAGGTACCTATATAAATAATCGTAGACTTTTATTGCAGCAAATTCTTGTACAGGTACTTTTAATTTATTGTTTTTGTGGAAAATTTGTTAGAAAAACTGTCCGAAGAAGTCCATAAGTAACTTGATTACTTGAAAAATACAACTTTTGGTTATTCATGTCATCTAAAGAAGACTGTAAAGCAGTCACTCACTTGGGCTTATGACAAAAGTGACACCCCAAAAAATTTCGAATAATATCTAAAATTTCTTGAATTGTTTGTCCGAGAAAGAAAGAAAATACTAATTAATTTTAAATGTCGATTTTTGCTGTATAGGTATTTCCCATCAGATAAAGACATTAAACATGGGTATCTTGTTCATTTAATATAATCTCTCATAAACAAATTCAACACAAACCTTGTTCATGCCTTCTATAGTCCCGAATTCAACGAAACCAAACCCTCTTGGTTCTAAGTTGTGAGAAAAGTATTAGATATCAACGCTTTCAACTTCACCAAATCGACTAAAGTGTTTTTCTAAATCAGCTAAAGCAGACAAACATAATTTATTGAAATTTAAGTTTTCCTATGAGTATTCTTAATACTTACATAAAGTAGTTTCTCTTTTGATCCCGCCAATAAATAATTTTCTGTAATGTTAAAGCAAGTTAAAAGAATTTAATACAAAAGGAAAATATGAGGATATCTTAATTTCGTATGTAATGTATTCACTATTTTAAGTTTATTATATAAAAAAAATTATGATATTTGTTCCTTTATTTTACAATAGAAGACCCAAACAATTTTTTGTCCCATGTATAATATTCTCTACTTTTAAAATTATTTAGAATATCGTAGAATTTGCCTATATTTAATTCCTTTAATTAAATCATAGATAAATACAACAGTAACAATTATGTGTGGTACAGTACCTATTCAATTTAAATTGTCAATGTCCATGCTGTAACCAGAGCCAACTTTATTCTTTGAAAATTCAGGAGGCACACATAGCTTGTAATTATAATAAATACTTAATTGTATCAACATGACTCCATTTTAATTGCATTGTTTCGATTGAGGAATTGTTATTGCATAGAAGATACACAAAGGTATCATTATAATTATAAAATAAATAAGAAAAGGATTTAATTTTTAACTAATTAAATAAATTATTTGTTCATTACACAAGACATTTTTTAAGTAGGGTGTTTGTAATGAATTTTTATTTTATTTTCAGCCAAATGAACTTACATAATATGATTTCATTCATAACCTAATGTATAATAGTATCATGCAATTATAAGAAAAAAAAAGGTTAAATACAACCATAAATACATTTTTAATACATATTAAAAGCTCTATACACTTTTATATCGTCATAACAAACTTTTAGTCTCAAGGCACAAAGTTTAATAGGGTTCTATTAAACAACATGTTACATATATACATAATATATTTTTAGCTACTGTAAAACTTTATTAAACCATTTGAAATTAAAAAAAATGTACATTTAATAATATAACCAATTTAATTTTTTTATTATGTATGTATATTATTTAAAATAAATTCTATTAAAAATTATAACACACTATTGTAATATAATATTAATTATATCTTCATTAAATACATAGTTCTAGAATATATATATATATATATATATATATATATTACTGCACATACCATTCTCAAAATTTTAATTATGTGGGCTCCAAAAAAGTACGAAATTGTTTAAAATATCAAAAGAAAATAATATGGCTTATGTTAAGTGTATAAATGACTTAGTGGTGAGCGTTTTCTTCTTTCTCTTGATCCTTGACTGGTTCAATTTCAGGGGTACCTGTAAAAATCCAAAAATCATATTTTTAATATTGAAGACACATAATTGAAAACAATCCATTCAATACAAAGTTTTTTTTAGAGTAATATATATTTTATCGTTGAAGTATATCAGTCGAAGAGTTTACAATAGCTGAGAAAACTTTGAAGTTTCCGTTTGTGAAGGTTTATATTTTAAATTTGTATGATTGAATACAAACAATAAGAAAATACTTGTTTCTGATATTAAAAACAGAGGGTAACTTGATTAAATTAAGCTTTAAACAATAGATATGAATCAGTACCTAAGTATGCAAGTACCTAAATACTTATGTTCACACCTTCACATGTAATTAAACTAGATTCTAGAATAATCTGATAAACCAAAAGTTAAATTAAAATAATTTATATAAAATAATTCAAAATTATTAATAGTTATTAGTTGTTATAACTTTGTTTAGATAATGTCTCCACCTCTTTAAACATAATTAATACTTTTTATCTATATTAGTATGTTACATAAATAAAAAAAAATTTGAAGCAATTTTATAGGCATTAAACGGAAAAAAAACCCTATGTGTTATAGTTATATATGTGCCATAATATTATGAATAATATAAATGAAAAAATAAAAGTAAAAATAAAATTATTAACTCCAAACAACTTATAAGAACTTTATTTATATAATATTTAATTAAAATGTAATGTGCCTAAACCAATGTTTAGGTATTGCCGTAAAGATTATAGGTAGCTTACCTATGTCTATATCAGGAACATCATCATCTATTTTAAGCGGTTTCTTTATAAATCAACAACAATATTATAAATAATATAAATGACAAAATAATGTGGAAATTAAATTATTATATAATGATTTATATTAGTTTTATTTTTACTATTTTTAACTAAAGTAGAATGAAATTAATATTAATAGTTTACCTTGTTCTTCAGTAATTTCAGTCACAGTAATATTTGTTGAAAATGGTGTATAACCTTCATATTGATTACCTAAAATGTTTAAAAAATATTAAATATTGTTTCTTTATATAACACCAAGAATGTTTATACTAACTAGCAGCAGTAAAAGTATAATAATTTGGATAATAATAATAAGGGTATGGATAACCACAATAAGGGTACACATAACCATTTCCATTCAACTGATTGTAAGGAAAATATCCTAGAATAACAAATTTTATAAAAATTAAATACGATCATAATGCTTTTAATATATTTTTATACTAGACTCAGGATATACATTTACCTATATTAAAATAACAAGGAGCTTGGACAAAATAACTTTGCTGCGGTGGAAAATCTATTAAAAAATAATCAATTAAATTTGAATTATGTTATATATTATTGTATACGAGTATTTGAATATTATAATCTTAAAAATAAGCAAATTGTAAATAATATTATATACATTGTACCTCTTTCATTACTCATATTTGTTGGCACTCTTTCTGAATAATCAAAAGTTTTTGTATCATATTTAACTTTATTTTTAATTCTGTCTACATACACCTAATGTAAGTACATATTTCAAAATAATATAAAATTAACAGTAGGTAGGAATTTAAAAAAAAAATGATGATTACTTTTACGCCTTTAATCACATGAGGTGATGTTCTTAATATGTCCTCTGCTATCCCCGGGTCTTCAAGTAAAATAAAGCAAAAATGTTTTCGTTCTTTTTTCTCATAATCATATGGCATCTTAACGTATATATCAGAAGTATAATTTTTGAAGTATTCTTTGATGTCCCAATAATTAAAATTGGAAGGCACTCCTCCAATATACAATTTATAATGTTTTGATAAAGCCCTCTTAGTACGAACTGCCTTATTATTGATCACATGATGCTTGTATAACAATGTCTGTTTGAAATTTAAAAATAAGTTAAATATGAATAAGAACTAAATTATATATTATACACAACATACATATTTAAGTATAAAAAACATTAAACCTTTTTTTTAAAGATTAAGAATTTTTGCACATGAATTGGTTCGATAGTTTTTTTTAAAAATATTTAGAAACACATTATTTGGCGAAAGATTTGAATATTATTGTTAATGAAAGAAAATAACTATTTATCAAAACCAACATAATATATACAAATAAAAGATTAATTACCAACCAAGATTGAGCTAAAATTCTTTATTTATTATCTATTACATAACATAACAAATCATCTAAGATTACCTTGAAGAACTTAAAAGATTAAGTTATAATATTTAAGTTGTAAAATAGATACAAATAGATGAATCATTAATTAAATTAAGAAGTACATTTTTATAGTATATAAAATATCAAAATATAAACCTTTTCTGCGGCTTCAGTATGTTTGAACAAAATGAAAGCGAATGCTGGACGATTGGGGGAATTAGGTATTTTTAATGTAACTTTACAAACTTCTCCAAATTTTCCGTAGTGTTCAATTAAATCACCTAAAACAAATTCATATAAATAGGAATTTACTTTATTAACTACAATTCTACAAACTTACTTTCAGTAGTCTTCAGGTCGATTGACCCAACATATACTTTTCTGCAACATAATAGCAATTGAATTAATAAATTAGAATTAAATGATCCATTTATATTTTCCATATAGTTATAGGCAGTGCTAAGATTCTATAGACATTGCTAATTATTATATCTTATTATTATCTTAATTCATAATTCAATATCAATAAACTAGCTACTACCAACGGAGTAGACCGGTTTGCTACTGTTCTATAGCACAGTGGCCCAGAGCCTGGTTACAAGTTTGCGACTGCTAATTAGAAATCTACTAGTACTTAGAATTACTTATTTCATTGAAAAATATTTGATGCATCATAGCGGCCCACTTTTGGTTGTGTAATAATTGAGTAGTTACTAAAAGTAATAAGTTATATTACATATCACCCATATCGGCACTATTCTTTAATTGATTTTGATGACATACTTAAAATAGTAAAGAGTTCATCACAGTTGATCTCAAAGTTGTCATTAAAATGTAAATAGTTTCAATTAAAATAAAGTGCACCTACCTATCAGCTACCTTTATTAATTATTATGTATTATTTATTTTATTTTGTATAATAATTAATTATTTATTAATATTATTATAGAAAATGTTACCTGTATTGATTATGATATTTATTAATACAGGCATCTAACCCAAAATGTAACTACAGTGATAAACTGTTTAAAATGTTAAATTCATATATATGAGCAGATTTTTCCTGGTCGATAGGCTGAAAAAAATTTCCCATCCTACCAAAGATGAAAATTACTCCCTGGTGAAATGGTTTTGGGCCGTTTTGTCACTGTAGAATATCTACCCTAGTCCACCCCTGTAATAGCTACACGAAAACGCAATGAAGTATACGAGTTTATCGAAGTTTATCGAATTTATCAAGCCGACAGGAAATACTCTAAAATAAACCGAAAACCATGGAAGAACGGGCCACTTGCGGATGTCTGAATCGAACGTTGTCAAGGCGGCGGCACGCACTTGAACATTCAGGCCCATTACGTATATCGTAGCGTGACGACCATGAACGTGCGAAGATCCTCCACGCGATGTTACTGTGTAATGTACGTTGCGAAAGGTTGTTGGATGGTAAACCGACGGCCCACAAGAGATGCAGTCCGCGCCGTTCGGATCTGACGAGCCGCAGTCCCTGGGACGTATTTTGCCGCAAGCCGACCGAGCACGGCGTGATTCCGTCTCTTATCATTTGGCGAGCCGCAAGCGTGGGTTTTGCGAGGTTACCTACGTCCGCGCAACGGTTGACCGCACTCACGCGACGCGGTGTTAGGTCCGTCAACGTGCGACGAAATGTTCTAAAAAAGTTTCGCTAAGAAATTAATAATTTTGTCTTGCCTGTCATCGTCAGAATCCGCGTAGTCGTCAGATTTTTCAGCGGCATAATTCGAGTGCTGCTCCCGGTAGTTTTGTCGCTGATTGTTGGGCATCATTGTTAGCACTAAAGTTAATATTCTAATGGTTGCTAAACGATAGAACTGTAGTGTATGTAGGTAATAATAAAGAAAAACGATTGCGGAACATGTAAATGTGAAAATGTTGGAAAAGCTAAAAGCATACCTTGTAAAACATCTGATCGGATAAAACGATGGCGTCAGAAAATATCGAAGTAATTACGTGACTTAGATTAGCGTCAGGTGGTTGGTGATTAGTGATTACGTTCCGTGCAATAGGAAAATGAGACGACCACTAGAGTGCAATAGCAGCACCGCGACAAGGTCAACCTTCAACCACGTCTCTGCACACCTGTTACAGCGCGGGCGGTTTATTTTGAAATTTGAACACATAATATCCTCTATGCTTGTTTGGCGAAAAAGTTATCTTGGTCGGTCGAGACTCCATGGTAGGGTAATATACAGGAATGGGTCTGTTAAACATGAAACCAATAATATACCATTACTTTCAAAAAAAACGATTCTGAGTGAAACAGATCAGATAGATTACCTTATATTTCTAAAGATAGAAGTAGTAGAACCTTTCTGAATAAGGTAGGTTGAACTTTTAATGATCTACATTTTGCAAAATAAAATAAAATTGATTAAAATTATGACATATATTATTACAATTTTGCTGTAATGTTTCTAACAATAGCAAAATAAAAAAAAAAAAAAAACTATTGAAATTAAAAAATTATGCAAATCTATTAAATGCTATTAAAGGTCCTTAGTACATGTTTCGAGTCGCTACGATTACCGGTGATTTTAATGAATTCAGAAATATGAAAGGAAAATAATTAGTAGTATTATCTATATAATATATTTACCATCATATTTATCAAAGTTTATACCATTTCTTTCCTCTCAAAATACATCAGCAATATATCATTGATAGCCGCTACTTGGTACGTTTTTCGGGGAAGTACTAAGTATGACATGTTCACATGACCATTCTTTAGGCGTATCTGGAATATGAACAATACTGTTCATAAAAATCTGACCAAAAATAACGTTTTCCATTTTTACCATGATTTACCCCTTTTAACCCCCTTAGGAATTGCATTTCCAAAAATCATTTGTTAGTGACAATTTGTGTCATAATAGGTATCTGTATGTCAAATTTCAGTCCAATCCATCCAGTGGTTTGAGCTGTATGTTGATTATTACACGATCAATCCATTGGTGAAAATTGTACTAAAATCCATTGAGTACTTTTTGAGATATGCGCGTACGTACAATATATATATATATATATATGCGCGCACATACAAAAAAGGGCTACTAATAAATTTTGAACGACCTTTTCATCCCTGTAGAGGTTGAATTTTGAACCCTTTCTTAGTGGATCTCTACATCATGAAACGAAACTACTGACCCAATTTCATACTCATAGCCTCAGCAATACCGAGGAGAATGAGAGATTTGTTACTATTTTAGATTAGAGTTTGACATTTTGAAGAAATTTGCTTATAATCATGTATGCGCTCTAAGAAAGGATTTTTCGAATTTCGCATTTTTAGTAGTCGAAACAGCATAGTGCTCGGATATTATACTATAAAATTATATTTTCCTTAAAACCATTAGAATACTTCAAAAACTACTCATTCGAATTTCGATTTCAATACATTAAAATTCACAGAAAGATTAGCCCAATGAAATAACGCAGGGGTGTTCCTATTTGAAAAAAAACACTTTGTATCGCCACAGGACATACTTAAGGAGGCGTGAAAAATTTAAATTGTGAAAACATAGTTCTTATTGTAAGTTCAACATTGAAAATAATAAAATTCAAGTAAGACATCTATACGGCCAAAAAGATGGTGCATGTCTAAAAAATCACCCTGTATATAATACGTTCAATTATTATATGTAATATTATAAGTTATAATAAAATATAATAAGTTTCTGTCGACCATAATGGATTTAATAAATAATTTATATAATCGGCTAATGTCGCTATAATCAAACGCCAATAGTTGCTATTGTTATGTGTAAATATACATAGGGTGTTATACTGATTTCATATCATCAAATTTTTTGGCCGTAAAAACGATTAAATTTGGATTTTTATTTAATGCTCATTTAACCATAATAAAACCTAATCTATGTATTTTATAACATTATGTATGACACCTAAAGGGTATACTGTAATTGTACAAACTCTGTTTTTTTCAAATGGGAAAACCATATTGTTTACACAAAATATTATCCAGTTGATTTTCTGAAATACGGACCATTACTTTCGGAATTATTCAATTTTAAAATAACCTATAAAAAGTATAAAATCATCGTTATATCGAATCAATAGCAATTAGCGATTACATGTTATAAAGATTAACTATATCATAATATTATAGATATTATAGAATATAAGTCTTTTTTCCTTATTACTTAAATAGATTCCCGGTTAAAATATCTTCGCAAAAATACCTGTAGTATAAATATCTCCGACAAAATATCTCGGATCAAAAATATCTTCGATACAAAATGTCTCCGGTACAAAATATCTCATATTAAAAATATCTCCTATGAAAATATTTCCCAAAAAATATTTTAATATTCATTTTATATTAATATTAATATTATTATTATTAAAAACTATCGGAATGTTTCTATATGCTCAATGCTCATATATTGATAATTAAGTAAAAAAAATTAAGTAGGCAAATTGAATATACCTATAAGTACATACAATATAAATGTATATTTTGAAATTAAAAAAGGGAATTGAAGGTATATGATTTTATTTTACAAAGAAAAACTGATTTTTGATTAGATGCATATTATGTTTTTTTTTTTTTTGATAAACTAAGTTTTAACCAAATAAACAAGACATTTACTTCTTATTTTTAAATCTAGTTTATCTTATTTAACTTGATAAATATCAGGTCCACTGTCTAGTCTTCGGAAAAATCAATCTTAAAAACAATAAATCCAGCATGAATAATATCAAAAATATGAGAAAATATTACTAAGTATACATCATTATTATTAAAGTAAATTACAATTTATATTTTCATCGTCTACTAGTTAAAGTCATCAGTTAATATTATTTCGTTAAATTTTAAGACACCAAAATGTACATAATTACTATATTAATATTATAATATACTAAATGTATACCACTCTATATTATATTTAATATTATTATAATATTTCCATATACTCATCGTACCATTATACGAACATAAATACGAATAGGTTTATGGGATATTCCAGAAATGTATACAATATGTTAAACTTTCTTTTTTTGGTCCATATTTATTAAACTACGAGAAGGCAGTGAGTAAGGATCGTTTGAAATATAAAAAATGACAGCACACCGTTAGGCGTTATCGTATCTAGTCAAACTAATTTATTAATTTGCCCTTGAGTTAAACGTGTTTAACATGGACGGATACTTAACAAAATATCTGTTGTTATGAGAATCGATGGTAACTTTTTCTTTTTATGTAAATAATTCTTTTAGTATATATAATCTAAGTATTATATGTAGATATTCAACCGGATCTTATGGTATAGTTACAGTTTTTTTCCGTGAAGAAAGGACATCGGAGTTGAAGGTTGTATTAAATTATCATTAAAAATATGAAAGATTCTTAAGTTTCAATAGATATTATAATCTCATCTGCCAATTAAGGGGTAGGTATATTTTAACTTTTTTTTATGAACATTTTAAACAGTTTTTAAATATTTTAAAATTTATATAAAAATTATATTAATATTTCATCAATAACTATATCTGTTGAAAATTAAGTAAAAAGTAACTTAATTATCACAAAAATCATTATAATCCAGTCAATAAGGCTCTAGAAAAGGTCTTGCCTTGCAAAAAATACTAAAGTCTTGTAACTTGGAAAAAGTTTCGTCTTGGGGCCATGATTAACCAAAAAAAATGCGCTATCCCTCCAAGGTCTGCTAGTGTCCCCCATCTTGGATTTAAGGTGAATTTTTTAATTTTTTTAAGGTTTTTTAACAAAATCTCTAGAAATATTAACTTTAAGTTAAAAATGGTAAGAATTAAAATTAAAGATCGTAAAATTTGTGGCAAGAAAGTTATTTTTTTTTTTAGCGTAAAAGTAATAGATAAGTGACAAAATCTATCCGCCCGTCATAGAATGTGGCGCCGCGCGCTTTAAGACGTATATTATACGTATGCACGTAGTTTGCAAACGGACCTAAAAACGTAGAATAGGTATAATATACCTGGTATATGTATATATGTTTAGTTTCATGTTGTTATACTGTAAATAGTATTGCTTAAATATTTTATTATTAATAACCTACCTCATTTGGTATTTTTATAATATTTATAAAACCTTTTATATTTTTTATACTCATTATTATCTGTAGATATTGTCTGCAGTACTTATATTAATCTTTTGTAAATACTGAACAATAACATTTTTATCATTAACTATATTTATTCACGAAGAATATAGGATAAGTAAAGTAAAATGATTTTCAACGTTATTAAATTTATTATTTTATTTTTAAAAAAATGATTGAAAAATAGAATAAAACGAAAAAATTATTATAGTTACACGATAAATATTTACAGATTTTAAAATTTTATTTCTTATTTTTTTCCCCTTTATAAACTATAATTTCCTCTTCGAGATCACAAATGTTCAACTGAATTCTTATAAAACACATTATTATATACCTACAGTATTATATTTGCAGTTTTCTGAATTAAATTATATTTACTTTTTTTTCCGCTTTGTTACCTCTGTGTGATCTGAATCGGAATCACTCAGCTGCTCATCTGGTTGAATGTCAGAATGAGAATTTAAGCATGATACACCGTATATATGTGTATATAGCATGTTTCCGACAGCCAAAATCCGATACACAATTTTTCAAACATTCACAAGAAATATTTTCCAAAATACTTTTTGGCTCTGCTTCATCATTTGTAAAAATTTATTGTAATCCGAAATGTAATTTGTCAATTTCCATCCCCAATGTTCTGCATGGATTTCACGTCCGTGCCATGTCTGCACCAGATGAAATGTTCGGAATAAATGCTGTTTTAAGCTTTCTTGTGTAGGAGGTAGTACACCTAAATTAAATGTTGTTTTTGATGCATTTCGGAGAAAAGAAATATAACGGTAGTTATTGATGGAATGGTCTTCATTGGGTGCACTATAAAGTTTTAGAATATAATGGTCACCTAGTTTTAACATTTCATCTTGTGATGAATTTTGATTATTAAAAACGATTATGACTTGTTAAAGTTCCGGATATTATTCTAATAATTTAAAACGTTTCAGTTTTCCAACAGTAAAAACCATGAAACAATGTCACAACCACTTATCGCGTGTAAAAAAAAAAAAATAGATTGTCTAATTCCATTAATTTTTTGAACTTCTCAAGTAAAGTAAATATGTTTTTCGTTATTTTCATTCCCAGGTTTTAAAAAGATAATATTTTTTCTTCTGGAGTAAGAGCAATCAATAGAACTAGTAAGTCTATGACTTCTCCAACTACAATGACATCAGGCTTATTTTTTGCTTTTAAAATTTTTCTCATTCACAATTATTGTGCCGGCATCATCGGCTGCTTGAAAAAAATGGTGAATCCTTTATTTTTCATAGTAGATAAAATTTAAATTAATTGCAATCGTCAAAACCATCATTTTATCAAATAATATATCTGCCGAAGTATTATTTATACGTTGATGACGTTCTGCATTTTTTGTACTTCGTGTACCCATCGAATACTTCTTTTCCAAAATGTTTTTCAATATAAGATACATATAATTGGCAAGTTTTTCCATAAGTTTGATTTATTTGCCAAATTACACGATGTAAGAGAAAACCTTCATCTACAACATACATTTTGAATTTTGATTCAACATTTGTATTTTTCGTTTGTTCTATGTAATTGTATAATACAGATTTTTAGTACTTCGCTACCACCTTCAAAAAACAACGAAAGAGGGTATGGAGATACTAAAATAACGCGGATGACGTATCGGACGGTGCGACAGCAGTAACTAGATATGAAAATTTTTAAACAGTGTACCTACGGTAGTAGCCGGTGGTATATTATAAAATTGAAAATAATTGGATTATTGAAACATCACATCGATTATTTGAAAAAATTTGGTAAAGATCAGTCGACTTATCACCGGTTATCCGGCGATAACCAATGCACTTGTTATCGTTACGTTTATTTTTACTGTACTTTATTGTAAGTGCAGTACAAATAATATAAAAATGCACTTTCCTGTACGTACTGCTTGTAGTTCAGCTTCGGCGTGCGTACATAAAAGTGATTAGTGTTTCGTTTTTTTAAAAATCTAAAAATGTCTGACCGCCAAGAATTTAAGTTCGAAACAGAATTGCGAGTTATTAAAGTCATTGTTAAATATACATTAACATACTTTTTTTAAATTACTCATACATAGTTATTAATACTTTGTATATTTTATTAAATACAAATTCAACGTCTTTCGGTCCATTTGCCAACAACGTGCATACGTTTATATACGTCATTATAGTGCGAAGTGCCACATTTTATGACGGGCGGATGGACTTAATCGCTTATCTATTACTTTTACGCATACCTTTCTTGTCACAAATTTTACGATCTTTAATTTTAATTCTTACCATTTTTATCTTAAAGTTAATATTTTTAGAGATTTTGTTAAAAAACCTTAAAAAAATGAAAAAATACTCCTTAAATCCAAGATGGGGGATACTAGCAGACCTTGGAGGGATAGCGCATTCGATTGGTTAATCATGGCCCCAAGACGAAAATTTTTCCAAGTTTCAAGACTTTAGTATTTTTTGCAAGGCAACACCTTTTCTAGAACCCTATTGACTGGACTAGAATTATTTTTGTGATAATTAAGTTACTTTTTACTTAATTTGCAACAGATATAATTATTGATGAAATATTAATATAATTTTTATGTAAATTTCAAAATATTTAAAAAACTGTTTAAAACGTTCATCAAAACAAGTTAAAATATACCTACCCCTTAATTGGCAGATCAGATTATAATATCTATTGAAACTTAAGAATCTTTCATATTTTTAATGATAATTTAATACAACCTTCAACTCTGATGTCTTTTCTTCACAGAAAAAAAATCTTACTATACCATAGGATCCGGTTGAATATCTACATAAAATACTCAGATTATATATACTAAAATAATGATTTACATAAAAAGAAAAAGTTACCATCGATTCTCATAACAACAGATATTCTGTTAAGTATCCGTCCATGTTAAACACGTTTAACTCAAGGTCGAATTAATAAATTAGTTTGACTAGGTACGATAACGCCTAACGGTGTGCTGTCATTTTTTTTATTTCTAACGATCCTTTCTCACTGCCTACTCGTAGTTTAATAAAATATGTACCAAAAAAAGAAAGTTTAACATATTGTATACATTTCTGGAATATCCCATATACCTATTCGTATTTATGTTCGTATAATGGTACGATGAGTATATGGAAATATTATAATAATATTAAATATAATATAGAGTGGTATACATTTAGTTTATTATAATATTAATATAGTAATTATGTACATTTTGGTGTCTTAAAATTTAACGAAATAATATTAACTGATGACTTCAACTAGTAGACGATGAAAATATAAATTTTAATTTACTTTAATAATAATGATGTGTACTTAGTAATATTTTTGATATTATTCACTCGGGATTTAGTGTTTTTAAGATTGATTTTTCCGAAGACTAGACAGTGGACCTGATATTTATCAAGTTAAATAAGATAAACTAGATTTAAAAAAAGAACTAAATGCCTTCTTTATTTGGTTAAAACTTAGATTATCAAAAAAAAAAAAACATAACATGCGTCGAAACAAAAATCAGTTTATCTTTGTAAAATAAAATCATATACCATCAATTCCCTTTTTTAATTTCAAAATATACAATTATATTGTATATACTTATAGGCATATTAAATTTGGGTGAAAGTACTGTGATAAACTGTTCTCGCCTGATCCTTTGTTCAAACAGGGGAAAAAAAAGTTATATTAAATTTGCCCACTTAATTTTTTTTACTTAATTATCAATATATGAGCACATAGAAACATTCCGATAGTTTTTCAATAATTTAGTTTTAAAAAATTTAACTTCTTTTATATTAGGTGGTACGAAAAAAAATTTATTCACGACTTAGTAAACACAAAAAGTCAAAGATACTTTAAGTAAACATACAAATCTAAGATACAATATTGCCAGTTTACTGCTGAATATTCAAACAAATATTCAATAGGATCTCGATAACTCAAAACTAATAATATCATTCCTCCCTTGGAATTAGAGCCATAGATATTGTATAAAATACACTAGAAATACGTCAATAATACACAAAACATCATCCTTACTCGAAAGGCTCGCTCATATTTATTCAATTGATTACTTGTTGAAATTATTGTCAATTATCATGCCTCAGTATTTTCAATCTTATTCTATATCTAATTAAAATTATTAAGTAGATTTTATACAATTTGTTTTAAAAACCAGTTGTATAATTTTTTTTAATTATAAATTAAAATATTAGTAATTTAATACATTTTACTTTTAAACCAAACATTTTCTGAGGATGTTATTGATTATATTCTAATGTAATATATATATTATATGCTATTATTATGTATCAATATAACTATTATTTTTAATCCGTCGATATCATTATATCAACTGGTATTTTTCTTCAAGATTTTAAGAAATCTGTAATTACATATTCCTTTATATAAAAGTAGTGATAAAGAACAATGCGATAATTATAGTTAAATTTATTTAAAGTTATCAATCTCTAAAGTTCTTGAACATTTTTATGGAACATAGACTGTTACTATTATTATATAAATAAAATTATTTTTTATGTGATTAATTTGGATTTCGATCCGGACTATCTACTTCAGATTCATTAATCTCTTTTTCTGATTATGTTCATGAAATTTTATGAATTAGATACTAATAAAAAGTTATTGATGATTCTTTATTTCAAAAAAAATTCTTCACTCAATAGATCATAAAATTTGAATTTATCAAACTTGAATACTGTGATATTATTATGATTGAATACAATAGTTGTTAAAATTAATTATGTCTTAAGTTATATATATTATTCTAATAACAAAGCATTGAATTCTTCAAGAAACCGTTTTATGTCCAATTTTTTTTTATTATTTACGTTAATGGTCTACTCAATTTGAAAATATATAGTAAAAATATTATATCTTAACATGCTGATGATGCAGATTTATTAGTAAAATAATATAACAATTATGAATTATAAAAATCAGCTATATCTTGTGGTATAATAATATTAAAAAAATTCTAGATAATACCATGTAACGACTTAATTTAGACAAATCTATGTGTGTTAATCTTGTGTATCAAATGTTAAAAATAATTTCACTGAACCTCTAATTAACCATACAGTAAATTGTTTACAGTCTCATATCTATACATGTAGAGGTATAAAAAATGTAAATATAACCAAATATTTGGGCGTGATGGTTGATTAAAAGCTTAAATGGAATAGCTACACTCATTACATAAAAAACTTGGTCTGTAAGTTGTTTTATACATTTAAGTATTTAAGAAATATTCTGAGTCTACAATTATGATTAAGAATAGTTTATACTCCGTTAGCTCAATCATTAATTAGTTTTGACATAGACATTTGTGTTGGAACATGCAATGCACACTTAAATATGCTGGATATTACAATTCGCACTTAAATTAAAATAATTCTAAAAAGGGAAAATCCTAGGTTGGGTGAGACTACATGGTAAAGAGTTACAAGAATGGGTGAATTATACTGCTGTACTATTCTTTATTTGAAACCATTGCTTTCGAAAACACGATTTTGAGTGAAAGAAGTCGGGAGAATCAGCTTATAATGTTTATATTTATAAAAAAGCAAATAGATAGCTTTTTAAACATAAATCCCTATAAAAATATATAGTCTTGATTGTAATTTTATCTATTTCAAAAACCTATAAATACCATAAAAATTGTTAAAATCTTTTGAAATTTACTCTATCTTTAGGAAATATTTATATAATTGCTCCGTAAAAATTGCAAGTCCTCCCGATTATTATACTTTGTGTTACGATGAAATAACTAACACCATTTAATCGGTATCGCGGAATTGTGTAAAACACCTTATTTCATCAAAATATAATTTTCTAACTCTTATAAGTTTATAACATTTTTTTCGCTTCTCCAGTAAATTTTTTTTATGATCTGGAAAGAGCAACTTTTCTAGTACATAATACTACATTTTCAAGTCTTTAGTATAAAATTTTAAACTAGATATTAAATACTATAGATATTGAAATGTTTATCAACTTTTAACTACAAAAAGTAGGTCTTTGCTATTTATTTCTATATTATCGCGTAAAAGTTCATAGAATAACTTCTTCTTCTACGATTGTCTTCCACGCGCATAATATCATTAATAACTTTTTTAAAATTGCTTTGTTTGAAACTTTAAAATAAATGATTAGTTTCAGTTAGTAAAAATATTTAACTAATCTTATTGGTTTTTGGTAAGAATACACAATATACAAATTTACCGTACATTAATAATAAGCATATATTATCGTATTATGTATACGTTTTTGCCGTATAATTACTACAGGTACAATGAAAGTGAGGAGTAAGCGGTAAATACGCGAACTTTAATAAATGTATGTTGTTTTTTGCTACAACGTCGAAGACTATGACTATAATATATAATAAAAATAAACGATCGCTATAACATGCGAATTAACTTTTAGTTTACCGTCTGAAAAGATCATATTATACTATTATGGCCGTGATTATTTTATGAGAAATATATGCTATTCAGTATCAAAGTATTAAGGCACTAAGGTAAATCGTGATGAAGCCCGACTGGTTTAGATACTAGTTTTAGTAAGCTTACATACGTTTTCAAGTGAACTAAGAACTGAAATTAGTATGATAAATTGTATAATAGCCAATAGGTATAAATGCACAATGGCTGCATAAAAATATATAATCCTGTGGCTTGGTACAAGAAAGGCCAATGTCATCCATTTACGAAATTGTGATTATTGTACTAATGTTTTTTTTTTCCAACATGTTAACTGTAATAAAAGGTTTAGTATCTACTACTTACAATTTACAACTAAGATTGGCAATTTTAATTATTATCCAATGGCAATGTCTATTTAAAACGTACACATTTAAATTTAAAAACAAAATATGAGTTATACAATGAAATAAAAACAAATTTAATTAAATAACATAATTTCTAATCCCGGCTTTAATTTTAAAAAATTGGCCAACGTGTTTTTTTTAATTCCCGAACATTATCAACAAATGACATTGGTCTTTCTTGCGCACCAAGCAACAGAATTGTATAAGTATCTGGTGTATATATATATATATATCACATCCACATGGTATAATCGGATTTTTCACGAAATGGATATCCATTTCATACACATATAGTACGTATATACTATATATTTTCCTATTTTTGTTAACTTTTTAAATTTTTTTATTAAATGGATAACTTTCCGAGAAATCAAAATATATATAATACCATTGAACTATACAATATCAATGAAATTATATTTTACATTTAAACTTCAATTTATTACTTTAGGTACTAAGATATACAATATATATCCGTGTCAGCCGTTTCGATCAAGTTTATACAAACATTTTGAGCACGTAAATGCAGTACCTACAGGGAAAGTTCTATATTCTATGCTGCTATTATTTTTGGCAGTACGTTTATAATATGTCAGTACGTTTCCTGACTCAGGCGACACAATATGATAGTGCAGTCCAGTGTTTAATTATATCGTATAAAATGGAAATCGATACATTTTCAGAATTTTATAAAAAGATATTAGATGTATTTGAAAAAGCCTAGAAAAAAATCAAATACTTTTAAATGAGGCTCAAAAAATAATAGATGATATTTAAACAGCTAAAACGGAAATGTATGTATAAGTTAAAATAATAGATTATGGAACAAATAGAAAGTAATTTCATTTTCTGCATAGTTATATGTTGTATCTCACAAAAAATTACACGAACATACTGAGGGATAGCAAACTTGTTATCAAATGCATACTCAATACAACTACCTAAAGAATAATATATATTATTTTTTTTTGCAGTTAACACAGTTTGTTATTAATTACTTTGTAATTTGTCCTCCCATTTATTATTGTGTAATCCTGACTACGCTATTGCCGTCTCCCTAGACATAAACAATTTAATATGATTTCTGTCTATTCCTGTAAGAGGGTAATTAATAATTATATATTATAAACACCCGTAGCTGGCGTTAAAATATACCAACGTGTGTTATGTTTGTTTTAACTGTATTCAATTTGTTTGACATTTATATCGAGGAGATCTTTAAGCGACAAAAAATAGACTAGACCATCCAATAAGTATCACTGTCATTTATAACGATGCAATCCAGATGAACGGTAAATCTGATTGATGAAAGATAACTTTTTTTATTACTATTATTCAAATACTCGTACATTTGAGATAAAAGTATTTGGAAAGTGTTAAAGATAAGTTTCGAAAATTTATTGAACACTTTGTAAAATACTTTTTAATATAGTAATTTTTTTAATTTCCTCTTGAAATGTACTAGACTACTAGAGTACATACAATGTGGTTGACTTATGAAAGTCTTGTACGAGTGCAAATAACTGCGGTGGTACGGTGTGTACTGTGCGATTGCGGTGTACGTTAACCAGCATATAGTGATAATTATAATGCTAATGAATAATAATAATTAATAGGTTATACAAATCGTAAATAATTGACTTTCACGGGAACAGTTCATAATCACGACAGAAATGGATAATTGCAGTTTATAATTTTAATGTGTTATAAGTTTATAACAATTAACAAAAATAAGTATTGTTAAAAAGATGAAAAGGTGAAAATGTCTTTAGAAAATGTAGTGTAACTTTTAAAATAAATAAATTCAAGTACTGTTAAATAATTTAAAAAAATATTAACATTTATATGCTCAACATCTTGTTGTAATCAGTCTGTACTTATATATATGTATATTATATGATATAATATCATTGAAGAAAAAAATATCTGACGGTTCACTGATTTTCTAATTGATAAAAGTTAATTCGTTTTCAAATAGTTTTCAGTTTAACGGCTGAACTATAACATTTTATAAACAACTAAGCTTTAACCCCTAAGAAAATATAGTAAAAACAAGATAAGCACTCGATTGCCGACAGTTTTTAGGTAGACCTCGAGTCTACATAAAACGGGTTTTCAATCATTACAGTGTGTAAACCGCGTACAATTATTTATTTAAAGCAAAAGGCAAGTACGGCCGGCTTACCCGATTGTTATTCATAATGCGCTGCACTCGCAATATCATACTACGATAGTGCCATTGTGCCAATCGAGCATAGTTAGAAGTTAAAAAGTGCATTGCTAAATTTTCAATCGTATGCCGAAAAAACGTGCATGCTCATACGTAAACAAAGGAAACTTGCCAAGACAAAATCACGTGGATCCAACAGGAAAGTTCTGTTTCAAACAAGTTTCCGGTTCATTCGGTGTACGAAGTTTCACCGTTATGATTGTACACCGATGCATTTACCGAAAAACGCATTCAGCCGACATTCTGGAACCACAGGGGTGGATGTGAAATGTAGATACTTTCACATTTCGTAACATAAAGTAAAAAAAAAAAAAAACAGTGGTGTAGAAATAAAATATTCGACGTGAGACCCGGAAGTACAAACAAATTACGTTGTGTACAAAAATCAATGGTCGTAAGCTATTAGGCGTGAAAATCGTTTATTTGCACCGCGGATTCGACAAATAAGTAATAACAGATTAATAAATAATCGCATCGTTACGGTCGTGCAGTTATTGAATCGTACGTCGGTGAACCATAGAGATCAATACGGTGGCCTATAGGTGGTCAGAAGGCGACTCGTTTGCGAGTCATCTGCACGTTCAGGATGCAGCTCATTACTCATTTACGCGTGCGGCTGTGCTACTCGTGCGGCAACGATTAGGTAACGGCTTCCGTACACATTATTATGATATATTGCAGTGCAGAGCATGCGGTACTCGGTGCGAGTAAACGAATACGCGTTGAGTGTGCCGCACACCGCGTCGGAGATCGGGACAGTCGTAAAAAGATCGACGGCATACGCCTTACCGGATCTCCGCTCATTATTTCGGATCGGACCAGAACGGGACAGACATAATTTCTGTTCAAAAATATTTTTTCCGATCCCGAACCGCTCCGTAGCGGTTTGTCCACTAAATTTATGTCTAACCTGTATCGCCATAAATGTATAATATGCATGACGTTATCATACTATATCATATCAATCAAAAAAATAATTATAATTTTATTCATTCAGTTCAATTTCAACACGCACTTAGTGTTGATACGAGATATATATGTACATATAAAAATATCAAGCTAATCATTTCCTGTTGATTTCATGAGCCCACAGTCTAAATGTACGTTTTCCAAGGCGTGACCGACGACCGCGACTTGTCGTCGCGACGTATTTTTTCTGATGTGTTTTACTAGACGCGACATGTCGCTACGATTTTGGTAGTTATATTCTCATGTCCAAGTACAGATGTGTTCAGGTGTAGTTAATACAAATAAGTTTAGTTAGTTCATACAGTATTGTTTAAATTATTATGGATCCATTTATTGAAGTATGCATTAATAATAATGACATTCTGACATTGTTATTGGATGAAGATTATGAAGAAGATTTTGTATTTTGCCATCTAAAGTAAAAAAAAAAAGAAAACAGATAATATGTTCAATTATCGTGATACTATCTGTATTTCTTGTAAAAGAATTTCATTTTCCGACGGGGAAAAAACTAATTTTGACGCCATGCTGTCGAACGACATGTCGCGTAGGTATGTCTGCTTCCGGAGCAGTAGTGTCGTCGGTCGCGACGACCCAAAGTTCTGTCGCGTCTTGCAAAACAGTTGATACTATTTTCGTATACACAGATATTGACGACATGCAACGCCTTGGAAAACGTACCTTAATGTTGCGCATTTGTTTCATTTCTTTTTCTCCAGCGGCAAGTGCTAACGTAATCACAATTTCTTTTTCTTCTTCTTCGCTGCTACTATCACTCATTTCCACTTGCTTTTACAACAAGTTTGCCACGCACCAATTGGTCATGCACCTTACTTCGGTTTCAACAAGACCCGAGATCCGACTGGCCAGGATTCCGATCCGATATAATGTGCGAATTTGTTTCCGAACCGACGTGGCGTGCGGCAAGCTTTAAGGGCCCGCGGACGCACTCGCACAGCTGTCCCGTCGACGGGCGCGGAGGCGACGTGTGGGGGGGGGGGGGCAGAACGCGGGGGAAAACGCGAGAGAGCCGAATTCGCCGTACACCGTGGAAAAATCGGATCGAAAAATATTGTTAGACACGGCGCGCGGTGAAACGGTGGGCAACGGCGGCGGGTACGCGTACCGGTAACATGTAGTCGTCGAGGTGCATCGGAGTAAAATCGTTTATAGGCCACAGTGTCACGGAACCAGTTCCGAATCGAACGTCCGGCATGCGCACGTATTCGACCTAGATATCACGATATTACGAGAGTATCGTGCGCACGTGTGCGCGTGTGTGAGGTAGGAATCTCCAAGGTCTCCGGGCACACGCACGAGCGCCCGCTCGCCGGTTTCTCGTCCCGGCGATTAGTCGTTGCCCACACGAGCTATAGCGTGATTGTCAACCACCGCGGCGAACTGGACACTTGACGACGGCGCCTTACGGGACATTTACGCGGAAAGACGAAAAAAAAAAAAAAATCCAAACCTATAATAATTCGTTCGTCATTACGTGTATCGCACTGGTCGATCGACCGTTAAAAAAAAAAACCGAAACTAACGTTTGTTTTTTCTTTCCATTCCGCCGACACGCTTCGAATTAAACAGCTTTGATCCCGCGTTGATAAATATATACAAAGAAACGGATTCATCTCAGTCGGTGTTTTGATTTCATTTACTTTTATCATCGTTACATACATGTGATATAGCGAAGAGACTCGAACGATTTTCAATCAGGCGCCGCTTTACGCTTACGATGAAGATGATACGCTTGTGAGTATACAAAATACAATTATACAATAGTTATTCCAGCACGACCTAACAAAATATGTATAATAGGTAAAATATGTACGGCTTAAGCTACCTTTTTTTTTTTTAAATGTATAAGTGGTTTAAATTTAGATAACAGAATTTTTATTTTTAATTACAATCAATAAGAAACTACTTGTCGGAAAATTTAAGAAAATATGTCCGAGTACCTTGTTACCATCTAACTGCCTTTGTGAAATATATGTTTCATGATTTTATAAAAGATGCATACAGTTAAAAAATTGTTGTATTAAAAAAAAGTTAAAAATAAAAAAACCGTTTTTATAAACTATTTAGCAATAGTTAAGAGCAGTGTTAAATTAATATAAAAATCTTTATTATTATAGTTGGTTTCTGTAATTTTTAAAATAATTAATATAGATAATGAATAAGTTACTGTAAATACAAACGCTTACTGTACAATTAAACAAGTTTGGCAATGACAATTAATATTTACTTTAAGTCGAGTTCAAAGTGAAACATATTTTCATACAACAGTTCATATTATAATAAAACTAAGAAGTCTACTACAAAGAATATATGACATCATTTATTCTAAACTCTAGAGACTTAAACGCGTTTGTTGTGTATAAGATTAAGTGTATCCCACTTTGATATAACTTTGAATGAATAAATTTAAAACACGTGAATGCAAACTAAACAAAATTTATTCAACATTTTGTCGGATTAATGCAAGTTAAAAATAAAGTTATTCTCTATTATATTAAATAAATATTCTTAATCGGTGAATAAAAATGTTGTTTTTTAATAGCGATTTCAGTTTTCTCTGATGATACTTAATAGAATATGGGACAACGGACAAACCAATATTTCCAAAATATTTTTAGGTAGTTAAGTATGCATTTTGTTGCCAAATTATTGGATATTAAATGCATATATAGACCATGCTTGGCTTAATCAACTGAATTATATATTTTAATTTATTTTTTTTATTAAATAATATCAATGTATACCTATTGTATTGTGTTTAGTAAACATTTAATCGAATAGGTACTAGCAAGGATTATCGTTTTATTTTTGTGTTATTTGCTACAATGTTTAGGTAATCATAAAACTTTAAAATAAATTACACGAACATCTCCAACACATCAGATCAACAATCGGCTTAATAATAAGCTTTTGAAAATATCATTAACTCACTAGTCATGAATCCAAAAATATAAATTTACTATATTCTCTAACCAAATATTTAAAACCATTTTCACTGATAAAGAACAGGATTTTTTTTAAAAAAAAACACAACAATTTTTATTCTAATTTCCATCAAATTATCAACTTTTTGACTTATTAACATTATTACGTTTAAAGACTCATTAAATTCGTATATTTTTAGAAACTGTATAAAACGGAATAGGTAGATTATTTCATTTTATTGTCGACTATTTTTTTCGTCATTGTATTTTTCGATAAATAACAAAAGTATTTTTTACCGATTTTTTAAAATCAATTTAGTGAAAAGTATTAGTGTTATTATATACATACGTGGTTTATATTTATAAACCTATTGTTCATTTCATTTTCATCGAAATTGGACACATTTTTGACATTCATTGACATAACTAAAATAGTACTCTGTTTGGAAGGAGATCAAGAATGAGAAGCCGCAATACCCTTTC